>CM024760.1:141775748-142375748 GCA_014218235.1 Colocasia esculenta | reverse complement strand
AATTTCTTTGAGCTGTCCTTCTTTCTGAACTCCATCTTCTTTAGTTTTGGACATTCAGCCTTAATATGTCCAGGTTTCTTACATTCATAGCATATGGGTTCAGCTTTCTTTGTATCCTTGACTTCGGGTTTCTTGAAGTCTTTTCCTTTCTTGAAATATCTCCTTCCAAACTGGTATTTCGTCTTGGCCAATATGCGCTGCAATCATCTGGATAGGAATGCTTCTTCATCTTTACTGCTTCCAGTGCTTTTATCACCATCTGATTCATCACCAGATGTGTCTTCTGCAGCCTTGAGAGCATTGCTGTGTTTCTTTCTGCTGGAGGACTCCCCAAGCCTTTCCATGTTTATCTCGTAGGCCATTAGTGACCCAATGAGTTTTTCAAGAGACATCCTCCTTAGGTCGTTAGCTTCTTCTATGGCTGTCACTTTAGGAGTCCATGAAGCTGGTTGGGATCTCAATATTTTTCTTACCATATCTCCCATGTCATAGGTATTTCCAAGACCAGCCAAACCATTAGTGATATCCGTGAATCTACTGTACATTTGTGTGATTGATTCTCCTGGTTGCATTTGAAATCTCTCATACTGAGCTACCAAGATATCTATCCTTGTTTCTTTGACTTTGTCTGTTCCCTCATATGTGATTCTGAGTTTCTCCCACATTTCCATTGCTGATTTGCACGCTGAGATCATATTAAATTCTTTCTTGCTCAGCGTACAACACAATATAGTCTTTGCTTTGCAGTTTAACGATATCCTCTTCTTATCATCGTCTGTCCAATTTTCTCTGTTGTTGAGAACTACTAAGTCTCCTTCTTCTATGATGGACCACAGTTGAAAATCGAGACCCTGGAGAAAGAACTCTATTCTTGTCTTCCAATAGTTGTAGTCCTCACCATCAAATAGAGGGGGTCGGTTGACTGACTGACCTTCTGCATACCCTTGAGCTGCCATTTATCTTTGCTCTTCAGATCGTGAAATCTTCTTTGTCGAAGAGACTTGGCTCTGATACCACTTGTTGCCCAGCTAGCAAGCCCCTGTCAACAAAAATATTTTGACAGAAAAACACTAAGATCGATAGTTAGCGTTAGTGATAAATGCAGACGAGCTAGAAAATAAACAATCACACGACACAGAGGATTTTATCCTGGTTCGGACCACTTATCCCAAGGAGTCTTACGTCCAGTCCCCAAGCAACAACTTGGGATTTCACTAACCAAGGGTACTGTCCCCCTTAAGGACCCTTACACATCCAACTGCAGTTGGCCTTCTCTTGTAACCCCGAAGAGGTACAGCTACCACCTGGTACAACAGGTCTTCCTTCCTCAAGAAGGGAATTACAACCACCAGTTTCCAATAGGTCCTCTCTTCACAACCCGAAGAGGAACTTCACAACAAATGTTAATAAAAGCAAATGGCCCCTAGACCAAGCTTACAACAAATGCTTGATCCGAGGCAATGTCTGAGAGAGAAAGATTTTCACTAGATGAAAACTCTTAGAACTACAAAGACTCTCTAAAAGCTAAGCAAATGAACACAGAGATCTAAGATCTACAGAAGATTATGGATTGAAGATTTGGGGCTCTTGTTTCTAATGCTCGCAAGTTGTAGGTTGGTTCTCTGAAAGATCTAAGGTACCAAAAGTTGTTCTTCATGGAGACATCAGTCTTCTAAATATCTTCTTTTGAAAAATATAGCCGTTGAAATGGCCGTTGTCTCTAAGTTTGAAGCACGTTAGACTGCATGGTCTGAGGTGTACAATAGGTAAGTCTGCAGCCATTTAATGCTCTATTAGTCATGCACGTAAAGAGAAGATTCATCCAGATATCCTTCAGCTTGTAGTTGTCCAATGTTGTATGATAATGTACTGGCAAATACCTGCACACAATAAATGTCGAAGCACAGACAGCTGAACTGTCTCTATGCTTGTCAGTCAACGTTAGAAAGAATATATACCAAAATAGAAATGCCATTCTGCTATCCTGAAAAGTGTTTGCTATAGAAACATAGGAATAGAAGGCACCTAGATATGCAACGTGCAGAGATGTGTACAATCACATTAAATGCAAGGATATTAGTGATGCACGCGGGAAGACTTTGACTTTCAAGTATTTGAAAATATATTTGAATATCATATATGAAATCGATGTAATCCATGAAGTCGTTATGACAATGAAATAGTTGTTCAACCTATAAAATCGTTGTTTATGCAAATTGCTATACAAATATAGGCAAATCATTATATAAGCAAGTCGTTATACAAATATAGGCAAATCATTGTTCAAACATAAACAAATCGTTGTTTGAGCAAATCATTGTTCAAACATAAACAAATTGTTGTTTGAGCAAATCGTTGGTCAAACATAAACAAATCATTGTTGAAACATAAACAAATCGTTGTTTGAGCAAATCGTTGTATAAACAAATCGCTGTTTGAGTAAATCATTGTTCAAACATAAATAAATTGATGTACAAGTAAATCGTTGTACATATATAAGCAAATCGTTGTACAAGCATAAGCAAATTGTTGTACAAGAGAAAGCAAATTGTTGTACAAGAAAATCGTTGTCCAGATAAATGCAAATCATTATACAAGCATAAGAAAATCGTTGTACAAGAGAAAGTAAATCGTTGTACAGACATAAGCAAATCGATGTTTTCACTTATCGAATCGTTATAACAATCAAATAGTTGTTTTTACTTATCAAATCGTTACAACAATCAAATCGTTGTTTCTCTTAAGAAACTGATGACCGAATCGTTATTTTACTTATGAAATTAATGTGAAACCAAAATCGTTGTGAGTCTAAAATCGATGTTTTACTTTACGAAATCGTTGTGAGACCGAAATCGATGATTTACTTACAAAATCGTTATGAGACCGAAATTGATGATTCACTTACGAAATCGTTGTGAGATTGAAATCCATGTTTCACTTACGAAATCGTTGTGAGACCGAAATCGATGATTCACATACGAAATCATTATAACAATCAAATCTTTGTTTCTCTTAAGAAATCGATAACCGATTCGTTGTTTTACTTATAAAATCGATGTGAAACCGAAATCGTTGTGAGTCTGAAATTGATGTTTTACTTACAAAATCGTTATGAGACCGAAATCGATGATTCACTTACGAAAGCGTTGTGAGACCGAAATCGATGATTCACTTACGAAATCGTTATAACAATCAAATCTTTGTTTCTCTTAAGAAACCGATGACCGAATCGTTGTTTTACTTATAAAATCGATGTGAAACCAAAATCGTTGTGAGACTGAAATCGATGATTCACTTACAAAATCGTTGTGAGACCGAAATCGATGTTTCACTTATGAAGTCGTTGTGAGACCAAAATCGATGTTTCACTTACGAAATCATTGAAGCGATAGAATCGTTCATACTCACTTATAAAATCGTTATAAGATGAAATCGTTGCAGCAATAGAATCGTTCTTTTAGAAAAGAAATCGATGTGGACTTAGAAGGAATTCATGTTTTAAACTTTAAATGGTAGTGTAAGAGAATAACTTACAAATTTTGCTTGACTTATTCCCTGTGGATGAACTTAAGAAAAACTTGTTAGAAAACGATTGTTAGGGTTTTGTTAATCACCAAAATTGTATATAATTAAATAAAATTATATGGGGATGGACTGATCATCAATCCCGAGACGTGAGCAGTCGGCAAATAAGCCTCTAGCTAGCAAGCAATAGATGAGCCTCAACACAAGACATAATAGAGCTAATGAAGATCTCAACTGAACTTGTATTCAAATCTCAATACTCATCTTATTTCAAACTAAAACTAAAGCATATTCTTCCAATGTGAACTACAGAACTAAGACTCAATAAAGGAAAATTACATGTAATCTCACTTCCTACTACATTGTTCTAACACTCAGTCTAGCTGTTGATAGACATATAGATTGGGGCACTCATCACTCGGACGCATTCCCATCCTCGACTAGTTCTTCTTCTTGGACTTCATAGTCACCCAGAGGGTTAAAAGTAGGGAATGAGCAAACGAGCCCAGTAGAATTTACATCTCAATGTGCGGACAATGATATTAGTGATTAGAAATTTAGAACTAGGTAAGCACGATTAGCAAGAAATGCATGAGCGATGAATCTCATTTAAACACGATATATGAACAGATAGATTGAGCAGTACTGATAAAGTAAGATCCAGCATAAGGTACCAGGGTAGTACTAGCCATGAATCACTTTGTACAAGCATGTACGATGTCACTTGTTGTCAATAGTTTCCAGGAACACAAGATATCACTAATTGCAAATAATTATAGGATGGCCATATCACGTAAGCAAGCAAGCACAAACTTTTAACACTATTCACTAATCAAGCGCGAAGACACTAATGTACACTAAGGAAAGATCCACCTTGAAATGCACATTAGGACACATGTATGTGGTTATTTTATCTAGCATTCAACACGTAAGTACTCCCAACGTAGATGCAACGCCAGTCATCATTATACCCCATGGTTAACAGTATATTAATGACTCTCCGTCATTGGGGCTAGACTAGAGCCCTTGGACACACGCCGTGCCCGATCAGCATCATGCATAATTTCAAATGTAGATACCCACAGTCATTCATGGCCAATAAGAGTTTCAAGAAGTACTCAATGGTAATGTCATGTTCATGATGATGATGCTGTCAAGAATTAACGGGTCATGTGAACATGATTTCATGATAAATCAAAAGATAATTTTAACATGAATTACAGTATTTTAAAATAACATTCATTCATTTTAACAAGCTAGAACAGCAAGATGATCAATCAATAATTCGCAAGAATACGTCATGACATTAAAGAGAAAAAAGAATAAGTTTTCACGTTGTTATGTCTAATTCATTGGTTAATAGCTTTTAATCCACTAGACAGACTGTACCTGCTTAACAGAACCATGACATGTAAACCTTATACCTAGACAGAGCAAAACAAATCTCGAGTAGGTTCTTTAAATCGCGATGGACACAGTTGTGGCTATTGAGAAGGTTTATATGTAATGACCCTCTTTATACCGGTATGATTATACCAATCCACATCGATACAAAGGGCGCCGTCATAGTGGGACATTTACCCAACACAACACAATAGGTCGAGATGTACATAAATAACAAAGGAAGTACAGCGGAAATGTAAAACATTCTTATTCCATCATCATTTACATATTCCACAATCTATATAGAAATAAAGAAAATAACAGTCCACAATTATACAAGTCCATATGAATAACATTGTCATTATTCACATACTAATGAAAGAAATGTAGCCTAAACAAATATCTCCACAAGTGCAGCTACTCCTCTCGATCGCAGTCGCGCCTCACTATGTCCTCCTCTAGCACGGAGACACCTGTCACACCTATATGTTAAAGCAAGCATGAGTATTCCAGAAAGACCCAGCAAGCAACCAAAGGCACATCCTAACACATATCACACACATGCTATTTTTTTAAACAATGAAAGAAATATAAGTCACATGATTCATTTCAGTTAGGCAAGTAAACATGAACAACCTATACATGCTTTCTACACATATATGTAACATGATTCATGGTTTCAATTTCTATTCATATCATTTCACAATTCTACACAATTAGATCATGGAATGATGCACATAGTAACTAACAATCCTAGCATGATAACTAACATTTTTCTCATGCTTTTATGACACATCTACATCTTTTGCTTGCTGTTTTAACATAATTAAATCATATTCACATGGTTTTACATCTTTTCACATGATATCACATTTACACAATACTATCACATGATCACATTTCACATTTGCACACTTTTCACACTTTTACACATTTAATTGCCGTGACACATAATCCGAACCACCATAAAGAAGGACACACATTCTTATAATACATACCTGTCACCTAGGCAATATAGTGACGAATCTTGATAACTGCGCAGAACCGAGAGAAGCCCTCTCCACCCTAACCAGTGGTACTTGTCCACCTCCAGGATTTCATTCTGATGCCCACAGGATATCACATACACAATGAGCCTTCCCATAGGGATTTTTATACAGTACGACTCCACAGTCTTCTATGGTAGCAGTGTCAATTTCGGCACATGATACACTTAAAACACATTTTTCTCACTTATCCACATGATTTACATTATTTACATGCACTTATGATCCATTCACATGCACTTCATTTAAACAAACATGCCTCAGATTTTAGAACATAAAATGACTATTTCACAGTGTTACATTAAGCATAACAATGCCCTAACATGCTGCAAGTCACTGAATTTAACATGATTTAATTTAAACACATTTAACATGGCTTAAATACCCTTTTAAAATACAAATAGTACCTTCGGATATCAAAATAGTATCAAATTTTAACCACAAATGCTATACATGTAATATGTCATGTGTCTAATTTTTCAGAATTTTCAAAACTGTATAACTATTTTTAACTTTTAAAATAGACTTCTTGCAATTTTAACAAAATATTAACTTTAACATGGTATACAGCAAAACAGTTAGTTCTAACAGGTTTCAAACATGTGAACAGTAACCCTAAGATCATGATAATTTTTTGTAACATTAACATGTAGTAAAACTATTTTATCAGAATTAAACCCTATCAATTCATGCATAATTCACCATAACAGAAATTATACTAATTCAAATCATGTTCAGAAATTCGATAGAACCTCATGATCTGACCTAAAGACCATACCTGACCAACCATAATTTTTATAGCATACATAGACATCCAAAAATCCAAACATTATCACACAGACATGACAAACACAGTTCTCTGAAAACAGAAGAACTTGGCGGCAAGGACCTTGCCATCAACATGGGTTAATGGCATAGGATGTTGCCGTCAACTCAAGAACTTGGTGGCAACAAGGTTGCCATTAACCTCCTGTCTGCAGAAAGTGCAGACTGAACTCAAATAAAAGACAGAATTGGGGTTCCAGGACACGAAATAAAATCCATAAAAAATCCTAGAACCTAAGAGACATGTCTAGGGATGATACCCCTCGATTACTTGCCTGGAATAAAATCTCTAAAGGGTTTAATTTGTCGAAGAAGCCCTCCTCAGCTAAGCCAAGAAGGTGCAGATCTCCTACCCAAATTCGATCTTCCTGCTTGTGCAGACAGTCCTCCGGAGTCGGTGAAGGTTCCTCAACACCAAGAGCACCTCCCAGTCGAAGAAGATCATCGAAAGAAGCTCTCAAATGTCGGATCAAGCCTTGAAAAAGTCTGATTTTCTCAAAAATGAACCCTAGCTTTTCCTCTCAACAAAAGGACCTATCCTAGCCGAAAACTCTATGTTTTATAAGGTTAAGAGTCGGGGTGCGCCTAGGATTAGGTTTTCCTCCCGTTGGGATTGGGTTTCCTAAACGGTTCCGAGGAAAACGCATCCGTTTCAGTTCTGGAATCCCAAACATAATCGTAGAAGTAAATGACCACTTTGCTGCCATTAACAGGAAGTAAACGTCAATCAATCTGGATGTTTATATCCTCTGGCCATGCAGTCAACGACACACATGTTGCCGTCAACCTGCCCTTAACGTCAAGGGGTGTTGACGTTAACTGGGATTTCGGGCAAAACTCTAATACATCAGACAAGCACACATGCACAGAAATATATAAACATACTATGTACAGAAAATAAAATAAATACCATATGCACAGAAATAAATAAACATAATATGAACAAAATTCGAGGGCCTTACACCCTCTCCCCTTAAAACAAAACTTCATCCTCGAAGTTAGAACGAAAATACTAACCAAACAAATGGGGATACTTCTTTTTCATGGCATCTTCAAGCTTCCATGTAGCCTCCTCCCGCGAGAAATTCCTCCATAACACCTTCACGGATGCAATGCTCTTGTTACTGAGGGGCTAAACCTTCCGGTCTAAGATAGCTACTAGTTGCTCCACATACGACAAGTCTGGCTGAATCTCCACTGGCTCATGACTAATGACATGCGACGGATCTCTCACGTATCTCCTGAGCATAGACAAGTGGAAAGCTGGGTGAACACTAGCTAGTGTTGGGGGTAAAGCTAGCTCATATGACACACTGCCCATCCGCCTGAGAATCTCAAATGGAACAATGAATCTCGGACTCAACTTGCTATGCCTGCCAAACCTGACCACACCTCGGGTAGGTGAAACCTTAAGAAATACATGCTCGCCAACCTCGAACTCTAAATCCTTCCTCCAGTTGTTGGCGTAGCTCTTCTGCCTATCCTGCACCGTAACCAACCTCTGTCCGATAAGCTGAATCTTATCTGAAGTCTCCTGCACCAACTCCGGACCAACTAATTGCCTATCACTTGTCTCCTCCTAGCACAAAGGAGATCTATAGGGTCGCCCATACAGAGCCTCGAATGGAGCCATACCGATGCTCGCATGAAAACTGTTGTTGTAGGCGAACTCCACAAGAGGTAGATGACTCTCCTAATCACCCTTCCAATAAAGCACACACACTCTCAACATATCCCCGAGCGTCTGAATCATCCTCTTGGACTGGCCATCTGTCTGAGGGTGAAACGCCGAACTAAGCTTCAGCTAAGAACCCAAAGCATCCTAAAGACCCTGCCACAGCCTCGATGTAAATCGCGGGTCTCTATTCGAGATAATGGACTTCGGCACACCATGCAACCTCACAATGCTTCCAACATATAGCCTAGCCAAATTCTCCACGGACTGCTTCTTCTTCATAGGCAAGAAATGCACTGTCTTGGAGAAATGATCTACAATCACCCAAATCGAGTCATTGCCTTGGCTGATCTGGGCAAACATGTCATAAAATCCATGGTGATTGCCTCCCACTTCCATATAGGTATCTCCATCTTCTGCATAAGGCCCGATGTTCTCCGACGCTCAGCCTTTACCTGTTGGCACACTAAACACCTAGACACAAACTCGGCCACATCCTTCTTCATTCTAGACCACTAGAAAGATCTCTTCAAATCCTGGTATATCTTGGTGTTGCCTGGATGAATGGAGAACCTCGGCCTTTGAGCTTCTGCTAGTACTCGCTCACGAACATCCACAACATCAGGGACACAAACTCGGTGCTGGAACCTAATGACACCATCCTCATCACAAGCAATGCCTGTCTTGCCCACCATCTCCTGAAGCCTAGGATCAGCTCTCTGCTGCTCGATCACCTCATCCAGAACCGTGGATCGGATAGATAACTGAGCCAAGAAAGCCTGACACAACTGTGGCTCTAACTCAGTTATGGCACATGCCTCATACTCAAGCATCTTCCAATCCTGTCGGAGCAATGACCTCTTCCTGCTGAGCGCATCCGCCACGACATTCGCCTTCCCTGGATGGTACTAAAGCTCAAAGTCGTAGTCCTTGAGAAATTCTATCCATCTTCTCTGCCATAGGTTCAACTCCTTCTGAGAGAAAAGATACTTCAGACTCTTGTGGTTAGTGAACACCTCGAACTTGACACCATAAAAATAGTGTCTCCAGATCTTCAGTGTATGAACCATAGTCGCTAACTCCAAATCATAGGTCGGATAGTTATGCTCGTGCTCCTTTAACTGGAGAGAAGCATAGGCAACTACCTTACCATGCTACATCAGCACACAACCAAGGCCTACTTGAGAAGCATCAGAGTAGATAGCAAAACCCTCTGCACCACTAGGCAAGATCAACATGGGTACAAATGTAAGCTTCATCTTCAGCAACTGGAAACTACTCTCGCAATCAACAGACCAAACATACTTCACACCCTTCCTGGTTAGCTTAGTCAAAGGTGCGGCGTTAGAGGCAAAGCCTTCTATGAATCACCTGTAATAGCCCGCTAAGCCTAGAAAACTCCTGATCTCTGATGGTATCCTTGGTGTCTCCCACTCTAACACCGCCTGAACCTTCGTGGGATCAACAACAACTCTAGCGCCTGAGATAACATGCCCAAGGAAATGAACCTCGCGCATCCAGAAGTCACACTTGATGAACTTAGCATACAGCTTGTGCTCTCGGAGAACCTCCAGAACAACCCTCAAATGCTCACGGTGTGTAGCCTCATCAGGAGAATAGACTAACACATCGTCAATGAACACCACTGCAAAGCTATCCACATATGGTCTAAACTATCACGTCCTAATAAATATCCATTTACCAGATATGACAGAAAAATAGGCATAATAAATAGAACTTATATTTTATTCATCTAATATCATCTTAGCGGAAGCTTGAGTACATAATACTCCTCACCATTGTTCATAAGAGAAGCCAAGGAAAAAAAAACTTATTTACAACTCATTACTATATTACTAAAAGAAAAAAAAAACTAAGTTGTTGTATTCCTGAGGACTAGTTATCCCGCTCAGCACACTTCCCCCTTTACGCATCACCCACGTTTTGGTCACCTAAAATGGTAGGATTATGTGAGCTAACTAGCCCAATAGGATTCAATTCATCTAATCAAAAGGATTAAGATGTTCAAAGATCAAGATAAGAAATCAGACTATTGTCAACACTAAATACCAAAAACGATTGAACAAGTATGTCAACTAGACCATACATGTAGAACAGAAGTATTGAAATATGAATACATGATCAAGATTTCATTATAACATTCAAGTTCTGATTCAAATACATATGCACACATGAAAAAGTAATATGATGACTAATCAAGCTTGTATTGATGCAATGCTAAACATCCACAGATCCTTTATCATTCTGTACGACATGTAAACGAATTCAGGTGCTCCTCCCAGGACTGAACCAACACTATTTGCACATACATATATCTCTAATGAGTCCAAAGACCCACAATTTGTCATCATAACTCACTCTTGTAAAAGATTCACATGGGGTACACAAGTATTCAACATATCTTATATAACATGAGTTTATGGATCATTGTCACTGAACACATAAGATGGTAACTCTATTGAGGTCAATTGTACTTGGAAATTTCAAGGGTAATTCAAAGTAAGTATAGACAAAAATTGCATGATCCCATCTAGTGTTTAAGTGATAGAAACCCAAGAGAATAAAGGAGGCAACTTGCTAGGCTAATAGCATGATGTATCCACAAGAGATTGGGCAAGAAGAGGTTGTGGAAGATTGGACAAAACAGTGTATGTCGACAGCCAGGAAGGGGTTGTCGACAGGTGCAGGCTTCCAGAACCACACTTCTAGAATCTGGGCAGTACCTATCGACAAGCCAGAGTCGGCTGTCAACAAGTGACGCTTTCAGTCGACAGGTGACGCTTTCAGTCGACAGGTACTGGATGTTCTTGAAGGTTCTGGGAGCTTGTGGCCTGTCGACAGGTAATTTCTAAGTGTCGACAGTCACAACTTAAGCTTCCAGAAATGGATTTGTAATAACTCTAAAGGTCCTTTTAAATGTTTCTATGAATTCAAACATGAATAACAACAACTAGAGGGATTGGTTTACAACTCCAAATACAACTTTACATGGAAGACAAAATTAAAGCATGAGGAAAACACAATCTAAACATGGGTGGCTAGAGACTTAAGAAAAACAAAGTACTGGAAGAACAACTCATCTAAATAATGGTTACTTGATTTCAATAGGAAGATTTCTACAAATACACATGCTAGGACATGCTTATAGGGGATGAACACACAGTTCTAAAGGTGTTTATGGAGTCAAAACAAGTGTGTAAGGATTTAAACACCTAAACAGGAGACTCCTTAGCACGACCAGAAGATAAGATAGAGTAAGCTTCTCCTCAATGTAGAGGTCCACAATAACAAGAAGAAGAAATGAGAAGACTACAAAGAAAATAGCTTCGGCAGGTGCAACTGGGAAAGTGGCAATCCACAAAAGGAAAAGCAGTAGCAGCAGCCACGGCAAGTAGCTACACAGCTCCTATAGCTCTAGTAGCAACACACCAACAACAAAGAGACTGGCAAGCACATCAGTAGCACAGTATGCAGCACAGTAAGAAAGGCTTGCACGATGGTTATTGGGTAGTTTTTATAACTCACCAGGCATCCCATGCACGATGGCACATCGGCCATCCATGTGTTGCAGTAACTTACACGTTTACCATGCAAGTCTCATGGCTTACACATAAGGTATGAACGTGTAAGTCTTCTACCCATGTGAAGTGGCTTACATAGCTTCCAACACGTAAGCAACAACTATTTCCCATAAAATAGTTATCGTAAATAGGTGAATAATTCTACTGCCCATTTGACCCCATGTTTATGAGTCCTAATGGTGTTCAATCAAGTCAAAATTTCAACCATAAACTAATAAAAAAGTTATACAAATTATGGTGATTTTAGTTTAATTTTTAGAATTTATTTTTCACCCAGCAAAAATTGCCCAGAAAATAGTTGCATCGGCTTAATCTCGAAATCCGCACATCAACAATTCTGGATATTTACATTTATGATATCACCACATTTTTTTTCTAGAATTTATGTTGTTCTCGGATTTTATTTTCGTTATAGAATTCTATTGTCGCCCTGTCGGAGCACGCACCTCAAAGTATGACACTAAAATAGTATTAATTATTACCAATTAATCCTAAATTAAAGTTAATTGCATCTCATAACGGTGGTTATGTTTAATCATCAAATTATTCACCTTTTTCTAGTAAATAAAATTTTCGGGGTGTTACATAAACACCCTGTTCATGAGATCCATGAATGCTGCAGGGGTGTTAGTCAGACCAAATGGAAGCACAAGAAACTCAGTGTCCATAACGAGTCCTAAAAGTAGTCTTGGACACATCTTCACCCTTAATCCTCAATTGATGGTAGCCGGACTGCATATCTATCTTACAAAACACTGATGCATTCTGCAGCTGATCGAACAAATGATCAATCCTTAGTAAGGGATACCTGTTCTTCACTGTCACCTGGTTGAGCTTCTTATAATCGATACATGGCCTGAGTGAACCATCTTTCTTCTTCACGAACAATATAGGTGCGCCCCATGGTGACATACTAGGACGAATGAATCCCTTATCTAGCAAATCCTGCAATTGCTTCCTTAGCTCGGCTAACTCCGCAGGTGCCATCCGATATGGAGCATTAGAGATAGGAGAGGTGCCTGAAAGCAACTCTATGGTGAACTCTATCTCCCTAGCTGGTGGCAATCCAGACAAATCATCAGGGAACATGTCTGGAAACTCCTGCACTGCCTCAATCTCCTCAAGGGTAGGTGACTAATCTGCCTTAGGGACTAAGACCACACTGGCAAGAAAAGCGTCACAACCCTTGTTCACCATCCTCATCGCCTTCATGGCGGAGATCACAAACCTTCCCGCTAAGTTCCTTGGCAACGGATGTGAGAACTCATCCTCACCAGGAGTACGGAAAGTAATCTTCTTCCCTCTACAATCCACCAAGGCATAGTGCTCCTCAAGCCAATCCAGACCAAGTATGGCATCGTAGTCCTTCATCTTAAGCAAGTAGAAGCACCGAAACAAGCCTCGGTCCTCAATGCACACAGGTAAAGATGGAATGCACTTCCTGGTCGCTACCGTACCTATCGGTGTGTGCACAGATAAAAGGACTTCTAACTCTACTGCCTCCACTCCAGACTCTACTGCTAACTGCTTGGCAAACCGCTTGGAAATAAACGAGTGTGTGGCACCCGTATCAAACAACACCCGAGCATGCACACCCATGACTAAAACTGTACCTTCCGTGACATTCTCGGCCTGTTCTGCATCCTCTCGTGCTAGTGCAAACACTCGAGCTTGGGCCCGAGGCCTTCCCGGTCTCTCGGTCATTGGCGTTGCTGCCGTTGCCACTGCTGGGGCTGGCGCTCCTCTCTGAACACCCTACTGAAGTCTGGGGAAATCTCGGATCTGATGCTCGGTTTTGCCACACTTGAGGCACTTCCCTGCTAGCTTCCAACACTCGGTGCCGCCATGTGCCCTTCCACAGTGAGGACACATCTTCTTGTCATTGGGCCTGAAGCTGGGTGATTGTGGCATAACCGCCTGCTGACTAGTAGCCGCCACTGGACGCTGCGGTGACTGGTACACTGCCTTCTTCTGTCTTGCCTCAGGAAAGGTGGCACAGACCTCTTCTGAGCTGCTCTCTTCTCCTCCAAATACTGGTCCATCTCGCTCTCCTGCCTACATGTTGCACTGAGAGCCTCATCCAAGGTGCGGTGGTCAAAAGCTACTAACCTCGACCTAAGTGATGGTTTAAGCCCCATCACAAACTTCTTGGCCTTCCTGCATTCGTCAGCAACAATATGGGGAGCATATTTAGAAAGCTCGAAAAATCTAGCCTCATACTTCAAGACAGTCATGGAGCCCTGAGTAAGAGAGAGAAATTCATGTTCCATCTTGTCCTGGATGTGCTCGGGGATGAACTTGGCCCGAAATAGCCTCGTGAACTCGACCCAAGCTACCTCAATGGCACCATCCTCGTACATGGTACGTAGTACAGAGGCCCACCAAACATCGACTCTGTCCTGCATATGATTTGAGACCGAATTTCATCCAACCGCCAACATGAAAGTTCCTCTACTAGTTGTCCTTGTCATGCTTCATGTTGAATATTTTGTCTAAATGTCATCATATAGAGAGTTATAATCGTGGTAAGAGAGTCACTGCATGAACATTGCATTTTCGGGCTGCACTTGGAATCGCATCCGGTTCAGGTGATGCGATTCCAGTGCCTGGTATTGCGTTAGCCTGGGCCGACGTGATTCTCTAAATCATGACCATGAGGTCAGACATGATTCTCGTGCTGACCAGTGAACGGTGCGCGTGAGACTTCGCACCGCATGGGAGTTTGTGCATCTCTGATTCGCGACGGGATTCCCCGACGCGATTTAGCAAGTTTCCCGCTCAAACGGGTTTTCCCAAATTTTAGATTAATATTTTAATGTTTTTTTGAAAAGCGACGGGATACCCTGTCACGATTCAAGTCAAAAGGAGGCCATGTAGGCCGATGCGATTTAGATTTCTGTACAGTTGGCCCTGTTTGACCATATGTCATGTTTTGAGAAGCATCCCTGTGTAGGACGCGATTCAAGGACCGACAGAGACTGTGCTTTCCTACTAGTCAGTCAACATGTTTAGTTTTTGGGTCTGTCAGCATGTTGCATAGTATTACATAGTGTGCATGGACCTAAAAGCAAACAACCCATTGAAAAATAATAATGACATGAATATGATTCTAATGTGTGATTGATCTTATGTTCTTTGATTAGCATCTTGTGATCTAGCTTAATGAAAAATTGACATGATAAAAATATGATATGAATATGTGATGAATACATGATTAGAATGGACTTGTTTGGTTAAGATGCTATCATGATTTGCATGTGAGTTTCACTTTATGTGCTTTTCGATGTTCCATTATTTATTTATAAATTGCATACATGTTTAGGAAAGATCCGTGACACGTCACTTACACCTTTGCACGACTAGGCACACCCTTCTTGGGGAATTGGGAGTTCTCTACTGGTTATTCTGTATTTGCAGACTAGCGATCTTTTCCTTAAGACCTCCGTAAGTCTCCGTACTCTATGGATTCCCTCATAGAGACTGAGCTGGTTGTACCATGAAGTACCCTGGAGATAGAGAGCACTTGTACTGTGTACGGTCTATCATTAGTCATCCTCTTGTTAAGACATTAATGAATTATGAAACATAAGATACGTCCTTATGCTGTCCAATTGATCTCTTGAGCCTTTGTCATACCTTGACTCTATAAATGATCATGTCCTTACTATAATCAGCTTGTTATTGAAATTCCGTGGCCATAATATGTATATGTTTGTTCGACACAACGTGGGACTTCGGTCCATTTGACTAATGCCTGTGCAATAGGGGCCCTGTCTGGTCCTGGGGAGGAGTGCCCCAACGTACTTATTAACTGTCGGAGTATGGACTTATGGTGCTTGGCATAGCATAAACAAATACGCAAGATTTGTGTGAATGTGCCTTTGTTTGATATGATATGATAAGTTTGATACGATACATCTGATCACGTGAATATGTGATATCTGTGTGAATATGGCCAATTCCTTTTGATATGCTTCTATTCTTGAATTACCTGTCCATTGCATATGAAATTCAGTATTCCATTTGATATAATATTCGTTCTATTCAGCTATTGGACCTGTTAGTATTGCATGCATTGTCATCATGTTCATGTGCATATCTGCCAATTTAAAATGTTAATCATGTATATTAGTGCCCACACATTGAGATGTAAATCCTACTCAGCTAGTTTGCTCACCCTATCATCCTGCCCTTTTCAGGTAGTGATGAGGATATCGTGGAGTCCGATGGGGCAGGGCAAGAGTGATGAGCACCCGACATATGAGGAGATGAAGTATTAGGAATACACGTTGGAGTAGTTTATGTAATAGTGAATAGTTTCATGAAGTTATATTAGAATAATGGACCCTTTAGTTGGTTCTTCTTATGTAAGGTTGTAACTAGTGGATTGAAATGGAATAAAGAGTACTTTTGATGACATTATTATGGTCTCAAATGTGTTGTTATATTTAATTGTTACTCTGCGTTACTCAACTGTGATACGTCTATTTGTATCGTTCACACATCTCGGTATTTATTCTGCTGCTAAATATCGGGGCGTGACAGTTGGTATCAAGCCTGAACTTTACGGTCAAAGGGAATAGGAATATAGAATGAAACTAGATCACACGAGTCAAAAATCTGTCATACCTGATGTGAGCTTTGGGTTGAGCTATGGGAATGGAGTCACATGTGTTATATTTAGATGTCTAACTTATACTATTATCTTGAAGGTACTTAATACCTCAATGGCTGCTGAACGAGCCCAGGCTAGAAACATGCAACAAACCCTACAAAACTTGACTCAAGCAATACTGCAAGCCACCCAAGGTGGGGGTAACCTCGGAGTCGGTGATCTCCATCGGAATTTCCGAAGTATGGATCCACCTAGATTTGAAGGAAGTACTGATCCGGATGTTGTTGAACACTGGGTTAAGGAGATTGAAAGGATCTTTAGGGTCATGCAATGCACGGACCAAAACAAAGTACTGCTGGCGACTTTCCAATTGGAAAAGGATGCCAGGGCATGGTGGGAGTCTATGGAAGCAACACTGAATGGTCAGCAACTGACATGGGCTCAGTTCATTGAACGCTTCAACACCAAATACTTTTCTCCTACAAGTGAACAGCATATCGGGACAGACGAGAGAATTGGGCCTCATATTCGACCATAGTGAGTCCCGCATATGTTCTATTTGATACAGGAGCTACGCATTCCTTTATATCTCAAACATTTATTGATACCCTGTCCTGTGAAACCCGTCCCAATGAAATCCAGGATAGTTGTGTCAACCCCGATTGGTCCTGGCACCAATCTTAGAAACCATTTTCCATCTAGCGAAGTGTTGATTGAAACCTAAAACCTATCTGCAAATTTATATGCATGGACATGGAGGGGTATGATGTGATACTGGGAGCAGACTGGTTGTCTGAACATGGGGCTAGTATCAATTGTAGGAGAAACTGAGTAACCTTTAGCCATTACCCAAAACTAGTGTTCACAGGGGATAGAAACTGCAGGAGACTGTCCCTCATCTCTGCACTACAAGCCAAACAGATGATGAGGAAAGGTTGTATGGCCTTTCTTGCTATTGTTGTCATTACAAAGAAGGAAGTCAAGATTGAGGACATCCATATTGTCAGCGAGTAGGCTGACGTCTTTTCTGAGGACTTGTCAGGGATTCCCTCTGAGCGAGAGGTCGATTTCACCATTGAATTGATCCCTGGAGCAGCACCAGTATCTAGGGCACCATATAGAATGTCCCCCGTAGAACTGAAGGAATTAAAAGAGCAACTGATGGAACTGCTGGAGAAAGGATTTATTCAACCAAGCACATCACCATGGGGTGCACCTGTCCTCTTTGTCAAGAAGAAAGATGGGTCGATGAGGCTGTGTATATATTACAGGCAATTAAACTAGTTAACCATCAAGAACAAATATCCTCTGCCAAGGATTGATGAGTTATTTGATCAACTGTCTGGAGCTAAATATTTTTCTAAGATAGATCTCAGATCCAGCTATCACCAATTGAGAATCAAAGGAGAAGACATACATAAGACAGCCCTCCGAAGCAGGTATGGACATTATGAATTTATTGTTATGCCTTTTGCACTAACAAATGCCCCTGCGGTTTTCATGCAGTTGATGAATAACATTTATCGCCCATATCTTGATAAATGTGTGGTGGTATTCATCGACGATATATTGATCTATTCTAAGACAAAGGAAGAGCATGAGGAGCATTTGAAGATTGCATTACAAATTCTGAGGGGTAATAAGTTATATGCCAAGCTAAGTAAATGTGAATTCTGGCTTGAGGAGGTATCCTTTTTGGGGCATGTGGTAACCAAGGATGGTATCACTGTTGATCCATCAAAGGTAGAGGCTGTGTTGAAATGGGAAAGACCGACAAGTGTCATAGAGATAAGGGGCTTTTTGGGATTAGCTTGATATTACCGAAGATTTATAATGAATTTCTCAAAGATTGCAGTACCATTAACTAAGCTGACCTGGAAGGAAAATTCATTTGTGTGGACCGAGGAATGTGAAGAGAGCTTTAACAACTTAAAGAAGTGTCTGACTACTGCTCCTATCCTCGCCTTACCCACTGAAGAGGGAGGATTTGAAATTTATTCAGATGCTTCTGGAACAGGTATGGGATGTGTCTTAATGCAACAAGGGAAAGTAATAGCATATGCCTCAAGACAATTGAAGATCCACGAAGTAAACTACCCAGTTCATGACCTGGAGTTAGCAGTTGTAGTATTTGCCTTGAAGATTTGGAGGCATTACATCTATGGTGAGCAATTTAAAGTCTTTTCTAACCACAAAAGTTTAAAATTCTTATTCTCACAGAAGGAGCTTAACATGAGACAAAGAAGGTGGTTAGAATATCTCAAGGACTTTGACTTTTCCATTCAATATCACCTCGGGAAAGCCAATGTAGTGGCAGACGATCTAAGTAGCTAGTATGATGCTGGGTGAATGGAAGTTACTAGAGCATTTTGCAAGTTTGAACTTAGACATGGGAAAGAAGGAAAAGCAGGTGATGATTTCCAATCTCCAAATATAGTATGATCTACTGTAACGACCCGACTTCCCGGACCCCCGCCAGGGCCCCGAAGTTCGCGTCGCCACCCACGGATCCAAAGATCCGGAAGGGTTAGAAGGATTAGTCTAGTGTGATATGTACTGAATTTAAATAACTATAACAATATGTACAATTATAGAAAAGTTTGTACAATGTGTCTTAAATAAAAAGCATAGGTTCAAGAAGAAAGGTGCAGTCCTTAAAGGGTATGCCCCGAGAACTTGCAAAACACAACTCTCTGCTCACTCAGGTACAAGAGCTCACAACGCTCGCTCTCACTGCTACTGACAACAACATGGCGCCACAGCCGCCTCTGCAACTTATCCGACACCGAGCTCTAGCGACGATGAGCCCCTAGCTGAAGGAAGTGGGGGGGTGAGCCTTGCGAACAAGGCCCAGTAGGGATTACCAGTCCCTCACCGGCCAGAGCAGCAGGAACTCCGAAAATAGGAAAACTACACTAGAAAGCTGTAAAGCAAGGAACACCTACAGTAGGGTACTACTAGGCAGCGGAAGAGAACAGCACAACGCCAAGACCACCAACCGAGGTCGGGCCACACACACGACTCCTGCAGAAACCGACGGAGTCGGGCACACAGCAGAAGCAACGCTAGGCACACCTACCGAGACCACAGAACAACCAAGTGAGAACGACGTCTCACCATAGGCATGGCCACCTTAGACCTCTACAAGGTCGAGGGCCCACAAGCAGAACCACTCCGGACCCCAGACACACCGCAAGGTCGGGAAACCACACTCGCCGGTGCCACCATGGAGTGGCACCCAAGAACGGGACTATGGAACCGAGAGAACACTGAACGGAAACCACCAGAAGCATAGGTCCGTGCATGGCCAGACCAACGACGCCCACGGGAACTAGGCATGACCAGGCTATAACCGCCGTACAAGCTAGGGCAACGGATAACACTTCAAACCATCGTGAGGAAGCGTCATCACAACAACAGCAACCAATCCACCACCGCTAGAAGCCAAGAGGGGGGACCCGCAGTCCATATGCTATGCTCGCTAGCCTAGCTCCTGCCTCTGCCCCCACGCAAGGGCGAGACAGAGCCGCCACAGAAACACACAACACACGCAACACCGTAGCCTGGCCAAGCTGCGGCCTCACGCCTGACACCACTATGAGGCTCCGAAACCAATGCAAAGAGAGGCAGTGAGACAAAGGACTGGCTAGCCTGCACCGGGTAGAACTCCGGCCATCCTCGGTGTCCCAGGCGTAACCAAGAGAGCTCTACAAATGACTCAACGCTGCTGTCCAAACCACCGTTTTCCCGCATCTCCAGAGTCCGCTCACGTGGGCTGTCGACTCGAGTACGCTCGTCGCCCCAATACCTCCCTTAAAGGCGCTCGAGGATGGAGGTCCCAGGTAACGGTAACAACCTCTCAGAATGGGGACAAGCCCTCAAGTGCCAACCACCAGGCGAATAGGCGGGGCAACATAACAAAACCACGCCGAACCGCTAGCTTGTAACCACGACAAGCCCATCAAGCGAGAAGCACGCACAAACCCTAAAAAGGGTCGTCGGCCAACCAAACATGTACGGAAAAAGCCGGAGCCTCGGAACACCACCCGCCAGCATAGGAACCCGTTGCTATGCTAATAATCGATTGATCGCCAGTCAATCGATTATTAGACAGACGCGACCCTCCTAGAACTCCTGCCAGGACACGGCCATGAAGGTGCCACCTTCGGTCACTGAACGCTGGGAGGCAACCAGCCGCATTCCCTACCAGAAGGTCCTAAGAGCAAAGACTGCCCTAGGGCACACGCCGACACACAACCGGGCCCATGGAAGCATCCGAGACAACATAGGTACTGTTGTGACCCCCAAAGCCATCGCGACGCCATCGCGATGGGGAAGGGCACTGCGACAGCCACCCTATTGCGACGGGGCAACGCGTCGCGACAGCAACCCTGTCGCGACCCGAAAACGCACTGCGACAGCAATCCTATCGCGTCCGAGAAGCACGGTGCGACAACCTTATTGCGACTGCCAATGGCGTCGTGATAAGGTCACGCCCGACGAGGCCGACGCCTCCTCTGATGTCGCGATGCGCCGAGCCATCACGACATTAGCCGAGAGGTAGACCAGCGGGATCCTCAATCTCAGGTCACCCACGAAGATACACACATGCACACACGGGGGAGGGGAGCATGGGGAAACCTGTAAATCTAACTAGAAAGTACGAGAAGCTCCCAATCAACCTAGATCAAGAAGAGTTCAAGCAATTCCTACCTTTCATGACGAACGAACCCCAATAGGGCCCTTCACGTCGGTTGACCACCCCCCCCCTCGCTCCACGCAAGCTCCACGATGCCCGGACACCACGCACGACCCTCCTCCTCACCTGAAACGCACGAAGGGGAGAGGGGGAGGCGGAGCACCTCTGGAGGGAGAGGGAGAAGGGAAGAAGAAGAGAGAGAGGGGGAAGGGGCATCGGCCAAGGCTTTTAGCCTTCGGCCCCCGAGACGCGACGGACCACCCCGTCGCGTTAAGAACCTTAACGCGAGGGGTCAACGGACCGCAACAAGAACGCGTCCCCCACGGACGCCGCGACAACGCGATAGGCCGTACTGACACACCTGCCACTCTGACAGGCGTCAGATGACCGCACAACGGAACACGACAACACTATCGCGACCCATTGACTGGTTGCGACAAGAACGTGATACGCAAACCAAGCACGACAAGAACGCGGTGCATACCTACGTCGCAACAGGGATAACTATCTCGTCGGGCACCCCTGACGTGACACTAACGTGTAGCCCAGCCGGGACGTGTTAGTGGCCAGTCATCCCAGACACTGGGTGGAAAGTCAAGAAGCCGGTCTTACATCTACTGACCGAAATCAAGCAGAGACAAGGAGAGGATCCATTCTTAGTCAAAATCAAGGAGAAGCTAGAACAAAGACCTGACTTTTCTCTATCAGCTGATGGAAGGTTACTATACAGAGGTAGAACATGTGTCCCTGATCATGGGGAACTCAAGGAGAGATTGTTAAATGAAGCTCACCAGTCAAAGTACACGATTCATCCTGGATCAACAAAGATGTACCAAGACTTGAAGAGGTCTCATTGGTGGCCAAATATGAAGAGGGATGTGGCAGACCATGTGTCGTATTGTTTAACATGCATGAAAGTCAAGGCCGAGTATTTCCGAATAGCCGGTGGATTGCTACCACTAGAAATTTCGGAATGGAAGTGGGATAGCATTGGTATGGACTTGATCATGTGATTACCCAAGACTAGGGGTGGAATGGATGCAATATGGGTAATAGTTGACCGGTTGACTAAGTCGGCTCATTTCTTACCGATTAAGAGTACATGGTTAGTAGATGTGTTGGCTGCACTATATGTTAAAGAGATAGTTAGATTGCATGGGGTTCCATCTAACATAATATCTGATCGGGACCCTAGATTTACTTCACACTTTTGGAAAGGTTTACAAGCAGCAATGGGTACTAAACTAAACTTTAGCATTGCCTTTCATCCTCAAACGGACGGACAAACCGTAAGGACCAATCAAATTGTGGAGGACATGCTTTGTGCTCTGATGCTAGATTTTAGAGGACGATGGGATGTTCAGTTGTACCTGATGGAGTTTGTATACAACAATAGCTATCAGGCAAGTATTAAGATGGCACCGTTTGAAGCCTTATATGGCAGGAGTTGCAGATCACCCTTTGTTGGGAAGAGGTTGGAGAGAACCAATGGGTTGGACCCGACTTAATTGAAGTGACTGTCAGGAAGGTACAAATTATTAGGGAACGTCTGAAGATAGCACAATCCAGGCAAAAGAGTTATGCAGACAAGAGAAGGAGAGAGCTGGAATTCCAAGTGGGCGACCATGTATTCTTAAAGGTCTCACCATCAAGGGGAATTCAAAGATTTGGGATCAAAGGAAAGTTGAGTCCCAGATTTATCAAACCTTTTGAAATCTTAGAAAGGGTTGATCAGGTGGCATATAGACTTGCACTACCTCCATAGCTGGAAAACGTGCACAATGTATTCCACATATCCATGTTGAGGAAGTATTTATTTGATGATGACCATGTAATCAACCATGAGGACTTAGAGATTCGGGAGGACCTGATCTAAGAAGAGAAACCGGTCAATCTGCTAGATCGGAAGTTGCAACGACTCAGGAATCATACCATACCTATGGTGAAGGTCCAATGGAGTCGAGACGGAGTCACAAATGCTACCTGGGAAACGGAGGAAAGAATGAAGAAAAACCACCCAGAACTATTCTCAGGTACGAACTATGCCATTAAGTGTAAATTTGGGGACCAAATTTTCTTAAGTGGGGGAGGATGTAACACCCCGAAAATTCAGTAATTAAAATTTTTGAAATAAATAATTTCCGCATTATCGGAATGATAAAACTTACGTACCATTATCGTACGTGAGAAAATACATCGGAAAATTCCATAAAACAGGAATTCGTGCAATGAAAAATCGGATTGGCCTTGTGTACGTCACCATGTGACAAGTTACCAAATTAGGAAACTAAGTCGAAAAAATTGTTAACACGAAAAAATAACTTGACCATAAATTAAATAAACATGTTGGATAGACTTCCAACATTATGTATTAATGACCCATTAATGAAATTGGGCCAATGGATTACGTTTGGCCCAAGAATAAAATTGGAACAAGAAAATACCAAAAAATTCATGCATGTAAATAGGTGGTGATTAGGATGGGCAAATTAGGGTTTAAAGGAGTGTCATTAGACAACCATGGCAAGCCAAATCATGGCCAACCATGCTTGACACCGTCCCATGGTGTCGCTTCTTCATTTGGGAGGAGAAATCCCCAGATTTGGAAGGTGGAATGCAGAAATTCGCAGCCCCTTTCCTAGTCCCATTAGGACAGGCAATTAAACCCTAAATCTATAAGAACTCATCACTAAAATCTTAGGGAAGGTTTGGCAACGAGTTGGGGTCGTGAGCAGCAAGGCTAGGGCGCATGAGGGAGGAGAACGACTGGGGAAAACGTGGTTCTTCCTCAACCTCGCTCTGCATCGACCCAGAACCTGCAAGGGATTCATAGCATTCAAGGTAGGTGTTCACGGGCCAAGACTAAATGAAACCCATACCATCATGTAGAGCTGCATGTTTAGGTTCATTTGCACTTGGTTTGCCTAATTTTCATGTTGTATCCGTCGAGTATTAGTCGTTTTCCCTAAGTCACGCACAGTTAGGGCTCTTTACATTCTTCCATTGTTACACATGATTCAAGGCCGAATTAGATTAAACCCCCAACATGAGAGTTCTTCTACTAGTTGTCCTCATCATCCTTTGTGTTGAGAGTTTTGTCTAAATGTCAATATATTTCATGTTATACTAGTTGTCCTCGTCATCCTTTGTGTTGAGAGTTTTGTCTAAATGTCAATATATTTCAAGTTATAGGTCTAACATGAAGGTTGCAATGAAGCCACATATGTTTAGGACTTTTTATGTTCTTCATGTGTTGCATGTGATTCGAGACCAGATTAGATCCAGCCCCAAACATTAAAGTTCCTCTACTAGTCGTCCTTGTCATGTTTCATGTTGAACGTTTTGTCTAAATGTCATCATATAGAGATTTATAAGCATGGCAAGAGAGTCTCTGCATGAACACTGCGTTCAGGTTGCACGTGGAATCGCGTCTGTTCAGGCGATGCGATTCCAGTGCCTAGGCCGATGCGATTATCTAAATCAAGACCATGAGGTCGGACGCGATTCTCATGCTGACCAGTCAATGGCGCGCGTGAGACTTCACGTCGCATGGCAGTTTGTGCATGTCTGATTCGCGACGGGATTCCTCGGTGTGATTTAGCACGTTTCCCGCTCTCGTGCTTTGAAAAGCGTCCACTGTGTAGGACGCGATTCAAGGACCGACCTGAGACTGTTCTTTCCTACTAGTCAGTCAGCATGTTTAGTTTTTGGGTCTATCAGCATGTTGCATAGTATTACATAGTGTGCATGGACCTAAAAGCAATCAACCCATTGAAAAACGGTAATGACACGAATACGATTCTAATGTGTGATTGATCTTATGTTTGTTGATTATCGTCTTGTGATCTAGCTTAATGAGAAATTGACATGATAAGAATATGATATGAATATGTGATGAATACATGATTAGAATGGACTTGTTTGGTTAAGATGCTATCATGACTTGCATGTGAGTTTCTCTTTATGTGCTTTCCTATGTTCCATTATTTGTTTATAAATTGCATACATGTTTAGGAAAGATCCGTGATGATGAACAATCTATCCCCATGTAATTTAATTTAATCACATTTCTATTTTGGTGATTTACAAAACCATGTTATGTTGATAATTATCAAACCCTTGGTTAAGGTCACTAACCTATTTTCTATAAGTCTTGAGCACAGGAAATATAATAAGGAGAATCAAGCCAAATTGGTAAGTATTAATCTTACTGAAGCAACATTAAGATCAAGTATGATATTTCTCTATGTACACATCGGTTTCCTTTATAAATTATGATGACTACAGTAGAACTATAACGAGATCCTCATAATGGTTTCATAAGTGCCTTATCGATTTCTTCATAGAATGAAACATCGTTTGAATTCAAAAGAAATCGTTATCATAACGACTTACTTTCGTAACGATTCCTTTAGTCATCGTAACGACTTGCTTTCCTAACGATTCCTTTAGTCATCATAATGACTTGCTTTCGTAACGATTCCTTTAGTCATCGTAACGACCTGCTTTCGTAATGATTCCTTTAGTCATCGTAACGACTTACTTTCGTAACGATTCTTTAGTCATCGTAACGACTTGCTTTCGTAACGATTCCTTTAGTCATCGTAATGACTTGCTTTCGTAACGATTCCTTTAGTCATCGTAATGACTTGCCTTCGTAATGATTCTTTTAGTCATCGTAACGACTTGCTTTCATAACGATTCCTTTAGACGTCGTAACAATTTGCTTATCGCAACGATTACTTCAGATAT
Source organism: Colocasia esculenta (assembly GCA_014218235.1). Classification (NCBI taxonomy): domain Eukaryota; kingdom Viridiplantae; phylum Streptophyta; class Magnoliopsida; order Alismatales; family Araceae; genus Colocasia; species Colocasia esculenta. The sequence continues at coordinate 142,349,626 of CM024760.1, read as the reverse complement.
TATATCGATTTGCTTTGAGCATCGACTTCTTAAGTAATTATAATTATTTCTTTGGTTCTCATAATGATTTGCTTTGTGCATCGACTTCTTAAGTAATCATAACGATTTCTTTGGTTCTCATAATGATTTGCTTTGCGCATCGACTTCTTAAGTAATCATAACAATTTCTTTGGTTCTCATAACGATTTGCTTTGCGCATCGACTTCTTAAGTAATCATAATGATTTCCTTAATGATCACAACGATTCTTTCATATCTCACAACGTTTTGCTGTTTGGTTGCATAACGATTTCATAAGTCATAAATTCATTGATTTCATATCAATCAACTTGGCATATGACTTATCCTTTCAACAGGTTGAATAGTCAAAGTCTTCGCACATATTCTTCTTTCAGCTGTGCATTTAATGAAGACTGAACGTATCTCTGCATGCATGCAGACAATATCATCCATTATCGTATATATTCTTTATGCATCTTTTAGAACAGCAGAATAGCATTACTATTTTGATGAATATTCACACTAACGTTGACTGACAACAAGAGACAATTCAGCTGTCTATCATTCTAGCTTGCTTTGTGTGCAGGTCCTGTTCAGCTATTCATCTCACAACAATTGGACCTTGTAGAAGCCAAAGGATACTTCAAAAGATCCTATCTCTTTGCATGCACAAATGGATAAAGGACTGTTGACTGGAAGCTTCCAAGTGCCACTCAGTCTAACGTCCACCAAAAGCTAGAGGCAACAGATACTTCGCCGTTTAGATTTCAAATTGAAGCTATATAATGAAGAAAGGAGCTCCAGAAGAAGACATATAGACTGAGAACGATAGTCATAGAAAACTCTCTGATCATCAAGTCTTCTGTGAATTCTCAAGAAAGAGCCAAGCCTCATTCCATTAGATTAGCTCTTTACTCTCTGCATTGTTTGTAGATTTTCGAGAAAGCTTGTTTGGTTCTGAGAGTGAGCGATTGTTTGTAGATCTCATTGCTCTCAGTCCCTTGCTTCAGATCTAGGTTTTTCGAAGCTTGATCTAGGGGCTTAATCTCCTGCTTACTTGTTTCTGTGTGTGTTCCCTTCTGTTGAGAAGGAAGGCCTGGTGGGGTATCCAGGGTGTTGTTCCTCTTCGGCTGTGAAGAGAAGACTAGTTGGGCTGGGTGTTGTAGTGTCCATAGGGGGACTGTATCCTGGTTAGTGAAATCCTAAATTGTTGCTCAGGAACTGGACGTAGGACTCCTGTGGAGAGGAGATCCAAACTAGGATACAACTTGTGTTGTGTGATTGTCTTCGTGTGATTGTTGTTTCTCTTTACTAACACTAACAATCTTCAAAGTGTATTTCTCTGTGAACATTTTTAGTGAACAGGTATTAGCTGATAAATTTTGAAAGACCAATTCACCCCCCCCTCTGGGCTACCTAATTGGACAACAAGTGGTATCAGAGCGAGTCTCTTCGAAAAAGAAGAAGATCCAACGATCTGAAGAGTAAATATCCATGGTAGCCCAAGGAAACATTGAAGGTCAGTCTGTCAACTGACCCCCTCTCTTCGATGGTGAAGACTACACTTATTGGAAGACTAGAATGGAGTATTTTTTGCAAGGATTCGACTATCAGATTTGGTCAATTATAGAAGAAGGAGATCTCATTATCCTGAACTCAAGGCAGAACTGGACAGACGATGATAGGAAGAAGATCTCCCTCAACTGTATAGCTAAGAGCATTATGTGTTGTGCTCTCAGTAAGAAGGAATTCAACAGAGTTTCAGCCTGTAAATCCACAATGGAGATGTGGTAAAAGCTCAGAATCACGTATGAAGGGACAAACAAAGTGAAAGAGACAAGGATTGACATTCTTGTAACACAGTATGAAAGATTTCAGATGCAACCAGGTGAATCCATAACTCAAATGTTCAGTAGATTTACAGACATTACAAACGGCTTAGCTGGACTTGGGAAGTCATATGAAATTGGAGATATGGTTAGGAAGATTCTCAGATCCCTACCACCCTCATGGACACCAAAGGTAACAGCCATTGAGGAAGCCAACGACTTGAAAAAGATGTCGTTGGAGAAGCTCATTGGGTCCCTTATGGCCCATGAGATCAACGTGGAAAGGTTTGGAGAGTCCTCGAGTAGAAAGAAGCACTCAAATGCCCTTAAAGCTGGAGAAGACTCATCAGATGAACTCTCAGATAATAATGAAAGCAGCAAGGATAGTGAAGATGAAGAAGAAGTTCCAATCTGGTAGAAGACACTTCAAGAAACACAAGGAGTTCAAGAAATTAGAAGGAAAAGATCAGAAGAAGACCGAGCCGATATGTTATGAGTGTAAGAAGCCCGGACATATCAAGGCAGAATGTCCAAAGCTCACGAAAGGTGAATACAAGAAGAAGGACAACTTCAGAAAATTCAGAAAGTACAAAAAGAAAGCAATGGCAGCTACACGGGAGAACAACAGTGACTCTGACAATGAGTCAACCCAGAGCAGTGAGGGAGAACAAGAAGCCAACTTGGCTTTCATGGCCAATACAGACGAAAAGGTAACCTCTGACTCCTCTTTTGATTCATGCAGTGATTCTGATTCAGACAATTTAGAAGAAGCATTTAATGAACTGTATGATAAATATAGAAATATATCTAAGTTACTAAAAGCTAGTAAGAAGAGTATTGCCTGTCTAGAAAACACAAACTCAGATTTAAAATCAGAAAATGAACAATTAGAAAAACAAGTATCTGAACTGAAAAGAAGAAATGATCTATTGTGTGAGGATCTAAAAGATAAGAATAAACAAATAATGATATTAGAAAAACAGGAGAAATCAGATGAACTAAGAATAGAAATCAAAGCCTTAAGTGAAGAAAATGACAAACTGTCAAAAACGCTGGAGAAATTTACTAGTGGTAAAAAATCCTTAGTATTAAAAGGTGCTAGACGATCAAGGAAAAATAAACAAGGAATAGGATACACCCCTCCAGACAATGAAGAAACCATTATTTATCCGAAAATATATCCAACCCCTAAATTTGTAACTGAACAAGAGAGATCATATAAATCTAACTTTAAATACGCCTCATATGAAAAAGTAACTAGAATAACATGCTGCAGCCACTGCAATAAATTAGGGCACACAAAAATAACATGTCCAACTAAGAACGAGAAATGGGTAATAAAAGGAAAAATTGATGACACTAACCAACAAGGACCCAAAAAGAATTTGGGTACCTAAAACTTAATGTTTTCATTTCAGGGTAACCTTCGAGCATCTAAATGGTATTTGGATAGTGGGTGCTCAAGGCACATGTCAGGAAATAAAAGATTATTCTCTCATCTAGAAGCTGAAGAAGGAATAGTCACCTATGGAGACAATGGGAAAGGGACTGTTATTGGGAGTGGATCTGTTGGAAGCAACATCAAAACTATTATTGAAGATGTTCTATGTGTCAAAGGTCTGAAGCATAACCTTATAAGTATCAGCCAACTATGTGACAAGGGACACCAAATCAAATTTCAAGAATCCAAGTGCAGCATTATGAAGGATGGAGCAGTTATCTTTGAAGCTAACAGAGAAAAGAATCTATATGTACTGTACCTTGAAGAACTCAAAGATCAAGATGTTTGTTTAGCAGCCAGCAAAGAACAGTCAACTGAGCTATGGCACAGAAGATTGGGCCACTGCAGTTTGGATGGCATGAACAAGCTCAGAAAGAGAAGTCTTGTGGAAGGTCTGCCAAAGGTCAGCACTAAAATGGATGGTATCTGTAGACCGTGTGCAAAAGGGAAGCACACTAAGAGTTCCTTCAAGTCAAAGACTGTGGTAACCACCTCTAAACCCTTAGAACTCCTTCACATGGATTTGTTTGGGCCAATGAGGACCACCGGTCTTGGACGAAATAATTTTGGATTTGTGATTGTAGATGACTATTCTAGATTTACATGGGTTTCTTTCTTGGATCACAAAGATGATACATTCGATAGTTTTGTAAGTTTCAACAGGAAAGTACAGAAAGACAAGAAGTATTGCATTGTTGGAATCCGGTCAGATCATGGAGGAGAGTTTCAGAATGACAAATTTGCAAAATTCTGTGATGACCAAGAGATTGAGCATAACTTCTCAGCACCAAGGACACCACAGCAGAATGAAGTTGTTGAGAGGAAAAATAGAACCCTGTTGGATATGGCAAGAACAATGTTGTCAGAATATGATTTACCAAGGTATTCCGGGCCGAAGCAGTGAACACAGCAAGCTACATCATTAATAGAGTGATGATCAGGCCTATCTTGAAGAGGACTGCATGTGAACTGTACAAAGGAAAGAAGCCGAAGATCAGTCATTTCAGGACATTTGGTTGTGCATATTTCATTCATAACAACCGAAAAAGAGACATTGGTAAGTTGGATGCTAAATCAGATGAAGGCATCTTCATGGGGACCTAAAGGTTATAGAGTATTTAATAAGCGTACACTATTGATAGAGCAATTTGTGCACATTATCTTTGATGAAACTAACCCTTCCTTGAGAAAGGAAGAAGATAGTGACATTGATGATGCAGATGATTTGTCCAAGAAATTAAAGAACACATCAATTGAGGACAAGGAAGATCCACCTCTGGAAGATCTGCAAAAAACATACATTGAACATGAAAATCTTCAAAAGGAATGGAGATACAATAAAGATCACCCACCTGAAAACATCATTGGTGATCCAATTGTAGGGGTAAGAACAAGAGGTAATGTAATCTCTTGTGATTACCTAGCTTTTGTTTCTCAAATAGAGCCTAGGACAGTCAATGAAGCTCTTACTGATGAATCTTGGATTTTAGCCATGCAAGATGAACTGAATCAGTTCAAGAGAAACCATGTATGGTCACTTGTTCCTAGACCATTAGATCATCCAGTTATAGGCACCAAATGGGTGTTCAGAAATAAATTGGATGAAGCTGGTGTGATCTTAAGAAATAAGGCCAGATTGGTAGCTCAAGGCTATTCCCAAGAGGAAGGCATAGATTTCGATGAAACCTATGCACCTGTAGCTAGACTTGAGGCTATTAGAATCTTACTTGCATATGCATCAGTATTAGACTTAAAATTATTTCAAATGGATGTCAAATATGCATTTTTAAATGGCTTTATTAAAGAGGAAGTTTATGTGGAACAACCTCCGGGTTTTGATGACACAGAATTTCCTAATCATGTCTTTAGATTACATAAAGCTTTATATGGTTTGAAACAAGCACCTAGGGCCTGGTATGAAAGGCTTAGCTCATTTTTACTGAACCATGGTTTCACTAGAGGTCAAGTAGATAGTACATTGTTCATCAAATCCAAAGTTAAACACATATTACTTGTACAAATTTATGTAGATGATATAATTTTTGGATCTACTGATGAATCTCTTTGCAAGTATTTTGAAAAGTTAATGCAGGGAGAATTCGAAATGAGCATGATGGGGGAGCTCAACTATTTCCTTGGACTACAAATTAAGCAAGGAAAAGATGAACCCATCTGTCATGCCAAATACACCAAGGAGCTGTTAAAGAAGTTTGGATTCGAAAATGCCAAGCCACTGTCAACACCTATGAGTACATCAACAAGGATGGACAGTGACAAGGATGGTAAGAAAGTAGATCAAAAGATCTACAGAGGTATGATAGGTTCTTTACTTTACTTAACAGCTAGCAGACCTGATATTTTATTTAGTGTATGCATGTGTGCTAGATACCAAGCAGATCCTAAAGAATCTCATCTAATTTCAGTTAAAAGAATCTTTAGATACTTATCCAGAACTCATGATCTAGGTATATGGTAACCAAAATCATGTGAGGTTAATTTAGTAGGATACTCTGATGCTGACTATGCTGGATGTAAAATAGATAGAAAAAGCACCAGTGGTTGTTGTCAATTACTTGCAGGATGTCTGATATCCTGGTCCTCTAAGAAGCAGAATTCAGTTGCACTATCGACAACTGAAGCTGAGTATGTTGCTGCTGGAAGTTGCTATACACAACTCCTATGGATAAAGCAACAACTTGAGGACTATGGGCTACACCTCAAGTCAATCCCACTGCTATGTGACAACACAAGTGCTATAAACCTTACCAAAAATCCAGTGCAACATTCAAGGACCAAACACATTGAGGTTAGATATCATTTTATTCGTGATCATGTAGCTAATGACAATATTGAAATTTCTTTTATTGATACAAATAATCAGTTAGCATATATCTTCACAAAAGCCTTACCCGAAGAGAGGTTTACTTCTCTCATAAGGGAATTATGCATGTGTAAATTGTGAAAGATTTATCTGTTAATACTAAATAATAAATTCAGAGCGTAATTAATTATTCTCCTTGAAGTGAGCAAAATATCTCAATTATTTCACATTTATCCTCTTGCTTAAATACTCCTGTCGGTTCGTTTTGTGTAATTCTTTATTTCTTTCAAACCGGAGTTTGTCGTTTTCTGCCATAAAGGTGAACCTCTTCAAAAAGAGGCATTTATCCTCTATTTCATAAATCCCGTAATCTGTATGAGAACGATTCGTCTCCCCTCTTTATCTCTTTCGTTCTCTTGCCTGAGGCGATGACCCTTCACCCCCGGCATTGACTTCCACCAGATTTGAAGCCTTCAACCTCTCCCGCCAGAAATTTCTTGAGGGTTTCTCCTTCAACCATCCTTCCAGACTTCCAGAACCTCTCCCTGCTCGATTCCATGGCCTCTACAGTTGTTTCCGACAGTGTTGGGGGCTACGGAGCTGCATTCCTCACCGCAGATGAGCAAGCAAGGTTCGCTTAAGTGAAGACCAAGCTTTGCGGGCACAAGGCAATGGATTTAGTAGACCTGGAGAAGAATGGGATGGGCAATTTGATTGAAGCTTTGCAGTGGCTGAAATGGATGAAGATTGCTACTCTGTCTGATGTAAGTCATCCTTATCTCGTCAAGGCCTTCTATGTCTGTCTAAAGACAGAGGAGGATGGGACTCTAACTTCTATGGTCAAGGGAACTCAAATCAGGATCACCAGAGAATTGTTAGCATCTCTGTTTGAAGTTTCTACTTCCGGTCGCAGTGGAGTCCACACTGTGGACACTCATGTCAAGGGCTTGGGAATAATAGGCCCGGAGTATAGGCTGAAGGATGGGAAGCTGGATATTAACCAGCTCAGTGCCTTTAACAGGCTTTTGCATTTCATAATCTGTCAAATCATTGTGCCAAGGAGTGCAACTTTTTCTTCATGCACCAAGGTTGATTCAGACCTGATGTTCTGGGCTATCCAGAATCAGGAGATTAACACTACAGAGTTGATAATTGAGAGAATGAGGTTTGCAAGATCCCAAGTGTGGGACATTAAGGGCAAATTGAATATCTCCCTACCTTATGCCCATCTCCTGACTAGAATCTTTCATCATTTTGGGATAAGTGTAGTGGGTGATGTATCTGAGAAGATGGGCCAAGCTATTAGGTCCAGAAATTTGAGAAAAAGTGGTTTTTGTGTAGTCAATGGTATATGGTCTAAAATCAGGGCCGTTGAGGGTGAAGCCATCCTTAGTGAAGCCCAAGAAGACCATGAACCTATCGCAGGAGTAGAGGAGTAGTAGCAGTGGCAAAATCAGCAGCAGTAGAGGCAGTTCAAGCGGTACCAGCAGCACCAGAAGTTGAAGAACCAGCAGCACCAGCACCAGCACCAGAAGTAGTAGTTGTTGATGAATCCAGTAGAAGGATTGAGGACATTCCTCCTGAAGACATTGAGCCTATTGGGCAATCTCCAGAGGATCCTGTTCCATCTTCCCAAGTAGCCACTCTACTTAGAACTGCATTGGACTCTATTTCTAAGGGGGAGCAAATGGTAAGTGAGTCTCTTGTAGCAGAATCTGTGGCAGAAGGCCACACTGAAGAAGTGGTCATGGAAGAAACTCCAAGCCAGCAGAAGCAAGTATCAGCTCAAGAAGATGTAGTGTTGAAAGATGCTCCCATTGAGGGGGAGCATTCAGTAGCAGAGGATATTCAGGGAGAAAGTGTTGAGGCATCAGGCCACACTGAAGTTCCTTCAGAAGACCTCCCAGTCCAATTCGCAGCAGCACCAACAGCTCAATCCAATATTCCTATGGACTTTGTGGCTGAAGAAGAAGGAGTTAATGTTGAAAAGGGCAGTGAGACTCACGGGGAGGGAAATGAACCCCCCCAGAAAATCAGTTCAGAGAAGGAGAAACTGCAAGCTCCTCAGACTCTGAAGATGATGATGGTGATCTTCAGGCTCCTCTAGACCAAGCAAGGGAGAAAGGGAGGAAGTTCCTCTCCTTGCGGATACTCCACATCAGAGGTCCCAGAGTCAAAAAATTGTAATTCATTTGAAGCCTGTGATAGAGAGGTTGGATGCTCAAGGAGAAATTTTATGCTCATTGCAATCTGATGTAAACTCCATATTCATGAGCCAGGTATCACCCACCAAAGAGCTATCCCAACTAAGAAATGCTATGAAATGGTTCAACAAGGAAATGGGTAGCATGAAGTCCATGCTCTCTGAGATTTTGAAGATAGTTGGAGCTCAAGCTCCTCCTCCCCCTCCAGATCAGCCTTCTAAAGGAAATGAAAGAAGTTGTAGGGCCATCAGGGCCATCAGTTCAAGAGTCTGGGCCATCAGGTCCAGAAATTGTTTCTCAGGCAGCAGTTGTGGAGTTTGGGCCATCAGTTCAAGAGTCTGGGCCTTCAGGGCCATCAGATCAAGGATCAGGGCCATCAGGGCCAGTTGGGTCTGAGCAAATTTTGGTAGAAGAAGTAGCAGTCGCTCTTGAGCCCCCAGCTCCTTCACCTATTCAGACACCAGCTCCTTCCTCTCCACCTTCGGCCTCCACTGCTCCACCTGCTCCTCAACCCTTCAATCAACCCCAACCCAGAACCATCTCCTCTCCTACCCCATTTCACATACATTCCTCTTTACCTCCTGTCTCTCCCATTCCTCCACCTCCTCCTCTTAGTGAGGTTCCTCCAGCATCTTCAGCTGGAGCCTCCTCCTCCTCTGGTCCCTCATTCTTTGGACCCTCTGAACATACCTCTTCCAACCCACATTCTCTCCTTCATCCTAATCCTCCTCCCTCCTTCATTACAATCATTCCAGAGGGAGCTCAGATTGATGGTCCCTACCTTAGGGCCATCAAGGATGAGTTTGAGGAAGCCATTCTCCAATCTGTCCTCAAGGTTGGAGAACATATTCATGGGACATACTCTTCTAGTCCTATCCATAAGAAAAGAAAAATCTCCTCTTTTTCTACCTCCCTTCAGTTTTGTATCCTCCTCTATGGTTTTCACTGACAGACGTCACCAAGAATAGACCTCTTTACAGGGAATTCCTCTAAAAGGTGGTTTTTGCTTCTCTCTTCAATCTTCCTCATCAGAATCTCACAGACTATCTAAACACCATCTTACCCTACACTTCTCTTTCAAAATTCCTCAAAAATAAAATCTTTTCTTCATCCGAATCCCAAACTGAAGAAAAATGGGGTCGCTCAAATAAAGTTCTCTACAATAAGTTCTTACTTGCCAAATCTGCCAGATTCCCTCCTAGGGACCATACCCTAACCTTGTCTGAATGGTTCCTGATCCACCACAAGGATTCTTGGGCCCCGTTCATTCAGAAGGAGATAAAGCTGATCAGGCACTTCAAGATGTTTAATGATTATCGATATCTTCATCGCTTGCCTAAAGTCCAGTTGGGTTAGTTCCGGTAGGTCATCCAAAGTCTTGGCTCCTCTCATAGCACTGAAGCTATCCAAGTAGACTTTACCACTCTTCAATTTCCTAAGGCTACCTTCCTTCCCCCTCTCCACTCTCTAATAATGGATTCCTCTGTAGGCTCAATCATTTTTGAGCGTTTTGCCAGAGTCATGGGCAGAATTAAGGTCCAGAAGGGGTATCTGATGGCTTTCCACAGATTCCTGTTTCGAGAGTATCACCAGGGCCATGTCAGTGTTGAAGTTCTTGCTCCTGCCCTGTCAGAATGTGAAAGATTGAACCCTAAAGATTGGATCAGATTCTATCATCTCTCCGCACAGCAACTTTCTGATCTGAATGAATCTCGTGCCAGGGTTGGTGAACCTCTCATCTACGAAGCTACTTTCCTGGATATGAACTCCATATACCTTGTCAATGATCCCTATCTCACTTTGGTTGAAAGGTACAAGGTTTATGTAGCCATTTGCCAGGATATGAAGCACAAGCAGATATTCTACCCTGTCACTCTAGATCAGTTTCTTGCTTGTGCCAGTTTTGCAAAAGTCAGCTTCTTCAAAATGGATTTGGATCGTGATTCCTATGCAGATTTCCTTGAGAAGCAGTTGGCCCTTCATCTCCGTAGGATGGCTCCCTCTATGGGACCAACCTATTCCGTCTCTCTTGGGGTTTTCAAGCCATTTTTTGAGAAGCAGGATGAGCAGGCCTGGGAGATAATTTCTCATTATGCCTCTCTCTTGTCCCCTGCTCATTATCTCTCTGTACCTTCTAAAAATTAATACCATACTCTCTTTATGTGCTCTTTACTTTTTCTTCTTCCTCTTCTTTGTCTCAGTCCTATTTTCTTTTTTCTTAATGACAAAAAGGGGAAGAACTATTGCAAGCTCTGAAATACATATGGTGAGCTATTGCAAACAATTTCAGAATTTAAATATAAACTTATCTGTGCTATTTACTGAAGTTTATTGAAGTTTTGTCATCACCAAAAAGGGGGAGATTGATGAACAATCTATCCCCATGTAATTTAATTTAATCTCATTTCTATTTTGGTGATTAACAAAACCATGTTATGTTGATAATTATCAAACCCTTGGTTAAGGTCACTAACCTATTTTCTATAAGTCTTGAGCACAGGAAATATAACAAGGAGAATCAAGCCAAATTGGTAAGTATTAATCTTACTGAAGCAACATTAAGATCAAGTATGATATTTCTCTAAGTACACATCGGTTTCCTTTATAAATTATGATGACTACAATAGAACTGCAATGATTTCCACATAACGGGTTCATAAGTGCCTTATCGATTTCTTCATAGAATGAAACATCGTTTGAATTCAAAAGAAATCGTTATCGTAACGACTTGCTTTCGTAACGATTCCTTTAGTCATCGTAACGACTTGCTTTCGTAACGATTCCTTTAGTCATCGTAATGACTTGCTTTCGTAACGATTCCTTTAGTCATCGTAACAACTTGCTTTCGTAACGATTCCTTTAGTCATCGTAACGACTTGCCTTTGTAATGATTCCTTTAGTCATCGTAACGACTTGCTTTCATAACGATTCCTGTAGACGTCGTAACAATTTGCTTATCGCAACGATTACTTCAGATATTATATCAATTTGCTTTGAGCATCGACTTCTTAAGTAATCATAACGATTACTTTGGTTCTCATAATGATTTGCTTTGTGCATTGACTTCTTAAGTAATCATAACGATTTCTTTGGTTCTCATAACGATTTGCTTTGCGCATCGACTTCTTAAGTAATCATAACGATTTCTTTGGTTCTCATAACGATTTGCTTTGCGCATCGACTTCTTAAGTAATCATAATGATTTCCTTAATGATCACAACGATTCTTTCATATCTCACAACAATTTGCTGTTTGGTTGCATAACGATTTCATAAGTCATAAATGCATCGATTTCATATCAATCAACTTGGCATATGACTTATCCTTTCAACAGGTTGAATAGTCAAAGTCTTCGCACATATTCTTCTGTCAGCTGTGCACTTAATGAAGACTGAACGTATCTCTGCATGCATGCAGACGATATCTTCCATTATCATGTCTATTCTTTATGCATCTTTTAGAACAGCAGAATAGCATTACTATTTTGATGAATATTCCCACTAACGTTGACTGACAACAAGAGACAGTTTAGCTGTCTATCATTCTAGCTTGCTTGGTGTGCAGGTCCTAGTCAGCTATTCATCTCACAATAATTGGACATTGTAGAAGCCAAAGGATACTTCAGAAGATCCTATCTCTTTGCGTGCACAAATGGATAAAGGACTGTTGACTGGAAGCTTCCAAGTGCCACTCAGTCTAACGTCCACCAAAAGCTAGAGGCAACAGATACTTCAACGTTTAGATTTCAAATTGAAGCTATATATTGAAGAAAGGAGCTCCAGAAGAGGACATATAGACTGAGAACGACAGTCATAGAAAACTCTCTGATCATCAAGTCTTCTGTGAATTCTCAAGAAAGAGCCAAGCCTCATTCCGTTAGATTAGCTCTTTGCTCTCTGCATTGTTTGTAGATTTTCGAGAGAGCTTGTTTGGTTCTGAGAGTAAGCCATTGTTTGTAGATCTCATTGCTCTCAGTCCCTTGCTTCAGATCTTGGTTTTTCGAAGCTTGATCTAGGGGCTTAATCTCCTGCTTACCTGTTTTTGTGTGTGTTCCCTTCTGTTGAGAAGGAAGACCTGGTGGGGTATCTAGGGTGTTGTTCCTCTTCGGACTGTGAACAGAAGACCAGTTGGGCTGGGTGTTGTAGTGTCCATAGGGGGACTGTACCATAGTTAGTGAAATCTTGAATTGTTGCTCAGGAACTGGACGTAGGACTCCTGTGCAGAGGAGATCCGAACCAGGATACATCTTGTGTTGTGTGATTGTCTTCGTGTGATTGTTGTTTCTCTTTACTAACACTAACAATCTTCAAAGTGTATTTCTCTGTGAACATTTTTAGTGAACATGTATTAGCTGATAAATTTTAAAGACCCATTCACCCCCCGTCATGGCTACCTAACTGGGCAACATGTGACACGTCACTTACACCTTTGCATGACTAGGCGCACCCTTCTTGGAGGCTAGTCATTTCGTATTGGCAGACTAGCGATCTTTTCCTTAAGACCTCTGTAAGTCTCCGTACTCTATGGACTCCCTCATAGAGACCGAGCTGGTTGTACCATGAAGTACCTTGGAGATAGATAGCACTTGTACCATGTACGATCTGTCATTAGTCATCCTCTTGTTAAGACATTAATGAATTATGAAACATAAGATACGTCGTTATACTATCCAATTGATCTCTTGAGCCTTTGTCATACCTTGGCTCTATAAATGATCATGTCCTTACTACAATAAGCTTGTTATTGAAATTCCGTGGCCATAATATGTATATGTTTGTTCGGCACAACGTGGGACTTCGGTCCATTTGACTAATGTCTGTGCAATAGGGGCCCTGTCTGGTCCTGGGGAGGAGCGCCCCAACGTACTTATTAACTGCAGGAGTATGGACTTATGGTGCTTGGCATAACACAAACAAATACGTAAGATTTGTGTGAATGTGCCTTCGTTTGATATGATATGATAAGTTTGATACGATACGTCTGATCACGTGAATATGTGATATCTGTGTGAATATGGCCAATTCCTTTTGATATGCTTCTATTCTTGAATTACCTGTCCATTGCATATGAAATTCAGTATTCCATTTGATATGATATTCGATCTATTCAGCTATTGGACCTGTTAGTATTGCATGCATTGTCATCATGTTCATGTGCATATCTGTGTATTAAAAATGTTAGTCATGTATATTAGTGCCCGCACATTGAGATGTAAATCCTACTGAGCTAGTTCGCTCACCCTATCATCCTGCCCTTTTCAGGTAGTGATGAGGATATCGTGGAGTCCAATGGGGTAGGGCAAGAGTGATGAGCACCCGGCATACGAGGAGATGAAGTATTAGGAATAGACGTTTGAGTAGTTTATGTAATAGTGAACAGTTTCATGAAGTTATATTTGAATAATGGACCCTTTAGTTGGTTCTTCGTATATAGGTTGTAACTAGTGGATTGAAATGGAATAAAGAGTACTTTTGATGACATTATTATTGTCTCAAATGTGTTGTTATATTTAATTGTTACTCTGTGTTACTCAACTGTGATACGTCTATTTGTATCATTCATGCATCTCGGTATTTATTCCGCTGCTAAATATTGGGGTATGACACCTATTGCATAAGCACTGACTATTGGACCAAAGTCTCACATAGTGTCGATCACATAGAACATTTTAGGGCCAACGGATTCCAAGTGTAAACACAAGTAACTAGAGTTTGATTTCTCATGGATTTAAAGGTACAGTGATTGTTCAAGAATATCAAGGAGAACTTATTCAAGCATGAAAATGGACAGTGATGACAGGAACATGACATGTAGTAAAATACACAGGGTAATAACAACATGAGTCTCTACACTTTAAGACATGAGTTTTTAGTTTGTATAGCAAGCCATACTTTCAAGATAGAGTTTCAATCAATCACATGAGGAGAAGATCAATCACGGTATTAAGAGCAGTTAGAATAAGTTTCATGTATTTAAAGCTTTTACATATAGTTTAACAATGTTTAGGGTACTAGACATACCCTAATCATACACTAACTAGATAGACCATAGGAAAGAGACGATTTTTGGAAGACTATAAAATCGCATCAGGAAAAAATGTTCTTAAGGAAATAAATAAACCAAAATATCAGCAAGAAGGTTGTTGGGAGCTCAAGGTTGAATATATGATGGTCCTCGCCATTCAGGCCTGTTAACGTGATAACGTGCCCGACATGACTTTACCTCCCGCAATCGGGCCGAATCCTCGCAAGGGATATCAACCACACATGTCCATGAAAATATAAAGAAACACGCTGAACATATATAAGATTCTTTTTCTCATATATATTCACATGAAATGTACATATTCAGTTCCATAACATAGTCATTAAACAATGTGCAACAGCTTGGGACAAACCCCCGAAGTTCCACAAGAAGAAGTATTACTCTGCTGGTGACGAAGGCCCGACTCCACTATGGTGATGACCAGAACTGGAAGAGGGACGAGAACCCTTTTGCTCTTCTTCACCTGGAAGAAGAAGGGGTGAGCCTCACAAGTCATTGGCTCAGTAGGGTAACTCCCCCAAAGCTGATAAACACAATGTACAACATATAGGATAAGTAATGCTGTAAAGCATCTAAAAAAATTAACATCTACGCATGATGCTATATCTGTAAATAAAACCCTAAGTATGCTCCCTATCATGCTCACTAGATTTCTAAACTACATCTCATAAACCCTAATCCATACATGCCCTACAAGGTAAAATGTAGGAAAGTTCCCCTACCAACAAGTGAAACGTAAAACAAACACCACCCCAGTGTTCCTCGCGCTCTGAAGCACCTCCTCACGTCGGAACCACACCGAACGGACAACCGAAACACCAAAATCACCTCAGCAAAAACCCTCACAGCTCTCCCCCTTGGTTGAACAGTGCAACAACACTTTTTGGCTAGGGCAGAGGCCAAAATACACAGAGGCTAAATAGCAACATATCAGGTCATCGCGTTTCAAAATGCGATGTATCGGGTCGTCGCGTTTCAAAATGCGACGTACCCCGTCGTCACGATTAAACCTCTAGCGCCCCTACTTGCGACATGCGATGCGCATGCAGACGCGTGTGCTGAAGACGGCCCTAAATTGCGACGGACTTGGTGGTCATGTTACACTCTAAAATGCGTCGTCTGTGTTGGTCGTGTTTCTAAGTGATGCGCCAGAGGTCTGTTTGGGTTGGAATCTTTAACCCTCCAGCCTCCCACCAAGCCACACCAACCTGTATAAACATATATACATACACAAACTCAACTAATGGGCCACACACTAGCCCCCAAACCTGGTAAACCTCGATCCGAACATTCAGGATATTACATTACTATCACCTAAAAAGAATTTCATCCTCAAAATTAAAGGAATAAGCGCAATCATCAGATCAACATATATAAGACTATCACCTAAAAAGAATTCAACGCTTACTCAAACAAGTATGGATACGTCTTGTACATCTCATCGGCCAATTCCCAAGTATCCTCACCACCCTGCCTATTCTCCCATCTGATCTTTACTAATTCAATATCCTTATTTCTTAACTTCTGTGTTCAGCGGCCTATAATTAACACTAGATACTCTGGCATGGACATATCCGTTTTCAAATCATCTATTTGATAGCTGACTACCTAAGAAGAATCTCGGATGTACCTCCTTAGCATTGAGATATGAAACACATCATGTGCATCTACGAAGTCCACTGGTAGCTCCAACCTGTATGTCGTCTCACCAATCCTTTCCACAATCTAAAACGGACCCATGTACCTGGGACTCAACTTGCCCTTCTTTCTGAACCTCAATACACCCTTGGTTGGAGATACCCTAAAAAACACATAGTCGCCAACTTCAAATTGTAGGGGCCTACATCGTTTATCCGCATAACTCTTTTGCCTGCTTTGCGCCATTTGAAGCTTCTCCTTGATGAACTTGACCATTTCTACACATTGTTGCACCATTTTCGATCCCATCACCTGCCTTTCACCCACTTCACGCCAATTCAAAGGTATTCTACAAGGTCTTCCATAAAGTGCTTCATACGGTGCCATGCCTATACTTGCATGACAGCTATCATTGTAAGCAAATTCGACCAAACCTGAATGCTTCTCCCATCCGCCTCCTCAAACTAAACAGCAAGCTCGCAACATATCTTCAATGGTCTGGATCATCCTCTCCGTCTGTCCATCTGTTTGGGGATGGTATGCCGAACTATACCTCAACTGAGTGCCAACAACCCTCTGCAAACTCCTCCAAAAAGCAGAGGTATACCTGGGATCTCTGTCAGAAACAATAGTGACTCGAATGCCATGCAACGACACAATTCTATCCACATATAGTCTAGCAAATCTGTCCACTGCCCATGACATGCTTACCGCTAATAACTTGCACACCTTTGTCAATCTATTAACAAAAACCCATATGCCATTATTTCATGATGCTGTCCTGGGCAAACCTGCAACAAAATCCATTGCTATGCCATCCCATTTCCACTGCGGTATTGGTAAGGGTTGCTTTGGTGTTTCGCTTTAACCTGTTGGCATATCAAACACCTTGATATGAACTCTACTATTTCCTTCTTCATACTCGGCCACCAAAAATATTTCTTCAAATTTTGGTACATCTTCATGCTTCCTGGGTGATTGGTGTGCTTCTTCTAACACTTTCTGCTTCACCCCAACTTTACTTGGGACATACAATCTGTGCCTGAACCGAACCACACAATCATCATCTATGGTGACATCCTCCATCTTCACAATATTAGCCAAGTGCTCATCTACCTTTTGTGCTTCTATAATCTGCTAATACAAAGGCGGCTCCACCGTACTGCTGGCTAACACTGCTTGCCGCTAGCTACTTGGAACAAATAAGGAGTTTTCTACCACATCTTCATACAACTTCCATTCTCTTATCATCATGTGACTCATCACTGCTTTTTTGCTCAATGCATCTGCAACCACATTAGCTCTGCCTGGTTGATATGCCAAGCTAAAATCATAGTCCTTCAGATATTCCATCCATCTACGCTGCCTCAAATTCAAATCTTTCTGTGAGAAGATGTACTTCAAACTCTTGTGATCCGTGAAAATCTCAAACCTTTCACCATACAAGTAATGCCTCCAAATCATCAATGCAAATACCACTGCTGCCAGCTCTAAGTCATGTGTTGGGTAGTTCTCTTCATGCCACTTCAATTGCCTGGATGCATATGACACAACCTTTCCATGCTGCATTAACACTACTCCAAGTCCTCTCCTGGATGCATCTGTGTATAATACAAAACCACCTCGACCTGATGGTATTTCCAATATCGGAGCATAAGTGAGCCACTTCTTCAATTCCATAAAACTGTGCCTGCAATTAGATGACCACACAAATGGTACTCCTTTCCTAGTAAGCCTCGTCGTAGGTGCTGCAATCTTGGAGAAATCCTGAATAAATCGCCTATAGTAACCTACCATGCCAAGAAAACTCCTAATCTCTGGCATTGACTTTGGTTCCTCCCATTTCATAACTGCTTCCACCTTAGCTGGATCCACTACAACACCTTCACCTGAAATGACATGCCCAAAAAACTGAACTTCCTTTAACCAGAACTCAGACTTACTGAATTTTGCAAATAACTGGTGCTCCCTCAATGTCTGCAAAGTAATCCTCAAATGAGCTGCATGTTCTTCTTCTGAGGCTGAACATAGTAAGATATCATCTATGAACACCACAATAAACCAGTCTAGATATGGGTGGAAAATCTTGTTCATCAAATTCATAAAGGCTGCAGGTGCATTGGTTAGCCCAAATGGCATAACCACAAACTCAAAGTGCCCATACCTGGTTCTAAATACTGTCTTATCAATGTCCTCTTTCCGGATCCTCAACTGATGGTACCCCAACCTCAAATCTATCTTGGAGAACACCTTGGCCAACTGCAATTGGTCAAAAAAATCATCTATTCGTGGAAGTGGATACATGTTCTTCACTGTAACTTGATTCAATTGGCGAAAATCAATGCACATTCTTAAGCTACCATCCTTCTTTCTAACAAACAAAATCGGTGCTCCCCACGGTGAGTGACTAGGCTGAATGAAACCTTTCTCAAGCAATTCTTTCTATTGCTTCTTCAACTCCTTCAATTCTACAGGTGCCATCCTGTAGGGTGCCTTGGAGATTGGCATGCTGCCCGGCTTCAACTCTACTGTAAAATCTACCACTCTGTGTGGTGCCAAACCTGGTAACTCTTCTAGAAACACATCTGCAAACTCTCTAACCATTGGTACCATATCCACTATCTTACCTGCCTTAACCAAGCTAACTGATGCCAAATATGCTTGAAATTAAAACATTCTGCCTCCTGGATGGCTGAACCTTCCTCTTTTCTTTCTGCAATCTATCACTGCCCCATATACTTCCAACCAATCCATGCCCAATATCACATCATATTCTTTCAATTGTAGTGCATACAATCTTGCTGGCAATTGATTACCTTGGATCATAACAGGAACCTCATCCAAATAGCATGTAGTAAGCATGAAATCCTCGGAAGGAACCTCTACCACAAGCTCACACTGCCTCTCCTCAAATGGATGTACCATACTATCAATAAAGTCTTCAGAAATGAAAGAATGTGATGCACCTGGATCAATTAACGTTCTAGCAGAGAATTCAAGAAGTGGTATTATACCTTCAATCAGATTCGATGCCTCCGCTTGAGCCCTTGTGATCTCCATCACTCGTCCTCGTCCTCCTTCTCTCTGGTAAGGTGTGCCTCTACCTTGCTCAGCTGGTGGCTGCTGCTGCGGCTGCTGCTACTGTGGTACCCCTCTACCATAACTGCCTCTTCTTGGATATGGACAGTTCCTCGCCAAATGCCCCATATGATCACAATTATGACATTTGAATTCTACGAGCTGCCTTGCTGTGCTTTGCTGAGATTCCTCCACCTTCGGCTTATAGCCTCTACCTTGCAGAAATCCTTCCTGCTTGCCGCCTCCTCGGCTCTAAATATCTTTTTCAGCTTGTTTCCCCACTTGCCAAAGCCCAATGTAGATGCTCCTCTCGAAGGTGCCTTGCCTTTGCTAACACCCAAAGACTGCTGTGGAAGTCGAAAACTACCACCACTTGATCCTGATCCGCTGGACTACTTGGCTTGCACTATTTTTTCTAGTATTGCTTCTCTTTGGGATGCCTCTTCCACTGTCCCACACATCAAATGAATCACTGCATCTTACAACTCCAGCCCCAGCCCCCGAATAAAATACTCAACCATCATTGCATTATTAGTCACCACATAAGGTGCATACTTGCTCAAGGCCATGAACCTCATTTGATATTCCAACACCGAAAAATTCCCTTGCTGAAGTGTTCTAAATCGCCCCCTTTTGGCTTGCTGAATTTGCACCGAAAAGAAGGTGTTGTTGAATACTTCAAGAAACTTGGGCCATGTGATTGTATCTTCTGCTCTTCCGGTGAACATGGTTTGCATCTTGAGTCTCCACCACTCTTGTGCAAATCCTCTCAACTGGTAAGTAGCCAAGATGACTCTATCCGCTTGTGGGCAGCTCATTATAGCAAATACCCTTTCTATTTCATGTACCCAATGTTCAACTGTATCTAGAGTCAGACCTCCCAAGTATGTAGGTGGCTGCAACTGCAGGAACCTCTCCACTAACACTATGGACTCCTCCACACTCGCTGACCGCACTGGTGCAACTGGAGGTACAGGTACTATAGGTGGTACGTCTGCTCCAAACAATGGTGCTAGGGGTGCTGACACTACCTCCTCCTGTACTGGTGGTACTCCCATTGGCTGAACCGATGGCTGCTGGTCTATCAGTGTCCGAATCTGGGTGATACTATCCCATAATCTCTCTATCATCTGATACGTGGTCTCCACAAGTTCATCACCACCACCTCCCCAATTTCTCCTATCAGCCATTTATAAACCTGCACACACAACATTCCAAATCCACACAACACACAAGCATATCACTAGAAAAATAGGGCCAACTACCAACAATAGAGTATAGTAAAGAACATACTATGTACATTTCATATTTCTTCATATTTACATAGACCTTGCTTGGATACCAACTATGACGGTCCTCGCCGTTCTGACCCGTTAACCCGATAACGTGCCCAACACGACTCCGCCACCCGCGATCGGGCTGAAGCCTCGCAAGGGATATCAACCACACATGTTCGTGAAAATGTAAAGAAACATGCTGAACATATATAAGATTCTATTTCTCACATATATTCACATGAAATGTACATATTCAGTTCCACAACATAGTCATTAAACAAAGTGCAACAGCCTGGGACAAACCCCCCAGGCTCCACAAGAAGAAGTATTACTCTGTTGGTGACGAAAGCCCGACTCCACTACGGTGCTGACCGGAACTAGAAGAGGGACGGGAACCCTCCTGCTCTCCTTCACCTGGAAGAAGAAGGGGTGAGCCTCACAAGTCACTGGCTCAGTAGGATAACTCCCCCAAAGCCGATAAACACAATGTACAACAGATAGGATAAATAAAGCTGTGAAGCATCTAAAATAAATAACACCTACACATGATGCTACAACTGTAAATTAAGTAAACGACAAACCACAAACACGTGTACAAGCTACAGAAGGGCACGCCGCACACGAGTCACGAGAATTGGTTCGCGACACCAGCCACAGACCCGAATAAACAACACAAGTCCACCTCTCAATCTCACAGCCACAGACAAAAGGTTCAGCTGCCGCTCTACCTTAACAAGCCAAGAACTGTGGAGACAACTAACACCACGCCTGCAGACTACACAGCTGCAGGCCCAAGCTTGACACCTTTAGGGACTCCAGCCCGAGCTCCCTAAAGAGAGGAACTGGAAATAGAACTAGCTGGGGACTAGTACGTCTACTAGTGTCCGTGCCCCAACCACGAGTGCACTACAAGCGACCGCACACCCACAAACACGAGTCGCTGCCCCTTGCTGTCTTTCCCTCAGCCGGACGTACAACTCAAACTCAGGAGTGAGGGTATCTAGGAAGACGACTCAGACCTTGACGGTACTCACTGTACCAGGACAAACCCCGAGCACCCAGTGTTGGGGACCCGACTAGAGAGGTAACCTCAGAAGGCATGAACAACCCAACTCACCATGCACACATTACAAAGCCAAAACCATCGTTTCCAATCACAGTGCAAGCCGATACACCCCATACAACCTTTATATTGCATAACCACCACTGCCCAAGCAGTGCACAACACAAGACAGAAAGACTGGCCATAGAGCCCCATAGCTCGGGTGGCCACATTCTGAAATGCGTCTTACACAGTGGTCACCATTCGCAGCTTGAATCGCAACAGACTAAACCGTTTCGACCTGAATCGCGACGTCTGGTTTCGTCGCCTTTTAGATGATAGAACCAAGACTCCAAACCATTCCGGAAATCATACTAAATAACCACACATGCTATTAAAGCATGATATAAGCATGTAAATAAAACCCTAAACATGCCCCCTATCATTCTCACATGATTTCTAAACCAAATCTCATAAACCCTAATCCATACATGCCCAACAAGCTAAAACGTAGGAAAGTTCCCCTACCAACAAGTGAAACGTAAAACCAATGCCGCCCCGGTGTTCCTCACGCTCTGAAGCACGTCCTCGTGCTGGAACCACGCCGAACGGACAACCAAAACACCAAAATTGCCTCAAGAACCTCAACAAAAAACCTCACAACTCTCCCCCTCGGCTGAACAGTGCAACAACAATGTTCGGCTAGGGCAGAGGCCCAAAATACACAGAGACTAAATCACGATGTATCGGGTTGTCGCGTTTCAAAACGTGACGTACCCTGCCGTCATGATTAAACCTCTAGTGCCCCTGCTTGCGACACGCGGCGCGTATGCAGACGCACGCGCTGAAGGCGGCCCTAAATTACGACGGACTTGGTGGTCGCGTTACACTCTGAAACACGTCGTCTGTGTTGGTCACGTTTTTGAGTGATGCGCCAGAGGTCTGTTTGGGCTGGAATCTCCAACCCTCAAACGTTCCACCAAGCCACACCAACCTGTATAAACACATATACATACACAAACTCAACTAATGGGCCACACACAAGCCCCCAAACCCGGTAAACCTCGATCCGAACATTCAGGATATTACAGAAGAACCCTATGGCTTTAGCCTGGGTCATAATGAATAGGGATGCATAATCAAGAGGTAAAGCAGAAAAGATTTAACCCTGTGTGACGATCAGAGAATGTTTGATACTCTTTACACACACACAACAAATATTGGCCCAAACAGAAGCAAAAGAAAGTTGACTCGAAGGGGCTTTCAGATGGTATATAATATGTTATGGTAGAGCCTGAGATCACCTACCTTTGGTTGCTTTCAAATCTTTGGTTCTTACAAGTCAAAGTAGAGGCAAGAGGAAGAAGAATTCTACAAGTCCAAGCCTTTGGATGGTCCTTCTTGCTCCTGGGAGTTCCTTTCACGCCAGCAACGATGGAAGAAGCTTTGTGCTGGCCAAACAGGTCATGTGATGTATGTACAAAGCTAGGTCTTGCATAAACTAGTTTTAGTTTCCCAATCCAGAGGGTAGTTATTCAAAGCTTCCCGTACTTGAGCCATATCTATGAACCTATACTTTTTCCAGTATATAGAGTTGACTTCCATCATGGAAAGAGACATTTACTTTAGTATATGAGGAGAGATATTCAAAGACCCACCATACTTGGGCTATGCCTACCCAGCCATACTTCCACCAATAAATAAAGTCGACCTTTGCCAGTACATAAAGTCAACTTCTGATTAGTGTTATAATCAAACCAATTACTAAACAAAGGTTCAGTATCCTTCCAATTTGTGTTATAAGCATTCTGATTACTGAACAAAGGTTCACTAACCTTCCGATTGATGTTATAAGCATTCCAATTATTGAACAAAGGTTCAATAACCTTTCGATTGGTGTTATAAGCATTGATTACTGAAGAAAGGTTCAATAACCTTCTGATTGGTGTTATGAGCATTTCGATTACTGAACAGAGGTTCAGTAACCTTCTGATTGATGTCACAAGCATTCTGATTACTGAACAAAGGTTTAGTAACCTTTCGATTGGTTATAAGCATTCTAATTACTGAATAAAGATTCAGTACATAACCTTTCGATTGGTGTTATAAATGTTCTGATTACTAAACAAGGGTTCAGTAACTTTCCGATTGGTGTTATAAGCATTTCGATTATTGAACAAAGGTTTAGTAACCTTGCGATTGCTGTTATGAGCTTTTTGATTATTGAACAAAGGTTCAATAACCTTTCGATTGGTGTTATAAGCATTCTGATTATTGTACGAAGATTTAATAACCTTCTGATTGATGTTATAATCAAACTGATTACTGAACAAATGTTTAGTAACCTTCCGATTGGTATTATAATCGAACCCCAAACCATTTATTTCACATGAATTATTTACCTATGTTAATGGGTTCTCTATTTATCAGGTTCTTTATAAACATTTTGGTTACTACACCCTCTCCCACTTAAATGAATTTGGCCCCCAAATTCATGTGTGATGTACCAGGGTGTATGAGAGATGTTACCTGAGAATAATTTCAGGTGATTCTTCCTCATCATTTCTTCTGATTTCCAGCTAGCTTCCTCCATTCTTTGCCTACTCCATTGGACTTTTGCATGAATATTGCTCAATTCTTGAGTTGTTGTTTCTTTCAGTCCAAAATCTTGATTGGTTTCTCAACATATGTCAAGTCCTTTCGCAACTATAGGTCTTCATATCGGATCACATGCTTAACATCATAGACATAATTCCTCAGCATGGATACATGGAAAACATTATGTACTCCTTCTGGTGGTGGAGGCAATGCTATCCGATAGGCTACTTCACCCACCCTTACAAGGATCTCAAAAGGGCCAATATATATGGGAAACAACTTTTATTTAATTTCAAATCTTTGGATTCCATGTGAAGGTGACACATTCAAGAACACGTGGTCCCCAACTTGAAATTCTAAATCTCTTTGCCTTTTATCTTGATAACTTTTTTTCCTTGACTGAGTTGTCTTTAGATGTTCCCTAATAATCTGTGTAATAATCGGTACGTTCGGATTGTAGTTTACCGGGTTTGGGGGCCAATGTGTGGCCCATTGGTAGACCATGTGAGTTTACAAGTGTTTTTACAGGTTGGCATGGCAGGTTAGGAGGCTGGAGGGTTGGAATTCCCAGCCCAAACAGACCTCTATCGGGCTCATTAAGAACGCGACGAACACAGACGTCGCGATTCTTATATGAACGCGACCACCTGCCTCGTCGTGATTTGGAACCGCTTTTACGTGGACGCGGCTGCATGCGCGCCGCGTGGCACATGCAGCAACATCGAAGTTAAATCGCGTCGGTGGGGTACGTCGCATTTGTAAACACGACAGCCCGATACGTCGCGATTTAAACTCAGTATGTTTTGGGCTTTTGCCCTTGGCGAAACAGTGCAGTTGCACTGTTCAGCTGGGGGAAGCATTGCTGCGGGATTCTGTGGTGATTTTGATGGTTTTACTATCCATTCGATGTGATTTCGGCGCGAGGAGGTGCTACGGAGCACGGGGAATGTCCAGACGATGTTGGATTCACGTTTCCTCTGTTGGTAGGGGAATTCAACCCTGTTCTTCCTTGTATGGCATGTATGGATTAGGGTTTGTGAGATTTTGTTTAGGAATCATGTGAACATGATAGAGAGCATGCTTCGGGTTTTACTCACATGCTTACTTCCTGCTTTATCTGCATGTGTAGCAATTTATGGTGATTTCCAGATTGAAGGTTTGGGGCTGGTTTCTTCTATCTGAAAGGCGACGGAACCAGTCGTCGTGTTTTGAGAACGCGGCGACATGGCCCGTCATGATTCAGACTGTAAGGCGACAGGTTGGTCTATCGCGATTCAAGTCGATTGGCGACCTCTGTGGTTGTCATAGTTTAGATTGTGATCACCCGAGCTCTGAGGTTCTGTGGCTAGTCTGTCTGATTTCTATTGTACATTGCTTGGGCTGTGTTGGCTATGCAATGTAGGGTCTGTATGGGTTGTGTCGGCCTATACCGTGAATGATAACGATGGGTTTTGCTTGGTAATGCATGCATAGCAAGTTGGGTTGTTACGCCATCCATGGTTACCTCTCCAATCGGTTCCCCAGGCACCGGGTGCTCGAGTTTTGTCCTGGTACAATGAGTACCGTCAAGGTTTGTGTCATCTTCCTGGACACCCTCAATCCTGAGTTTGAGTTGTACATCCGGCTGAGGGAAAGACGGCAGGGGGCAGCGACTCGTGTTTGGGGGTGTACGGTCACTTGTAGCGCGCTCGTGGTTGGGGGATGGACACCAGTAGACATACTGGTCCCCAGCTAGTCTTGTCTCCAATGCCTCATTTTAGGGTTCTTGGCCGAAGTCCCTAAAGGTGTCATGCTTAGGCCTGCAGCAATGTGGTCTGCAGGTGTGGTGTTGGTTTGTCTCCACAGTTCTTGACCTTGTTGTTGTGTTGAGTGTGTTTTAGAATTTCTTATTTATGATTTCTTTAATGATGACCAATGAACAACGCTCATACTTTGATTTTGTTGATGACATATTAAACATATTGTACATATTGAATAAATTACAATAATGCTCAAACAACATGTTCTTGATATTTTATATCTCATATCTTACTGTTAATGACATGTTTTGATGAAGATATAACTCTTGTTAATCTTGATGATCACATAACCTCATTGATTTGAAGAACATAAGTGCAATCTGGGAAGTCGGAGTTTGAATATCAACTCCTGAGAAGTCGGAGTTTGAATATCAACTCCTGGGAAGTCGTGGTTTGAATATCAACTCCTTGGAAGTCGGAGTTCTGAATATCAACTCCATGAAAGTTGAAGTCTGGCTAATCTTCATGTGCTTTGTTCTTTAATTGATTGCTTCATGATCAAATATTGATTACCTCATGTTTAACATATCTTTGACACTTCATAAGTACAGGTTTACACAACTGTGTCAAAGTAGGTCGACTCTAGTTGACAGACAGGTCGACTCTACAAGACTGCCTATAAAACTCATGAAGCAAAAGTCACAGCAGTGTCGACTCCATTTGACAGATAGGTTGGCACACATAATCTGCTCAGTAAGTTTCTGAAGAGCAAATTTCAGTAGCGTCGACTCTATTTGGAGATGAGGTCGACACTAGTATCCATCTAGTGAACCTGATTTGATGGATTACACAGCAAGTCGACTCTAGAGGGTGATCAGGTCGACTCTACCTGTTGGATAGGTCGACACTAAGAGTCTGTCAGTTCAATAATAGTGTTCTGACAGTAAGCTCTTAATTGATGATTGGTCAGTAGGTCGACTCTCTTAACGAATGAGGTCGACTCTCTCTGTGCAAACCCAGAATTGTGCAGAGGATAAAATCCGATGGCTATGATTTCACTCTAAGGTCTTTGTGGAAGATGATATAATTACGAAATTGCCTTCTCATCCAAGTGGCAGTGTGGTAAGGACTTTTTGGACACGTGGCAGCCCAGGGTGAAGTCTAGGATTCTGTGCACATTCCCTTCACATAAAAAGGGACTGCACGGAGGCTATAAAAGCTCTTATCTTTGTTCTGAAAAAAGTGCACCCAAGAAGAGCAGTCTAAAGCCCGCAAGCCTCCAACCTTCCAGCAATTACATCCTAAGAGATGTGGTGATCAAGGCCAAGCTGTGATGTGCTGAGAAAGGGAGCAGATCGAGTTGAAGAGTAGAAGAAGTACTGGCAATTCAGATGCCACTGGAGCAGAGCATCGGGAATTGAAGAGGATCTCCATAGAATTCCTTCAAGGCTCTTCAATTCAAGCTTCTGCAAGACTTCTTCACCGAGAAACTCCCAACCCACATCTATCTTAATTATTTCTTAGAGTGTTCATCTCACTTTCGTCTGTGAGATTTGTACATAAAGTTCTATGCAGATTTCTATGTATGATTGAGTCTAAGAATCAGATCATTGCTAGAGGATCTGATCTCTTATGTTTTTGATCTAGCTTGTGTTGAGCCGTCGTGCTCAGTTTGTGAGTCGTCGTACTCATTCTGTGTTGTGATCCATCGTGCTCTGGTTGGTGAATCATCACACTCACTGTGTGGTTGAGCCGTCGTGCTCAGTTTGGAGTCATCGTGCTCTAGGTTGTGTGTTGAGCCATCGTGCTTTGTTTGTGAGTCGTCGTACTCACGATTGTGTGTTTGAGCCATCGAGCTCATGGTTGTTTTGGAGTCGTCGTGCTCTAGTGTGTGTTGTACTCTTTTTGAGTAGTGACGCCTCACTGTGTGAGGGGTGGATGTAGGAATCACTGGTGTCATTTCCGAACCACCTAAAAATCCTTTGTGCAATGGTTTGATCTATATCTTGCGCTAGATGCTTGCATAGGATTTCGCTCTCACTACTTGTACAACTGCTTCACACATTTTATTCACACAATTCACACATACTTAAGATCAGTAATAGTTTCTGCTGAATAGATCTATAAATCAAAGTGATCTTTGAATTTCTTAAGCTTCCGCATGATTTGGGTTAGATCTATTCAACCCCCCTTTCTAGATCTGTTCATACTCTGAATTCGATCCTACAATTGGTATCAGAGAGGGTTGATATCTATTTCTGATCTGATTTGATTGCGTCTATATCTGTTTCTGATCTGATTTGATTGCTTCTATTTGATCTGTGTGTTCTGATTGCTTGAACTGTCTGCTTGCTCATTTCCTATCTCTTACTTTGATTCATGGATTCTCGAGGATTTATGGCTGAGGGCCATTCCTTTAATAGACCACATTTTTTAATGGGTCTGATTACTCCTACTGGAAGAATCGCATGCAAGTTTTTGTAAGGGCACAAAACTATGAAATCTGGAAAATAGTTGACAAGGGTCCTTATGAAAACCATGAAGATGAAGAGAATTGGACTAGAGAGCAAATTAGTAATGCCACTCTTAATTATAGTGCCATGAATATACTTCAATGTGCAGTTCACCCTAAAGAATATTCAAGAATATCCATGTGCAAATCCGCTAAGGAAATGTGAGATAAACTTGAATTAATGCATGAAGGAACATCTCAAGTTAGGGAAACCAAAGCAAACATACTTGTTTCTGAATATGAATTGTTTATGATGAAAACTGATGAGTCAATTTCTGAAATGTTTGTCAGGTTTATGACAATCGTCAATGGACTGAAGGAACTAGGTAATGAGAACACTGATGTTGATCAGGTAAGAAAAATCTTGCGCTCTCTATCATCTATCTGGCATACAAAGGCTACAGTGATTGAAGATTATAAGGATTTATCCAAAATTTCTTTGGATGAACTTATAGGATCTTTAATGACTTATGAAATAAATCTGAAAAGAACTGAAGATCATATGCTTAAAGCTAAACCAGTAGCACTTAAGGCTTCATCACGCAACAAAACGAAAAGTCAAGAAAAATCAAGTTATGAAGAGTCTAAGTCTGATGAGGATGAACTTTCCCTCATGACTAGGCAATTTAGAAAAATTTTAAAATCAAGAAGATGAAAATTCAATGGAAAGAAAAAATATTCTTCTGGTAAAAAGAATACTTCTTCTTCAAACTTTAATGTTGGCAGAAAACAAAAAGCTGATGAATGTGTTATTTGCTATAGGTGCAACAAGGTAGGACACATGAAGGGTGAGTAACTTGAGGTCAAGATGGACAAATACAAGAAGAACAACAAAATGAAGAAGCCAAAAGCAATGATAGCAACTTGGTCAGATGAAGACTAAAGTGAGGATGAAGAAGAGAACTCCTCAAGCTTAGAAAATGAGGAGTTATGCTTTGTGGCTAATAGCAGTGATGGAAAGGTAAGATCTTCTTTCGAACAATACATTGTTGAAGATTGGGAAGATGCATATGCTGCTTTGGTAGAAAAATACTCTGAAATAAAAAAAGAAAATAAACATCTGAAAAAGAAAATTGAAAATGTCATGCATGATGCTTCCTTAAATAGAAGAATATCTGAACTTGAAAATGAAATATCTGAACTTAATGATGAAAAGGAATAACTTCTGAATGAAATGGATGAATTTAAGATTGCATCTCAAAAGGCCAACACTGATTTTGAAAAGCTTATGAAAGAATAGAATTACAACAAAAAGAAAAGTAACAAGCTATTGATGAAATTCAGAAACTTAAGAAGTTGCTAGATGAAAAGGATCAAGTGATAAAAAATTTCACAAATAGAAAAGAAAACCTTGATGCCCTGTTAGGTTTATGAATGAATGCTGAAAAACATGGACTAGGATTCACCATAGAAAAATTAGTGAAAAATAAACCTGTTGAAAAGAAAGAAAAATCTTCAAAAATTCCTTTGATAAAGTTTGTCAAAAGCACTAGTCCAGAAAACAAAAATAAACAAGGGTCAAAGAAAACATTTGAAACAATCAAAAACCAAAATAAAAAGAAAATGTCTAATCAGAAGAAACAAAACAGGTCGACACATGTTGTGGACAGGTCGACACAAGTTAGTCATAAGTTCAAACCTGTGGCCACTGAGTCGACTCTGCCTCAACATAGGTCGACTCTACCTCAACATAGGTCGACCTATCAACTTCTGAACAACAACAAGATAATTCACAAAAATTCAAATAAAAATCTGAAAAATTATAAAACACAAAAACACACTTTCATGATGATTATTGGAGATCCAGGACTTCATATCAATCCAATTGGATCAATTCTTGAAATCAATGGTATCATAATCCTCATTGGTACCATTCACAATCTTTCTATCCAAAGTTTCCAAGATATCAACAGAATTCTTTGTCTGAATTTCCATACATGAACAATCATTTCAAAATACATAATTTCCCTACTTATGAAAGGAAAAACACTGGTGTATTCATTCCAAATCATATTGTTAAAATACCAAAAAGGGAAATCATTTCTGAAATAAAACAAAAGCCAAAAACAACTCCAATATGGATCAGAAAAGACTTATTATTTTTGCTCAAACAAACTGATGGTCCCAACAATATTTAGGTACCAAAATCTTTTCTTCTTTGATCTGATTTGTGCAGAAGGTCGTACACCCAACTCCAATATGTGGTATCTTAACAGTGGGTGTTCACGACACATGATTGGAGACATAACAAAGTTCTCATTGTTGATTGAAAAGGAAGGAGGATCTATTACTTTTGGAGGTAAAAACAAAGGGAAAATAATTGGATCTGGAAAGGTTGGTAAATCCTCCTCAAACTCAATTGAAAATGTTCTGTTAGTTGATGGTTTGGATTATAATCTTTTGAGCTTCACTTCATTAAAATAGAAAACAAATTGCAGATGTCTTCACTAAGCCTCTTCCAGAAAATAGATTTTCATCCTTAAGGAGAGAGCTTGGTTTGTGCAAACTTCCACATCTTTGATATCTTCCATCTTCTTTTTGCCAATAAAATCTTTGTCCCCTTGCAAATAAATTCCCACTTCTCACATTGCATTGTCTTTCTTGGTCTATCAAATAGTGATTTGAAGAAAGGCAAGTCAGGCTTGTCTGGACACTTTTACTATGCGTGAGTATATGTCTCTGCCAAGTGTCAAGAGCCTCTTTATGCAATTGTTGAGGGGAACTTTTGTCTTTCAATAAAATATTTTTGTTGATTCTACTCTCACTTCACTGCCTTCTTTCTTCTTCATAATTTTCATGTTCACCTTGAAAGGGGGAGATTCATGATAAGGAGAGTCATTTGATATCAGAAATTGTGCTCTTTATCAATTCTTCTCTTATTTGGTATCAGAATTCTTGACACTGGTTGTCAATCTTGAGCCCCAAATTATCAGAATTTTTAAGTCTCAGTGCTATTTTCATATGAGAGACTTAGTACATTTAAAACAAACTAATTGTGCATTTAGTTTACTCTCAAAGATTTATTTTCATATCAAAGTTGTGCTATCTTAATACTGAATGTCTTTAAAATGATTTGCAAAACACTTATAGGCGCATGAGTGACATTAATATTTAACATATGTAAGTTTAAGTTTTACTTTTACCACATGTTAAGAATAACTTCTCTACATTCATATCTATGACTTTTCTGGTCAAAGCAAACAAAATCATGTAGAACATTAAAAGAAAGTGAACAACAATCTGGAAAGAAACAAATAGAGCAATGCAAATTCTTGAACCACTGAGTAACCAGGCCATTTCACCTAAAAAGTGATTTGTTTCGCGTCAAAAAATGGAAAACAAAATTTCAACTCTATATAAGATAATGAAAGTTAAATCACTGAGTAATCAGGAGGTCTTGCATCTGATAAATGTGATCTCTTGCACTGAAAAGTGAGATTTAACTAATTTATTCTTGTATTCTTTCCCAGCTAAAATTTGAAAGGAAATTAAAAAAGATAGGATAGAAAAGCTTAAGACCTTAATAAAGTTTATGTTTACTGAGTTTAGACCTACTATTCTACATTGTGATACATTTAAAGCTTCTAACTTCCTTATTGAATACTTCTATTCACTCACATAGGTCACTTTCATTCACATTTGCATCATTATTTTAACTACATTCAGATCATTATATTTTTCTATACTTTGTGTTGAGTGTGTCCATGTGATTAAACTTTAATGCACAGTCAAAAAACATAATAATCTCTCTCATTTGTCAATATCACTTTGTCTCACTTATTTTGATTATTTTTTAAAATTCCTTTTTCAAAACTTCATTTCTTGAACTCCTACCTTCTTAATTTTCATGACTGTCTTTTTTATACTGTCAAAAAGGGGGAGAAAAATAAATTGGTTTGATGGCATTAGTATGAATTGGGGGAGAAATATGGAGAAATTGGAACATTGGTATGAGAAATTGGAGAAAGTGCAGGTTGTGGGAGAAACTACAGTCATGGGGAGCATGAAGAGACCAAGTTTGAGTATTTGTTTTGTCATCATCAAAAAGTGGGAGAATGTTGTGTTGAGTGTGTTTTGGAATTTCTTATTGATGATTTCTTTAATGATGACCAATGAACAACACTCATGCTTTGATTTTGATTATGACATATTAAACATATTGAATATATTACAATAATGCTCAAACAACATGTTCTTGATATTTTATATCTCATATTTTACTGTTATGACATGTCTTGATGATGATATAACTCTTGTTAATCTTAATGATCACATAACCTCATTAATTTGAAGAACATAAGTGCAATCTGGGAAGTCGGAGTTTGAATATCAACTTCTGGGAAGTCGGAGTTTGAAAATCAACTCCTTGGAAGTTGGAGTTCTGAATATCAACTCCATGAAAGTTGAAGTCTGGCTAATCTTCATGTGCTTTGTTCTTTAATTGATTGCTTCATGATCAAATATTGATTACCTCATGTTTAACACATCTTTGACACTTCATATGTACAGGTTTACACAACTGTGTCAAAATAGGTCGACTCTAGTTGACAGACAGGTCGACTCTATAAAACTGCCTAGAAAACTCATGAAGAAAAAGTCACAGCAGTGTCGATTCCATTTGACAGACAGGTCGACACACATAATCTGCTCAGCAATTTTCTGAAGAGAAAATGTCAGTAGTGTCGACTCTATTTGGAGATGAGGTCGACACTAGTATCCATCCAGTGAACCTGATTTGGTGGATTACATAGCAGGTCGACTCTAGAGGGTGATCAGGTCGACTGTACCTGTTGGATAGGTCAACAATAAGTGTCTGTCAGGTCGACACTAGTGTTCTGACAGTAAGCTCTTAATTGATGATTGGTCAGTAGGTCGACTCTCTTGAAGAATGAGGTCAACTCTCTCTGTGCAAACCCAGAATTGTGCAGAGGATAAAATCTGATGGCTGTGATTTCACTCTGAGGTCTTTGTGGAAGATGCTATAATTACCAAATTTCCCTCTCATCCAAGTGGCAGTGTGGTAAGGACTTTTTGGACACGTGGCAACCCAAGGTGAAGTCTAGGTTTCTGTGCACATTCCCTTCACGTAAAAAGGGACTGCACGGAGGCTATAAAAGCTATTATCTCTGTTATGAAAAATGAGTACCAACAAGAGTAATCCAGAGCCCGCAAGCCTCCAGCCTTCCAACAATTACATCCAAAGAGACGTGGTGATCAAGGCCAAGCTATGATGTGCTGAGAAAGGGAGTAGATCGAGCTGAAGAGCAAAAGAAGAAGAAGAAGAAGAAGTACTGGCAATTCAGATGCCACTGGAGCAGAGCATCGGGAATTGGAGAGGATCTCCATTGAATTCCTTCAAGGCTCTTCAATTCAAGCTTCTGCAAGACTTCTTCACCGAGGAACATCCAACCCACATCTATTTTAATTATTTCTTGGAGTGTTCATCTCACTTTCGTCTGTGAGATCTGTACATGAAGTTCTGTGCAGATTTCTATGTACGATTGAGTATGTGAATTATATCATTGCTAAAGGATCTGATCTCTTATGTTTTTGATCTAGCTTGTGTTGAGCCTTCGTGCTCAGTTTGTGAGTCGTTGTACTCATTGTGTGTTATGAGCCGTCGCGCTCTGGTTGGTGAGTCGTCGCACTCAATGTGTGGTTGAGGCATCGTGCTTAATTTGGAGTCGTCGTGCTCCAGGTTGTGTGTTGAGACATCGTGCTCAGTTTGTGAGTCATCGTACTCACGATTGTGTGTTTGAGCCATTGAGCTCAAGGTTGTTTTGGAGTATTCGTGCTCTAGTGTGTGTTGTACTCTTTTTTAGTAGTGAAGCCTCACTATGTGAGGGGTGGATGTAGGAATCATTAGTGTGATTTTCGAACCACCTAAAAATCTTTTGTGCAATGGTTTGATCTGTATCTTGCTGTAGATGCTTGCATAGGATTTCGCTCTCACTACATGTACAACTGCTTCACACATTTTATTCACACAATTCACACATACACACTACAGATCAGTAATAGTTTCTGTTGAATAGATCTATAAATTGAAGTGATCTTTGATTTGCTTAAGCTTCCGCATGATTTGGGTTAGATCTATTCAACCCCCCCTTCTAGATGTATTCATACTCTAAATTCGATCCTACACTTGTTGAGGAGGAGCGGCAGCAGGACCTTTCGTCCGTGGCTGCGAGGCTGAGAGGTAGACTTGTGTTGTTTGTCCGGGTCTGTGGCTGGTGTCGCGAAACAGTTCTCGTGACTCGTGTGTGGCGAGCCCTTCTTTATCTTGTACACGCATACGTGGTTTGCCGTTTATTTACTTACAGCTGTAGTATCATGTGTAGGCGTCATATGTTTTAAATGCTTACGACTTTGCTTATCTTATCTGTTGTTCATTGTTTATCGGCTTTGGGGGAGTTTCCCTACTGAGCCCGTGACTTGTGAGGCTCACCCCTTCTTCTTCCAGGTGAAGGAGAGCAGGAGGGTTCCCGTCCCTCTTCTAGTTCCGGTCAGCACTGTTGTAACACCCTGACGCAGAATATCGGAGCGATATTATGGTTAATTAAATAGTATTGAGCGATAAATAGACATCAAACCATTACACAATTTGAATATACCAAACGAAATCCAACTTCATTAATAATTCCTCAACTAACTATTACAATCACTAATCAGAGCCAAAACTAGGGCCCAGAGTACTTTATTCAAATCCAAACTATTACATATTAGCTAATTTGACTACTAACTAACTAACTACTAAACACGGGTTGTCGAGAACGGGTCACTCCTGAGCATCCTCCTTAAGCCCTTCCTTGTGAGTGTGGTATTCCCATCAGACTCACTTGAAACACATGAAATAATACGCAGGATGAGCGATAAACGCCCAGTAGGACTTAATATCTCATATGAACAATCATGCTTTAAATGATTAATGTCTTATAAGGCAGGATAACTAAAGAGTATAGTCATGTAGAGCAAAGTAACTATAACAAGGGAACAATAGCACTTGTACATGGAAAATAACACAACAAGTACGGTAATGGAATGGCCATGTAACAATATAGCACGTATAGTTCCACAACGGTGCACTAGTAGAGATAGCACTTGTATAGATAACACTTGTATTAATTGCACCGATTGATTTTCATAGATTAAATCTTGGTAGTATAATGGCACTGGATGTATGCCAACATCCTGGTCATTTTAACTCCCATGGGCAAATGGCACTTTTCGGGCGCTCCTTTCTGGACCAAATCGGGCCCTATTGCACGGCATAAGTCATGTTTCTTATCTTAGACAATAATATAGATGGCCAGATAGAGTACCAAGAATAGATGAGAATAGTAGACGAATATACGAGAGTGTAGAGAGAAAGTGAACAGATAAGAGTATAGAGACAATAGATGAGAATAGGGACATATTCGTAAAACAGTGTTAAATAGTCGATAGTAACAGTTGCGCAGCACTAGGTCGAGTGCCGGTAGTCCGGTGGAAGTCACAACCGCTCACTAGCCATGCTATTAACACAGGCTAGATGGTCCGACATGATCCCAAGATAAGAAGGAAACACACTAAGGCCGTTTGGATCGTACTGATCCCTAAAGGTGTAAAGGGTTTTAAGGGTAGAACCAGCTCGTCGGGAATGGACATGCGCCAAAGCCAAGGAGACTTACGGAGGCCTTGACAAGAAGTCCCTGATCCTGTTAGGAGTATTCCCAATGGAGAGGTGGTCTATGCCAAGAAAGGCGTGTAATGAAACGTTGTCTGTCTTGCCTCGAGTGCTCGAAGACAGAGGGACACGATAGCAGTGTACAAAGCACGCGAATAAAATGAATACAAGTGTTATTAAAAATAATAGGAAATTTAAGTGGAATAGATGCACTTAATTACCGAATAGATTATTGAGTAATTTAATAAGGTCAAATGGAAAATATTAATATTTAGTGTGTGCAATTGTAAAGAAATCATGAGAGCATGTATGATCGTGCATAGGGCTTTTAATTAATGAATTTCATGAAATTAATACTAACTTTAATAATCAGATCAATATGGTTCATAACAGTGCACAATTTATGGTTAACTAGGGTTTAAATGGCATATAGAACAGGGGTATGTTAGCAATTACAGGTTCTGGCGACATTGTGAAATCGCGACGGGGGTCCCCGTCACATTTCAAGTCACGACGGGCGGTCCAGCCGCGTTCTGTTGAACCGGCCGGGCTGGCATGAACCGGGAGGGAATCGTGTTTATGACGCGACAGAACGGCCGGTCGCGACCCTTCTGTGATCGCAACGGGTCGGGCCGTCGCGATTTCAGAAGGGCGGCCCAACCCATAAAAGGGGATCAACCCTTTTTCTGGGTTAGGTCCAACCTTCCCTACATGATACGGGTCCTTTCTAAATTCAATATAAAATCGTACAAAGGTCAAAAAATTGTGAAGCTAATTTTAAACGAAAGTAGACATATTGTAGTTCTATCACTAGGCATGAGTAATTAGAAAATAAACAAGTATTGGGCATGCTTTAATTAGGTTACTTTTCAGTGACCCAAAGCATGCACAGTCATGGTTTTCGATTTAATTAGAAAAGGATGCACGATGGAAATTGGGGAAAATAGATTCATTGGAATCCTAACATATGTAGTAACTATGATAATTATTTCGAGGCATGTGATTGTAGACACCCGATTCTGGCCTACAAGTTGAACCATATTTCTTGTTATCTTATTGAGCCCCAAGTTGGTCACTCACCTTGAGCCTACCATTAGCCTTACTTTGAGCCCATTAGAAGCCCAATTTTCATGATATCACATCCATTATCCTTTTGAAAGAGTCCATGTGCCTTAAATGCCCATTATTCTCTCATGTGATTGGCCAATAATTCGAGAATAATCATTTTCCTTGACGCGACAGATCGGGGAGCCGCGTTAATCTTATCGCGCCCTGGGTGGCCGTCGCGATAGCCCATGCATATCCATACACGTGGCTACATTGTCACGCCCCTCCAAGCTGTCACGTTCATCCTATCGCACCCCTACGACCCGTCGTGACTACAGCCGAGCACGCTGGCCTCCACAACCACCTCTTATTTATCCTCTCATGGCCTTATTATAATCCCCAAGCAACCTCCCAACCCCTTAGGCGTGTTTTGGGGTTTTGGGTCTCTTTGGGAACCTCCTTTGGACTCTTCCTACGAATTTGCCTTGATTTTATCCTCTCATTTTGGTCTTTATCTCCTAAAAATGGGATTTTCTTTCTCTAGCTCTATATAAGCAAGCCCTCTCCTTCAGAGGAGAGGAAAGCCCCATTTTCATCCCGAAGGGCTGCCGAAATTTTCTTTGACTTGGACTTAGCCTGTAGCTCTTCCATTTCACTCATTTTCTTCCTACTCCCTTCACAAAGCCATGACCATTTCTTCATCTACAGAGCTTGGAGCTTGAGGAGGCGACCTTTGAGGCTTCTACAACACCAAGAGACTTTCATTGGAGCCAGAGAGTCACCCCATATAGGGCTCTTTCTTCTCTCTCCCCTCATTTCCGTTATTTCATGCATGTTATTTTTGCTTTTCTAGATAGGTCACATTTTCTTTTCCTCCCACGTTTTCCATCACCCTAGGGGTTTAAAAAAAACACCCCCAGGTCCGTTCCCTCCATGCTTCATCTTTCTCTTCCATTTAAGAATAGCTACTACACTTAATATGGTCTAACATGGTTTTATTTCTCGTTCTCGTTGTTTTGGTAGGCACACAAGTGAAGATCCACGAGCAGCTCTTGTCCTCTGGCCGGCCGGAGGGTAGGAAGAAGTCCACTCTCATTTCTCCCGCACTGCAGAGGACTCGACGATGAGGGCGGTGCGACATCGAGACGCACCCTACAAGGGCGTCGCGACCTCAGGCCCATCGTGACGGGGAAACCCGTCGCGATCTCAGTAAGTCCACGCTTCTCTCTTCCATTTCCTAGTATAGTTAGCCCGCATCATTATAATTTTTAGGCAATTTTCTAGGTGGCGATCACATTCCTCATTCCATACCATTAGATTTAATATCCTATTGCATGTCTGGGGGTGCACATTCCCCGTGATTACACCTTTTGGCGATCACGGTGGGACCTTCAGTGCTAGCCTCATGAGTATTGCCTGTTTGCCTGCCGTGTTGTGTTGTTTAAATGCTTTCCTAGAACCCTGTTAGGTGTATTTTGTGTTGTTTTTGCATTTCTGTTCTCTATCAGGGACACGACGTATCGCGTCGCCGCGACTAGGTCGCGGCTCAAATAGGGGACGCGACATGAGGTATACGCTTCTCCCCTTCTGTTCACCCTATTTCTATTCTGAGGATTCATCCGTGTCTTCTCCATGCCATTCTGCCATGTACTTTCGCATTTTTGTTTGTTAGAGTCCTGCTAGGGTTCGGATTTTCCTTTTCCTTTTACTGTTCATTTTCGGGTCCTGTTGTGGCTGGACGTGGGGTCGCGATTAGGTAGCACCGTGTTTAGAAGTCGCGTCCTCAGGTACACATTGCTTGTTACTGTTTATGATCCATGTGTCGGTTTCTGTGTGATCCATGAATCCTGTTGTGTTATTTGGACTATTCCATGCTTGAACTGTGCCTTAGGTTAGTCTGTGTGCCCTTTGTTTGCGTGTGCTGCAGCCCTCAACATTCTGCTGATATCGCGGCTGGGATTCCGGTCGCGATAGGGCCGCAGCGTATCTGGCCGCCACGACTTTACCCTTGGCCAGTTAGCCACTCTGTTTTGGCATTAGTTAGATATTGCATACACTTTGGGGCACCTAGGCCCGTGCATACACTTCTGATCCGTACTGGTTAGGTTTTCCTCCTTGGTTGAGTAGGTCCTCTCACCTGCGAGCACTCGTGGGCTGACCAGGGCCGCCTGTCGAGGGCCTCCGTAAGTCCCCGTGACCGTAAGCACGTTGCGGTTCGCCGGGCTGGTTGTACCCGTTGCACCCCTAGTTCGAGCCATTTTCCCGCGTGAGTTGTGTGTCACCCCTAGCTACACCAGAGTACTTGAGTTCATACCTATTTAGGGTACCTATTGATCGAGAACAATCACATTAATCAATTCATTAAAGGTCAAGTGAAAACCCTAAAATTTGGACGGTAATCATGATAACTTGAGTGCTTGTTTGTGCACCCCTTCTCATCCCACCGTCCTTCTTATCGTGATAGAGTCTAGGATTTGTTTGGTGCTAGTGTCATCTCCCCTAATTGCTTAGGGGCGGTGCATGTGTCATTGTTTAGGTCGATCAAGTCAGTCCCCTCCATTTGTTGTACTATACCATAATCCCTTGTTCGGCATGGACCATTTCCGTGTCCTCGCCGACGATTCTTTACCCATTGGGCTTCTAGAGGATGTGGCCCAACCCTCCGCAGTTGTCCTCTCTGGGCACATCCAGCCCCCTCGTGACGTTGGTGGTCAGTCCCGCCCTCCTTCTCCTCCTAGGGCGGATGACCCACACTCTCAATTTAGTCAACTTCTCCCTCACCTGAGTCCGGACCAAGTCCGTGAATTTCTAGCCGCTGCCAAAGGCAAGCGACCTCTATCTCTTCCCTCACATAGTTCTGCCCAACAGGCGACCTCTTCTGCCCCTGTTGCTTCGGCGCCACATATACTCTCCACTGTGGCAGACCCCACACCCCTCCGTTCGCGGGCTATTCACTTTTCAGAGCCAAACTACTTTCCGGTACATGATGTTTGGTCTAAATCCCCTCCAGTCTCCTCATTCTATAGGGCTGAACATGTTCCCCTTCCCTGCGAGAGATCTTACTCCTTGGAGCAACCCCGCTCCCTCGTTCCCGCTCACCGCGTCACGTCCCCCTCCGACTTCCTTGCGGAATGGACGACCATGAAGAGGGAACTCCATGATCTGAGGAGACAATTGGACCCAAGAAAGGCCGCAGATATTCCCCTTCCATCTTTTCAACATCTCCGGGTCCCACCCTAGTCAGAACTCCCTGTCTATCGGCGATATTCTGGGATAGGTGACCCCTATGTTCACTTGAAAGATTTTGTGTATAAGTCTACACCTCACAAGTACGACTGCCACCACATGGAGTAGTTGTTTAGAAAATCATTGGATGGTCCAGCCCTTGAATGGTTTTATTCTCTACCTCCCGAGGAGGCCGAAGATTTCCAAGTTGTCCAAGAAAGGTTCTTGCAGCAATTCCAAGATTGGGTTAGGCCCGAATATTCCTTCGTTGATCTAGTGACTGAAAAGATGAAACCTGATGAGGAGTTCTCAGTTTATGCCGACAGGTGGCGCTCCCTAGATGCTACGGTCCGTTGCCCAATGCCCGAGGAAGAAAAGGTCAAGCTATTAATTTCTAATGCCACACCAACCTACCGAGCCATCCTAGCCATGAACGATATCACCTCCATGCACCAGTTGTATAGTCGAGCCCGCTTCATCCAGACACAACTTAAGGACTTGCCAATCCATTCTATGTTTGAGACCCCTAAGTCACGCTATCCTAAGAAACCGCAAGGTCCTATCACTGAGGGAGTCCAAACCAATGAGCAGGTAGGTGCCGTTAACAACCCCCAAGGCTCGGTAGGTAGGTCACCCCTCAATCAACAACCCCAACAACCATGGAACAATAGGCAGCCGCCTCCTCAGACCCAAAACTCCCAGAAAGACTAGCGCCAATACAATCAAGTCCCTCCACCCAAAAATGGCTATGCTCCTCGAAAGCCCAATGGGCTTAAGAGGGCGCAATACCCTCCCCTTCCAGAAAGTCTTGCTGATATCTTTGCGGCCCTCATGTCTTTAAACGCTCTTAGGCTTCCTCCCGAGAAACCAAATTGGAACATGGCAGCAGACCAAACAAAGTATTGTGTGTACCATCACAATCCAGGCCACAATGTGTCAGATTGCTTCCAATTTCAAGACATTATATATGGTCTCCATGAGCAGAATAAAATTAATTGGGCCGAGATGAAGAGGTTGATCCAGACACTGAGGGATCAACAGGGTCAGAGGTAGCAGCAGCAGCAGCAAAGGCGACAGCAGCCACAACAACAACAGCAGCAATTCCAGCAGCAACAACAACCATTTCAGCAACAGCAACTGTTCCAGCAGTAATATCAGCAACAACAACATCCACAGCAACCGGAAAATGACCTCGGCATAATTCGCAATCCTATGTCACAGCATCAGCCCGCTCCAAGCCTTCAGCCTTCTCCACCACCTCCTCCACCCGCTCAGGTTAACCCCATCGTCTACCATCCACCACCAGCAGCTGCGTGGGCCTACGACGACGAGCACGAAGTAGGCCAGCTTTTGGCTATTTCCCATGCCACACCTACTTCCACCATGCCTACTACCACCACATCTACCTCCACCACGCCCATCATTGCCACCATCACCTCGCCATTCTATGACACCCCCATCTTACCACCCATCGCTCCATCACCCCTTAACATCCCATTCCCCCCTATGCCTGCACCCATATTAGCTAACCCCTCCATCATTGACACCACTCCACCCCCACTCCACCACAACCTCGCCCTACGGAGTGGGCGTATGTTCCACTGGATGTACCCAAATGCATCCGTGTCTATGCCAGGTCAGCAGGCCCAACCATCCAACAATAACAATCAGCAGCAACAACAAGACATCGAGGAGATAGATCCGGTCCCGGGGACCCAATATGATATTTTGAAGCATTTGGATTAGACTCCAGCAAAAATATCAATCCTCGAATTGATCAAAAGGTCAATGACCCACCAAGATGCCTTGAGAGCCTTTCTGCAAAGGGTCATGGTGAATGAAGATATGAACCCAGATAATCTGCCATCCGTTCTCTCCATCGTGAACAAGGGGCCAACCATTACTTTTACAGACGGTGAGCTGACTCCCCCAGAGGCCAGGAAAATGCCTTTATGTGTCACCCTAACCATAAACAAAGTGGCTGTTGATGCCGCATTGGTCGATACCAGAGCTTCTATGAATGTGTGTCCGCTGAGCACTTTGTGGTCCTGCAATATTTTCGAGAGTCGCTTGCAGCCCACTCCTACAACCATAGCAGCCTATGACAATTCCCGGCAAGCCTACCATGTCATCATTTCTTTACAAGCAGAATTAGGCCCACTTGTCATGACTGTGGGTTTTTATGTGCTGGACATTGACCCTACTTTCAAAGACATCCTGGGTCGCCCTTGGATTGAAGGATTAGGGGCAGTGCCTTCTACTGCTCATCAGTGTTTGAAATTCCCTTTCCAAGGGAGAATAGTTAAAGTCAAGAGTGCAGCAACTACTCACACGGTGGAGGCCATTGAGAAAATCATGTCGTCGGTCTGGCCAGTGAACAGGCCCATCATCTCAGTGCTCGATGTGAATTATCCTTGGGCTTACACATTTTCTAGCAGTCACCAAATTGTATCCCCATTAGTGGCCGCTATTAAGAAGGGCACATTGACGAACACCAAGGGCTGGAACATTATGGTTAGAATTAGGTATCAACCGGGAAAGGGTCTTGGCGCTCAACTTCAGGGGAGGACTCAGATTATCAATGATCCCAAGAAATTCACAAAGCGGGGGCTTGGATAACAAGAGGGATTTAAGCTGTGGGCAGCACATTCATCTACATCGAAGTCAGACCAAGAGCCTCTCACCTGGACTCTATATGTTCATTTTGTCAGAGGGCCTGTGCAGCCGGGCTACAATACTGCCATGATAGAAGCACTATTGTCACCATATCAAGATCTGTTGGCCCAGCGGCCCAGCAAAAAGAGGAGGCCTGAAGAAACAGGGGCAGAAGAACCAGACCTCGAAGACTTAGTCTCAGCAGTCAGTTCTTTGTTCAAGGAGGACATCATCGCACAACCCCCGGCAATAGAGGCAGAGGAGCAAGATCTTGAAGACCTAGTGACAGCAGTTAGCCTATTGTTCAGAGAGGATAGCACCACACACCCTCCAGCAATGGCACAGTCAGCATCGACAGCCACCACCAAGCGACAGTTGCTTGGACTTGAGGAGGATTTTGAAGTCATAAATCCCATCAATCCGACAGAGGAGTTCTAGCCAGGATATTCCCGCCCTTCTAGTCATTCTGTATTTTCCATCATTTTTTATAAATTCGCCATCATCCCTTCTTCTCCTCCACTTATCCTCCAATTCTCTCCTGACGCTCTCAAAGCGTTAACCGTTTCTTCGTCCCTTTTCACTGATTTCTTTAATGGCTCGGTGTTGTCCTTCTCCCAATGCCTCTGCATGTAGATAGTTTATTTCTTTCCTTAGTTTAATGTGTCAAAAAAAACAAACAAAAACAAACAAAAAAAATCAAATAAAAGAAGGGCTTTCTCCCCCTCTTTCTCCCCAGCAATCAGACGGGGATCCCCGTCTTTCTCCCCTTTTTTCTTTAGACGACGATCCCCGTTCTTCCCCCCTTTTTTTGAAGCACCAACCTTCCATTCCCATTTTCGCATTCCCAACACCTGACGGCGATCCCCGTCACTCGCCGCTTTTAGCTTTCCGCTGCAATCCTTGCTTTTAATAGCGATTCTCGTCACCCCCTTGCTTTCAACGCTCAGACGGTGATCCCCGTCTCAGTGTTCCCCTGCTTTCGACGGCAATCCCCGTCACCCGTGCATTCCTCCTTTCTCTTGACGGCGATCCCCGTCACTCCCTCTTCTTGTCTTGGCGGCGATCCCCGCCTTTCTCCTCTTTCTGCTTAAGCCGCGATCCTCGCTCACCGACCACCATGGTCACTCTGGGCGATCTAGGTGAGGGGACTTTTGTTCCCCTACATCCCAATTCTG
Organism: Colocasia esculenta; assembly: GCA_014218235.1. NCBI lineage: Eukaryota > Viridiplantae > Streptophyta > Magnoliopsida > Alismatales > Araceae > Colocasia > Colocasia esculenta. Next base: position 142,305,575 of record CM024760.1, on the reverse strand, counting down.
ATGTGGGCACCCTGAGCTCGGGTGGCCCACCTCCACCTCCAGACCCATCGGAGGATCCTTGCGGCCTTGCCGCACCCGATCCTTTCCATTCTAATAAATCTCTGGACACTTCTCCAGAACCCTTTGTAAATATCAACCCTAGTTTAGATTAAGGGGTAGGATCTAGCAAGTCCCCGTCCCTGTCTAGGAAGAGTAAGGGTAGTGGTATACCCCGTAGGTATTTGATGGATCTGGTGCAAAGGTGTGGCACTCTTCTAGCTGTTGAGGAGTTCATCAGGAAGCTGTAATTCTGAACATAGAAGCTCAGCACGAAGATGAAGGGCTAGACAATGGATTTGGGGTATATGAGATCTTAGCTGAGGAGGATCCAGTGAATGAAGAAGATGGTGAAATTGAGGACGCTGCCGAGATGTATGCAAGTGGTATGAGGAGATTTGACGAGCCTACATCGGAAGTAGACGAACCCACCAAAGAGGTAAATATTGGAATAGAAGAAGATCCTAGGCTCCTGACCATAGCTTCCAGCCTCCCTCCCGAGGAAGAAGAGGTGCTTATAGAAATTTTAAGGGAATTCAAAGATTCTTTCGCCCGGTCATACAACGACATGCCCTGCATTGACCCCGAATTAGTGGAACATAGGTTGATCTTGAAGCCAGGGGCAATTGCCGTTAAACAAAAATTGAGACTATTCCTCCCCCACATTGCTTTGAAGATTAAAGAGGAGATTGATAAACTGCACAAAGCTAAGTTCATTCGTGTAGTCCTCTATCCATTGTGGCTGGCTAATATAGTCCTGGTAATGAAGAAGGATGGAAGAGTGTGGATCTGCATGGACTTATGGGACTTGAATAAGGCATGTCCAAAGGACGATTTCCCGTTACCTCATTTGGATGTCTTAATTGACAACACCGCTGGGTATGAAACCCTTTCATTCATGGATGGTTACTAAGGATATAATCAAATCCATCTTGCCTCGGAGGACCAAGAGAAAACCTCCTTTACCACGCCCTGGGGAACTTATTGCTATGTGGTCAAGCCGTTTGGGTTAAAGAATGCCGACGCCACTTATCAAAGGGCAATGTTAGCTATCTTCCACATATGATTCATATTGATGTTGAGGTTTACGAGGATGATATTGTGGTGAAGTCTCGGACTCGAAGAGAACACTCCTCTGTGCTTGCCAAAGTGTTCCGCAGTGCACAAGAGTATCAATTGAAGATGAATCCGAAAAAGTGCGTGTTTGGGGTTTCTTCGGGCAAATTATTAGGTTTCATAGTCAGTAAAAGGGGGATTCAAATAGACCCAAACAAGGCCAAGGCGATAAATGAAATGCCTCCTCCTAAGAACATATCTGAACTTCGAGGTTTGATTGGTCGACTATAATTCATAAGGAGATTCATATCTCAGCATTCTCAAAGATGTCGTCCCTTCTATGAACTGTTAAAAGGAGGTGCCAAGTTCGAATGGAACGCCAAATGCCAAGAAGCCTATGATGAGCTTAAAAGTTACCTCATGAATCCTCCCATGCTGCAGGCGCCCGTCCCTGGAAAACCCTTAATCCTATATTTGTCAACAATTGAGACTCCCTTGGAGCTGTCCTTGCGCAACATGATAACTCTGGCAAAGAAAGAGCAGTCTACTACCTATCTAGGCTCTTCAATCCTTCCGAGCTCAAACTCACCACAATGGAGAAAACGTGTGTAGCGCTAGTGTGGGTTGTGCAGAAATTGAAGCACTACTTCCTAGCCCATAGGGTGAGTTTAATTTATAGAATGGATCCTATTAGGTATCTTCTGGAGAAGCCAGTCCTCGCCGACAGATTGGCATGATGGCAAGGCTTCTTATCTCAATTCGATATCACCTTTAAAGTCCAAAAGGCTATAAAAGGGTATGCCATTGCTGAGCACCTTGCTCACCTTCCTCTTCCTCATAGTGACACGGTCCAAGAAGAATTCCCTGATGAAAACCTGTTACTCATCTCTCGCGATCCCTTCTAGTCGCTCCACTTTGATGGAGCTCTCAATTGTAGGGGACATGGCATAGGTGTTGTTCTGCTCACCCCAGAAGGGATCACCATTCCACTGGCTTACCAACTTCAGTTCCCTACCACCAATAATGTCTCCGAGTATGAGGCTCTCCTAGCCAGTCTAAAGCTTGCCTATCTCTTAGGCACGCGTCATCTCAAGATCATAGGAGACTCTCAACTTATTCTTCGGCAGGTCCTTTCTACCTACCGTACTCGTGACCCTAAGCTCAAGCCTTATCAAGATCTGGTCACTCTCCTAGCCAAGCAATTCCGCAAGCTCATCTACATTCATACTCCTCGCCCTCAGAATATCCTGACCGATGCCCTGGCATACCTGGCCTCATCTCTCTCTTTCCCTCTCAGCCGCAGTGCTGAGACTATCACTATCCATAGGTTAGAAGCACCCTCCACTCAAGATCCTTGGTTCAATAACCTCAGGAGCTCTTTAGTTTTAAGGGCAGAGAGAAGAGAAGCGATGGAAATATTGCTTATAGAATTAGGAGAAATGATGGAGGAAGAAAGGCCATGGTACCACAAGACTGAGCAGTACTGCAAAGACGATACCTTCCCAAAAGAAGCTGAGGCTGAGGATAGAAGGGCCATCTATAGAGCAGCACTAAGATATACCATTGTTGGAGAAGTATTATATAGGCGCGCTCTAAATGGGATGCTCCTCAGATGCCTGTCTGACGAAGAAGCTTGGAAGGTAGTGGAAGGAGCCCACTCTAGTGAATGTGGGGGGCATGTGAATAGCCAAATACTTGCAAAGAAAATCCTTAGGCAGAGCTATTACTAGCCAACCTTAGAAGAAGACTGTGCCATCTACGTCCGTAGGTGTGTCAAGTGCCAGCTCCATACCGATAAGATCCATGCTCCGTCCTCTTCTTTACATCCACTATCTTCCCCTTGGCCATTCTCCATGTGGGCCTTTGATATCATCGGGCCTCTTGGTGATCCTAATGCTCAAGTAAAACAGAAATCTTTCATCCTTACTGCTACTGAGTATTTCACCAAGTGGGCCGAAGCAAAAGCATTTGCATAAATCAAAGGTTCAACCGTGTGCAGATTCATCATGAAGAACATCATCTCACGGTTCGGAGTGCCGAGCGGCATCGTCACCGACAACGGGCCCCAGTTCATATCACAAGAGCTTCAGGACTTGTGTAAGAAATTCAACATTACTCAACATCATTCGTCTCCATACTATCCGCAGGGCAACGGCTAAGCCGAAGCCACAAAAAAAAAAAAACACTTTTGAAAATTTTAAAGAAAGCTTGTGAGTCTTATAAGTTCGCTGATTGGCCTGAGAAGTTGATCGAAGATCTATGGGCCTATCGTACCTCTGTCCGCATGCCCACGGGGCAAACTCCCTTCTCACTTACTTATGGGATGGAGGCGGTATGTCTACATGAGATCCTCATTCCTTCGCTAAGAGTCCAGCTGGACAAAGAACTTAATCTCGATGAGCATCGAGAGGCGTTACTTACGCAGTTGGAACTCCTAGACGAACGACGTCTGGCCTCAACAGATAACATATTTTTATATCAAAATAGACTATCAAGATCTTTTCAAAAGAAAGTGATTGAACATAAATTCAAAGTAGGAGACATGGTTTTGAAGTGAATTTTCATTAAGCCTGGAGGTCCTAGGTCAAAATTGCAAGTAAATTGGGAAGGGCTGTACATCATCAAGGAAGTGTATCCTGGGAACGCATATAGGCTAGTCAATGCCGATGGTGAGGAGGTTTCTCACCCGTGGAATGGGTTATATCTTAAAAGATTCTACCCTTAATAAAAGAGTTTCAATGGAAATATCGATTTGTAAAAGAATGATTAGTAGCCATGTGTCTCACTTCCTTTCATTTGTCGTCAAATGACCCCTATGTTCAACCACACACACAACACGGCAACCTGAGGCCAATTCCCCTTAGTTAATGAGGCTCCTGCTTAGCCCTAGTGAAGGGGAGCAAGGGTCAATTCTCTTCTTATTCGGACAAGGTCTAGGGGCAAAATGATGATGGCTTGTAGACAAGAGAAGATGTAGATCATGCGTATGAAGTCTCAAAGAGAGACGGTCAGTTCAAAAGAAAAGAGAAATGATAAATAAGTAGAAGAAGAAAGATGAAAGAAAAAGAATAGGGGCATGTCAAAAAGTGGCAGTATAGTTCCCTGGGGGACGCCCTTGAGCCCGGTCGTACACATGCCCCAAACAAAAGCAATGACCACAAAGTCTCTGGACAACAGATGGATTCCACGTAAGTTACATCCTCGCAAGTCAAGAGAGCCAGTGTCCCAAGCACCAAACACCAAGTCTTATCCCCCTTAAGTCTTCTTATCCCCACTAATGACCGAAGAACCCCGCACCTGGTTTGTGCAGGAACACTAGCAACTAGGGGCAAGTAGCCTTAGGGAAGCCAAGAATGAGTGCACGCTGCACTTAGAGGATATTTGACAAACCTGATATGGGAGTGAGATTCATAGCCAATCAGTCAAGTGCAGAAGGTGTCGTTATCAGAAAATCTCAAAAAATTCCAAAAAAACCAGAAAATCTCAAAACTCCAAAAAATAGAAAATCTCAAAATAAAAAAAATAGAAAATCCTAAAATCCAAAAAAAATTAGAAAATCCAAAATCCAAAAAATAGAAAATCTCAAAAATAAAAAAATAGAAAATCCTAAAAAAATAGAAAAAAAAAAAAAAACAGAAAACCTCAAAAATCCAAAAACATTAGATGTACATATCGCTTTCATTTAGCATGCGTTATTTTCATTTATGTGCCGCCTATTTGAATAAGGATCAACCCCTTGATAATTACGAAGATAAAATTACTCCTCACTTAGCGCAAGGGGCCGAGCCAAAGAACAAATCTAACCTGTTTTGCTAAGTGTGCAGTGGCAGGGCACTTGGGAACAAGCACAACGGCGTACTCAGTGTGCCCTCTCTTTCTCTCTCTCTCTCTCTCTCTCTCTCTATTTCATTCGTATCTCATTTCACACGTGTCAATCTCAAATCATGCAATCACAAACATTTGCATAGAAGTAAAAGATCCACTAAAAATAAACATCATGAACAAAGATAAGGGGGAGGTGGCTCACAAGTTCCTCACTGTCCACCACCACTCTCCCCGCATCCCTCCTGCCTCTCGGGTGGTGGTGGCATCTCGCCACCACCCCTACCGCTCACCTCACCCCTGTGGCGTCTCTCCTCCTTCTCGTTCCTCCTACGACTAGAGGAACGTGCTAAGTACTGGCAGACAGAGGCACCGCTTGCACCGCTCGCGCCGACCACATTGCTCCTGCTCCTACTCCGAACAGCTTGGCTCATCATAGCCATGCAGCTTCGGAGCTCCTCAATCTGGCTTTGCTGCGCCACCGTCTTAGTGTGTAGGCGAGCCAGCTCCGTTTGGTCCGCCGACAGCAGTGTCGCCAGCTCCCTCGCCGCCTCTACCGCACGTGACTCAGTTGCCTCCGCTCCGATGCGCAGCTGATCCCTCTCTCCCGTCACGATGTCAACCTGCCCCTGTAGCCGGGCCGCCCGGTCGGTGGCGGTCCTCAGCTCAGCCACCTGTAGAATTTCAAGTCAGTTCCAACCATAAATCAAGTTTGATTCAAATCACTGTCTTACTTACCCGTGCTGTCAGCTCAGCCTGCGTCTCCTCGGCCCTCCTGACCGCGTCTGCTAGTCGGTCCTCTAGATCCGACTGGGAGCTTTCCACCGCCCTGGAGGAGGAAGCACCGGTCTGTGCCCTCCTCACCCAGTCTAACTCCGCACGCTGCACATGCAACACATGTCAGATTTTCAATCAACTAAAAGAATCGGTAAGTGGCTGAAGTCTGAGTAAGTACTTACCAGCTGATCCACCTCCCTCTGGGCCGCCTCTCGGTCCTGCACCTCCGAGTGCAGCAAATCCCAGAGTGAAGCAATCTCCCCTGTCTCGTCCACCTGCAATTCATTCCAAAACGTCAGCTCAATTCAATAAAAAAAAGCAATTCAGAGAGTTTGAGTTTGAGGAGGTTTACCTGTCGCCTCGCACCTCTGTAGACCTTAGTCCCATATTTCAAGGCCAATGCCTGAGGTATGCATCGTCCGACACGGCCTCATACTTGACCCTCCTACTGCGGTGCTCCCAGCCGTCTATCTTCTCGCGGGCTTGCTCGTGCCAGTCCGTGGTGTCGTGGAGTCCCCGGAACCTCCGACCAGGCCTAGGGGTCTGGTCTCAGCTTGGGAACTCCACCACACTCTAACATAGGCCGAGGGACCTCTGAGTCACATAGTGGTGGAGAGGTAGCACAAGGTTGAGAGCGTGGATCCACACCGTCCTACCGAAGTAGGGGCGGGCTGGCTACAACCAGGGCTGTCCCTCATCTGCCTCCACTAGATATGGCTGCCACACCACCTGTACATCTTGTCAATAGCCAAGTATTTAAAGCTAATGAATTTGAACTCAAAGAGGGGTTAGAGCACTTACATCTACCTGAGGGTAGAGATCGATGGCATCCTGGAGAGATGCCAGCTGGTCCCCTAGGGGGTGCGTGGGCATGAGGCCGAGTCACTCCAAAGTCCCCCTCCTCAAGCCAGGGAGGTGTAGGTAGGCCCAGACCTGCAAGAAAAGTGTGAGAGCACGGTTAGTTCACATTTAATATCAAAAGGGCAATTTTAAGTAAAGGGGCAAGAGAAAGAGAGTGTACCTGTAGGAAGGGGTAGAAGCTGCTGATAGCAGTCTGCCGGTCTGAAGAACCTAGGCTCTCGAACTGATGCACAAGGAACGTCGCTCCCCACACATAGCTCCCTACCTGTCCTAGGTCCTCTAGTAGTGGCAGGAATTGGCAGTGAACCGGGTCGCCCCTCGTGGCAAACATGAGTCTGCCAAGGTGAGGAAGCGACGTAGGTCTAGGTCTGCCTGAGCCCCTGGCTCACTAGCTAGACTCTCTCGGCAGCCCTCCGTCAGTCTCTGCAGCTGCTCATCCACAGACTCGGCTACCCTCCTCCCAGTCTCAAACAGCCCTAAGCTCTCCTATAGCTCAACCCTAGAAAGGAGGGAAGACCTCTATCCTATGGTCAAGCCTAGCAGTCTATGGCTAGCTCTCTATAGCAGGGGTAGGTATAGCTGCTCACCGGACGCCCATGCACTCGCAGGCCAGTGGTCCTACTCACGACCTCCAGGTTGGGGATCATGTGTCCCCATGGAATCACGAAGGCAGTCGCCTCTGCGTCCCACCTTCTACGTAGGGCCTGAGTGAGAGGGGCGTCCTCCTTCATCCACTCCATTCTCAAAACCTCCCCGAATCCCATTTCATCCAGCCTATCTCTCTGGAACCTGGGGAATGCCAAATACACTGCTAAAACAAGGATCCAAGAGACTCAGGCAATCATTTCTCCTTGCAAGCACAAATCAGTTCAAAAAATCAGCTTAATCACTCTCCTGGTTGCACTCTCGGCTGAGGTTGCGGCAGCTTAGTGGGCCGCGACCTTGTCGCGGCGCCCCAATGCGTCGCGACCTAGTCGCGCCCCTCTAGTGGACCGCAAACTTGTCGCGGCAGCCATGGCCTTCGCGACATGTTCGCGGGCCGTTGACCCATCGCGACATCTGGTGTCGCGACGAGTCGACCCATCGCGATCTCAGGCGTAGACCGACCAGATCTTCCCTTGTCCGGCGGCCGTTTCTTTGGGCGTCACGCCCTACATGGAGCCCTCTAGGGGCTTCCCCATCCATTCACACTCACAAATTAAGGGTTAGGGTCTCGAATACTTACCGTCTTCATCTCTTGTTCCCGAGCTCTCGCCGCCACCTCCAGGTCCACGGGAGGCATCTCCTCCTCCTCCATTTCCACATCCAGCATCACCTCCTCCGTCGGAGGTACCACCTCCCGCCACCGGGAGCTCCCCCTCGTCGCCGGTCGCTTCCTCCTCCCGCCACCGGGAGCTCTCCCTCATCGCCAGTCGCTTCCTCCTCCCGTCACCGGACGAGCCGCCACCACCGTTTCCATTACCACCGTCTCCCTCCATTGCCGTCGGTTGGGGAGATTGAGTGAGAGATTGAGAATGGAGAGTGAGAGAAGGTGTGCAGAGCAAGAATCACCAAAGGGGAGAAATCTCTGGAGTATGGAGAGGTTTGAATGCGTGAGAGGGAGAAAGAGGGGTTTCTACATTTTTGAATCACCAGTTGAGGTCGCGACGCCTTTGGACGTTGCATTAATGTCGCAGCAGCTTGGTGGGCCGCGACACTATTGTGCCATGCCGCCCCGTCGCGACCTTTAGGTGACATCTGTAGCGGTCGCTACATCAACAGGGCATGCGCAATCTGAACATAAGTCAGATGCACTTTCCTACCCTAATTACCATCTGATACCGTGCCTACATCAATCACATCCATCTCAAGCTCGCGGTTCAACTGGACGAACCCTCTTCAATGCTTCAAGATACTCTCGGGTCACATCCTCGTCCTCCATCACCTCCTCCTGAAGGAGACTCGTAGCGCGCCCCTCCCAGTGAACGATGGTGCTCCGCACGTCACATTCATCTTGATCATCGTTCCGCTTCCGTGCTTGAATGGGTGGGAAGTGAGAGAGCAGTAGCATCACTATGCATGCAGCCCCACATTGAAGGTGGCAGCGATCCGGGTTGTACAAGACCAATGCCTCGTTGCTTATGAGCCGTAAAGCCAGCCCGGTGCGCTGAGGGAGATGGACCATCGTGTGATGGAGGAAGCGTGGGCACATGTCAAACTCTGCTACCGTCATTGTCTTGAAGTAGTCGCGCCATCCCTTCAGTCCTTTTACCTGTGCAATCTTACACCATGCTTGTGGTGTCATGTAGAGAGGTGCGCCGACGAAAGCTAAGGGGTGGTGCAGCATGCTCTTGCACTGAGTGGAGAGGTTGTCCATCGCCCAGAATTGAATGTGCATCCCCATCCAAAGATCGAGGGCAATGACGGAGCCGAAGAAAGGCCCGCCGGTGGCTGCAGAAGAGAGGCCAGCATAAAGGTAACCTAGAACAACTTGTGCGATGCTCATACCATCCCATATGCAGTTGATTACACTTAAGTTAGGGACCGAGAGAAGATTGTATTCTGTTGGGAAAAGAATGACGCCGCAGATGTAGATGGCGACGGCCTTAGCTATGGAAGAGGTAGTTCCCAGTCTTGCGCTTGCACTGGGAGACGATCCACTGGGAGATAGGGAGAAGATGAATATGGCTCCGACTTATCATGGTGTAGAGATCCGTCTTTTTGGTGGTGATCTCCCCGAGTATGCCCCACGCGTCAATAGGTGCCACGGTGTAGGAAAGGGCATACTCTTCTCCCTTCTTGTACTTCGGAAGCCCCAGCATCATCTCCAGCTCTTCTAGCAGTATGGTGGCTTCGAATCTGGGGAAGATGAAGGTATGTGTCTGTGGGTGCCACAGCTCCGTCACCGCAGTAAGGCTGTCCCACACGTGCACAATCTTATGGTACTTGCTTTGCCAGCACGAGCACAGTCGATAGTCCCCACTCATGCAGATGATGGATTGACGCCACAGGAAGCATCTCTACCATGGGCGCCAACCACGGGACCTTGGAAAACCTTCTATGGCCCGTGAGGATCTGGAAGAGAGAAGAAGGCTGGTAAGAGCAGGAAGAGAGCAGAGAAAAGAAGAACTAGAAGAGAGAGAAGAAGAGATAGAAGAGAGAGAAAGTTGATTACCTGGAGATCCGGCCGCGTGCAAATGTGCCCGGGCATGGAAGAGAGTCGCAGTAGCTCGGCATGGGACTCCGGGGCCGCCTTGGGGCCTGCATGGGGCTTGAGGTCAGCCTGGAGGGAGGAGAAAGCTCTATTCATGGCTCAAGAGAGAGAGAATTGAGAGAGAGGAAGAGAGAGAGAGAGTTGCAATTTTGGGAGCCCGACAGCCCTATTTATAGAGCTCTAGGGTAGCAAGTCCATCCCAATCCCGCACCTAGGTGTTAGAGTTGTAATAGGGTAGGTTTAAGAGTCCTAGGTGGAGTCTAGATAGGCTTAGATATGGATAAAGATGGATTTTTTTGTATTTATCCTACGATTGGTGTCATGATGCCACGATACGACGCGTTAGGGTCGCGACCACCCTGGGTAATGCTAAACTGTTGCGACCCCCAGGGGCGTCATGTTTCTATCTGGAGTGTCTTTATATGTTTGTACATAGTTTGTTTATCATTCTTATTGTGTGTATTGGTATATTTTGTCGTTATTATGGTTGTTTGCTTTGATTTTTCATCAAAATCACAAAAAAAAAAAATGGAAGCGTCATAGGTAAGTCAACTAAGTATCCCTATCCTTATTCCCTTGCATTATTATATGGTATCATTCTTATTATATCATTTTAAGGACCGGCAAGTTCTCAATGTGCTATGGGATTTGAGTTCCCCTTTACCAAAAACAGTGATAATCTAAATACACATTGTTAATCGTCGAATAGGCTGTTAAGCCAGGTAAGTTTAGGAATGATGGATTCAGGCCTACACTGCGGTTGTAGGAAGTCTCTTGACCCATTCTTATTCAACATAGCAATATTATCCTTGATATATTTTCTATTTTCTCATTTTCTTTGCATTTGATTTAATGATTTCTTTTCTTTAGCCCAGCATGCATCATGTAGGATTTTGAGCTATCACGACTCATCCCTGGTTAATGGTGAGCCCTTGTTGAGTGCCCAATCATTCCTCATATTTAAAATAAGAAATTCTATTCCACTCCGTATCGGGAGGTCTGCCTCCAAGTGAGTTGTTTTTGTCAGTTTGCCGAGAATTTCCCTGTCTAGATTCTCTTTACAATTTCATCCTTGTTCCTTTTGATCCATTTTGGTTGCGAATCGCTCCCAGGACAGAGTCATGAGTTACCTGCCTAGCACACACATGTCCCTCCAAAATGAAACATGTAGGCCAATTGGCTAGGGTACCTCTAAATCGAGGGGTTGATCGTCCTTTTCTTTCCTCTTCTCGTCCAGACTTGTGTTTTCCTTACATTCTGCTCGGGCAGCTAACTCGGGGCTTTCAAGAAGATTCCAATTGCTTGTCGATTAGGTCGAATGTCTCTTTACCTTGGCTCCCACTTTTCAGTTCACTCCACGTCATCTCTGCTTCGCCATCAATTCACATCACCTCTGCTTCACTTCCGCTTCGCTCCCTTGCAAAGTGGAAGCCAAGGAGGGGCAAATTGTAGACACCCAATTCTGGCCTACAAGTTGAACCATATTTCTTGTTATCATATTAAGCCCCAAGTGGTCACTCACCTTGAGCCCACCATTAGCCTTGCTTTGAGCCATTAAAAGCCCAATTTCATGATATCCCATCCATTATCCTTTTGAAAGAGTCCATGTGCCTTAAATGCCCAATATTCTCTCATGTGATTGGCCAATAATTGAGAATAATCATTTTCCTAACGCGACAGATCGAGGAGCCGCATTAATCTTATCGCGCCCTAGGTGGCCGTCGCGACAGCCCATGCAGATCCATACACGTGGCTATATTGTCGCGCCCCTCCAGGCCGTCGCGTTCATCTTGTCGCGCCCCTACGACCCGTCGCGACTACAGCCGCGCACGCTGGCCTCCGCAACCACCTCCTATTTATCCTCTCATGGCCTTATCATAATCCCCAAGCAACTTCCCAACCCCTTAGGCACGTTTTGGGGTTTTGGGTCTCTTTGGGAACCTCCTTTGGACTCTTCTGATGTTCAGTCTGTCCCCGTGTAATTTTATTTAATTACATATTTATTTTGGTGATTAACAAAACCAAACAAAACCCTATCAAAAAGTTCTAACACATATTTCATAAGTCTTAAGTACAGGAAATATACCAAGGTCAAACAAGCCAATATTGGTAAGTATTATCTTTCTGAAGCTTTAATCATTTCAAGATCATATTTCTCTAAGTCCACACCGACTCCTGTTGAAAGCCACATCGATTTCCTTATGTGTGTATAGATTTCAATAGAGCTATAACGATTTCTTTATAAGACTGAAATATCATGGTGTTACAAACAAGTCGTTCCCGTAACGATTCCTTAAGTTATCGCAACGGTTTCTTTAGAACTCGTAACAACTTGCCCGTCGTAACGATTGCTTAAGTTATCGCAACGATTTCTTTAGAACTCGTAACGACTTGCCCATCGTAACGATTGCTTAAGTTATCGCAACGATTTATTTAGAACTCGTAACGACTTTCCCGTCGTAACGATTGCTTAAGTTATCACAACGATTTCTTTAGAACTCGTAACGACTTGCCCGTCGTAACGATTCCTTAAGTTATCACAACGATTTCTTTAGAACTCGTAACGACTTGCCCGTCGTAAGGATTCCTTAAGTTATCACAACGATTTCTTTAGAATTCATAACGATTTGTTAAGTGTTCATAACGATTTCTTTGTTGAACACATCGACTTGCTTTTCGTAATGATTGTTAAGTGTTCATAATGATTTCTTCGTTGAACACATCGACTTGCTTTCCATAACGATTGTTAAGTGTTCATAACGATTTCTTCGTGAATACATCGACTTGCTTTCCATAACGATTTGTTAAGTGTTCATAACGATTTCTTCGTTGAACACATCGACTTGTTTCCATAACGATTGTTAAGTGTTCATAATGATTTCTTGTTGAACACATCGACTTGCTTTCCATAACGATTTGTTAAGTGTTCATAACGATTTCTTCGTTGAACACATCGACTTGCTCTCTATAACGATTTCTTCAGTATCATAATGATTCTTAATGAATACAACGATTTGCTCTCTATAATGACTTGTTGGTATCATAACGATTTCACAAGTCATATAGACAATGACTTTATGGTTTATATCGACTTGATATTTATCTTATCTCTTAAAGCGTTGATAGTCATAGTAAAGTCTTCTCTTATCTTGTTGATGCGGTGCATTTAATGAAGACATAACGTATATCTGCATGCAGCTGCAGATGATATCTTTTCATTAGTGCCTATTCTGTCAACATCTTTTAGAACAAGCTATTTGGCATTGCTATTTTGGTGAATATTCACATCAACGTTTACTGACAACAAGAGACAGCCTAGCTGTTACTGTTCTAGCATTTAATATGTGCAGGGTCCTAAAGACATTCTGTCATACAACGTTGGACCATATAGACGCCAGAAGACTTTATCTCTTTGGGTGCTCAACTGGATAAAAGATTGTTGAAGCTTCCAAATGTCAAGCAGTCTAACGTCTACCAATCTAAGAGACAACGTTACTCAACGAATATTTCAAATGGAGATATAAATACAAGAACGAAGATCAAAAGAAAAGGAGGAATGATCAACGTACAAGCAATTCAAATCTTCTGAAGAATTCTAGAGCCAAGAACCTCATTCCTTCTCGTGTTGCTCTTTGCTCTCCACAATGCAGTGAAAATCTTGAGAGAGCTCGTGTAGTTCTGAGAGTTACTGTGTTTCTAGATCTTCTACTCTCAGTCCTGCTGCTTCAGATCTTAGCTTGTTGAAGCTTGATCTAGGGGCTTGTTTTACTGCTTACCTTGTAGTTGTTCCCTTCTGTGTTGAAGAAGACCTGGGTGGGTATCCAGGGTGGTGTAATTCCCTTCGTGTGAAGGAAGACCAGTTGAGCTAGGTGTTGTAGTGTCCATAGGGGGACTGTACCCTAGTTAGTGGAATCCTGAGTTGTTGCTCAGGGACTGGACGTAGGACTAAGGAGAGGAGATCCGAACCAGGATAATTTCTTGTGTTGTGTGGTTATTTTTCTGTGTGATGCTCTTTGAACTAACTGTCACTAACCTTCATCAAAGAACGTCTTTGTGTGAATGTTTGAAGTATAGGTACTAATCAAATATTTTTAAAGACCCATTCACCCCCCCTCTGGGCTTGTCAACTGGGCAACAAGTGGTATCAGAGCTAGTCTCTTCGACAAAGAAGAAAGATCTAACGATTTGAAGAGTAAAGATTCATGGCAGCCCAAGGTAACATTGAAGGACAGTCTGTCAACCGACCCCCTCTCTTTGATGGTGAAGATTATGCTTATTGGAAGACCAGAATGGAGTACTTTCTTCAAGGTCACGACTATCAGATATGGTCAATAGTAGAAGAAGGTGATCTCCTGGTCACAAATGAGAAAGCTCAGTGGACAGATGATGATAGGAAAATATCTCCTTAAACTGTAAGGCTAAGAGTATTATGTGCTGTGCACTAAGCAAAAAGGAATTCAACAGAGTTTCAGCTGCAAATCCGCAATGGAGATGTGGGAAAAGCTTAGAATTACCTATGAAGGCACAAACAAGGTGAGGAGAAAAGAATTGATATTCTTGTTACCCAATATGAAAGATTTCAGATGCAATCAGGTGAGTCCACTAACCCAGGGTTAGCCGGACTAGGAAAGACCTATGAAATGGGAGACATGGTGAGGAAAATTCTTAGATCCCTACCATCTTCATGGACTCCAAATGTACAGCCATTGAAGAAGCTAATGATCTAAAGAGAATGTCTTTGGAAAAGCTCATTGGGTCCCTATGGCCCATGAGATAAACATGGAGAGATTAGGAGAATCCTCCAGCAGAAAGAAGCAGTCAAATGCGCTCAAGGCTGATGAAGAATAGTCAGAAGAATCACGGATAACAGTGAGAACAGCAAGGACAGTGATGATGAAGAAGCTATGTTGTCCAGAAGACTACAACGAATTCTAGCCAAAAAGAAGAAGTTTCAATCTGGCAGAAGATTTTTCAAGAAAAATAAAGAGTTTAAGAAGCCAGAAGGAAAAGATTGAAGAAAGGAGAACCTACATGTTATGAGTGCAAGAAGCCTGAACATATCAAGGCAGAGTGTCTAAAGCTTAAGAAAGATGGACACAATAAGAAAGATAACTTCAGACGATTCAAGAAATACAAGAAGAAGGCAATGGCAGCCGCATGGGAAAAATAGCAGCGACTCAGACAGTGAGTCAAGCTCAACCAGTGATGAAGAAGAAGCCAACTTGGCTTTCATGGCAAATATAGATAAAAGGTAACATCTGATTCCTCCTTTCATTCCTGCAATGGTTCTGATTCTGATAATTTAGAGGATGCATTCAATGAACTATATGATAAATATAGAGATGTATCTAAATTATTGAAAGTTAGTAAGAAAAACATTACTTGTTTAGAAAATACAAATTCAGATCTAAAATCTGAAAATGAGCAACTAGAAAAACAGTTAATTGAACTTAAAAGAAGAAATGAGTTATTATGTGAAGATCTAAAGGATAAGAATGAACAAATAATTAAGTTGGAAAAACAGGCAGGCACAGATGAACTGAAAATAGAAATAAAATCATTAACATATGAAAACATACAGTTATCTAGCACATTAGAAAAATTCACTAATGGTAAAAACTCCCTAATATTAAAGGTGCCTGAAGATTGGGTAAGAAGAAAAATGGATTAGGATATACACCCCCAGATAATGAAGAAACCATAGTTTATCCTAATATATATCCAACACCTAAATTTGTACCTGAACAAGACATTGCATACAAGGCAGATTTCAAATGTATAGAAAAAATAACAAAATTATCCTGCCGCAGTCACTGTAACAAGTTAGGACATATCATAACAACATGCCCAACAAGACATAAGAAATGGATAATTAAGGTAAAATCAATGATACTAACCAATCAGGACCCAAAAGAATTTGGGTACCTAAAACTTGATGATTTTATTTCAGGGTAACACTCAAGCATCCAAATGGTATTTGGACAGTGGGTGCTCAAGGCACATGTCTAGGAATCGGAAGCTATTCACCCATCTACAAGCTGAAGAAGGAACTGTTACCTATGGAGACAATGGGAAAGGCACAGTGATTGGCAGTGGTTCTGTGAGCAACAAAAGAAAGGTAGTCATTGAAGATGTATTGCTTGTCAAAGGGCTGAAGCACAATCTCATCAGCACCAGCCAACTTTGTGACAGAGGTCATCAGATTCAGTTTCAAGAGTCAAAGTGCAGCATATTAAAGGATGGAGTAGTAATTTCGAAGCCAATAGAGAAAAGAACCTGTATGCACTTCATCTTGAAGAAACTCAAGGATCAAGATGTCTGTTTGGCAGCAAACAAGGATCAATCAACTGAACTGTGGCACAGAAGACTGGGACATTGCAGGCATAGAAGGTATGAGAAACTGCTAAAGAAGAATCTTGTGGAAGGTCTGCCAAAGGTCAGCACAAATTGGATGGTGTCTGCAGACCTTGTGCCAGGGAAAACAGTGTAAGAATTCCTTTAAGTCAAAGACTATAGTGACAACCTCAAAACCCTTAGAACTCCTTCATATGGATTTATTTGGGCCAATGAGAATCACCAGTCTTGGAGGAAAGAACTCGGATTTGTTATAGTTGATGACTATTCCAGATTTACAGGGTGTCATTCCTAGAACATAAAGATGATACATTTGAAAGCTTTATCAGCTTTAGCAAGAAGGTTTAGAAAGACAAGAAATTCAGTATTATTAGTATTCGATCAGATCATGCAGGTGACATCCGGTACGGTTGTCGCAATACCGGGGCAGCTCCAGGGATCAACTCTATGGCGAAGTTGACATCACGTTCCGGGGGAATCCCTGGCAGGTCTTCAAGAAACACATCGGGGTAGTCCTGGACTATGTGTATGTCTTCTATCTCAGATCCCTTCTTTTCAACTACTACGGCTGCAAGGAAAGCAATGCAACCTTTCCTTATCATATTGTGGGCCTTTATGGCAGAGACTAGAGACATCTGTCTCTTATGTCTAATCCCAATGAATGACAGCTTAGGAAAATCACTAAAGGTAACTTTCCCTTTGTTACAGTCGACACTTGCCCCATAAGTGGACAACCAGTCGGCTCCCAAAATGACATCATAGCCTTCCATGGGCATCACACCAGATCGGCCATTAGGTTATGGTCTCCAATCATTACATCGGAAGATGGGAAGTATTTGTTCAATTTCTCCTTTTCTCCCAGTGGTGTTGTGATAGAAAATTCACATCCCATAGATATAGGTTAGCATTCAGAGTATCAGCAAAGTTTTGAGATATGAATAAATGAGTTTCTCCAGTATCAAATAAAATAAATGCTGATAAGGAGAAAACTTGTAGGGTACCTTCTACCACACCACCTTCCTCAGTGGGCTCTTCATCATGCAGGGCTTGCAGTCTGCCCTGTTTCTTAGGCACATTAGGGTGACTTTCATTTTCCTTCAGCAGTGGGCACTCGAGGATGCGGTGCTCACGGCTTCCACAGCACAAACATGCGCCGACTTTCCTCCAGCATTCATCTGCTGTGTGACATGGCTTGTCATACTGCTTGCAGTTGCTTTTTTCTAGAGTGATGGGGACAATAGCTTTGAGTTTCCTTTCTTGGCTGGGTCCCTCCGTGATGTTGAAGGGACGTTTCTTTCCATTGGTCGGCTTAGCAGATGATGGACCAGACGTCATTTCCTTCTTCACAAACTTCCCTCTGATACGGTCAGTGAAGTCTGTAGCATCCTCTAGCAGTTGAGCTTTCTTTACCATCTCGGCATAGGTCTGGATGTCGAGAGGGGCTAGTTGAGTAATGTATTGTGGCCTAAGGCCGTTGAGAAAGAACTTAGCCTTCATCCTTTTAGTATTCACCATATGTTCAACATAACATGCCAGTCTTGAAAACTGGGCTTCATACTCGGCCACAGTCAAGCTTCTCTATTTAAGAGCAGCAAATTCTGCAGCCTTCTTCTCTTGGACATGCTCCGAGAAATACTTGGAGTTAAAGGCTTCCTTGAATTTGGCCCAGGTAAATTGACCATTGGATCTTGTCGCTTCTACTGACTCCCACCAAGCGCGGGTTTTCTAATTGGAAAGTAGCTAGTAGCAGCTTATCCCCTGCCGCACATTACATAACATGGAAAATTCTTTCCGTCTCCTTTAGCCAGTGCTCGGCCTCATCCAGATCCGTGGATCCACTGAACCTAGGTGGGTTCAGACTCCTGAAGTTACGATGCAGCTCGTTTGCACCGCCATGATTTCCACCGCCTTTAGTAGCTGTATAATTGCTCGAGTAAGTTCTTGGATGGTTTGTTGCATGCCCTCATTTGAGCACGTTCAGTAGTCATCTTGGTTGCTGAAGTTCCTACAAAATAATTTGTTGTTAGGATATTGATGTGGAGTTTAATTTGTGCGTGTGTGAGTTTATTTTAGCTAGTTACCCATGGCTCTAACCATTTCTCCCATAGGTAGGATAACTGACTCTAGTCGAGGCTGGTCAACCTAGATCATCCTATACTTAAGAACAACCTAGGCTCTGATACCACAAAACCATCACGCCCCGACACGGAATATCGGAACGCGAGGTAGTTGCAAGTAAACGGGTACAAAGCGAGTACTAGACATCAAATCATTGGACAAAAATAAATACTAAAGCAATTGCATCTCATTAATAATTTCCAATGTCTAGTTACAACCACTAATATCAGAGCCATTCTATAGGGCCCAATTACATTGAATAAAAGCAAAAGACTGAACTCAAATTCTAACAACTATTAGGATGCTAGGGTATGCTTGACTTCACTCTTGGTCGTTCCCATCCTCTTGAGTATAAGTCTCTTCCTCGGTCTCACCTGAGAACACATAACCAAAAATACAGGGTGAGCGATAACGCCCAGTAGGACTTAAATCTCAGGATCAAGCATGCTTTGAATGATTAATGTATTAAAAAGGCAGAGTAACTAATGATAGAGAAAGAGAGTCAAGTAATGTAAGAGATAGCACGATAGCATGTGATTGAAATAGCACGAGTTTCTAAATTTAGTACAAGCGTCGAGTATAGTACAAATAGCAGGATGGCCATAGCACAAATATCACAAAGTATAGCAAGAGCACAATGTGTATAGTATAGCACTTTGTTGTCAATAGACAACGAGAGAATATATAGCACTTTTGATTGTCATTTAGATAGTAGAGATAGATAGCACTCAAGTGTAATGCCAAACACTCTAGTCATTTAACTCTCATGGGAAAATAACACTTTTGGGCGCACATCCCAGGACCAGACCGGGCCCTTCATATATTGCCAGACATTGGTTATATTGTTTATCTTTAGACAATCAGTCAATGGCCAATAGAGAGTACCAAGAAATAGATGAGAGTACTAGATGAATAGACGAGATAGTAGAGAGAGTGTGAATAGATGAGCGAGTCGAGTATACATGAGAACTGCTGGTCAATGCACATAAAACGTCGAGTAACAGGCGATGGTAATAGTTGCACAAAATGCGTGATTGGTGTTGGCAGTGAGGTGGAATTCACTACCCTTCCACTGGCCATGTTATGCACAGGTCCAGAGGTCTGGCGTGATTCAAGATAAGAGCGAACTTCTAATATCCGTTTGGATCATGTTGATCCCTAAAGGGTATCATAGGTGTTAGGATACAACCAGCTCGTCGGCCATGTGGGAATCCATGGACAGAGGAGACTTACGGAGGCCTTGAACAAGGATTCACTAGTCCGGTAGAAGGAGTATCTGACGGAGAGTTCGTCCAAGTCAAGAGAAAGTGTGTAGATAGAAACAAATGCTCAATGTTCTAGAGGAATTCTAGAACAGTGGAGCGTCGGCAACGGTATTCCCAAAACATCGCGAGAAAATGAAGACAAGTTCATTTAAAAATGTGGCAATTTAATTGTATAATTGATATAAATTACCAGATGTATTTTGAGATATTTTTATGCCAAGTTAAGCCATAATGGATGGTTCAAGTGTGTGCATGTGAAAAAGAAATCATAGATAGAAAGAGGTCATGTGCATGTCTTTTAAATCACTCAATATACATTCAATTATAACAGGTGTATTTACTGTATGTATGACTGTTAACAAGGGTACGCACTGTGGATAGTTAGACTATCACAAATCATGGGTTTTCATGCAAAAACCCCAGATCAAGATGTACCCCTGTAAGGGTCACGACAGGGTCAAGTGAGAACGCGACAGGGTGTTACACAGAACTCGACGGATCGGTCAGAGTAGGCTGCCAGAATGCGACGCCAGTGCCTGTCGCGTTCAAAACGCAAAGGGTGGCTCTGTCGCGATCAACCATGAGAACACGACCTATCGGGCCTTCATGTTCTCATGTCCTACGCCTGAGTTCGAGGGGAAAAGGACATGTCTTAGATTGCAGTCCAGGTTTCTATATTTATACACAGGTTGTTCAAATTAAGAACAAATCGCACAGACGATTAAATTCACGAAACTAGTTTTAAACGACTCTAGTCATGCAATAGTATTCACAGTAAATAGGAATTGCAAAGTGGACATGGTCTCGGCATGATTCAATCAAGTTAACATGGAACTATGTACAGTGGAGATGAACAAATTATTCAAGCAGAAGGATGGATGAAAATTAGGGCTTTCAGAAGCAAAAGATTCTTGATGTCGATCAGTATCACCAGTAAAATTTCATAGCATGGTGTCAAGTATACATGGTGATATGAATTAAACATGTTGGTTCGGGGTCATGGGGATTTCCGAACTTCAAAAATCAAAATCAAATGATTGGCTTGATGGAAAATTATGAAACGAAAGGGGTTTTGTTCCTGGTGGTTGGAACAAACTACAGACGGAATTAATTAGGTTTTGCTCGTGAGAATGCCTACCTTTGACTCATTTGATCTTCTAGGGTTAGAACTTAAAGAACTTGGGTTGAGGCTTGGTCCAGCCTTCTCCCCACGAATTCCTCTACTCCTTGGCCTCCTCTCCTCGTCCAGCAAACCCCAGCAACGTGTTAGGGCCGGCCATGGAGGGTTTAGGGAGTATTTAAGCTACTTGGGTTTCTATTTCCTAATAGAACTCTAACTATTTAATTATGAGATTTCCTATTTCTATCCTCCTTCCAAGCTTTCCAACTCCTAATTGGGTTGGGTTGGGATGCAAATTCGTGGCCAACCTATTAGGGTAGAGTTAGGAGTCCAACTCCAACTAAAATTACTTATTTTAATGTTTTAATACCCCTTTTCTATTTAGGTAATATTTAAGTTACGAATTTAGGGTACTTTCTTATTATTCCTCTTTTAAAAATTCCTATTTTGGCCCAATAAATTTTAGAGGGTCCATTTAACAAAGTCCATTACTTCTTTTCATTTAATGGGTTTTAATTAATTCTATTTTCTTTGATTTTCCAATTGACTTAATTTTTAATATTATTGAATTTTTATTTTTAAAAACATCCAGGTTGCTACACCTTGGCTTTGATGGGCGTTCATTGTCGACGAGTGGGTTGTACCATCAACACCTATTTTGCCCTTAGGGATCAGCATGATCCAACGGCCTTAGTTCATTTTCTCTTACCTTAAGATCATGCCAGACCTTTGGCCTGTGTTCAAGCACGACTATTGGGCGATTATGACTTCTACCAGACTGTTGTTATACGAATGTGCTGTGCAACTGTTACTATCGCCTGTTTATCATCGAGTTACGAATACGACCCTAGTTCTCATCTATACTCTTGTACTCTCATCTATTCACGTTCTCTCTGTACTCTCATCTATTCATCAATTACTCTCGTCTATTCTTGGTACTCTATTTGGCCATCCATTTGATTGTCTAAGATAACAACCATAATCATCCCAGACAACATTATAAAGGGCCCGATCTGGTCCTGGGAGGTGTGCCCGAAAGGCTATAACTCGCAGGGGTTTAATGATCAAGGTATACAGCATAATACCCAAGTGCCATACTATCAAGATTTAATCTATGGCAATCAAATCAATCACTATACTATGATCTCTCGGTTGACAAGAAGTTCGACCAAAACGTGCTATCTCGACTACTGCACTTTTGTGCAAACGTTACATGCTATCTCATTATATGGCCAATTCATTATCATTCTTGTTGTGCTATTTTCATGTGAAAAGTACCATCGTTCTTTTGCTATTGCGTGACATTACTCTCTTGACTATACTTGATCGTTCTCTATAGTTATCCTACTTGACAAGACATTAATCACTTAAAGTACGCCTATTTACATGAGATATTAAGTCATACTGGGCATTTTTTGCTCATCCTGCACTATTTATTTCATATGTTTCATGTGAGTTCGATGGAGACTACCACACGCATGAGGATAGGGATGAGGATGTGCAGGAGTGACCAATCTTTACGACAACCCGAGCTTTATAGTAGTTAGTTAGATGGAAAGTTAATTGTATTTGTTTTGATTTGACTAAAGTACTCTGGGCCCATAGTTATGGCTCTGAATTAGTGATTGTAATAGACGTTTAGTGAAGTTATTAATGAAAGTTGGATCGTTTGGCATTATTCCAATCTATCCAATGGTTTGATGTCTATGTCTCGCTCTATACTATTTATTTAACTGTTTATCACTCCGATATTCCATGTCGGGGTGTTACAGTACTTCAGTAGGATTGGAAGATGTTGGAGGATGCGACATGCACTATGACTGAGTTGGAAGCATAATTATGCCAGGTTTTCGTGGCATAGTTGTCCATCAGGTATACTATCTTAGACAATGTTGTGGAGTAACAACATATAGATCCTAGACTTCAAGAGATGGTGGACAAGGTCGGTATTGCTCGAGATGAGGACGACATCATTAGATTTCAGCATAGAGTGTGTGAACTAGACATTACAGAGGTTAAGGAGCAAGTACTTGCGAAAGCTCACAGGTCGTGGTTCTCTATTCATCCAGACAACACCAAGATATACCAAGACTTGAAATGGTCATTCTGGTAGTCAAGCATGAAAAAGGTGTAGGATCAGATATTTGATGAAGGCAAAATATAGAGGGGGGGGGCGGGGTTGAATAGATTTACAGCAGAAACTTAAGTAATTAAAATGTACTTTAAAATTAAGAGTTCTATCCAATTAAACCACATAGATTTGATACACTGTGTGATTAAAGTGTGAGAAACATTCTATCAAATAGTGTGTGTGTGTGTGTGTGTGTGTGGACAAATTAACAAGTAGTGTGTAAACTAAATCCCTATGCAATCATCTAGCGTAGCAAGATCAAACCGCAGTGCACAAGAGATTTTTAGGTGGTTCAGAAATCACCTCCAGCCCCTCCTACGTCCACCCCTCACACAGTCAGGCCACACCACTTAAAAACCTGAGTACAATGAGTACAATGGCTCACACACACACATAAGAGCACGACAGCTCCAACATACCTTTGAGTTCGACGACTCAAAGAACAACCAAGAGATAGGCAAGGCGACCTACTCCAAAACCCACTTGTGAGTACGACGACTCACAAGTACCAACCGGAGATGAGCACGACGACTCACTCCACTGGGCAACAACACAATGGCTCTCCCCAAAACCCCTAAGCACTACGGCTTAGAAAAACTGAGCACGATGGCTCAAACACCTGAGCACACATTGCTCAACCTCTGGAACACGATGGATCAAGAAACCTGTTGGCCCTTTTGGTATGGCAGCAAGCTAACCTAGAGGGGGGGGGGTAGGTTTTTCTGAAATCTGAAACACAAGCTTAAACATAGAAAATTATCACTTGAAAGTTTGGTTAGTTTAGTGTGATAAAGAGTAGCAGTGCG
Organism: Colocasia esculenta; assembly: GCA_014218235.1. Taxonomy (NCBI): domain Eukaryota; kingdom Viridiplantae; phylum Streptophyta; class Magnoliopsida; order Alismatales; family Araceae; genus Colocasia; species Colocasia esculenta. Next base: position 142,282,036 of record CM024760.1, on the reverse strand, counting down.
GAAGCAAATAAACAATCATACAAATGACACAAGAGATTTATCCTGGTTCGACCCTTCCCACATGGAAGTCCTATGTCCAGTCCTCAAGCAACCTCTTGGGATTTCACTAACCAAGGGTGCAGTCCCCCTCAAGGACACTACAACACCCAGCACCCCAGCTGGTCTTCTTCTCTTTCTTGGGCAAGAAGGCATCCCACTTCTTTTACAGGCTCAAAATCAAATCTCCTGGTACAAACCCCAGTGCGGTTCTACTAGACACAAACCCCTAGCTAGGTTTTACACTGTATACAGTCCTACAACTGGACAGAAATCGTTCTTAGAAAAGAAAGATCAAAGCTGAGAGTTGGAACAAATGAAATTCAACTAGAAGAACTCTCAGCAAAAAGACTCTCTCCCCCAGATAACAAAATGAACACAGAGAGAGAATGAAGAGAGAGAAGAAAGCTTGAAGGCTTGAATGCTTCAGATGCTTGAACACTTCTTCTTGGCTCAGGCTCTTTCTCTCTTTTCCTTTGAGTGTGTATGGAGTTGAGGTTCCTCACAGGATGCACACTCCTTCAAAGATCTTCAGGAAAGCTCTCCTTTTGTTCTTCAACCTTGCTTCATCTTTTATATGAGTAGCTTTTGAATAGATCCGTTGAAGAGATCCGTTGGAGTTCTAGCCATTGCTCATCTTCTCTTCATTTGTCTTAATCAGACTCTGGTGGTCTTCGAGGTCTGTGGTCATAGAAGAGAGTGTTAGTATAAAAGCGTGTTTATGATAAACGATGCATACCACTGTGTTTCTGCTAACATGATAAAAATAGTAGTTCATATCTTTTTCTGACAAGACTCTGAAATACGCATGCAGCTTTTTCTATCAGAAGATATTTGACTTTTCTTTTGGCGCCAAACATATTTGAAACATCTGAATATAAAGGAAATCAATGTTTACAAATCGATGTTTACATGAAGTCGATGTTTGGACCAAATCGTTCTTTAAGTGAAGGCAAATCGATGTTTCACTTATCAAATCATTACGACCATTGAATTGTTGTTTTCTCTTATCGAATCGTTATATTGACCAAATCACTATTGTGACTTATCGAATCGTTATGATGATCGAATCGTTATAGAGACCAAATCGATGTGACACGTATGAAATCATTGTGAGACCAAATCATTGTTCTTACTTAACAAATCTATGTGAGACCAAATCGATGTTCTCACTTATGAAATCGTTATGAGAACAAATCGAATCGATGTAGGAAGCAAATCGTTGTTTCTCACTTATCAAATCGTTATGAGCCTTAGCGAATCGTTATAGAAGGCAAATTGATGTGAGGATAAATCGTTGCGCTCACTTATCAAATCGTTATGAGCCTTAGCGAATCGATGAATGAATCGTTCTACTCATTTATCAAATCGATGTGAGACTTATCAATTTGTTATGAGATTGATGCGACACAGATGAAACATGATATTTAATTTAAGTACTCATAAATTTTGTTATCACCAAAATACAAGGACAAACAGAGAGTGGCTCAACAATCTCCCCCTTTTTGGTGATGACAAAATTTATGTGAATTTTATGGCAAAAATACTTAAGCATAGAAAATGCAGAAAATTCACAAAACATACATACTCTCCCCCTTTTTGTCACTAACCAAAAAGAAAGGATCGTACCATGCATATTCTCCCCCTTTGAGAGAATTTCTTACCATTGAGGGGTTCAACAATGATTGACATTAATGAATAACTCCCCCTTAGTCTATGCTCCCCCTGAGTGAGAGACTCCACCTGAATGAGACTTGTAAATGGTTGTTAGTAGCATTGTAGTATACTGAATATAACAAACAGAAATGTAAGTTTAAAAATAAGAACTAAAACTAAAGGATGACTACATCCTCTTCAGATTGGAATGAAGTGAAGAGTTAGTAGTCACCAATCAGATGTTTTTGAGCATCCTCTAACCTTATCCATCTGAATGCCTTTTTCTTTTGTTCATCAAGAGTAGATAGGCATTTTCTTCTTTAATGTTGAAGCTACCCGAGGAGTTGTTTATAGAAGAGGTCTTCTGAGGTGTTACTTGGAATTTATGAGTATTATCCTCAGCTTCTTCTTCATCAGAAGCTTCTTTAACGCTTATTTCTTCAAAGATATCCCTTTTTGAAAGAAAAATATGAGGCTCCCCCTCAATCTAAGGTTCCTCCTTTACATCTTCTTCTTCATGAGGAAGGATAACTTTCACAGGTGCTTCCTGTTGCTCCCCTTGAATGGTGACAGTTGGAGAAGATGGAGTTATAGCTTCCTGTTTTGTTTCTTTAGACACTTGAGCATTAGTGTCTTCTTCTAGAATAGGAATGATTTCATCTTGAAGAGTTTCTGGATTTTCCTCAACTTGAGCAGTAGGTATTTCAGCCGTAATGGGTATTCCTTCATATGTGAGCTTCAATTTGTCCCACATATCTTTGGCAGATATACATGTAGATACTCTACTGAATTCTCTTTTAGATAAAGCGCAACATAGATAGTTTTTAGCCTTAAAGTTTAAAGATAATTTAATCTGATCAGCTACTGTAATGGCAGTGATGCCATCATCAAGAATAATAACGAAATCACCTACCTCAATTACCTGCCACAGATCAAAGTTTGTGCCTCGAATGAAGCATTCCATCCTCATCCTCCAATATTGGTAATCCTCCCCATCGATGAATGGAGGTCTAGTGACTGATTGTCCTTCAGCAAATCCTTGAGCTGTGATGGATCTTTGCTCTAAGATCGTTGGATCTTCTTTGAATGTTCAGAAACCCGCTCTGATACCACTTGTTGGCCCTTTTTCGTACGGCAGCAAGCTAACCTAGATGGGGGGGGGGGGGTGAATAGGTTTTTATGAAATCTGAAACACAAACTTAAACACACAAAAATATCACTTGAAAGTTTGGTTAGTTTAGTGTGATAAAGAGTAGCAGTGCGGAAGCAAATAAACAATCACACAAATGACATAAGAGATTTATCCTAGTTCGGCCCTTCCCACATGGAAGTCCTACGTTCAGTCCCCAAGCAACCTCTTGGGATTTCACTAACCAAGGGTACAGTCCCCCTCAAGGACACTACAACACCCAGCATGCCAGCTGGTCTTCTTCTCTTTCCCGGGCAAGAAGGCAACCTACTTCTTTTACAGGCTCAGAAGCAAACCTCCTGGTACAAACCCCAGTGCGGTTCTTCTAGACACAAACCCCTAGCTAGGTTCTACATTGTATACAGACCTACAGCTGGACATAAATCTTTCTAAGAAAAGAAAGATCAAAGCTGAGAGTTGGAACAAATGAAATCCAACTAGAAGAACTCTCAGCGAAAAGACTCTCTCCCCTAGATTACAAAATGCACACAAAGAGAGAATGAAGAGAGAGAAGAAAGCTTGAAGGCTTGAATGCTTCAGATGCTTGATCACTTCTTCTTGGCTCAGGCTCTTTCTCTCTTTTCCTTTGAGTGTGTGTGGAGTTGAGGTTCCTCACAGGATGCACACTCCTTCAAAGATCTTCAGGAAAGCTCTCTTTTTGTTCTTTAACCTTGCTTCATCTTTTATATGAGCAGCTTTTGAATAGATCCATTGAAGAGATCCGATGGAGTTCTAGTCGTTGCTCATCTTCTCTTCATTTGTCTTAATCAGACTCTAGTGGTCTTCGAGGTCTGTGGTCATAGAAGAGAGTGTTAGCATAAAAGAGTGTTTATGATAAACGGTGCATACCACTGTGTTTCTGCTAACATGATAAAAATAGTAGTTCATATCTTTTTCTAACAAGACTCTGTAATACGCATGCAGCTTTTTCTGTCAGAAGATATTTGACTTTTCATTTAGCGCCAAACATATTTGAAACATTTGAATATAAAGGAAATCAATGTTTACATGAAGTCGATGTTTGGACCAAATCATTCTTTAAGTGAAGTCAAATCGATGTTTCATTTATCAAATCGTTACGACCATCAAGTTGTTGTTTTCTCTTATCGAATTGTTATATTGACCAAATCACTATTGTGACTTATCGAATCGTTATAGAGACCAAATCGATGTGACACGTATGAAATCGTTGTGAGGCCAAATCGTTGTTCTCACTTAACAAATCGATGTGAGACCAAATCGATGTTCTCACTTATGAAATCGTTATGAGAACAAATCGAATCGATGTGAGAAGCAAATCGTTGTTTCTCACTTATCAAATCGTTATGAGCCTTAGCGAATCGTTATAGAAGGCAAATCGATGTGAGGGCAAATCGTTGCGCTCACTTATCAAATCATTATGAGCCTTAGCAAATCGATGAATGAATCATTCTACTCATTTATCAAATCGATGTGAGACTTATCAATTTGTTATGAGATTGATGCGACACAGATGAAACATGATATTTAATTTAAGTACTCATAAATTTTGTTATCACCAAAATACAAGGACAAACAGAGAGTGGTTCAACAAAACCTACTAGAACAAGTGCAATTAGGGAGTAGATCCTCTAACACAATCTATCCCAATACAATTGTGAAGATAAAATAGACACAATTAGGTGATCTGCGTAGAACATTTACATAGATCACACACAATAAATTATTCTGAAAATATATAATAGAAAGAAGGAAGAAATCTTCTCTTTAGCTCTGGATCTGATCTTCACGATCTCAGATCCAATCTGTTTCTTTCTTATTGCAGCTTCGGCTTTGCCTTCTAGCTTCTTCTTCTTCTTCTCGTTTATGACAAAGTTACACTTCGTCTGACAAAGAGCAATTGAGTAAATACGAAGTCAGTGTTGAATTTTGTCTTAATTAGTCAAAGTGATTTCGTCATATCTGAAGCTTATCTTCGTATATGATGAAGTTCCACTTCGTCATATCTAAAAACCAGCTTCGTATATAATGAAGTTCTGCTTCGATTGACAAAGAACAAATTCGAACATCTGAAGGCATAGAGATAAAATAGTCATGATCGGTCAAAGTGACTTCGTCATATCCTAAGCTTAGCTTTGTATATGATGAAGTTCCACTTCGACTAACTGCGACCAAAATTGTACATCCAGTGTTTGTTCTTCGGTTGACTACGACCAAAAGTGAACATCCGATGTTCATTTAAGCATGATTTCAATATGGCCAGTCTGTCTATGAGTCGCATACATTATTCAAGAATATTCAACATGAAAGAACTTAAGATTTAACATCAAAATATTGTGAATGTTATCATGATCATTATATGTACAATTGAAGATATGTACAACATGTCATTGTCAAGATGTGTGCAATATGTCATCATCCAAATGCTGAACACAGCAATCACCCACATATGTATAACATGACATCATTAGATTGTGTACAATATGTGATCATCAAAACATATAACTCAACAAAAGGACATGGCAGAGTTCGTGTCTTAGTGCCTGGTGTGCCAGCAGGTTAAGGCCAAATGTCAGAAACCATCCGACCTTATGCAAAAGATAGAGTGTAAGGCCCTAATTTTCTATGGATTTTATGATTGTTTTTTTTAATTACTGTCAAATTCCTTCTTAATGTCAACATCCTTTGACCTTAACAGCCTGTTGACGGCAAGTAATGTGTCGTTCACAGTCTCACCTGAAGACCTTGACATCAAAATCGATTGATGTTTATTTCTGGTTAACGGCAACTAATTGGTCGTTAACTTCTCCAGATGCATTTGGGTTTCTTGATCTGAAATTGTCCCGATTTCTCCGGGAGACAGATTAGGAAACCCTCGTCGGCTGGGATTCTCTCTTTCCCAGGATACCTATGACCCAAACTTTTATAAAACTAGGACATCTCTGCAAAGAGAGGGGCTGTGGCTCAGCTAGGGCTTTTTGGGCTTCGGGGAGAGGAAAAGAGAGAGTTTGAGAGGGTGAATCCGGCAAATCAGAAGTTGCTCCAGCGTTCTTCTACAAGGGGGAGGTTCTTCTGAACATAGAGAGGCTCTTCCAATGCCAAGAGATCGTCTGCTTGGTCGTGGAGGCTGAATCAAGCTGTGGAGTTTACCTCTTTGGCTTGGCCTAGGAAGGATTCATCACCTAAATCCGATCTTCAGGGAGTTTTCTAGAGGCAAGTAACTTAGGGTTTTCATCCCTATACCTATCACTTAGAGTTCTAGGATTTTTGTGAATTTTTCTCTCGTGTCCTGGACCCCCAAATTCTCTATCTTTTTGGTTTCAGTCTACACTTTCTGCAGATAGGAAGTTGACAGAAACATCGTTGCCTTCAATTTCCAATGTTGATGGCAATCGATCATGCCGTTAACCTCCATTGATGGCAAACCCCTTATTGTTGAGTTCTTCAGATTTTCCCAAAAAAGTGTTTTAGCATATGTGATGTGATCTTTCAGAGATTTTGACTGTATGAATAGGGTTGGAGAATTTTGTCTTGTCAGGTACATTTAGTAGGTTGAGTTATGAATTTCAGATATTTTTCTAATCATAATTACAAATTGTAGAATTCCTATTATGAGTAAATGAGCACGCCATGTTAGACTTAAAATTCGGGATAAATATGTATAATGTGTATTACTATCATAGTATTTTTCCATGAGCTTAGGGTTATTGTGTGCATGTTTCAGAACTAATAGAGCTATTAGTTTACTGTCCACCATGCTTAATTAAATTATCTTGTTAAATTACTTGAGATTTAAGTTAAATGTTAAAAATAGATGTATTATCGTGAATGTGTGGAATGTGACTTCCTTTTTGCAGTTCTTAAGAAATTCGGTTTCTCCTCCAGATTTATCTTGTGCATTGGCATGATGATTTATAACTACTGGTTTTCTATCCTCTTTAATGGCTCTCCAACTGGCTATTTTAAATCTTCCAGGGGTTTACGTCAAGGTGACCCCATTGCCCCAGCTTTGTTCATCATTATGGAAGAAGCCCTCAGTAGAGGTATCAAGAACATGGTCGATACCAGCTTCCTTCTTCCTTATTCTAGTCCTAGGGGCTGCCCTCCCCCCACTCACCACTTGTATGTGAATGATACGCTTATTTTCTTGAATGGGAGTATTAGAAATATTAGACGGTTGATGGCTTTCTTAAATAAATATGCTAACTCATCTGGTCAGCATATCAATCCCAACAAGAGCTACTTTATGTTAGCTGAGAAGACTCCAGGCCATGCCGCTAATAAAATCAAAGAGGCCACTGGTTATATGAGGCAAACTGGTACTCTTACTTATCTTGGTGCCCCCCTGAAACCTGGTAGGTTGACTACTGCGGATTATACATCCTTGGTTGATAAATTGAATGGCAAACTGCATGCTTGGAAATCCAAATTGTTATTTCAAGCTGGTAGGATTACTCTTATTAACTTTGTTATCTCCTCTCTCCCTATCTATCTTACTACTGCCTCCTATATCCCAAAATCCATAATCTCTTATATTGAGAGAGCTTTTGCTGCTTTCTTCTGGGATGGCACTGATGGTGCCCATCGTCGACACTGGGTGGCCTGGTCATCCATTCAAAGGCCTATAACTGAAGGCGGCCTGGGGGTCCGTAGCTTGTGGCATGTACATATTTCTTTGGCTGTTAAGCAGTTATGGAACATTAGACAAAGCTCTTCTTTATGGGCCACTTATGCTAGAAGGCGTTATTCCCTTAGTAGCATGACTAATATACCTGGTATGCCCAATGTTGTTTACATGGAAGCTATGAACATTCTCAATGAAAACACAAGATGGGTCCATGGTAATGGCAAGAATATCAAAATTCTTCATGAAATTTGGATTGGTGAAAGACCTCTCAGCAGCATTATCCAAGTTGACAGTGAGGGTGCGGGGGCCTCCTTGAGCGAGCTGGTTTCTAATACTTCCCACCCCCTCAGATCCATTATTCCTCAGTCTGTTATGGAAGGTTTGGTGCTATTTGATGATGACGACAAGTGTTTATGGGCGGCCTCTAATAATGGTTCTTTCTCCACTAAATTTGCTTACAACCTGATCAGATCGATGAGAGTGCATAGACCGACCCTTGCAAAGATTTGACATAATTCTTTTGTCATAGAGCCTCCTTATTCTCTTGGAAGATTTTTAACCAGGCAGTCACGGTAGATGGCCGTATCTCTGAAGCTAGAATTCCTTTGGTGTCTCACTGCTCCTGCTATAAATTTCCTCAGCCTGAAGACCTTGATCACCAGTTTATTCATAGTGACAATGCAGCTACACTTTGGCGTTGGATTCATCCCCTTACATCTCAGAGGATCACCCTTCATAGCCACATTACTGCTCAACTATGGAGTTTTATACATCACTCAAATATCCGATCTCCATATGGTTTTGTTTCTCTTTATACTCTTATTCTTATGCTGTGGGAAATCTGGAAGGGAAGATGTTTAAGAAGGTTTGACTCTACTTATATTTCTGTTGGGGTGATCATCAATAATATCAAGTCTAACATTAAACACTTGCTGTCTAAACTTCAATTGAATGTTGCTCCTAATTCCTATGAGATGCAGACCCTTCATGGATTTGGTTATATACCTTTCTACCATGCCAAAATGCTGAAACTTATAAGATGGATACCTCCTATATATGATTTCAGTCTTAATGTTGATGGAGCTTGCAAAGGAAATCCTGGGGAGTGTGGAGGTGGTGGTTGTATTCGTGATTCTCATGGCAATGTCCAGGTGGCCTTTGCTCATTTTTATGGTGTAGGGACCAGCATTATTGCAGAAATGAGAGTGCTTTGTGATGGACTTCTTCTAGCTACTTCCTTAGGCTATAGGCTTTCTATTGTTTACTCTGATTCTCAAGTTCTCGTGAACTCCATCCGTGAGGATAAGGTTGTATCTTGGCGTTCATATATATGGTGGAGAGAAGCTACATCGGTCATCAGCTGGGAGTCAATTTTACTGTCACATGTGTACCGGGAAACAAACTAACTTGCTGATTCCCTTGCTAATTTTGCGGTTAACTCTAAGCATAATCATATATTCTGGGGGGCGCATACCTTACCTCATCCTTGTAAGGGGCCTATGGTCATTGATAAATCTGGCCTCATGTATATTAGAATGGTTTAACTAGGGTATGCCCCATGGATGTTGTATTCATACTCTTTTTTTATAATAGCCCATATGACGGCCTTGGATACTTATGCTCAATAAGACTCCATATCCAGATCCGCCTCCCACGAATGGACCGAAGTCTCACATAGGATATCTCATACACATGTCCAGTAAGAATATAAAAGATAAACCACAACAGTAAAAGGCACAAGAAAGTACATGTACTCATATTTGTATATAACAATTTAAAATTGTCCCATTACATTATTACATGTCCAAATTAAAAAGAGTACAACTACCTGGGGCATACCCCAAGAGAGCACAAGCTCACACAACTATACTAACACTACTACTGGTGGTACAAGTCTGTTACGACACCTCCGCAAGCCACACCAACGGTAAACCCTGAACTATAAGGGAGTGAGCCTCAACAAGTCACTGGCTCAGTAGGGGACCACCCAAAACCACACACAACACCGATAGCCAAACCATATCATGATCACACATTTAAAATAAACAACAACTAGAATATATACCTACAACAAACATATAGTCCTTGAAGAGAAAAGGAACAACAGGACTAGCACAACACCACTAGTCCGCTCAACAACAGCTATGCCTAGGCCGCAAGCCTTACAGGCACACTACCTCAACAACTAGTCGCCTAAGCTGTAAGCCACACAGGCAAACCATTGCCTAAGCTACAAGCTTCACCGGTGAACCTCAAACACATAGGTAACAGGACCGCTAACTAAGAGCTAGTCCTCTATACCCCTAAACCACGATATATCGAATATCACACTTAAGTAACAGGACTGGCTACCACGATGCCAATCCAACACACATTGAAACCTTATTCGAAAGTTTACCCAGGAAAGGGTAATCCACAACAAGTGTAAGGTCTCACTACATGACCACCACAGAGCACAGCTCCACTTCACCACCTAAAAAGGCTAGTACTCAGCGTACCACGAGAAATAGATACCCACAAAGGGTACAAGTACCTACCTCCACGAGGTACCACCATAGAACCACAAACACAACTGTGCCACCACCAGGGCACACCACAACCAGTCAAACCACGACCAGTCAAACCACAACCAGTGATTCTCCGCTCACCAACCACAATGACAACCGTGCCAACACCATGGCACACCTCGACGGGTAAAACCACAACCAACACATGCTACAACCAGTAGCAAAGCACGAGCCAGAAAGCACGATGCCACTGCATGAGAACAAACTACTGGTTCATGACTCCAGTATCCAACCCGGACAACACAACACAAGAACTACCTCTCAGTCTCGCAGTCACGGACGTAAGGTCCAACTGCAGCTCCACAACACAAGTAAATCCAAAGAACTGTGGAGACCAACCAAACCACAACAACCTACAGGTCACACACCCTGCAGGCCCATGCCTGGCACCTTTAGAGACTCTAGCCCCAACTCTCTAAAGTGAGGCACTGGTAACAGGACTAGCTGGGGCCCAGTACATCTACTAGTGTACGTACCCCAACCACAAGCGCGCTACAAGCGATCAAACAACAAACTCTCACAAGTCGCTGCCCTCTGCCGTCTTTCCCTCAGCCAGACGTACTACTCAAACATAGGAGTGAGGGTGTCCAGGACAGATGACACAGACCTTGAAGGTACACACTGTACCAGGACATGCCCCAAGCACAACACACGTGCCTGGCTCACATAGTACCTGGGGTACCCGACTGAAGAGGCATTCCGGAATAGGCGTCGAACCACCACACTCAGCTAGCATAAACTACGATATTTAATATATAATCTTTATTACAAACCACGGCACACAAACTAGAAGTAGCTTGTTCTGGTCACCCTGTGACCTATAAGCTAACGTACACAAGTACTTACATAAATCACACCAATCAATAATAACTTGGCCTGTCATCAGTCACCATGTGACCTCCAAACCATTTCACACTAGTACACTCTTTTAACACCACAGTACAACACAACCTTGCCTGTCATTGGTCACTCTGTGACCTCCATGGCAACACACACTACTTAACGCATATATCATTATAATACTCTTTAAAAGAAAACCATAGACTAGGGCTAGGTCCACACATGACCTTCACTGCCCAATCACCTCATACTAACTATACAAGTTACATTACAATAATCATAACGTCGAACCACTAGCCATGCACATTCATGCACGGCACTCAAACCATGTAAACGCCACGTAAAAGCATGCTCACTTCGTGAGCACCACCCTTATCACGTAAACAATGCACAAACGACACGCTAAACACTCTCACATAGTGCTACAAGTGCCAATGCATCATTATCATTGCCATGCACAATAATTAAATGATAATCGGATAAAACAACCACCACAAGCCTATTCGGCTGTGGTCGTGACAGAGGACAATGTCGCCTTCTGATCGCGTCGCCCCGACATCGCGCGATAGGAAACCCTATCGCGACAGGTCGGCCTGTCGCGACCTGGTCGCGACAGCCGGGTCTGTCGCCTTCTCAGGCGAAAACCGTAACCCGAGAACCCTCTCCGGATTTTCCATACAAATCACCTTTAATTTCTATTTTTCATGCTTTAATGTATGACCTAGCATGCTATCTATTGTTCTTAAAGCATTAAACTAATCAAATACGCACTACATGCAATACACGCAATCAAAGATGGTGGAATCTCCCTACCTTCATGAAGAACACGCAATCCGGCTATGGCATGACGTCTCCCCCACTCCATGCTAAGTCCTCACATCGAGAGTGCATCGAACACCATGCCGGAATGCCGAATCGCCCCAAAATCCGTCGTAGCTCCTCCCCTCGGTCGAGTAGAGCTTGTGAAAGCTCTGTTCAGCCAAACCTTCTTAAAAACCACACAGTGGTTGGGATCGTGACGTACCTCCCCATCGCGACCTTGTCACGACGGACTAGGGCGTCGCCTTCCCATTCCCGACGTTAGTAAGCTCCGCCCTGTGCGTGACACGTGGCGCACATGCAGACATCGACTCCAGCAGCGGTAACCAGAACGCGACCACCAAGGCCATCGCGTTCAAAAGACGACCTACACCCCCGTCGCGTTCACATCTAGTGAACCAACGGGTGCTACAGACCTTACCTGCCGGCCCACTAAGCCCCACACAACACGTAGAAACCACAACCAAGGCCCAATGACCTCATATTGGTCATGAGCACCACACCAAAACTAGTAAACGCAGATCCGAATGACCACTAAATGACGATCCATGAAGATCCGAAAAACGCACTACGTTACAGCCCAGGCCCAAGTTGCTCTCACAAGTGGAGTGAGAACATTCTCTCTTTCTAGGGGAGGGTGCACTCTCCTAGTTTGAGGCCCTGAGGACCGTTTAAAAAAAAAGATGTATTGTCGTGAAAGTTTTGAAAAAGTAGACAACTGATATATTGCATGAGCAGGGACTATGATTAAAATTTGACCATGTTCTGACATTCGTGACTACTATTTCCAGTTATAAGTCATTAATGGCCAGGTTAAGCATGATTCGTCCAAAAAGATGTTCTTCTGATAATTAGTACCCTGATTAGGTTCTTTTAAGCATGTATTAACATTTTGAGATAGTCATGATTACTATTGGAACCTAAATTATGTGTTTGAACCATGAGCATATAAATGAGTCATTAGGTGTATAAAAATTTGTGTTAAACATGTGATCAATGTGAATAATGTGATTAAGTAATAAGTGTGCCGAAATTGACCCTACTACCATAGAAGGCTATGGAGCCGTATTGGAGAAAAGTCCCTATGGGAAGGCTCAATGTGTATGTGATATCCTGTGGGCACTAGGATGAAATCCTGGAGGTAGACAAGTACCACTGGTTAGGGTGGAGAGGGCTTCTCTCAGTATTGCACAGTTACCAAGATTCGTCACTATATTGTCTAGGTGATGAGTATGTGTTATGTGTGTGATGTGTCCTTCTTGATGGTGGTTCGGACTATGTGTCGTGGCAAAAAATGTGTAAAGATGTGAATTATGTGTGAATGTGCCAAATGAACATGTGAAAGTGATGTGCTAATGTGCTCCAATGTGAGACAATGTGAAACCATGTGATTAAGTTACTTTTATGTTAAAACAGCAAGTAAAATGTGAGAAAATATGATATATGAACATATTGAATGTGATAGATATCATGCTAGTATTACTAATAAACATGTGTTTAGTTTCTTGATCAAGATACTTGGAAATGTGCTATGAATTAGTTGTGATTGATACCATGATTTACATTAAGTCCATGTGTAGTTAGCATGTTATAGACTGTTCATTTAGTACTTGCTTAATGTGACATGAATCATGTGATAATTTGTTCCATATGTTAAACTTGTGTAGAATGAATGTGATAAGTGTTTGGATGTACCAATAGGTTGCTTGTTGAGTCTTTTGTGAAGACTCATCCTTGCTTAACATACAGGTGAGACAGGTATTCCTGAGATCGGGGAGGAGATAGCGAGGAGCGACTCCGAGCGAGATAGCGAGGAGCGACTCCGAGCGAGATAGCGAGGAACGACTCTGAGCGAGAGGAGTAGCTGAGATCTTGAGAGCTATTTAGCTAGCTTGTACTTTTCATTACTTAGCACGTTAGACGATGTTATGATATGGACTTGGTTATTTGTGGACTTTGTATATTTACTTTGCTACTATATAGACTGCAGGATGTGTGTAATGATGATGGAATAAGAATTACTTTCATTTCCATTGTACTTCCCTTTATTATTTGTGTACATCTCTACCTACTGTGTTGTGTTGTTGTGTTGGGTACATGTCCCACTATGACGGCACGCTTTATATCGACATGGATTAGTATAATCGTACCGGTATAAAAAGGGTCGTTACAGAGATTGGTATCATAGCCTAAAGGTTGAGATTGTACATAAATAAGCCATCAACCACACAATATTTCAAAGTCTTTATAGAATCAATTCATATATGTGGAAAACATTTATTAATGAATCAAAGATAGTTAAGAAAATGGTTAGGGCTAAAGAACTAAGGTTTTAATTGAGTTACTTGTTTTACAGGCAATGGCGAACCATGGTAGGCATAGTACTCAGGCTCGGGAGGACGAGCAGAGACGTGAGGAGAGAAGTGAGCAGTAGGCCCCATCACCCCAGGGTCCCATGGTACTCCCACCACCGTCACCTGTGGACTATGGCGTGTTCATGCAAGGCTTGGTTCAGGCGATGCAAACGCAGGCACAGACTCAGGCTACATTACAGGCCCAGTTGCAGGCGCAGGTTAGAGTTGTTGAATAGGAGTAGTCTGTTTTATTGATTGCATGATTGCTTATGTGTTGCTTTTTATTTCAGGCTCAGGCTCCAGCTCCAGTTCCCTTGGAGCATGGTCATGGTGGTCCATCCATCATGGAGAGGTTTAAGAGGACGGATCCGCCTTCTTTTAAGGGGGAGAGTCAACCCCTCTTAGCTGAGAGTTGGTCGAGGGAGGTAGAGAAGATCTTTCGTGCTATCAAGTGTGCGGAAAAGGATAAAGTTAGGCTAGCGACTTACATGCTACATGTACTTCGAGTATATGTGCTTGTATAAGATTAAGATTTTTGGTCTAGATGGTATTTATTGGTTGGGCCGATGTTTGGTGGGACTCTATGTTACGTACCTGGTATGAGGATAGAGCTTTAGAGGTGACTTGGGCCGAGTTCACTAGACTCTTTAAGTCTAAGTTCATCCCCGAGCATATTCAGGATAAGATGAAGCAAGAGTTTCTATCTCTTACACAGGGTTCCATGACTGTCTAGAGTACGAGGCAAGGTTTGCTGAGCCTTCCAAGTACACTCCCCATATTGTTGTAGACTAGCGAAGGAAGGCTAAGAAGTTCGTGATGGGGCTCAGACCATCACTCATGTCAAGACTAGTAGCTTTTGATCATCGAACCTTAGACGAGGCTCCTACCACAGTGTTCAGACAGGAGAGCGAGATGGACCAGTATATGGAGGAGAAGAGGACGACCCAGAAGAGGTCGGCGCCACCATTCTAGAGGTAGGACAGGAAGAAAGCAACTGTGTACTAGCAGCCACAGTGTACAGAAGTTCCAAGTTAGTCAGTGACTGTACCCCAAACTACCAGCTTCAGGCCTAGTGATAAGAAGGAGTGTCCTCATTATGGAAGGGCACATGGCGGATCAGAGTGTTGGAAGCTAGTAGGGAAATGCCTGAAGTGTGGCAGCACAGAGCACCAAATCAGAGACTGCCCCAGATTTCAGCAGTTTGCACAGAGAGGAGCGCTAGCCCCAGCGGCGGTAGTGGCAGTGGCGCTAGTGACTAGAAAGCCAGGAAGGCCTCGGGGCTAAGCCCGAGTGTATGCACTTGTACGTGAGGATGCTGAGTAGGCCGAGACCCTCATGGAAGGTACTATTTAGTTATGGGTCTGCAAGCTAGAGTACTGTTTGATAGGGGTGCTACACACTCGTTTGTTTTCGAGCAGTTTGCTAGGCAGTTAGCAGTAGAGTTTGGAGTTGAGGCAGAGGATTTAGAGGTTCCCCTGTCTGTGCACACACCAGCGGGTACTGTAGCGACCAGGAAGTGCATTCCATCTTTACCTATCTGCATTGAAGACCGAAGTTTGTTTGGGTGCTTCTATTTGCTCAAGATGAAAGACTATAATGCTATACTTAGTCTGGATTGGCTTGAGGAGCACTATGCCTTGGTCGATTGCAGGAGGAAGAGAATTACTTTCTGTATTCCTAGAGAGGACGAGTTCTCACATCCTTTGCCTAGGAATCTAGTGGAAAGATTCATGATCTCCGCCATGAAGGCTATGAGAATGGTGAACAAGGGTTGTGATGCTTTTCTAGCCAGTATGGTCTTAGTTCCTAAGGCTGATCAGTCACCTACCCTTGAGGAGATCGAGGTTGTGCAAGAATTCCTAGACATGTTCCCTGATGATTTTTCTGGATTGCCATTAGCAAGAGAGATAGAGTTCACTATTGAGTGTCTTCTAGGCACCTCACATATCTCTAAGGCTCCCTACCGGATGGCACCTGTGGAGTTAGCTGAGTTGAGGAAGCAGTTACAGGAGTTGCTTGACAAGGGGTTTATTTGCCCTAGTGTGTCACCATGGGGTGCACCTCTACTATTCGTGAAGAAGAAGGATGGTTCTCTCAGGTTGTGCATAGACTACAGGAAGCTCAACCAGGTGATAGTGAAGAACAAGTATCCCTTGCAAATGCATTGATGATTTGTTTGATCAGCTCCAGAATGCATTTGTGTTCTTCAAGATCGATATGTGATTAGGCTACCATCAGTTGAGGATCAAGGAGGAGGATGCTTCCAAGACTGCATTCAGAACTCGTTACGGACACTACAAGTTTCTTGTGCTTCCATTTGGTCTAACTAACGACCCTGCAGTGTTCATGGATCTCATGAACAGAGTGTTCAGGCCATACTTGGACAGTTTTGTTGTAGTGTTCATAAACGATGTGCTAATCTACTCCCCAGATGAGGCTACACATCGTGAGCACCTGAGGATAGTTCTAAAAGTTCTCCAAGAGCACAAGTTGTATGCCAAGTTTAGCAACTGCGACTTCTGGATGCGCGAGATTCACTTCCTTGGGTATGTCATCTCAGGCGCTGGAGTTGTTGTTGATCTGGTGAAGGTGCAGGCAGTATTAGAATGGGAGACTTCAAGGACAACATCTAATATCAAGAGTTTTCTTGGTTTAGCAGGTTATTACAGGCAATTCATAGAAGACTTTGCCTCTATAGAAGCACCTTTAACCAAGTTAACCAGGAAAAGGGTTAAGTATGCATGGTCCGAGGATTGTGAGAGCAGTTTCCAAAAGCTGAAGACAAGGCTGACATCTGCACCTGTGTTGATTTTGCCTAGCGGTGCCGAGGGGTTTGTGATCTATTCGGATGCTTCACATATAGGCCTTGGTTGTGTTTTGATGTAGCATGGTAAGGTAGTTACCTATGCTTCACATCAACTAAAGGAGCATGAGCGTAACTATCCAACCCATGACTTGGAGTTAGCAGTTGTGGTCCATGCACTGAAGATCTAGAGACACTACCTCTATGGTGTCAGGTTCGAGGTGTTCACAAACCACAAGAGCTTGAGGTATCTATTCTCTCAGAAGGAGTTGAACCTGCGGCAGAGAAGGTGGATAGAGTTTCTTAAGGACTATGACTTCGAGCTTCAGTACCATCCAGGGAAGGCAAATGTCATGGCAGATGCTCTTAGAAGAATGAGGTCTCTACTACAGCAAGATTGGAGGATGCTTGAGAATGCAGTGTGTGCTATGACCGGGTTATAGCCACGGTTATGTCAGACTTTCGTGGCACAGTTGTCCATATGATCCACTATGTTGGATAGGGTAATAGAGCAGCAGGGAGCAGATCCTAGACTTCAAGAGATGGTGGGCAAGGTAGGTATTGCTCATGATGAGGATGGTGCTATTAGATTCCAGCACAGAGTATGTGTACCAGACATCGTGGAGGTTAGAGAGCAAGTACTCATAGAAGCTCACAAGTCACGGTTCTCCATTCATCTCAGCAACACCAAGATGTACTAGGACTTCAAGCAATCCTTCTAGTGGTCAGGCATGAAGAAGTACGTGACAGAGTTCGTATCTCGGTGTTTGGTATGTTAGCAGGTTAAGTCCGAACGCCAGAGACCATCGGGCCTTATGCAGAAGATGGAGATACCTGTGTGGAAGTAGGAAGCGATCACCATGGACTTTGTGACAGGTTTTCCCAGATTAGTTAGGGGCAATGACTCGATATGGTTAATTATGGACCGTTTTTCCTATACTGCTCACTTCTTACCTATGCAGAAGAAGCAATCTGTGGAGAGCTTGGCGAGGCTTTACGTGGGCAGTATTGTGAGACTGCATGGAGTGTCGAAGTCCATTATCTGAGATAGAGACCCGTAATTTACGTCGAGGCTATGGCAAGGACTTCAGAAGGCGATGGGTTCTCAGTTGAAGCTTAGTTCGGCTTTCCATTCTTAGATAGACAGTCAATCCGAGAGGACGATTCAGACACTCGAGGACATGTTGAGAGCATGCGTGCTTGACTGGAAGGGCAGCTGGGAACGTCACCTACCTCTTGTGGAATTTGCTTACAACAACAGTTTTCACGCATGTATAGGCATGGTTCCATTTGAGGCATTGTACAGTCGACCCTGTAGGTCTCCCTTGTGTTTGAAGGAGACTGGAGATAGGCAATTGGTTGGACCTGAGTGGTTCAAGAAACATCAAACATGATCTAGCTCATCAGCTAGAGTTTGATTGTAGTGCAGGATAGGCAGAAGAGCTACGCCGACAATAGAAAGAAGGACTTGGAGTTTGGGGTTGGTGAGCATGTTTTCCTCAAGGTATCACCTATACGAGGCATTGTCAGGTTTGGCAGGCATGGAAAGCTGAGTCTGAGATTCATTGGGCTGTTTGAGATTCTCAAGCGGATGGGCAGTGTAGAGTACGAGTTAGCTTTACCCCCAGCGCTAGCAAGTGTGCACCCTGTATTCCACGTGTCTTCGATCAGAAGATACGTGCGAGATCTATCCAATGTTATCACCCATGAACAAGTGGAACTTCAGCCAGATTTGTCATATGTGAAGCGACTAGTGGCCATCTTAGATCGTAAGATTCAGCACCTTAGGAACAAGGCTATAGCTTCTGTGAAGGTATTGTGGAGGAACTTCTCATGAGAGGAAGCTACATGAGAGCTCGAGGAGGCCATGAAGAAGCAGTACCCCCATCTGTTCGGTTAGTACCTTTGCTCTAACTTCGGGGATGAAGTTTCTTTTAGGGGGAGAGGGTGTATGTTTTCCATGTGTTTTATGACTATTTTTTTAATTACTGTTGAATTCCTTCTTAACATCAACATCCTTTCATGTTAACAGCCTGTTGACGGCAAGTAATGTGTCGTTTACAGTCTGACCTGAAGACCTTGACGTCAAAATCAATTGACATTAATTTTTGGTTGACGACAACTAATTAGCCGTTAACTTCTCTGGTTGCATTTGAGTTTCTTGATCTGAAACCATCTTGATTTCTCTGGGAGAGATTAGGAGACCCATGTCGGCTGGGATTCTCTCTTTCCTAGGATACCTATGACTACTATAAAACTAGGACATCTCTACAAAGAGAGGGGCTTTGGCTCAGCTAATGCTTTTTGGGTTTGGGGAGAGGAAAAGAGAGAGTTTGAGAGGGTGAATCCGGCGAACCAGATGTTGCTTCGGCATTCTTCTGCAAGGGGGAGGTTCTTCTGAACATAGAGAGACTCTTCCAATAACGGGAGATTGTCTGCTTGGTTGTGGAAGCTGAATTAAGATGTGGAGTTTACCTCTTTGGCTTGGCCGAGGAGTGCTTCATCACCTAAATCTGATCGTCAGGGAGTTTTCTAGAGGCATGTAACTTAGGGGTTTCATCCCTATACCTATCACCTAGAGTTCTAGGATTTTTGTGGATTTTTGTCTTATGTCCTGGACCCTCAAATTCTCTGTCTTTTTAGTTTCGGTCTGCACTTTCTGCATATAGGAAGTTGATGGAAACATCCTTGCTGTTAAGTTCCTATGTTGACGGCAATCGATCATGCCGTTAACCTCCATTGACGGCAAACCCCTTGTTGTTAAGTTCCTTAGATTTTCCCAGAAAAGTGTTTTAGCATATGTGATGTGATCTTTTAGAGATTTTGACTATATGAATAGGGTTGGAGAATTTTCTCTTGTTAGGTACATTTAGTAGGTTGATTGATGAATTTTGAATTTTTCTGATCATATTTACAAATTGTAGAATTCCTATTATGAGTAAATGAGTATGCCATGTTAGACTTAAATTCAGGAAAAATATGTATAATGTGTATTACTATTATAGTATTTTTCCATGAGCTTAGGGTTACAGTGTGCATGTTTCAGAACTGATAGAGCTATTAGTTTACTGTCCGCCATGCTTAATTAAATTATCTTGTAAATTACATGAGATTTGTGTTAAATGTTAAAAATAGATGTACTATCGTGAAAATTTTGAAAAATTAGACATCTGATATATTCCATAAGCAGGGACTATGATTAAAATTTGAGCATGTTCTGACATCCATGAATACTATTTCCAGTTATAAGTCATTAATGTCATGCTAAGCATGATTAGTCCAAAATGATGTTCTTCTGATAATTAGCACCCTGATTAGGTTCTGTTAAGCATGTATTAACATTGTGAGATAGTCATGATTACTACTGGAACATGAATTATGTGTTTGAACCATGAGCATATAAATGAGTCATTAAGTGTATAAAAATTTGTGTTAAACAAGTGATCAATGTGAATAATGTGATCAATTGATAAGTGTGCCGAAATTGACACTGCCACCATAGAAGTCTATGGAGCCGTACTATAGAAAAGTCCCTATGGGAAGGCTCAATGTGTATGTGATATCCTGTGGGCATCAGGATGAAATCCTGGAGGTTGACAAGTACCACTAGTTAGGGAGGAGAGGGCTTCTCCCAGTTCTGCGCAGTTAGCAAATTCGTCACTATATTGCCTAGGTGACGGGTATGTGTTATGTGTCCTTTATGGTGGTTCAAACTATGTCACGGAAAAAGATGTGAATTATGTGTGAATGTGCCAAATGAACATGTGAAAGTGATGTGCTAATGTGCTCCAATATGAAACCATGTGATTAAATTACTTTTATGTTAAAACACAAGTAAAATGTGAGAAATATGATATATGAACATATTGATGTGATAGATATCATGCTAGTATTACTAGTAAACATGTGTTTAGTTTCATGATCAAGATACTGGAACTGTGCTATGAATGAGTTGTGATTGATACCATGATTTACATTAAGTCCATGTGTAGTTAGCATGTTATAGACTGTTGATTTAGTACTTGCTTAATGTGACATGAATCAAGTGATAATTTGTTCCATATGTAAACTTGTGTAGAATGAATGTGATAAGTATTTGGATGTACCAATAGGTTGCTTATTGAGTCTTTTGTGAAGACTCTTCCTTGCTTAACATACAGGTGAGACAATTTTTTCTTGAGATCGAGGAGGAGATAGCGAGGAGCGACTCCAAGCAAGAGGAGTAGCTGAGATCTTGAGAGCTATTTAGATAGCTTGTACTTTTCGTTACTTAGCATGTGAGACAATGTTATGATATGGACTTGATTATTTGTGGACTTTGCATATTTACTTTGCTACTATATAGACTTTGGGATGTGTGTAATGATGATGGAATAAGAATTACTTTCATTTCCACTATACTTCCCTTTATTATTTATGTACATCTCTACCTACTGTGTTATGTTAGGTACATGTCCTACTGTGACGGCACGCTTTATGTAACACCCATATAAGAATATGTTAAATAGACTAAATTAGTAGACTACCAACAACTTGACTAGTCATTTTCATAGCTCGAGTAGGAAAAGAACTCTGAAGTTAAGCGTGTTCAGTTGAGAGTAGTCTTAGGATGGGTGACCTTCCTAGGAAGTCTACCAACTAGCATGGTTGTTGGGCCAGTTTTCTAGTTGGGTCGTCACAAATGGTATCAGAGCCTTGCCCCGCCGGAAGTGTAGGAACTAAGTGCCACATAGGGCAAAGGGCTATACTATGGGAGCCACCTCTTGAGGCCATAATGCCGCAAAGTGCTACGTAGCGGGAGCCACCTCTTGAGCATGTGGGGGCCACCTCTGGAATCCTGTCTGCCCGGGGTCATAATGGTGCAAAGTGCTACGTAGCGGGAGCCACCTCTTGAGCCTATGGGGGCCACCACTAGAATCCTGTCTACCTGGGGTTTGACTGTGTGCTGAATGTGTGTGCAGCGATGAGGGCGTCGCTTATATAAGAGGGGTAGATTGTAACACCCCATATAAGAATATGTTAAATAGACTAAATCAGTAGACTACCAACAACTTGGACTAGTCATTTTCAGAGCTCGAGTAGGCAAAGAACTCTGAAGTTAAGTGTGCTCAGTTGGGAGTAGTCCTAGGATGGGTGACCTTCTTGGGAAGTCTACCAACTAGCACAGTTGTTGGGCCAGTTTGCTAGTTGGGTCATCACGCTTTATATCGACATGGATTGGTATAATCGTACTGGTATAAAGGGGGTCATTACATAGAGATACTAGTATGGAAGTGGGAAGCGATCACAATGGATTTTGTAACGGGTTTGCCTAGATCAGCTACGAACAATGACTCGGTATGGGTGGTCATGGACAGATTCTCCAAGACTGCTCACTTCTTACCCATGAGGAAAAATAGTCTGTGGAGAGTTTGGTGAGGCTGTATGTGGACAACACCGTTAGAATGCATGGTGTTCTGAAGTCTATCATCTCAGACAGAGACATGCAGTTTACGTCAAGGCTACGGCAGGGTCTTCAGGAAGCATTGAGTTCTCAGTTAAAGCTCAGTTCAACTTTCCATCATCAGACAGATGGTCAATCTGAGAGGACGATCCAGACGCTCGAGGACATGTTGTGAGCATACGTGCTTGACTGGAAGGGCAAATGGGAGCGTCACTTATCTCTTGTAGAGTTTGTCTATAACAACAACTTCCACGCTAGTATAGGCATGGCCTTATTTGAGGCATTGTATGGTCGACCATGTAGGTCTCCCTTGTGCTGGGAGGTGACTGGAGATAGGCAGTTAGTAGGACCCGAGTTGGTTCAGAAGACATCAGACAAGATCTAGCTCATCAAGTAGAGATTGACTGCAACGTTGGATAGGCAGAAGAGCTACACCAACATCAGAAGGAAGGATTTAGAGTTTGAGGTTGGTGAGCATGTGTTTCTCAGAGTGTCACCTATCCAAGGTGTTGTTAGGTTTGAGAAGTGTGGCAAGTTGAGTCAAGGTTTAATGGCCTGTTTGAGATTCTCAGGCGAATGGGTATGTGGCATATGAGTTAGTGTTACCCCCAGCATTGGCAAGTGTGCACCCTGTGTTCCACGTATCTATGCTCAAGAGATACGTGCGAGATTTATCTCATGTTATTTGCCATGAGCCGGTTGAACTTCAGCTAGAATTTTCATACGTGGAACAACCAATAGCTATCTTGGATCACAAGGTTCAACATCTTAGGAACAAGGCTATAGCTTCTGTAAAGGTGTTGTGGAGGAACTTTTCACGATAAGAAGCTATGTGTAAGCTTGAGGACACCATGAAGAAGCAATATCTGCACCTATTCGGTTATTACCCATGCTCTAACTTCAGGGATGAAGTTTCTTTAAGGGGGAGGGGGTGTAAGGCCTTAGATTTTGTACTCGTGTACTTATTTTTGGTGTTTTTGCATTTTGGCTGGGTTTTGGCTTTGGGAAGTTAACGGCATAGTCGATCGCCGTCAACTTAATGTTGACGACAACCATATTGACGTCAACCCCTCCGGGTGTGTGTGGTTTCTTGCTCCGATCCAACTCTGATCTCTTCGAGGATAGACTTGGAAATCCCGATTTGCGTGGGGGTTCCCTTTCCTACCTTGAGCACGAGTCAAACCTCCATAAATATTGGTTGTTTCTATAAAGGAGGAATTTTTACTCATTTAGAGTTTTGGGAGTTCGGAGAGAGAAAAGAGAGAGACTTAGAGGTGAGAAATCTGGTGAAACAAAAGTTGCATCAATGTTCTTTGGCAAGAGGAAGGCTCAATAGAACGTGGAGAGGCTCTTGCTTCATGGGGAGATCATCTTCTTAAGCGTGGAGGTCGAATCAGCTATAGAAGATCATCTCTTTGGCTTGGCCGAGGAGGGCTTCATCATCTAAATTTGATCTTCAGGGAGTTTTTGAGGCAAGTAACTTAGGGGTTTCATCTATGTGCCTATCATGTAGGGTTTTATGATTTTTACTAAATTTTGTATTGTGTCCTGGACCCCCAAATTATCTTTTTCTTTGGTCTCGGTTTGCACTTTCTACAGGAAGGAGGTTGACAGCAACAATATTGATGTGAAGTTCCTAGCTTGACGTCAAATGACCTTGCCGTCAACACTCTTGACGGCAATTCCTTTGCCCTTAAGTTCTTGAAATTCTAGAAAATTATTTAAGAGCATGTGATGTGATTTTTTGGGATTTTGGGTGTAAAGTTGGATTTTTATGGTTTATAGCATAGCATGTGTGTACTGTAGAGTAGTTGATGAGGCTTTGGTATTTTTTTATTATTCCTATAAATTATTAGAATTTTTGTTGATGTTAAATATGCATGTTATGTTAGATTTATTTCGGGGAAAATAAGTATGCTGTGATTTTTTGTCTCAATATTTTTCTGTGGATTTAGGGTATCTATATGAACATGTTTTTAGATTGGTAGTTTCATCTAATTCATGTTAAACTTATTTTTAGTGAGCCTTCATATTAATTACCTAAAAATTATTTTAAATGTTAAAAATAGGTATTGTTTAAAAAATTCTGAAAAATTAGCTATATGATATGTTTCCTATATACGATCTGTGGTTAAAATTTGAGCATGTTCTGAAGTCTGTAACTACTGTTTCTGGTTATAAGCCTTTAATGGCCATGTTAAACATGATTAGTTAAAAGTGATGATTTTATGGTGATTTGTACATGATTAGATTTTGTTAAGCATGTATTAGCACTGTTAGATAATAATAATTATCTCTATAACCTAAAATATGTATTTATGTTATAAACATGTGAATAAGCCATTAAGTGCAGAAGAATTATGTGTTAAATAAGTGATTAATGAGATAAAGTGATTAATGTGTCGATTATGACAGTGCTACCATAGAAGGCTATGGCGTTGTACTATAGAAAAGTCCATATGGGAAGGCTTAATGTGTATGTGATATCCTGTGGGCATCAGGATAAAATCTTGGAGGTGGACAAGTACCACTGGTTATAGTGGAGAGTGTTTCTCCTGGTTCTACACAGTTTGCCAAGATTCGTCACTATATTGTCTAGGTGACGGGTATGTGTTATGTATGTGATAGTGTCCTTATTTATGGTGGTTCGAACTATGTGTCATGACAAAAATATGTGAAACAAGTGTGAGAATAAGTGTGAATGTGCAAATGTGATCATATGAATATGATGTATTAATGTGATTCAATGTGAAATAATGTGAAACCATGTGAATATGCTATATTTATGCTAAAATAGTAAGCAATAAGTAGGTAATTGTCATATATGAAGGTGTTTAATGAAAATGATGTCATGTTAGTACCATGAGTAGATATGTACTTGATTTGATCATAAAATATGTGGGAGTGTGTCATATTTATGAGTTGTGTTAACCACTATATGCCATATGAAATCTATGCATGGTTAGTATGTCAAAGCATGTTATTTAGTACTTGCTAATAGCCATGTGAATCATGTGATAGTTTACATAATGCACCATACCTGTGTAGAGTGTTTGTGATATGTGTAAGGATGTGATCAATGGGTTGCTTGCTGAGTCTATTGTGTTGACTCATTCTTGCTTAAATATACAAGTAAGACAAGTATTCAAGAGATTTAGGAGGAGATAGCGAGGAGCGACTCCGAGCATGAGGAGTAGTTGTAGCTTAGAGAGCTATTCTCACTACAAAAAAAATGATCTATAGCTTCGCGTAATAACTGTAGGTATATGCCAAAAATCCAAAGGTAAAACCCTTTACCTACGGAAAGTGCTACGTTTGAATCCGACACGCATGCGCGCGTGACTAAAGCCTATACCCACAGAAAAATAATTGTAGGTATATGTGGATATTCATACAAATATTAATCGTAGGTAAGATTTATAAAAGCATAGGTAAAATTTCTAAAAAGCATGTATTGCCATCTATACTTATGGTTTTATACCGTGGTAATACATTTTTGAGATGATTATAAATAAATGAAGTGTAGAGGTCATCTATACTGATTGTTTTATAACGTAGTAATACATATAATACTTATGGCTTTACAGTATTGTATGTAATGATAGTTAGTCATGATATTAAAAATCGTAGGTGTAGATGGTTTTTTTTTTACAAATATAAACTAAATTCCTGTCTATATCTGGTAAACATGTAATACAGATACAGATACATCCATATAACTAAAATAAAATTCAAATCCATATCACTCATCTACATCACATAAGCAAAACAACATTCAAATCATAATATTCACATTCACATTCACATCCATAAACATTCACATGTCCACTCATATCCACATAAATATCCACTCTTATATCATGAAGAGATTGAACTTAATCAAAGACATGGAGAAAGAATAGACATGACCAAAGAGTTGTAATTATGATCTACTAGAGAGAGAAGGCGATCCTAGACCACCACAACCACGGGCCATCCTCTGCCGATGCAGCAGAACTAGAGGGAGAAGGCAAACCTTGATGCCACAAGCCCCTGAAACACATGAAGAAACAAACTTCATTCAGAAACATGCCACATTTAAACCTCATCTGACTTTCAAGAGCATATTTGCTCCGGTTCTCAATGTCTACTTGGGTTATTTGGGAAAGTTGTTGAAATGCCAAGAGCACCATCGTCTAAGACTAAGACTATGAGGGAAAGACCTGGATGATAGTCCATGCATGACATTTTTGGAGGGAGCAGTCCGCCTGGTCTGACTAGATGGTTAAACATTGGCATGGAGTAAATGTCTGAGCTGGAATTTTGGGTGACCTCAATATGATGAAGGTGGCCATCAGCGGTACTATGTACAAGCCACACCTGCACAATTTCTCCACTCAGCAAACTCAAGCAACAAAATATAAAATGAAATTTTACATACAATTTTTTGCCAATGAGCATTGAGAAAGAGAAAATTCCAAAGAGAAAATCAGCAAATTTAGGACTCACAAGAATGATTTCTTTGCATTGAGATCATCCAGCGCAATCAAATCAATAATTGGTTCCTAAAGGAGGAAGAGGTAAGTCTGGGAGGAACACAACAAGCTCATGTTCTCCCTCCCATTCCAGTATTCTGCATATAGTTCCAGACTTTTGTTATACATTAAACCATGAAAATATCAAGTTAGAGTAGAAAGAATAAATAGGAAATAAGTAATAGTGCATTATGTTACATGTGGATATTGAAATTATCATGTGATATAATTTCTGGATGAGCTTAATTTTCTGAAGCAATGCATAAGTTCTAATATCCACATAGAATCTCAAACATAAAGAAATAGTGATAGACATGTTCAAGAGGCTATGAGAGTAAAAATCTCATCTAATGTACAAGGGGCTAAGCATCATGAACCATCTAAACTGGTGATAAACTTAGATTCTGATATCAAATTTTAAGCACAAAATAGTTGAACTTAAAAAATAAAAATGAAATATTAAAAATGTAAAAATAAAGGGCAGAAGCGAAGTACATTTAGACGTGTTTAAATTGTTTTGAACTCAAAATGTGGACAATTTAAGTTCCCACTTTTCCATTTATTTGATTTTTTGTTCCTGTTCTGATCCTGCCCTCCAAGAAAAAAATGGACTGCTTTACTCAAAACAAACCTAAAAATGGATAGGATAGACCTCACCTGCCAATAGGGTACACATCCACAGAGTTTCCTAAAAACTTTGTTTTCAACTTGGAGGCTGGTCAGTCTCAGATTAAGTATAGTGGGGTTTTCTGTTAGTCTAAGGGAAGTGGTTGTAGAAGCTTGGGACTGAGGAGAAATTGTCTCCTTCTGGAAGTTATTCCCCAAATTTATTATAGAAGTTCCAGACTTTGGGTCATTTCTTCCAAAACCTCAAGCAATATTTCTTACCTTTGGAGTGGCATCCTTCATGGATGTGGTTTAGGACAAAAAGGGTACCATTGGCAATGGGCAGAGGTGTGAAAGATGGTATGGGAGCATATTGTGGAGGAGATATTTCCCCAGCTTTTCAGAACCTTTATATATCGATCAACAAACAGATCTATGGGAGATGCTAGGTTGCATTTCTCTTAATAATGTGCATGTCTGAATATTCATGCACTATTTTTGGAATTATAATGTTGACCCTGAAAGTAGTTTAGCAGCATGGTGTCATGTTGTTGACTTTTAAAATACATGCGTATGACATGCATTGGTGAAAATAGGCAGCAAGTAAATGCATGTGGGAGGTGACATTTTTCTTCTTTTCCTAAATTATCCTCTTTGTTGTTGCCTTGGTTTAGTCTACCGCTAGCACATTGTTGCCATCTTATTGATTGGTTATCTTGCCATTGAAATTGCAGAGAAGAGGAAGAGCTGGTCGTGTGCAACCTGGAGAGTGCTATCACCTCTATCCAAGATGTGTATATGATGCCTTTGCAGAATACCGGCTTCCTGAACTTCTGAGAACTCCTTTAAATTCTCTTTGCTTGCAAATAAAGAGTTTGCAACTTGGAACTATAGGAGAATTCTTGTCAGCTGCTCTGCAACCTCTAGAGCCCCTAGCTGTTTGTGCTCTACTTTATGCCATCAGTTTTGTTTGCTTAATTATTTACGACCAGTGAGTTCAGAAAATAATAGGGGAAAAGAGAAGGCATGGAGGATCATGCAATCCATTTTAATCCATATTAGCATTGGTATCACTGAAGAGGATCTTGTCTACATCGCTTAGCCACCAACGATTTTTGCTGTCACATCTTCCCAACATCTTGTTCTGTGTCATTGCAGATTCCCTTGTCACTTTTAAACTTCTTAAGAAAGAAGCATGACTAAAAGCTTCCTTAGATTGTCTCTAAAATGCAGTCCTATCGGTGGGCATGTGAAGGGAGAAAAGTAAACAATTGTTGAACATTTATATTTCATGTTGTTAATCTAATTATGTCCCTTTGTTCCCGCAATACATTGAAAAACTCTATTTCCCAGTGATGCTATGTTCATGGATGCAGGTCCAAAATGCAGTAGAATTTCTAAAGATGATAGGGGCACTAGATGAGAAAGAGAACTTCACCAATCTAGGTAAATTTAATTAGGACTTGCCTGCTGAGGAAGCTTGGGATGAAGATCATTGGTTTCTTTGCTATATCGGTAACATTCTTTATTTGTCTTCCTATAAATAGTCCCCTCTTCTGAATCAGGAAAATACCTTTCAATGCTCCCTGTTGATCCAAAGTTGGGGAAGATGCTTATAATGGGAGCTGTCTTCCATTGACCAGCCTCCAACTTTTGCACACTGTTCTCCTAGTTGCCTTGCACTCATCGGAGGGTGTTGACTCACCTGGAAGGAAAGGTAAAATAAGCTTAGGCACTTTAGAAACTTGGCAAAGACCACTTATAGAAAATTGGCAAAGACTAAATGGATAAGAAGCTGTAACAAAACATTGCTTGCATCTTTGGCATGCAAATAAAGAGGAATCTTCCTGATGTGGGGTAGAGGAATCCTCCCATTTACCCCCCAAATTTTTTTTTAGAACTGCCTGAGAGTAACGTACCTTAGAGCTGCTGCCATTGCAAAGGTGATTGCAGGGGGGTTGACAACCTAACACCATTTAAAGATGCTTATATATTATACAATTTCCTTCTCCTTGAACACCCAAAAAATAATGAAAAACCAATAGATCTACCATCCATATTTTCTTGAAACAATATAAGATCTAGCATCCATAGCAAGAAGGAACAAAACATATTAGCAGCCATACACACATGGCCTCCGTATATCAAGCAAGTATGTCCATATACAAGAGGGAAACTCCACTAAAAGCCCATGGAAACCATATATATATACAAGCACATGACTCCATATACAAAATAAAAAGTCTGCTTCAAAAAAAAAAGACCAGTGTATTTCAAAATAAGAGGTTTGCTTAAAAAAAAAGGCAAGTGTATCTCAAAATAAAAAGTTTGTCTCAACAAAATGGGTCGGTGTATCTCAAAATAAAAAGTTTGTCCAGCAATGTTCTTGCATGTAGTCAATGTGTGTAGCCCAGCAATGTTAGTCAACATGAAGTCGAAACCAAGCAGCATCATGGATGGACCAGAACCTGAAAAGATAGATCATGCAAGGGTAAAAGTTACCAAATTGAAGACATAGGAAGAAATGTTAAATTGGAAGAAATAGTTAACTACTTACATAGTCCTTTAACCATAAGATGTGCCTTTCGAGAACATCACTCAACCT
The DNA here is from genome assembly GCA_014218235.1 of Colocasia esculenta. Lineage (NCBI taxonomy): Eukaryota > Viridiplantae > Streptophyta > Magnoliopsida > Alismatales > Araceae > Colocasia > Colocasia esculenta. The sequence goes on along the minus strand of CM024760.1, from coordinate 142,251,998 downwards.
TTTCCTAAACTGATCCTTAACAAATAGTGATGTGTTTGGCCTTTGAGCATGGGTGATTGATACCTCACAGTACTCAGTGCCTATTTTGCGGCCCATGACTACCTTTTCAATTTCTGTGCTGACGAGGATTCCATCAGCTACATGTTGCATCTCAATGTCAACTAAAAGGACACGTTTTCCAATCAACTATAACATGTATGAAAAATCCAAACATATAAAAAAATATTGAGCATGTATAAGTATAACTAGATTATATACAACTTTTTGAAAGAGAACTACAAGTGTCTTGGACTATTCTCAAGCACTTCTATTGACCCTCCTCATTATATTGTATAATTCCATTGGGGTGTGTGATCCCAGTACGAAGAAGTTACAACAGAAAATGCAACAAAGATTGTGAAGCAAGATATGCATTTTTTGGTTTAATATGGTCTTGGAGTACACAACTCAGAGTGCTTGCATTTAAAATAATGTCATGCCCTTAGTTTACCACCACAGCCAGAAACATGGAAGTCTATAGAGTTCCACTGTGTGCCAACTTACATCAACTAGGCACTTTACTACAAATCGACCAAAATTAAAGAAACTCAATTGTACTATAAGTACTTCTGACAGAAGACAATCAGTCATCAGAATGACTGCCCAGTAGAAAACAGATTCATAAATGCTTAACTAAAAGAAAAAAATAGGGAAGGGAAGCTTTACCTGTTTGTTTGCATAAACAAGGACAATGACACCTTTAAGTTCTTCCTCCTGCAAAACATCCAATTACACAAGCTTTAATTTTTTTTATTTAAATAACAACACATATAGCTACACACTTAAATGTACTCCCATAGCACATTATGTATAATGCAACCCAAAGAATACTCACTGACCTCTAAAATGGCATGAAATTCTTCCTTTGCAATTACAAGTCTGTCAATGTCACTCGAATCAACAATGTATATGATAGCCTATGTATTTGGAATAGAGCACCTCCAATATGGTCTGAAGATCAAATATAGATTGGTAAGTGATAAGTGGCAAATGATTGAGTTCAAGGATGAACATGAATAAATATTCTATTGAAGCAAAAGAATGTTCAATATATATTTGATGGAAGTAATACTACCTAGGATGATATCCAAAGCTAGCTCCAGGTGGGATTGTAGCATTCAAGCCAGGAATTTTCAGATGAGGATACGATGGTGGGAGGCCATACCTCTGTCCACACAAATTTTAATCAGTTTACAAAGAGGCATTTGAGATCAAGATTTGCATAACCAACCAGTCCACACTGAGATCAGGGGAACCAGATTGGAACTAGCCGTCCCCAATCCTGCTAAACAGATTCCAGGGCCTCACCAGCAGGTTCTTTAAAACAATTAAACGATATGCAATATTTTCAAACAAAAGGGACAATTTTGAATAAATTACAAAATGAAGTCATAAACTTAGTGATTAACATATTTGAGACTCCAATCAAATGAAATTAAGGATTAACAACTTGATTCAAGTTGAAAATTACAAATTACATAAAGATTAGGGCTTTAAACTTTGAGATTATATTTAAACTTTTGCATATTTTTTATAAAACTAACCTAGGGGACCGGCCCCACGTTGAGCAAGAATCGGAATCAGAACTGGCCCTACCAGTTCCAGTTCTGAGAACCTTTTTGAGATCTCAACATAGCCTCTAACAACTGACCTGCATATTGATTAGCCATGGAGGAGGGGCACCATCAGGCATACCAAGGGCTTCCTTCAGTTCTTGGGACAACTAGCATTCCTAGCTTCATCTCCTTTAATTAACCGATTGTGCATGATTTACAGGAATAGTGAATTAAGAATAGCATTGACGGATGCAACAAAAACAATTTTTGCAATTGCTGGCAGTTTCATAATTTAGTGACAAGGAATACAGGAATACTTGTCATAAAACAAAAGAGTAAAGGAAAACCGGCAAGGCACTAATGTCTTCTAAATTTTTCACCCAAGATAACCAAACAAACATAACGTGCTTTGCGTAAAAGTACCTCAAATTCTTTCCCTTTATGGTAAAGGTCACCATGGGTGGTTAATTTCGGCTTTGTTTGATATTTGAAAAATGCATCATGAAGAACATGTACAAAATTTTAGTGAATCTCAGCCAAAGAGGCAGTAGAAGTGATAGAACTGTAAAACAAAGAAGGATACTAGACACCCATAACTATAATTGCAGAATGTGAAATTAAAAGAAAAAACACGCACACAAGGGCAGACCTAATAATCGATATCCATTTTCCCCATTTTTGGTTGCATGCATTCCCGCTCCTACTATTTCAACTTCTTGCTATCTTCTATCTCAATATAGGTCTGAAAGTACAAGAGTAACAAAAATATCACAATCTAATACAAATGAATAACAAAAAAAATAATAAGATCATTATCATAAACAATGTCCCATCAATCTGAGGTGGTTTAAGGGGAGCCGAGGGTTCAAACCTGGGTCTTTAAATTTCAGAAGAAATAGTGGCAAGGACCTCAAAAAGAAAACTTATAGTTAAAGCTCAAGCACCTAGCCACCCTTGCACCAATAATAGTGGCAAGGACCTAAAAAAGAAAGCTAGTTAAAGCTCAAGCACCTAGCCACCCTTGCCTGAATTTTGCCTGGCATCTGGTATAATACCATCTCCCAGTCGACCGTCATCTGGGTGGCCAATCGGGACTGGGGCATCAACAACTCCACTAGTGTCCTGTCCTTCTACAGCAACGGCAGCCTGGTCCTCTTCGATGCCAGGGGAGAGGTGTACTGGTCGACTGGGGCGATGGCGGGGGTCGCTAGCCCTATCGCCAGTGTCCTGGACAGCGTAAACTTTGTGGCGACTGGATCCAGTGGTGGTGCCCCTACCTGGAAGAGCTTTGATTACCCAACAGACTCCCTGCTACCGGCCATGAATCTAGGTTAGGACCTACGGGTAGGGAGGAACCGCAACATTACTTCGTGGAGGAGCGCGGACGATTCGGCGCCGAGGCAGTACTCGATGGTCGTGGATGTGCGGGGCGACCCACAAATCTTCTTGGTGTAGGGGGCAACGCGACTGTGGAGGACGGGGCCATGGATCGGGCAGCCTTCAGCCACATCATGGAGATGAAAACCTATGATATGTTTGCCTTCAGGTTCCACAACAGCACCGACGAGGTGTACTACCAGTTCGACATCCTGAACAACACCATCCTGTCGAGGCTGGGCTTGGTGGAGCGCATGGTGTGGATCGAGGGCACCAAGTCGTGGAACCGGTTCTGGTTCGCACCCAAGGACCAGTGCGACAGTGTCAGCCCTTGCGGCCCCTTCGGCATCTGCAACACCAACGACTCCCCCATCTGCAGCTACATGCAGGGGTTCAAACCCTGGTCGCCTTAGGTGTGGTTCCTCCTCCCCTGTGAAGCAGTAGCAGCCGCCAGCAGCCAGCCTAGGAATGGAGACCAGTTAATTAGGAGCTGCAGTGGAAGAAGATGATAAAGGAGAGACCAGCAGACCTCATTTCACAAAGACCAGTGGAAGAAGATGATAGAGGAGAGACCAGGGAGTGAATGACGATGGTGGTGCCCGAGGGTTGGAGAACGACAGTGGGTTTGGAGATGATGGTGGAAGGGATATCCCACACAAGGGAAACCCCTAAATCTAACCTTTTTTCATTTCCCGCCGGAAATGGGAAGTAATGTCGCCAAAACTAAACCCTGGACCTATGGTTTTTTTTTGTTTTCGGATGTTACGAATGGACTAATACATATATTTTAAATTTTTCATAAGTATATTCTAACTTTTTCTTATATTTTTTGGTAAACTGTAACTAAAATAACTATTTTTACACATTATTATGTAAAACTGTAACTATATGTACATGTATACATACGGTTAAAATAATTGTATGTTTAACCTTACAATGGATGCTTTTAGTGTATGTAATTCTTGTATATACCTACGTATTACCCTGCCGTAGGTAAAATCTGTGGGTATAGACCCAATTTCTTGTAGTGTCTTATAGCTTGTACTTATCTTTTGCTTAGTACGTGAGACGTTAATGTATTGTGGACTTATGAACTTGGTTATTTGTGGATTAGTCATATTTACCTTATTACTATATAGGTTGTGGCATGTGCGTGGTGATGGAATAAGAATTACTTTTATTTCCATTGTACTTTCCTTCGATATTTGTGTACATCTCTACCTACTGTGTTGTGCTAGGTACTGTAGACACCCATTTTTGGCCTATAAGTTGAGCACATTTCTTGTTCATATCATTGATGCCCCAAATTGATTATCACTTTGGAGTCTTTCTTTGGCCCATCATGAGCCCATTCACCCTCAATTTCATGCCCATTCTTAAGCCCATGGCCAAGATCTACTTGAAACATCAAAACTATGCAATCTACCCTATCCTCTAAACATGCCTTTACTTTGAGAGCTCATAACTGCCTCATTTCTAATCCAAATCCATACCACCATTTTGTAGCCCTCTAAGTTTAGAATCCAACGCAATAAACAACTCATCAATCTTATTTCTGTGGAGAGAACTACAACCTTTTTCATAGACCTTGCGCGCACTATCCTGCTATCGCGACTGGGTGCATGGTCGCAACAAGAACGCGACCCCACGACCCATCGCAATAGTGCCATGGACGTAAACATGTTTTTACATGATTTTCGGCCTCTCCTTCCATCCTATGGCTTATCCAATGTCCCTTTGAGTTGGATTAAGGTCCATCCAAACTTAAGATAGACTCTCCAACTCACCCACAACTTGGAGTCTCTCTCTCTAACTCGGGATTGGACTCTCTCTTTCTCTTAATGTAACGACCCTCTTTATATCGGTACGGTTCCACCAACCCACGTCGATATAGAAAGCGTCGCCACAGTGGAACATTACCCAACATTAGTATGATAGGCTGAAACATACACAAATATATATATATATATCACGTGACAGTGGAATTTAAAGAACTGAAAAGAAATCTTATTCCATCATCTACATTCTATTCACAGTTTGTATAGAAGAAAAGAGAACTAACTTTTCATAACTGAAATAAATAAATACATTGTCCACATGAGACTACGCAGAGTCTTTATTACATATTATGAAGTAAGAAAAAGTACAATGCTAAATCCACAATAAGATCTCCTACTCCCGCTCCGAGTCGAAATTGTCCAAGAAAGGTTTCTGCAACAATTCCAAGATCGGGTGGGACCCGAATATTCTTTGTGATTTAGTAGCTGAAAAGATGAAGCCAGAAGAAGAGTTCTCACCTATGCTGACCGGTGGCGCTCCTTGGCCGCCAAGGTCCGTTGCCCAATGCCTGAGGAGGAAAAGGTAAAGTTGTTGATCTCCAACGCCACACCAGCCTACCGAGCCATTCTGGCCATGAATGACATTTCTACCATGCACCAACTATATAGCCGAGCCCGTTTCATTCAAACCCAACTCAAGGACTCGCCTATACATTCCATGTTTGAGACCCCCAAGGCCCGTTATGCCAAGAAGCCGCAAGGCCCAGTCACCAAGGGGATCCAGACCAATGAACAAGTAGGTGCCGTCAGCAACCCCCAAGGCCTAATAGGTAGGTCTTCCTATACCCAGCAAACCCAACAATCTTGGAACAACAACAACAATAGGCAGCCACCTCCCCAAGGACAAAATCCTCCCCAAGATCAACGCCAATACTCTCAAGTCCCTCCACCTCAAAATGGCTATGCCCCCAGGAAGCCCAATGGACCCAAGAGAGCCCAATACCCTCTATTGCCCGAATCCCTAGCTGATATCTTCGCAGCCCTCATGTCACTAAATGCCCTAAGACTCCCTCCTGAGAAGGCAAATTGGAATATGGCGGCCGATCAGACAAAGTACTACGTCTATCATCGTCATCCGGGCCACAATGTGTCCGATTGCTTCCAATTCCGGGATATGATATATGATCTCCATGAGCAAAACTAGATTGATTGGGCAGAGATGAAGAGGTTGATCCAAACCCTGAGGGACCAGCAGGGCCAGAGGCACACAGCAACAACAAAGAGGGACAGCAGCGCAGCAGCAACAACAACAACAGCAACAACAACAACAACAGCAGTACCAACCATTCCAGCAGCAATACCAGCAACAACAACAGCAACAGCAGCAGCCGCAGCAGCCGACAAATGACCTAGGCATAATCCGTAATCCCATGCTGCAACATCAGCCTGCTCCGAACCCTCAACCAGCTCCACCACCTCCTCTGCCTGCGCATGTTAACCCCGTCATCCATCATCCACCACCAGAAGCCCAGTGGGTCTTCGATGACGACCATGAGGTAGGCCAGCTTTTGGTTATTTCTCACATCACGCCCACTGTTCCCACACCTACATCCACCATGCCTCCCTCCTTCACACCCCACATTGCCACCATCACCTCGCCATCCTTTTCCCCTGTCATGTCACCCATTATTCCTCACCCAACAACGTCCCTTTCTCCCCTACACCAGCGCCATTACTAGCCAACCTTCTATCCTTGACACCCTACCCCTCCACTCCACACAATCTTGCCCTCGGAGTGGGCGAATGTTCCATCGGATGTACCCTAACGCATCCGTGCCTATGCCAGGCCAACCAAGCCAACAAACCAACAATCAGCAGCAACAGATACAGAAGAGATTGATCCGGCGCCGGGAACCCAATATGATATCCTGAAGCACCTGGATCAGACCCCCGCTAAGATTTCCATATTAGAGCTCATTAGAGATCTCAGACTCACCAGGACGCTCTCAGGACCTTTTTGCAAAGAGTCATGGTCAGCGAAGATATGAATTCGACAATCTACCCTCAGTGCTCTCAATAGTGAACAAAGGACCCACCATTACCTTTTCTGACGGGAATTGGCTGCCCCGGAAGCTAGAAAATGCCCTTATGTGTGACACTCACCATAAACAAAGTGGCCGTCGATGCAGCTCTAGTGGACATAGGAGCCTCTATTAACGTGTGTCCACTAAGCACTCTTAGAGCAGCAACATATCGAAACGTCAACTGCAGCCCACGCCTACCACTATCGCTGCGTATGACAATTCGCGACGTGCCTGCCATGGGGTCATCACTTTGCAAGCAAAATTAGGCCCTCTCGTCATGTCTGTGGAATTCTATGTTTTGAACATTGATCACACCTACAAGGCCATCTTAGGGCGCCCATGGATTGAGTCACTTAGGGGCAGTGCATCTACAGCACATCAGTGTCTGAAGTTCCCCTTCCAGGCCAACCAAGCCAACAAACCACAATCAGCAGCAACAAGATACAGAAGAGATTGATCCGGCGCCGGGAACCCAATATGATATCCTGAAGCCCTGGATCAGACCCCCGCTAAGATTTCCATATTAGAGCTCATAGAGATCTCAAACTCACTAGGACGCTCTCAGGACCTTTTTGCAAGAGTCATGGTCAGCGAAGATATGAATTCGGACATCTACCCTCAGTTGCTCTCAATAGTGAACAAAGGACCCACCATTACCTTTTCTAACGGTGAATTGGCTGCCCCGGAAGCTAGAAAAATGCCCTTATGTGTGACACTCACCATAAACAAAGTGGCCGTCGATGCAGCTCTAGTGGACATAGGAGCCTCTATTAACGTGTGTCCACTAAGCACTCTTAGAGCATGCAACATATCGAAACGTCAACTGCAGCCCACGCCTACCACTATCGCTGCGTATGACAATTCGCGACGTGCCTGCCATGGGGTCATCACTTTGCAAGCAAAATTAGGCCCTCTTGTCATGTCTGTGGAATTCTATGTTTTGAACATTGATCACACCTACAAGGCCATCTTAGGGCGCCCATGGATTGAGTCATTAGGGGCAGTGCCATCTACAGCACATCAGTGTCTGAAGTTCCCCTTCCAAGGGCGAATAGTCAAGGTAAAAAGTGCAACGACAACACATATAGTAGAAGCTGTTGAGAGAGTGCTCCCGTCGGTATGGCCATCCATCAAGCCCATCATCTGGGTGCTTGATGTCAACTACACTGGGGCCTATACATTCTCTTCTAACCGCCCAATTGTGTCTCCACCTGTAGCGGCAATCAGAAAGGGCGTAACGCAAATGCAAAAGGATGGGATATCATGTTCAGGATGGGTTATCAGTCGGGAAAGGGCTAGTGCTCATCTACATCTCCAAGGGCAAACCAAGACTGTGCCACCGCCAAGAAATTCACAAGCGTGGCCTTGGATATTCAGAATGGGCCGTTTTCTCATCCCCTTCACAACAGACCATGGTCCACTCGCCTGGTCCCTATATGGCACTTCGTCAAGGGGCCCATCCAGCCCGGATATAACACCACAACGGAAGTACCCATATCAGCTTATCAGGCCTTGGAAGAGCAACGACCCAACAAGAAGAAGAGAGCTGAGGAGGATACTGAAATCCGGATAAGATAATGCCATCTCATCGGTTAGTCTGCTGTTTGAGAAATCAGAGATTGAGGAAGAAAAGTCAGAATTAGAAGATCTTGTTTCTGCGGTCAATAGATTGTTCAGCGAAGAAGATGAGCCGCAAGTGGCAGCACTATCACATCAGCAACCACCGCCAGGCGATAGTTACCTGGATTTGGTGAGGGAAACCAGTCGGATTATTCACCCCTACTTGTACAGGAGCTATGGCCAGGGTTCTCCCGGCCTCCTACTCATTTTGTTTCGTCCATGCTCGATTTTAATGTTAGTTTCATTCCTTTGCCTCTCCCCTTCATTGTACAAATCTCACCGCCGCCGTCGAGCGTTCATTCGTCCTTCACCCCACTTCATCATTTTCTTCAATGGTTCGGTCCTGTCTTTTCCCGAAACCATTTAATTTAATGTAATTCCTTTCTATTCAAAATATATATATATATATAGAAAATTCAAAATTTTAAAAAAAATCCCCTCCTGCTCCTGCTTCCGACGGTGATCCCCATCACCCCCTCCTGCTCCTGCTTCCGACGGCGATCCCCGTCACCCCCCTCCTGCTCCTGCTTCCGACGGTGATCCCCGTCACCCCCCCTCCTGCTCCTGCTTCCGACGGCGATCCCCGTCACCTCCCTCCTCTCCTGCTCTCGACGGCGATCCCCGTCACCCCTGCTCCTGCTCTCTCGACGGCGATCCCCGTCCCATCTGCTCCCCGGCGGCCATCGTCGTCCTTCTTTCGTTCTATTCTGTGCCTTCCTGGCGGTTAGACATGGCCACTTCAGGCGATCGGTGAGGGGCCTTCTACTCCCCTACACACCGATGCTATGCCGGCACCCTGAGCTCGGGTGGCCCATTTCCTCCTCCAGCCCCATCAGAGGATCGTCGCGGCTCTGCCGCGCCCTCTACTTTCCTTTCCATAACCTCTGGACACTTCTCCAGAGCCTCCTGTAAGTATCAATCTAGCTTAAGTTCAGGGGTAGTTTTCTAGTAGTCCCCATCCCCGTTTAGGAAAAGGAAGGGTAGTGGCATACCCCGTAGATATCTCTTAGACTTAGTTCAGAGGTGTGGCACTCTTCTAGCTGTCGAAGAGTCGTCAAAGAAACAGTGGCTTTGGATTTAGAGGATACCTATAGAGGAAGGGCTAGATGATGGCTTTGGGATATATGAAATTGTAGCCGAAGAGGACCCATTAGATGAGAATGAACTCGAAGAGAGCATTCCTCCATGCTTGCCAAGTGTTTTCGTCGGCACAAGAATATCAATTGAAAATGAATCCAAAGAAGTGCGTGTTCGGAGTTTCCTCAGGAAGTTGCTAGGCTTCATAGTTAGTAAACGGGAGATTCAAATAGACCTACACAAAGCCAAGGCAATCAATGAGATGCCTCCTCCCAAGAACATATCTGAGCTTCGAGGTTTGATTGGTCGACTTCAGTTCATAAGGAGGTTTATATCTCAGCACTCCAAAGGTGTCAAGAGTTCTCTTATGAATCAATTTCCCGAATGGAACGATAAGGCAAGAGGCCTTCGATATCTCAAGAGTTATCTTATGAATCCGGGAAACATGTCCCTCCCTATATTTATCAACAATTGAGGACTCCCTAGGAGCTGTCCTTGCTCAGCATGACGAATCTAGCAAAGAAAGGGCAGTCTATTACCTATCTAGGCTCTTCAATCCTTCCGAGCTCAAACTCACCACAATGGAGAAAACCTGCGCAGCGCTAGTCTGGGTGGTGCAGAAATTGAAGCACTACTTCCTAGCTCATAAGGTAAGTTTGATTTCTAGAATGGATCCTATTAGGTATCTCCTGGAAAAGCTAGTCCTCACCGACAGATTGGCACGCTGGAAAAGTTTCCTCTCTCAGTTTGACATCTCCTTTATCGTTCAGAAAGCCATAAAAGGGTATGCCATCGCTGAGCATCTTGCTCACCTCCCTCTTCCTCATAGTGATACGGTTCAGGAGGAGTTCCCCGATGAAAACCTATCACTTGTCTCTCATGATCCCTTCTGGTCACTCCACTTCGATGGAGCTCTCAATTCTAGGGGACGGGGCATAGGTGCTGTCTTGCTCAGCCTAGAAGGGATCACCATTCCTTTGGCTTATCAACTCCAGTTCTACGCCACCAACAATATCTCCGAGTATGAGGCTCTCCTAGCTGGTCTTAAGCTTGCCTACCTTTTAGGCGCCCGTCACCTTAAGATCATAGGAGATTCTCAGCTCGTTCTTCGGCAAGTCCTCTCTACCTATCGCACTCGTGACCCCAAACTCAAGCCTTATCAAGATCTGGTCACACTCCTAGCCAAGCAATTCCGTCAACTCATCTACATTCATACTCCTCGCTCTCAAAACATTATGGCCGATGCTCTGGCATCGTTAGCTTCGTCTCTCTCCTTCCCTCTCAGCCGTAGTGCAGAGACTATCACTGTTCAGAGGTTAGAAGCTCCCTCAACCCAGGATCCTTGGTTCTCAAACCTTAGGAGCTCCCTAGTGTTGAAGGCAGAGAAGAAAGAAGCGAAGGAGTTGTTGCTTGTTGAATTAGGAGAATTGATGGAAGAAGAGAGGCCGTGGTACCATGAGATTGAGCAATATTGCAAAGACGGTACCCTCCCAGAAGAAGCTGAAGCAGAAGTTAGGCGAGCTATCCGTAGAGCGGCATTAAAGTATACCCTCGTGGGTGAAGTTCTTTACAGACGCGCTCTAAATGGCATGCTCCTTAGATGTGTGACTGATGAAGAGGCTTGGAAGTTAGTGGAAGGATCCCACTCCGGTAAATGCGGAGGGCATGTGAACGGTCAAATGTTAGCCAAAAAGATCCTTAGGCAGGGCTACTACTGGCCAACCCTAGAAGAGGACTGTGCCGCCTACGTTCGTAGGTGTGTCAAATGTCAAATCCATGCTCTGTCTTCCTCCCTGCATCCACTATCTTCTCCTTGGCCTTTCTCCATGTGGGCCTTTGATATCATCGGTCCCCTTGGTGAACCTAATGCTCAGATAAAACAAAAATCTTTCATCCTCACTGCTACTGAGTATTTCACCAAGTGGGCTGAAGCAGAAGCATTTGCAGAAATCAAGGGTTCAACCGTGTGTAGATTCATCATGAAGAACATCATTGCGCGGTTTGGAGTACCAGGCAGCCTCGTCACCGACAATGGACCACAGTTCATATCCCAAGAGCTTCAAGACCTATGTAAGAAATTCAATATTTCCTTGTATCATTCGTCTCCATATTATCCGCAAGGCAACGGCCAGGCCGAAGCCACAAACAAAACACTTTTGAAAATTCTAAAGAAAACTTGTGAATCTAATAAATTCACTGATTGGCCAGAAAAGCTAATTGAGGCTTTGTGGGCCTACCGCACCTCCGTACGAACGCCCACAGGGCAAACTCCTTTCTCACTTACGTATGGAATGGAAGCGGTGTGTCCACACGAGATTCTCATCCCTTCACTAAGAATTCAGATGGACAAGGAACTTAATCCCGATGAACATCGGGAGGCGTTACTTACACAACTAGAACTCTTAGACGAAAGGCGCCTAGCTGTAGCCGATCATGTGCTTTCATATCAAAATAGACTCTCGAGATCTTTTCAAAAGAAAGTGATTGAGCGCAAATTTCAAGAAGGAGACATGGTTTTGAAGCGAATTTTCATAAAACCTGGAGGTCTAAGGTCAAAATTGTCTGCAAATTGGTAAGGGCCGTACGTCGTTAAAGAGGTGTACCTGGGGAACGCGTATAGGTTAGTGAATGCCGATGGCGATGAACTCTCTCACCCATGGAATAGATTATATCTTAAAAGATTCTACCCCTGATAGACAGTTTTTTTGATAACAACACCAATTGACATGGTAGCCGCTTTGCCAGGTGTCTCGCTCCTTCTCCTATTGGCGGAATAATATTTATGCGTAATCACATACTCAGAACGGTGACCTAAGGTCATTGCTCCTTCATGTATGGTGTTCTCGCTCAGCCCTCGTTCAGGGAAGCAAAGGTCAATTCTCTCCTTACTCGGACAAGGTCCAGGGGCAAGGGGGAGGCTAGCCTGTAAACCTGCAACAGTATAAACCATGTGTTTGAAGTCTCAAAGAGGGACGGGCAGTTCTAAGAAAAGCATATAACACAAAAAAATATATAAAGCGACGAAATGATGAAATGAAGGGGCATGTTAAAGAGTGGCAGTACAGTTCCCCGCGGGACACCCTTGAGCCCGGTCGCACGCATGCCCCAAGCAAAGAAGAAAATATTGTGGCCCTAAAGTCCCTAGACAACAGATGAATCTCACATGTGGCGTACTCGTTGCAAGTTTTACAGGCCAGTAACCCTGACCCAGAGATTAAGTCTTATCACATTTATATTCTTCCTATTCCTCCCTAAAATGACCAAAGAATCCCTACACTTGGTCTGTGTTGGAACATTGACGTCCCAGGGGCAAGAAATCTTAGCAAACCTAAGATGAACATGCGTTGCACGTAAATCTTACTCGCCGAAATGAGATGGAGGTAAGACTCAGGGTTAATCGCTCGAGATTAGGAAGTGTTGTTATCAAAAGAAATTTCAAAATCCAAAAAAATCAAAAGATCTCCAAACCCAAAAAAAATCAAAATTTCAAAAATCCAAAAAAAATCAAAAGATCCCCAAAACCCAAAAAAATCAAAATTCAAAAATTCAAAAAATCAAAAGATCCAAAAAAAAACTCAAAAAATTATAAAATATTAAAAATCCAAAAAAAAAAATCAAAAGATTTCCAAAATCCAAAAAAATACGCGTGTACATATTGCTTTTCTTTAGCATGCTTTATTTTCATTGTCTTTTCGCCTATTTAATAAGGCTCGGCCCCTTGACAAATTACGGAGTTAACTTTTATCATTTTTTTTTGTGCTAAGGGCTGAGCCTAAGAACGGATCTAACTTGTTCTTCTAAGTGTGTGCAGGAACAGACGTTTCAAAGGCAGACTACAATATCACACTCAAGACTCCCTTCCTCTCTCGCTTATTTGAAACTCGCCTCTCACTCGTGTCAATCGCAAACCATGCATTTATCATTAATGTTGACATAAAAAAAAAGACTGCACTAAGATATGAACAATATGTACAAAGATAAAGGGGAGGTGGCTCACAAGTCTCCTCACTGTCCACCGCCACTCTCCCCGGATCCCTCTCTCCTATCCGGAGGTGGTGGCATCTCGCCACCCCCTCTGCCATCATGGGCGCTACCCTCACCCTGACGGTGCCTCTCCTCCTCCTCGTTCCTCCGCCTGTTGGAGGAACCTGCTAAGTACTGACCGACGGAGGCGTCGGTCGCCCTGCTGACGCTCACGCCACTCCGGCTCCGACTACGTGAACGGCCTATGTTCGTCACGATCTGCTGGAGGCTCCGCGCCAGCGTCTGCTGTGCCAACAGCTCTGCACGCAGTCGGGTGACCTCCTCCTGGTCTCCGGGCGGTCTCTTTACTCGCAGCATCACCAGCTCCCTAGCCATCTCCGCCACCTGTGCCTCAGCTGCCTCCGCCCAGATGCCCAGCTGGTCCCTCTCGCTCCGGGTGGTCTGGGCCTCTCCCCGGAACTGATCTCTCTCGCTCTGCAACTCCATGGCGTGCTCATGAGTCAGCTCCAAATCTCTCTCCTGCACAACAAGTAATCAATCAGCAATATTTTGGAAATGATCAACTCAAGCTTTTAAAATGTACTTACCCGCTCCTCCAAGTGCCTCTGAGCCTCCTCGGCTCTCAGCACCGCCCCTGCCAGTCGAGCCTCCAAGAGCGATGGAGAGCCCCCCGCACTCTGAGAAGAGGAGGCACCGCCTGCCCCGGTACCCCTCACTCTCTCCAGCTCACTCACTCCGTTGCACGCAAAAGACATGTCAAGTTCCAAAATCTGCTTGAGTTAAATCAAAGGCTGAAATTGATCACAGTACTTACTAGCTCTGCCGTCTGCCTCTGGGCTGCCTCCCGATCTTGCACCGCCGACTGGAGCAAGGCTCGGAGCGACGCGATCTCACCAGTCACATCCACCTGCAATGAATTGCCAAGTCAGTTCTATTCCGTAAATCCAAATTCTTTGAGCTGTGGTTTAGGAGTTTTACCTGGTGTCGGGCGCCCTTGTATACCTTTCCTCCGTACTTCAAGGCGTACGCCTGGAGGTAGGCATCGTCAGTCGTCGCGTCTGATCTGACCGCCTTGCCCTTACGCTCCCAGTTCTCAATCTGCTCGCGCGCCCACTCCCGCCAGTCTGTCGTGTCGTGAAGTCCCCGAAAGCTCCGACCCGGCTGGCGAAAGCGGTCTCGGACAGGGAACTCCACGACACTCTGCCTGAAGCCCAGGGAGAGCTGGGTCAGGAATAGGTTCAGAGGTAGCACGAGGTTTAGCGCATGCAACCACACCGACCTACCGAGGTAGGGGCGGGCCTGCGCTAACCAAGGCTGTCCCTCATCACCCTCCCCCAGATATGGCTGCCAAAGCACCTGCGAAAGGAAAAGCAATCAGTCATTGGGCAATTGAATCAAGCAAGCAATTTAAGCCAAAGCGGAGAATTAAAGGTACTTACATCCAGATAAGGGTAGCTGTCGATGGCCTCATGTAAGCGCTCCAGCTGATCAACCAGGTGGCGGGTGTCTCGGCGAGAGTCCCAACGGCGTGCAATGGGCACGAGGCCCGGCCGTGTGAGGTTCCCTCTCCCCAGGGCTGGGAGGTGTAGATAGGCCCAAACCTGCAAGATGAAAGACAAATTAGATGGCAGTTTAAGCAAATTGCAGTTTAAATCCAGAAGAGCTAGAAGAGAAGGTGTACCTGAAGGAAGGGGTAGAAGCCGCTCGTAGACGTCTACCGCTCAGAGGCGCTCAAGCCGTCAAACTGGTGCGCTAGGAAGGCTGCTCCCCATGCATACCCCCCTACCTCACCTAGGTCCTCTAGCAAGGGCAGGAAGCAGCAGTGGACTGCGTCGCCTCTCGTGGCAAACAAAAGTCTACCAAGGAAGAGAACGAGAAAGCGGCGCAAGTCCAAGTCCGCCTGCGGCCCGGGCTCGCTCACAAGCTCCCTCTGGCTGACCCTAGCTAACCTCACCAGGTACTCATCCTCACTCTCCCCTGCGTTCTTCCCCGCCTCATACAAACCCAGACTCTCCTGCAATGCTACCCTAGGCACTAGGGAGGACCTGCGCTGTACTGGGAGGTCTAGGAGGCGCTCGGCTAGGCTATGATAGCAGGGGTAGGTGTAGCCGCTCACTGCCCGCCTGTAGACTCTGAGCCCTGTGATCCGGCTCACATCCTCTAAGCTGGGGATCATGTGCCCCCATGGGAATGCAAAGGCACTCGCCTCTATGTCCCACCTGCTCCGCAAGGCCTGTGTGAGGCCCGGATCCACCCTCATCCTCTCAATCCTAAAAATCTCTCCAAACCCCATCTCCTCTACCCGCTCTCGCTGGAAGGGGGGGGAAGGCTAGGAAAGCAGCTAGCACCAGTGTCCATGACACTCGAGCCCTCATTTCACCCTGCAAAATTCGTTCAAGTTCAATTTCAGGCTTTTATTGTGTGTTCGGGCAGAGTCGCGACAGCTGTGGCAGCTGCGACCTTGTCCCGTCGCTGCGGGACACCGCGACCTTATCGCGTCAACCATAAAGGCCGCCATAAGGTCGCGTCCGTCCCAGGCGCCGCGACACTGTCGCGACGCCCCACCCCGCCACGACACCATGTCGCAGCGGGTCGTGCTGACGCGTTCTCAGAGTCAAACCGGCCGGAGCCCTCTTTGTTTGATCCTCTTTTTCATGGGCATTTGGCCCTACATTCGCCCTCCAGGGGCTCCGTTTACCTCTACTCTACTATCATTCAAGGTTTTTAAGGATAGTTACTTACCGATTTCATGGCTTTGGCTCGTCTCTTCCGTTCCTCTTCAACATTCGCGACTGGAGCCATCTTCTCCTCCTCCTCTTCTTCCATCCCGACCTCGGGCACTTCCTCCTCGACCGGAGGCTCCTCCATCCGCCGTCGTGAGCTCAGACGCTCCGCTTGGCGTTTCCTTCGTGATGAATCTCCACCGATGTCTTTTCCTCCTTCCATCGCAATGTGAGTTGTTTGGGGTGAGTTTTGAGCTAGCAAGAAGGTTGGAATGCAAGGGAGTTGGGGAAAAGGTTCGAAGGTTTGGAGGTTTGGGCTTTTGAAAATCGGAAAGGAAGAAGGAAGGGGGGCGTTTTTTTTTTAATAAGTCGGTTCCTGACACGACGCAGCGGGCGGTCGCGTTCATGTCGCGCCCCTCTAGGCCGCCGCGACAGCGTCGCGACACCCTGCTTGGCCGCGACATAAAGGCGACACCCCTGACTGTCGCGTCATCAACAAAGCCCGTGCGTTTGCAGGAACTTTCATTCTATTTCATTCAAACGTAAAGTCTGTTACATGCTCTAATTCACTCTAAACAATCAAACAATGCTTTCAAATCCTTTCCTAACTATCACCTGGCCTACAAATCATATCAAATCAAATCAAATCATTTGTTCCCTCCCACTAGCTGAAGTTTCTTCAAGGCTTCAACGTATTCCTTGGTCGCATCATCGTCTTCATCCACCTCAGCTTTAATCGCGCATCCCTTCCAGTGGACGACGGCGCTACGCATGTCGCGTTCATCCTGTGCATCGCCCCTCTTCCTCTCTTGAATAGGCGGGAAGTGCGAGAGAAGCGGAACCACCGTCCGGGCCGCACTGCATTGGAGGTGGCAACGGTTGGGTTGTAGGAAACTAGCGCCCCATTGCCTAGCAGCCTCAAGGCAAGCCTAGCGCATTGAGGAAGGTGAATTATCCGGCCGTGCATGAATCGGGGGCGCATGTCAAAATCCGCCACAGTCAGAGTTCGAAGGTACTTACGCCATGCTTGTATGCCCTTCACTTGAGCCGTTTTGCACCAAGCCTGAGTGCTCATGTGAAGTCGTCCGCCCGTGTATGCCAGCGGGTGGTTCAGCATTGTCTTGCATGTCGTGGTCGGGTTCTTCGCCGCCCGGAATTGGATGTGCATCCCCATCCATAGCTCGAGGGCAACAACCGATCCATAGAAAGGACCCCCGAGTGCTGCAGAGGTCAGGCCAGCATACAGAAAACCCAGGACAGCTTGCCCAATTTTCATACCTTCGGGATAGAATCAATGATGCTAAGATTGCAAAAAGAGATGGCGCCGTCGAATTCTGGGAAGAGTATGACGCCGCAAATGCATATGGCGGCTGCCTTGGCAATGGCGGTGTAGTTGGTGGTCTTCCGCTTACACTGGGAAGTAATCCACTGAGCAATTGGAAGGAGATGGACGTGCATACCATTGGTCATGGAGTAGAGATCATTTTTCTTCGTGGTAATATACGCCAAGATGCTCTACGAATTGATCTGCTCCACGGTGTAGGAGATTGCCGATTCTTCGCCCCTTTGATAGCGTGGGAGGCAAAGCATGATCTCCAATTCTTCTAAAAGGATCATCGCTTCAAATTCTAGAAAGATGAACGAGTTGGTTTGTGGATTCCATAGCTCCACCATGGCCGTGACGCTCTCCCACACATGCACTAGCTTGTTGTAGTTTTTGGCCAGCACGAAGACAGTGGACAACCCCCACTCCTTCAAGTGACCAATAGACGTACGCGGCAGTAGCTCGAGCATGGGTACCAGCCATGGCATCTTTGAGAATCGCAGTTGGCCGGGGAGGATCTGAGATAGAAGAAGAGACATGAAGAACGGAGGGAAAAGAGGAGAAAAGAGAAGAGCAAAATAGAGCAAAACAGAACAGTGCAGAAAGTTCAGAATTTCAGAAAGGAAAGGCCACTTACTTGGAGCTCTGGGCGCATGTAGATATGCCCCGGGATGGCGGAGAGTTGCTTCAGATCGGCGTACGTCTCCCTAGCAGTTTTTGGGCCGGAGTAAGGGGGGATGTCTTCTGCAAAAGCCGAATAATTCCTCTTCATGGTTGCAAGAGAGGAGAAAAGAGCTTGAATTTGGGGAGCAGAGGATGCCTGGGGTTTAGCTGCGGGATTAGCCCCCCTAACCCTCTATTTATAGAGTCCTAAGAGTTAGAAACACACTCTAATCCCGAAACTAGGTGTTAGGATAAGGTTAGAAGAGGTTTAGGAGTCCTAGTGTTAGTCTAGGTGTCTTAGGATAAGGGTGAACTCCGGTTTCCTGGACTTTCCGAGCTCTGTCCGAGTCACGACACGGCGATCTGCCGCGATCATGTCGCGACAGAGCGCTGCGACGCGACATGGTCGCGGTCATCCAGGATGTCGCCTTACTACCCGAGGGTTTGCTTTCGTCCCTGAGCTGTGTATATATGTTGCCTGATTATTTGTAATTGTTGTGCTCACTATCTTGTTGTGTCTGTTCTTCCAAAAAAAAATAATAAAAAAATCAAAAATTCAGAAAATAAAAAAAAGGGAGACTTCGTCACAGGTAAGTCAGGTATTGTATTTCTTCTCTACTCCCTGCATTACTATATGATATCCTATCTATTATATCATTTCAAGGACCGGCTGGTTCTCAATGTGTTCTGGGATTTGAGTTCCCCTTTACCAAAAACGATGATAATCTAGGTGCACATTGTTAATCGTTGGACAGGCCGCTGAGTTGCTTAAGTTCGGGGACGATAGATTCAGGCCTGCACTGTGGTTGTAGGTAGTCTCTTGACCCATTTTTAGTTGGCTTAGGAATATTATCCTTGATATATCTTCTATTTTCCCTTTTCTTTGCATTCGTTTTAATGATTTTTTTTTTATTTTAGCCCAGCATGCATCATGTAGGACTTTGAGCTTTCCTGACTCATTCTTGACCATTGATGAGCTCTTGTTGAGTGCCCAATCATTCTTCATGTTCCAAAACAAGAAATCTCAATTCCACTCCGAATCGGAAGGTTTGCCTCCGAGTGAGTTATTCCCGTCAGTTTGACAAGAATTTCCCTGTCTGGATTACCTATCCAAATTTTCCTTTTCCTTTGATCCATTTTGGTCGCGAACCACTCCCAGGATAGAGTCATGAGTTACCTGCCTGGCACGCACATGTCCTTCCAAAACGAAACCTGCAAGCCAATCGGCTAGGGTACCTCTTAATCGAGGGGTTGATCGTCTTCCTCTCTTCTCTTTCTCGTCTAGACTTGTGTTCTTCTTAGCATCCTGCTCGAGTAGCTGACTCGGGGCTTTCACGAAGATTCCAATTGCTCATTAGTTAAGTCGGATGTCTCTTTACCTTGGCTCCACGCTTTTCAGTCCACTCTGCGTCATCTCTATTCCGCCATCACTGCGTGACATCTCCACTCCACTTCCGCTTCACTCCCCTGCAAAGTGGAAGCCAAGGAGGGGCAATCTGTAGACACCCGATTTTGACTAATGGGTTGAACCGCATTTCTTGTTATCTTAGTAGGCCCCTAATTGGTCACTCACCTTGAGTCCATCATTTGCTTTGTTTTGAGCCCTTTAAGCCATTAAAATGCCTTGAAATCCCGAAATTTATCACTTGAGAGAGTCCTTGGGGCATAATAACTCTTGTCTTGTCATATAGTTGGCTAATAATCTTCAAATAATCCGGATTTATTGTCGCGACGCCTCGTGGCGCCGCGTCTCTAGTCACGACAGTGCGGGAGGTCGCGATAGCCCATGCATTATCCATGCACGTGGGCAATACTGTCGCGTCCTCCCGTCCCGTCGCATCTTAGTCGCGACCCTACGATCTGTCGCGACAAGGACCAAATCCTCTGGCCTTCATAACTCCTCCCTATTTATCCTCCTTTTGAACCCAACTTAATCCTAAGGATTATCCCTACCCTTTGGGGCGGGATCCTAGCCTTAGGGACTTTTGTGAGGATCCCTAAGGACTCTCAACCCGATTTTCAAAAGGCTTTATCTCCCATTATGATTTTTAAAACCTTTTTGAAGAGATAATATCACTAATTCTCATCCCAAGCTCTATATAAGCAAGGCCCTTCCTCAAGGATGAGGAGAGCCTCATTACCACCCCGAAGGGCTGCCGAAATTTCCTCTCACCCATACTTAGCACCGCAGCCACTCATTTGGCCATCTCCCATGACCTTCCATTCCACAAAAGCCACTCCTTTCACCATTAACAGAGTATGGAACGTGAAGAGGGCGACCCCGACGATCTCCTAGAGCTCTTGTACATCCTTGGAGCCGCACTCGCGCCAGGGAGTCGCCCCAATGGGGCTCATTTTCTTCTCCTTTCTCTCCTCTTATTTCTACATGCATTTTGTGTTATTTTTAGATAAAGCACTTTCCCTATCCACCCACGTTTTCCCACACCCATAGGGGTTTAAAACCACCCCAGGTGCGTTCCCGCCATGATCTCCCATTTCTCTCTATTTTCAGAATAGATACTATGCTTCACGTATTCTAATAGGGCGTTTTTTTTTTTGTGATTTTCTTTGGTTGGCAGGCAAACAGGTGAAATCTACGAGAAGCTCTGGTTCTCCGGCCGGCTGGAGGACGAGAAGAAGGTCTTTACCTTATTTCTCCCGCATTCAGAGAACGTGACGACTGAGGGTGATGCGACCATAGACGCGTCGACGAAAGCTGACGCGACACCAGTCTATCGCGGCGCTAATGGCGACCGTGACACCAGGTCCATTTCTGTTCTCTCTCCTTTTCCTAGTTTAAGTCAGCCATCATCTCATTTTCATTCTTAGGCGACTTGCTAGGTGGCGATCACATCCTATTTTCCATGCTCATAGTCTTAGTATCCATGTTTGTGTCGAGGGGGGTACAATCCCTGTGATTACAACCGGCAGGTACGGTATTGACTAGGAAGCGTTTTCCATCTTTTCTCCTAAGTTCTCACTTAAGCATCTGAAGCTCATCTATTGGATTCCTCCTATAGTTGATTATTGTTTGAATGTGGATGGCACTAGTAAGGGCAATCCTGTTGACTGTGGAGCAGAAGGTTGCATCCGAGATTGCAAAGGTTCAGTTTTGGTAGCTTTTGCACATTTTTATGGACCAGGAAATAGCATGACTGCTGAAGTAAAAGCCCTCTGCGATGGTCTCCATCTGGCAGAAAATCATGGGATTTAGTTAGCAACAGTTAACACTGACTCCTTAACGTTGGTTAATTCTTTCAAGTCTAGAAGATGTCCTTCGTGGTTTGCTTATCATTGGTGATGGGTGGCTAATGCTATGGTACAAAGGAAAACTTTCACGATAAATCATGTGTTTCGAGAATGTAACCAGGTGGCGGATTCTTTAGCCAACCATGGTATGTCAAAGGAAAACAAGGTTTTTTAGGGGCCTGGTGGCGTCCCTCATCTGTATAGTCTTGGACAAAATGGGTCTCTATCATGTTCGGTCCCTATGACCTATTATTTCTCATGTATTTTTCTTCTTCATAATATTATATATTTTCTGGCCCAGTCTCTTTTCTGGTGGAGTGGGTCCATTCTCCCCCCCTAGGGGAGGGTGCACTCTCCTAGACCAAGACCCTGAGGACCGCTTTTGATAAAAAAAAAGTGTTTTCCGTCTTTACTTTTGTGCATTGAGGACTGAGGCTTAGATGGGTGCTTCTATTTACTTAAGATAAAGGACTATGATGCAATTCTAGATCTGGATTGGCTAGAGGAGCACTATGCTTTGGTAGATTGTCGTGGGAAGAAGATTACTTTCCGTATTCCTGGTGAGGATGAGTTCTCACATCCGTTGCCAAGGAACATAGCGGGAAGGTTTGTGATCTCCACTATGAAGGCGATGAGGATGGTGAACCAGGGATGTGACGCTTTTCTTGCCAGTGTGGTCTTAGTACCTAAGGCTGATCAGTCACTGACCCTTGAGGAGATTAAGGTAGTGCAGGAGTTTCCAGACGTGTTTCCTGATGATTGGTTTGGATTGCCACTGGCTAGGGAGATAGAGTTTACCATAGAGTTGCTTCTAGGCATCTCTCCTATCTCGAAGGCTCCATATCGGATGGCACCTGCAGAATTAGCTGAGCTGAGGAAGCAGTTGCAGGATTTTCTAGATAAGGGATTCATTCACCCTAGTGTGTCACCATGGGGCGCACTTGGTATTATTCGTGAAGAAGAAGGATGGTTCTCTCAGGCTGTGCATTGATTATAGGAAGCTCAACCAGGTGACTGTGAAGAACAGGTATCCCTTACCGCAGATTGATGATTTATTCGACCAGTTGCAGAATGCATCGGTGTTCTCTAAGATTGATCTACATTCCGGCTATCATCAGTTGAGGATTCGGAGTGAAGATGTGTCCAAGATGGCCTTTAGGACTCGTTATGGACATTATGAGTTTTTGGTGCTTCCATTCGGTCTGACCAACGCCCCTGCAGCATTCATGGATCTCATGAATAGGGTGTTTAGACCTTATTTGGATAGCTTCGTTGTGGTGTTTTATTGACGATGTGCTAGTCTATTCTCCCGATGAGGCTACACACCGTGATCATTTGAGAGTTGTTTTGGAGGTTTTCCGAGAGCACAAGCTGTATGCCAAGTTTAGCAAGTGTGATTTCTAGATGCGCGAGGTTTATTTCCTTGGGCATGTTATCTCAAGCGCTGGAGTAGCAGTTGATCCGGCAAAGGTTCAGGCTGTTTTGGAGTGGGAGACTCCAAGGACCCCATCAGAGATTTGGAGTTTTCTTAGTTTAACGGGCTATTATAGGTGATTTATTGAAGTTTTTGCATCTATCGCCGCACCTTTGACTAAGCTAACCAAGAAGGGTGTGAAGTTTGCATGGTCTGAGGATTGCGAGAGCAGTTTTCAGTTGCTAAAGGCGAAGCTTACATCTGCACTCGTATTGATCTTACTGAGTGGTGTAGAGGGTTTTGCTATTTATTCGGATGCATCTCAGATTGGTCTTGGCTGTGTGTTGATGCAGCATGGTAGGGTAGTGGCATATGCTTCTCGTCAGTTTAAGGAGCATGGGCGTAACTATCCGACTCATGATTTGGAGCTTGCGACAGTGGTTAATGAACTGAAGATCTGGAGACACTATCTTTATGGTGTCCAATTGAAGGTGTTCACTGACCACAAGAGTCTGAGATATCTCTTTTCTCGGAAGGAGTTGAACCTGCGACAGAGGAGATGGATTGAGTTCCTCAAGGACTACGACTTCGAGCTTCAGTATCATCCAGGGAAGGTGAATGTCGTAGCGGATGCTATTAGCAGGAAGAGATCTTTGCTTCAGTAGGATTGGAAGATGTTGGAGGATGCAGCCTTTGCGATGACTGAGTTAGAGCCACAGTTATGTCAGGCTTTCGTGGCTCGGTTGTCTATTCGGTCCACTGTGATAGATGAGGTGATTGAGCAGCAGAAGGCTGATCCTAGGCTCCAGGAGATGGTGGGCAAGGCAGGCATTGCTCGAGATGAGGATGGTGTCATTAGATTTCAACACCGAGTTTGTGTTCCCAATGTTGTGGATGTCCATGAGCATGTTCTAGCAGAAGCTCACAGGTCGAGGTTCTCTATTCATCCAGGCAACACTAAGATGTACCAGGATTTGAAGAGATCTTTCTAGTGGTCTGGTATGAAGAAGGATGTGGCCAAGTTTGTATCTAGGTATTTGGTTTACCAGCAAGTGAAGGCCGAGCATTAGCGACCATCTGGTCTTATGCAGAAGATGGACATTCTAGTATGGAAGTGGGAAGCAATCACTATGGATTTCGTGATGGGTTTGCCCAGATTAGTGAAGGGCAATGACTTGATTTGGGTGATTGTGGACCGATTATCCAAGACGGCACATTTCTTGCCCATGAAGAAGTAGTATGTGGAGTGTTTGGCTAGGTTGTATGTGAGTAGCATTGTGAGGTTGCATGGTGTGCCAAAGTCGATTATTTCTGATCGAGACCCGAGGTTTACATCGAGGTTGTGGCAGGGTCTTCAGGATGCTTTAGGTTCCCAATTGAAGCTTAGTTCAACATTTCATCCCCAGATAGATGGAAAGTCCGAGAGGCCTATCCAGATGCTCGAGGATATGTTGAGAGCGTGTGTGCTGGATTGGAAGGGTGATTGGGAGCGTCATTTGCCTCTTGTAGAGTTTGCCTACAACAATAGTTTTCATGGGAGCATTGGCATGGCTCCGTTTGAGGCTTTATATGGGTGGCCCTGTAAATCTCCTTTGCGCTGGGAGGAGACAGAAGATAGGCAGTTGATTGGTCTGGAGTTGGTGCAGGAGACTTCGGATAAGATTCAGTTTATCAGGCAGAGGCTTGTTGCAGCGCAGGATAGGCAGAAGAGTTACGTCAACAACAGAAGGAAGGATTTAGAGTTCAAGGTTGGCGAGCATGTTTTTCTGAAGGTTACGCCTACCCGAGGTGTTGTCAGATTTGGCAGGCATAATAAGTTGAGTCCTAGATTCATTGGCCCGTTTGAGATTCTTAGGCGGATGGGCAGTGTGGCATATGAGCTAGCTTTACCCCCGGCACTAGCGAGTGTACATCCTGTATTCCACGTATCTATGCTCAGGAGGTATTTGCGAGATCCATCTCATGTGATTAGTCACGAGCCAATGGAGATTCAGCCAGATCTATCATATGTTGAGCAACCAGTAGCTATTCTTGACCGGAAGGTTCAGAACATCAGGAACAAGAGCATTGAATCCGTGAAGGTGCTATGGCGGAACTTCTCGCGAGAGGAGGCTACTTGGGAGCTTGAGGATGCTATGATGAAGAAGTATCCCCATTTGTTTGGTTAGTATGTCGATCTAACTTCGAGGACGAAGTTTTCTTTTAGGGGGAGAGGGTGTAAGTCGTCGAACTTTGTTCTCATTCTATGGACTTTGTCATATGATGTTTGTTTACTTTTATGTATATTGGTTATGTGCATATGTGAATATGTATATATGTGTTTATTTCTGTACATATTATGTTAAAATGATGTTCTGTATATGTACATATGTATATACATGTCTATTTATGTACATATTGTTTTTATTTAACTTGTACATATTGTATTTAAATAATATGATGTATAGAGTATGTAATTTATAAGGTGAATCCATGTTTATCTGATTTCTGTGTTCTAGCCGACCTGCCAATTAACGTCAATATCCCTTGATGTTAAGGGCAAGTCGACATCCAGATCGATGGCCGTTTATTTCCTGTTAACGACAGCAGTATGGTCGTTTACTTCTCAATTTTTGTTGCAAGTTCAGATCTGGAAACAGTCGTGTTTTCTTCGGTTCTGGATTAGGAAACCCACCTCCAATGGCAGGATCCTATCCTTAATGCGTACCCAAACCCTTTAAACTTGTAAAATACCTTGTTTTCACTTAGAAGAGGTTCTTTTGGCTCTTGAGAACCTAGGCCTTTCTATGAGAAAATCCAGACTTTGGAGACTTTGATCTGGCGTTTCCGTGCATCTTTCGGCGATCTTCATCGACTGGGAGGTACATTGGACATTGGTGAAGCTTCCCCGACTCCGGTGTGTGACCTACATCGACACAAAGACCGGATCGGGGAGGATTTTGAGCACCCTTTTGGCTTGGCTGAGGAGGGCATCTTCGGCTAAATAATCTCATTAGACAATTTTTCAAAGGCAAGTAATCTAGGGATTTCAACCCTACCCATGTCCTTTAGGTCCTAGGATTTTATTGGATTTTTCCTCATGTCCTGGAACCCCCAATTCGTCAAGTTATGTGCGGTCTGTCTGTGTTTCTGTAGACAGGAACTTGACGGCAAGCTTGCTGCCGTCAAGATCCTGAGTTAGCGGCAACATCTTGGGCCGTTAACCCCGGTTGGCAGCAAGCCCTTTGCCGCCAAGTTCTTCAGGTTTTACAGAGTGGTTGTTTTGATCTATGTGGTGTGTTTGTCGGATTTCTGGGTATATGTGCATACTGTGAAAATTTTATTTGGTCAGGCATAGTCATTAGGTCATTTCATGTGGGTAGATCAAATATATGTGCATAGTATTATTTATTAAATTTTTTAAATGAATAATGGGCATGATTTGACCATGATAAATCCTGAATAAATAGATCCATGGTATATTAGGGTTTCATAATTTTTCCATGATCGTATGTTGACTGTTTTCAGGGTTTGAAACTATTAGGTACGACTGTTTTACTGTGGATCATATTTAAAGGAATTTCTTAATAAATCTGCATGTAATCTGTTTTAAATGTTAAAATTTGTTTACTATTCCAAAAAATCTTAAAAATTGGATATGAGATATATAACCTGTGTACATCTGGTGATAAAAATTTCATGCTATATTGACATCAGTAGGTGTTGTGATCAGTCTAGCAAGTGCAATTGACCATATTAATCATGTTAATTCTAATTGTGTGAAATTCAGTGATTAGCAACATGATTAGGTTTAGGTTGTGAGTTATTTTTCACTGTGAAACAGAAGTACCATGTTATGTAAACTGATGCATATGTGGTTAGTTAAAAATACATGTAAGTGTGTGAAATAGTGCATGTGAGCAATGTGATAAAATGTGAATGTGTAAAATTGTGCTGACACTGACACTGCTACTATAGAGGGCTGTGGAGTTGTACTATAGTAAAGTCCCTATGGGAAGGCTCAATGTGTTGTGATATCCTATGGGCATTAGGATGAAATCCTGGAGGTGGTCAAGTACCACTGGTTAGGGTGGAGAGGGCTTCTCCCAGTTCTGCGCAGTTAACTAAGATTTGTCACTGTGTTGCCTAGGTGACGGGTATGTGTATGTGTAAGTGTGTCCTTCTAATAGTGGTTTGGACTATGTGTCACGGCAACAAGGTGTAAACAATGTAAATATGTGAATGTGAACATGAAAATTGTGCAATGTGAAAGTGTTAAATGAATGTGTTAGCATGCAAATACATGTGAACTTGTGTACATGTGATTTATTTATGTTAAAACAGCAAGGTAAACATGTGGTTAAATGTTATAATAGCATATGAAATTGATTAGACATCATGCTAGGTGTGCTAATTATCATGTACATAGTTCCATGCTCTAGTTGTACATAATTGTGAAATGAACTAAATAAGATTTGAGCCTTGGAATCATGTTGGTTACAACGTGTAGAAAGCATGCTATAGGATTTTCATATTTATTTGCTTAAGTGATATGAAGCATGTACCATGTTTATTTATAAATGTTTAAAAGGCTAGCATGTGTGTATGATATGTGTATGTGATATGTGTATGGATGCCATCTTTGGATTGCTTGCTGGGTCTTTGAGAAGACTCATCCTTGCTTCGGCGTACAGGTGTGACAGGTGTCTCCACTCCTGAGGAAGACATAGTGAGGAGCGACTCCGAGCACGAGGAGTAGCTACCTTTGTCGAGACTTCTACGTTGTTACCTTTCTTGCATTAGTATGTAATCAATAAAATTGTGTAATTCATATAGACAATGTATTTTATTTGAAGTTGTAATAATATGGACATTAGTATTTCTTTTATTTCTATATAGACTGTGGATATGTGATGATGGTAGAATGAGAATGAGAATTGTTCTTTTATTTCCACTGTACTTTACAGTTATTCATGTACATATCAACCTATCGTTTAGTGTTGGGTAAATGTCCCACTGTGACAGTATTTTTTGTACCGACGTGGATTGGTATAATCGTACTGGTATAAGGAGGGTTGTTATAGGAGATCTGGCAAACAGGCTATAGTTACCTTCAGAGTTGGCAGCGATCCACAATGTGTTTCATGTGTCAATGTTGCGGAGGTACCTTGCAGATGAGTTGCACATTCTCCTGAGTATATAGTGGACTAAGGTGACACCAATATTGACATTACCAGAGTTTTTGCTATATATTAAGGATCATCGAGTTCAGAGGTTGAGAAACAAAGTGATTCCACTGGTTCATGTTGTGTGGCACTGGCACTCAGGCGGTGAGTCGACCTGGGATAGGGAGGACGAGATGCACGAGTAGTTTCTGTACCTCTTTGGTGAGATATCTTCCCCTTATTTTTGTTCAAATTTTGGGGGTGAAATTATTTTGAGGGGAGAAGGTTGTATGGACATGGGCCTTATTGGACCCTTAATGGGCCTTTTCAAAAACAATACTGGTTGATGTCAAGGGGGCTTGACGTCAACATTGTGTTGATGGCAGTATAGTGTGTCATCTACTTGGTCTTGATGGCAAGAGATGTCTTCGTCTACCTGGCTTTCTAGAATTTTCCGAGTGTTGAACTTGACGACAATCAATGTTGACGTAATGTTTCTGGTAGTGAAGTTGATGACACCCTATGTTGACGTCCACTTCTGTCAAGACTATTTTTATAAGGTAACCCGAGGCCCCCCATTTCCACCTCTTCCTCTTTTTTCACCCACCACCTTTACCTCCTTCTTTCTCCACCACTTCCGGCTACCGACGAGAGCTCGTGGTGCACGTGGCGACTTTGGATCGAGCGAGATGATGAAAAATTTTGGGATTTGACTTCGCGAGGTGTTCCTAGATGAACAGGTCAATTTTGAGGTTTTTCTTGGTGTTTTGGCATCATGAGGTAGGGATCCTACCTCTGAACACCTCTTGGTCTTGTTGTGAGCATTAAATGCAAGTGTTTTTTGTGAAAATTATGATTTGGGGAGGGTTTCCCCATGCCGAGCTTTTTAGGGTGCATGGCTCGATCCAAGCATTGGATCACTATTTTTTGGCTTTTTACTAGTGTCTTTTGATGAGGGAAAGAGTTTCCCATCATCAGATCGTGTGTTTTTGGGCTAGATCGCCATGGGGAGCGGCCTAGGGCCATATCAGCTACTGGAAGTTGAAGAACTTGACATCAAGGGTTGTTGTCGTCAAGCTCTTCAGGATGAACTTGGCAATTAGTTGTCTTGCCATCAAGGTAAGGTTAACGGAAAGGGATGCTGCCGTCTACTATGGTAGACGATAGGGTACTTTGTCATTTACCCTGGGTTAACGGCAATCGGGGTTGCCGTCAACCCCATAGGTACATCCTAGTAGTGTGAACCCTCTTATGTGTGTGAAGTTAGGACACGCAATGTCTGCCTCCTAGCGCGGTGTGCCAGACGTTGAGACCATCTTTGTCTATGTGTGTGTTGTGCTTTGCCATGCTTGTGCTTGTGCTGTGTTTTTCCCGGGCATTGAGCTAGGCTCCGTCTACATGACTGGCGTTGAACTATTCTGCCGGTGAGCCTGGGCATCGAATGTGACTCCGTCCAGTGCGTGCTCCTTGTGGTGGTAACGAGCTGGTTTCTGTAGGGCCCCTTCTCCACCATTTGAGTCCGGTGTAAGGGAAAACCGATCGAGGACCAGACGTGAGGGAGAGCATATACGTATGCACACATGGCTAGGGTTTGAGGACTTTGTGGTTTCGAGATGCCAAACCATGGGCCCTAGCTGGTCCTACCTTTCTGTGTGTGTGAGTGTGTGACTGTTGTTGTGTTTGTTGTGTGTTCTTGAGCCTGCGAGGTTCCAATCTTTTGACGGCTTCTACGAGGAGTTGGGTGTCACGCCATTGATTTTCTTTGTGTTTTAGTGCAGTGTTACTTTAGTGTAGCTTACTTTCCTGCACTTATTTTTGTATTGTTTACCAGTGGGGGTTAGTGTCCCTATCTTCTTGAGACTCACTCCCTTCCCTTTCAGGTGGTTCGTCATCGGCTCCAGGTGTTGATGAGTCGAGTCACTCTGGTGCTGGTTCTGCTTAGCTGCTGGGAGTAGTACTCTTTTGTATGTACTTGCTATACTCTTTACTTTTGTTGGATCTACTCTGAGTTGTACCATGTTGTTATATATATATATATATATATATATATATATATATATATATATATATATATATATATATTGGTTTGTTTTTAGTTCTTGTGGTCTGTATTTTCTTATATGTTCTCCTCAGACACTTTCTTTTAACCCTTTCGAGCTTCGGCTCATGAATGGCGGTTCAGGGTTCGTGTTACTAGTGGGTAACTGGTAATTCAAATCCAGAGTCATTACAGTGTATGTCTGCTGACTTGGATCCTTTCTTTTCAGCTACTGCGACAGCAAAGGATGTTACGCATCCTTTCTTCATCATGCTTTGTGCACGTATGACAAAGATTAGAGACAAACGTCTCTTGTGTCTTTGTTCAGTGAAGGATAGCTTAGGGAATTCACTAAACATAACCTTTCCTCTTCTACAATCAAAGCTAGCCTCATAGGTGAATAGCCAGTCCGCTCCTAATATAACATCATAGCCTTCCATGGGCTTACATATCAGGTCAGTTCTCAGGTTTAGATCTCCCACCATAACTTCAGCTAATGGAAAGTATTTGTTGAGCATTGCATTTTCCCCTAAAGGTGTGGTGATAGGGAATTCCATACCCAAAGATGTAGGCTTAATATTTAATGTATCATCAAGGTTTTGCGATATAAACAAATGTGTAGCGCCAGTATCAAACAAAAAAAATGTTGATTGAGAGAAATTGTAGTGTACCTTCTACCACTCTTCCGTCTTCAGTGGTTTCATTCTCCTGCACAGCTTGTAGTCTTCCTTATTTCTTTTGTCCATTAAGGAGCCTTTCATGTTCCTTCAGCATAGGGCAATCGGAATTATGGTGCTCATGACTCCCAAAGTGCAGACATACACCTATCTTCCTCCAGCACTCATCAGCAGTTTGACCAGGATTATCACAATGCTTGCAGTTGCCCTTGGCTGGTATAGAGGGGGTGCTGATTTTGGGCTTCCTCTCATGACTGGGTCCTTGAGTCATGTTGAATGGCCGCTTCTTGCCATTGGTTGGCTTGGTACTGGAAGAGCTAGGAGTTTGTTCTTTCTTAATAATCCCCCCCTCGATGTGATCAATAAAGTTTGTTGCATCTTCAAGGAGTTGAGCCTTCTTAACCATCTCGGCATACGTTTGGATGTTGAGAGGTGCCAGTTGTGTTATATATTGCGGCTTCAGGCCATTGGGGAAACACTTAGCCCTCATCTTCTTAGTGTTAATAAGATGATTGGCGTAGCATGCCAGCCTAGAGAACTGAGCCTCATATTCAGCCACAGAGAGGCTTCTTTGTTTGAGAGTGGCAAAGTCTGCAGCCTTTCTTTCTTGAACACATTTAGAGAAGTACTTGGTGTTAAATGCTTCGTTGAATTCGTTCCAAGTAAATTAACCATTAGCTCTAGTAGCTTCTATAAACTCCCACCAGGCGCAGGCATCTCTTTCTAGTTGGAATGTACCCAACAGTAGTTTATCACCATCCGTGCATTGCATAACGTGAAAGATGCACACATCTCCTTAAGCTAGTGTTCAGCTTCATCGTGGTCAGTGGTACCATCAAAACAAGGTGGGTTCATGCTTCTAAAGTTCTAGTGTAAATCTCTAAATCCTCAGTTTTCGCCACCTTGTGCAGCTTGTAGTAGGGGGCGGGTCAGTTCTTGGATCGTTTGTTGCATATTGCGTAATTGAGCATGCTCGATAGCCATTGCAATATCCTAAATTCCTTCAAAAGTAAATTTTCCATTAGGACATTAAAATGGCACTAAGTTAGTGTGTGTGTGAATATCTTCTAGACCTTAACCATAGTTCTATCCAATTCCTCACAGAGGCATGATAATCAACAAATAGTTAAGGCAGTTCATCATATAACCTCCTAGACTTAAAACTTCTTAGGCTCTGATACTACAAAACTATCATGCCCTGATGCGGAATATTGGAACATGAGTTTAAATAATATGAAACCAATTGTATTTCATTATTCATTCCACTATGTTTATTACATTCACTAATTCAGAGCCATAACTATGGGCCCAAAGAACTTCATCACATTTAAATAATGCAACTAACTAAACTAAATTCTAAAATAACAGAATGACACCCGAGTCACTCTTGAACTTGCTCGTCCCCATTCTCATGAGTGTGGTCCTCATCATCATATTCACCTGAGATCATATCACAATTAACGCAGGGTGAGCAATAATGTTCAGTAGGACTTAATATCTCGTAGACAAGCATACTTTAACTAATTAATTATATTAAAGAGCAGAGAAAACTAATGACCGAGAGAGTCAAGTAACGTCGAGAGAGTAATAGACCAAATAGTAAGGCATAGATAGCGCATGTTTCAGGTATAGCATGAGAGCAAGATGACTAATGCACAGATAGCACAACATAGTTCATGATATCACATAGCACAACGAGTAGAGTATAGTATAGCACTTTAATTGTCAATAGATAGTTGAGATTGATAGCACTTGAGTGTAATGCCAAAACACTCTAGTCAATTAACCCCCGTGAGCACTAGCACTTTTGGGCACACCTCTCAGAACCAGACCGGGCTCTTTTTAATATTGCTAGGCATTGATCATGTTTATTATCTTTCGACAATCAGTCAATGGCCAATAGAATACCATGAATAGATGAGAGTAAGAAGAATAGTCGAGAGCATAGCTAGAACTTGAATAGATGAGAGTATAGAGAGATTTAGTTGAGAACTACAAGACATTGGTAATGATATCCAAAATGAACGATTGAAAAACGTAAACAAGTCCTTTAAATAAAAGGTGTCAATATGAAATACTTTCAATATCTTATCAGGTATATTATGAATTGATTTTTGGATCATCGTATGGCAGAAAGTTGAGATTTTTGGTGTGTGCAGGTGAAGAAGAATCAAGAGATGGTGAAATAAGATCGTGCACATGTCTTTTGGATAGAGAAATTAGCATGGTTTAACCTTAATATCACTTGATACTGTATTACAGTATTTACAAGAACTTAACGACAAGACTCAACATGATATTATAGCATGAATGTTCAGTAATTTGGGTTTTTGGGCTAGAGGGAAAAGCTTAGATCTCGATGTGTAAAACATGAAAAATTATGGAACTAGTTTTAAAACAAAGTTAATACGATTCCTAACAAGATATAAACAAAAATCAAGGATTTTGACAAGGATTTCATGGAGAACAAGAGCAAACAAAGAGGTCGCAGGTACATGAAATAATGGGGCTTTGAACATGAAAATCTTGCAACTTCATGGATGAAACTTGGGAAACATGGGGCTTTGGTTACTGGTATCATGGACTATCTATGGACATGATTAATTAGATTTTTGCTTTAGATATTGCCTACCTTAGGTTGCTTCTAACACCAGGGTTCTCACAGATCGAAGTAGATGCTAAAGGGATGAAGACTCCTTGAATCCTTGTTGCCAGCTCGTTCACTTGCTCCCAAAAATTCGCTCAGCAATGAAGAGAAAGATCTAGGGTTGGCTATGGTGGTCTTACGATGGTTTTATAGCGCCATGATGGTGCAATTTCTGAGTTTCTGATTTCCTAAATTCTTGGTAGGGGTCCTACCATGTTTAGAACTTCCATAGGAGTTGTTTCGATAACAGGTCCATTCCTATTTGGTTAGTTTTAGGGAGCAGATTCAGACTCCTCTGTTGGGTTCGATCACGATTTATGGTCCATACTTTCCATGTTTATCTTAACTAACCCCTTTTTATTATCGGGTATAGATTTAACATGATTTTCCTTATGTTTACCTCCTACCGGTCCAATAACCCTATTAGATCTGTCATTTATGTTGAACCACTCCTACAATTTATTCCTTTATTTTAATGATAAAAAACTCATATTTATCTTATATTTGTTTAATAATTATTAAGAATATTCTTGCACTATCATTTTTTTTCTAGTCTTGCATTGATCGGTAACTTCGTCATGCATGATTTGGTCATGATCAGTCGAAGCTAACTTCATCATATACGAAGTCCACTTCATCATATATGATTTGGTCATAATCGGTCGAAGTTAATGTCATATCCAAAGTCCAACTTCGTCATATACGAAGTTCCACTTCATCATGCACGATTTGGTCATGATCAGTTGAAGCTAACTTCGTTGTATCTGAAGTCTAACTTCGTCATATACGAAATCCACTTCGTCATATACAAACTTCCACTTCATCATGCACAATTTGGTCATGGTCAGTCGAAGTTAACTTTGTTATATACGAAATTTCACTTCAACTGACAATGTTATATCTTGGCCAGTCTAATTGATATATTGATTGCCTTACACATCAATTGTTGACCAACATCAATTGGTCATTAAACATCGATTGTTATTATACATATCGATTGCGTAAGCAAACATCGATTGTTGTTATGCATATCAATTGCCTTAATCAAACATCGATTGTTATTATATAGATCAATTGCCTTAAGCAAACATCGATTGCTACTATGCATATCGATTGCCTTAAGCAAACATCGATTACTGCTATGCATTTCGATTGCCTTAAGCAATCATTGATTGTTGTTATATTTCTATCGATTGGTGTTGTAACATAGTTCTGTATCAATTGTTGACTCTTTTATCCATTGTCATATCAATTGGTGTGCCTTTAATCAAACCTCTCCACTAATTTATTTTTTCCTATTTATTTAGGATTTAAAATCCAGGTTGTTACACATATGATAGTTAAGACTGATGGTGTGCTTAAGAAAAGCAAGATGTCTCTGATAAAGGGTTCTAAGTGTGACATGGGTTTTATTTTGAAGATGATATCTGATGAAGAGAAGATGTTTGTTTTTGCACTGTAGGAAAAAGGAAATTGGAAGTTATGGCACATAGAAAGAATTCTGCATGTGCATCATGCTTGACTTTATATAGAGATTAAATCGTTTAGTCTAGATGGGGGCTGCAATTTCCACTTAGTGTTTCGTATTTGTGGGCAAAGAAGGCATCAATGTCACTGACAAAAGAAGAATATTCGTCAGCAAGTGTAGGATAACATTTGTACCACTGATACAAGGACACTCTCTATATCTGAGCCAAAATAAGTTGAATGGAATGAGTAAGAGTGAAGTATTTTCTAGCAATAAGAAGTAGACATTCAAATAGGGAGAGAGAGGTGTTGTATTTAACAAGCTTTTTGCATTGAGTTCTAATTGCAAGAGCATGAATCTTAGAAGAATTGGGGCTAGCTGAAATAGCTCCTATGAGAGAAGGATATTTGTCGCTTTCAGGAATATGGGATGTGGATGGATCAGGATGAGAGTGGAATTTTAATAGATGCTCATATTGATAATAGGAGACATGGGGTAGTTTGAGATCAAATTGCTGCCTATTAAATCTAAGTAACCTTTCACATAATGCTTTTGCCTGATCCATCTGCTCACCTTTGGTATTGTGAATTTGATTAACAAACCACTCATCCAAACTTAGTGGTTGTATTTCTTCTCTGGCCCTGTTGTTCATTGATTCTCATAAATGATATGGAAGCATCAGGATTTTGGCAGAGCCATTATTAACAAGTGAGATTTTTGGTATTTTCCAAGATTGTCTGTAGCTCACTGCCATCAAATTGCTTCAAGTCTACCAGTAGAAGAAGCCATTCCTTGAAATCCAATTCTGGTAATCCAAGCATCTTATGATATTTCCAAATGTGTAGGTATTCTGAGAGAATGCCTTTGCCTAGGTAATGAATGAAGTGATAAAACAATGGGGGGTAGTTGGCCTTACTATCTTCAAACTGCTTGCTCTTTGATTTCCTTCTCTTCGAGGAGGAGGCTTGAGGGCCCAAGGGAGCATCAAACAGAATGTCTTCAAGTTTTATTTCAGTTTGAGACATACTAGAAGAGGTTGTTTGGAAGGGTGTGGCTGTTGTTTTGGATGATGGCTGGGTTGGAGGAGGTTTTTGTAGTGGAACTAGTTAGGCTGTGGGCTCAGGTGTTGATGGCGCTGGTGGTGGAGATGTCTCATGAGCGGGTTGTAAAGTTGGAGGAGGAGAAGGTTCATGAGCTGGTGGTGATGATGTCTCAGTTGCTGGTGGAACTGGAGGTGGAGAAGTTTCATGAGCTGGTGAACATGGTTCATTATGCTCCCTGCTCCTTTTGGCTTGTTTGGTAATAGATTTCTTTCTGGGGGAAAATGGGGGCATAAGATTTGTAGGGTGGAGAGTAGGAGTAGAGGGAGATAGAGCTTCTATTACAAAATTGGTTAGTTGCCTCAAATCCTCACATAAAGATCCCATCTCCTGGTAGATGTCTGACCTCATAGATTCCATTGCATGTCCCATTCTTATCACTTCAATTTGTATTTCAACGATGTCCCTTTTCTAGGTCTTCTTCTTCTCTGACTGATCACACCTCAATTCTTCCTCTGTTGCCTAGACTTTGTCTGACTGATCAGACCTCAATTCTTCACCATTGGTCTCCCCCTGAGGCATTGAAGGGTCGTTAGGTTGTTTTTGTTGAGTGGCTTCAGGTTTCTCTTGAGTGTGAGGCTGAGTAGATTCAGAAGTTGTTGCTGAAGGTATCTACTCTTGATGGCTGCTAAGCTCCCCCTGAGGTGCAGAATCCATAGCTAAGTCAGCAAAGGTTTGTAAAATTAGTTGGGATAACCTTTGAAAAGTTGAATGGGGAATTCCTTCGAGAGAAGTTGACTGATCAGTTAATGTAACAGTTTGCACTTCGATTAGAGCTTCAACTGGTGCTATCGGTTGGTCTTCGACTGGAGCTTCTACTGGTGCTTCAACAAGTTCTTCAACTTGGCCTAGGTCCTGAATGATTTATTGTGTACAATTGAGTAGACTCTCCTTTGTCCAATGACCATTAAGTATTTTAAATTGACTCCTTCGCAGATTTGACACCCCAATAGGCTCAATTTAAGGAATAGGGTCCTCAGTATCCAAATTTATACCAAAATGCTTGAAAATGATAGTAAGCAATGGGCCATAGGGCAAGGCAGTAGCTAATTTTTCAGTAGACTTCATTTTCTCAATCATAAAGGAGGCAAAATCTATTTTATGACCTTGTATTGCCCAAAAAAGCAAACTCCCATCTCTTTGGGTGATGACGGCATGGTTTCTTTGTCTGGGTAATAGTATATGACTGATCATAAGATGAATAAGTCATTTTACTGTAGTAAGTTGGGTCACATCAATAGTGACTCTTTTCAACTGACATAGAGGGCCTACAATCCCTAATGTTTTATGTTCCTTGGAACAATTTCAAATACGTTGTGTCCAAAGGTCGAAATTCCAAAAAGTTCTTCTAGAAGGGACGGAATGATCTTGACTCTTATGCCTTTACTCTTTCCAGAAATGTGTTGTGGGTTTTCAGAATCTACCTTTAACGTTGTGTAGAAGGCTTTCACAGCATCAGGGTAAAAAAAGGTTTTTGTTTGAGTAAACGACAACCCGATTCATTTGACTGGCTATAGCTTCAACTTCTTCCTGATTATGTTGCCTTAGTTCTTCAAACTTGACATATTTTTAGCCAATGTAACTAACCAAAGTCTCTTGAAACATTTTTAGTTGTCGGCAGGTGAAGAAATTGGGGTTTGATATCCCAAGTGAGTCATCTGAGTAGGGAGAAGTAGAGAAGAGAACAATGATTTTGAGAAGTAGTTTGAGGAAGGCGATGCTAGGATGATAGAAACGTGAAGAAATTCCTACCAGAGATGCTACAATGTCTGCGGTTGGAGATGTGAAGCGAGGAGTGAAAGGTGAGTGCGGGAAGTAAAGCAGAGAGGCTATGAAAGAGAAGTGTTGGGGTTATGAGTTTGCGGAGGTATATAAAGAGTAGAATCAGTTTAAAAATAATACTTTATTTTTGTGTGGGGTAGACTTCGACTGAAAAAGAAGAATCATATCGCATGACGAAGTGCTTCAACTTTGATTGATATAAAGAGAGTCATGAATGACGAAGTTGTCTACTTTGATTGGACATGACTACGTACTTTGATTGCTTGTGAATAAGCACTTTAACTGATATGAGTAGGTACTTTGACTGATGAGGATAAAGACTTCAACTGATCAAGTGGCTTCAACTGTTTTAGAGAGAAGGCTTCGACTATTGTGAGAGAGAGATTTCCATGGTTGAGATTTTATTATATTGCATATATCAATTTCTCTTCGAATAGTTGAAAATATTTCCTCAGGTAAAGGTTTAATGAAAATATTTGTTAACTGATGTAAAGTATCAACAAAATTAATGACAATGTTACCTGAACTTGAATGTATCTAATCAAGTGTTGTCTGACCTCAATGTGTTTGGTGCATGAATGTTGAATGGGATTCTTTGTTAAGTTGATGGCGCATGTATTGTTGCACATCAATGGGATGTTTTTAAGTTGATATCCGTACTCCTCCAGTTGATGCTATATCCACAGAAGTTGGGCACAACAGCTACCTGTTGCCACGTACTCAGCTTCTGCTGCAGATAAAGCTACTGAGTTATGCTTTATGGATGACCATGAAATTAGACATCTTGCAAGAAATTGACATGTCCCACTGGTACTTTTTCCATCCAGCTTGCAACCAGCATAGTCAGCATCACTATAACCAACTAAATTGATATCATAATATTTAGGAAACCAAAGACTAAACCATATGTACCAGATAAACATCTAAAAATATGTTTTACTTCAATTAAATGAGATTCCTTAGGATTTACTTGAAATATAGCACATAGGAATACACTAAAGATAGCATTTGGTCTACTTGCAGTAAAGATACAGTAGTGACCCTATCATATCTATAAAGGTCTTTCGATCAAAAGGTTGACCAAACGGATCACTATCTATCTTAATTGTTGAGCTCGTGGGTGTACTTAATGGCTTACATTTATTAGAACCAAATTTGTTTAGTAATTCTTTTATATATTTGACATGACAAATATGAGTTCCATCTTTAGTTTGATTAACTTGAAGTCCAAGGAAGTAGGTGAGTTCATCTCTCATACTAATTTTGAATTCACTTTGCATCAATATTTCAAAATCTTTGCAAAGATGTTCATCGGTAGCATGAAATATTATATCATCAATATATATTTGAATAATAATTATATCATTATTGACTGATTTAGTAAATAATATATTGTCTACTTTTCCTCTTATAAAATCATGTGATAGAAGATAGGCACTCAGTCTCTCATACCAAGCTCGTGGAGCCTGTTTCAGACCATATAGTGCTCTCTTTAGTTTAAAAAGATGATGATGATACTCAATATTTTTAAATCATGAGGTTGATTTACATATACTTCTTGTTTGATAATAGCATTTAAAAACACACTTTTAACATCCATCTGAAAAGGCTTGATATTGCGAGATGCAGCAAATGCAAGTAGTATTCTAATAGCCTTAAGTCTAACTACAGATGCATAAGTTCCATCATAGTCAATCCCTTCTTCTTGGGAGTAGCCTTAAGCCACAAGCCAGGCTTTGTTCTGAAGGGTTATGCGGAAATACACAATACGGTAATCTAGAAGGGGGGGGGGGTTGAATAGATTACGGAAATTTAAAACTATTGATGGCTTCTTTTCGATGTTATCGCGATCTTAAAGAAATTTGATTGGAATTCGATTAAGTATGAGACCGCTTGAGTTGATCTAAATGAGAACAGGGAATCAAACGTGCGTATGAACACCGTGCCTACCAATCATCTATCGCAAAACGCGAACAAACCACAAACCACAAACCACAGAACACGATGATTTAAGGTGGTTCGGAGTACACAACTCGTGTATCCTACATCCACCGTCCACACACACACGCAGAAACGACTGCTTATGAGCGAGTTTAACACTACAACTCAACCACACACACGTTGTCTGATGAAGCATGATCAGAACAACCACAAATACGTGAATCAAGCACAAGGGATGCTCGAAACACAACCACACACACACATGATGGAATGGAAATTATGAAATAGAGAAGAATTGGGAATTAGGGAACAAATCCGGTTGGAATTCTTCTCGTGGATCGTCTAAACGCTCTTCAAACTTCGATTGGATGTAGATTGATCGATGTAGAAGGTTGAATTGATGACGATCCGGCTTCAGCTCCGCATAGATGGTGATTCCACGACGATCTGGGCGGAAAGTTGAAGCAGAGCAGCAATTTGGGGCTTTTCCTCTTGGTCCCTTGGAGGCTCTTGTATGGGAGGCTGCTCTCTGCGAATTTGGCTCCAAAAGGATGATTATATAGTGTTAGGTAAAGGTGGGGGTCGTGGAGGAAGGAAACACCCATGTGGGGCCGGATTTGGAAACACAAAATCTCATGTTTCCGTCGTCTGTCGACAGGTGCACTTGCATCTGTCGACAGGTGCACTCAGGCTGAGAACTGGGTTTCAGGAAATTGAGTTTCTGAGTGTATCTGTCGACAGGCAGTTTGCATCTGTCGACAGATGCACTCAGGAATAGAAAACCTGAGCTCTGTCCTGGGTTGACTATGTGTATCTGTCGACAGGTACATTTCATTTGTCGACAGATGCACTCAGAGATGCAAACCTGAGCTCTGTCTTGGAATGACTGTGTGAATCTGTCGACAGGTACATTGCATCTGTCGACAGATACACCTCTTTGACAGATATTTGTGCTTTTTGCTCATTTCTTCAATGCCTCTTCAATGCTCCATGTTTCATGCTTGTGCACCTACATGCAAATACATTGTTAGTGATATACATTGTATGATTTAGCAATGTTTAACTCAATCACTTTCATGGTGTTTTTCATGTTAGTTAGCACATCAATTTTGCATTAAATCAATGTTCAAGGATGTTAATGTGATCATCAAAAACATGATATATGGAAAACCCAACAATCTCCCCCTTTTTGATGATGACAAAAACATTCAATTGATGCATATATTGATGTTCTCCCCCTTTTTGACAACATGCAAAAGGTCAAGTCATGCACAGTTAGAGACAAATAAACATGAACTGAGTTTTCATTGATTGATCATTGAAATTTCACAGTACATTTGATAATCATTACATGACTCAATAAAAAGAAAGGGAAATAACATGAACAAGCAAAAGATGACAAGACAAGTGAGACTAATTCCCATCTAAGACTCTTAGTGACCTCTAATGACCCTGAGACCCTCTATTCATCGTCACGTCCAGCAGGAGGAGGGTGACGGGATCCATCTCTCTCGGAGTAGAGGTGGTCAAGACGGTCATCTAAAGTGTTGAGGCGAGCGTCCACTTGATCAAATCTTGACGTCATGTGAGCAAATCCTGAGATCATTTCTTGATGGATTTGTGCCAAGTAATCACGAATGGATTGTTGTGGAGGCACAGGTACATCATCAAACTCTTGAGCTTGGTCAGGCATTTGCTCATCCTGAGGGTCTTCATCACTGCCTTCATTTGCTTCATCATCTTCATTGTCTTCTTCACCAGTTGACACTTCAGCTCCTTGTGGTTCCTTTCCCTTGAGAGTCCTTGTGACGACACCGTCTACAATCTTGTAGCCCATGCGGTTGGCGACAGTGAGGTCAAAGGCACTTTGGGATTTTAGTGAGATGAGCTCACTTGGAGGGATAGGAATGCCAAGGAAAATAAGAAGAGAAGTGATGGGGCAAGCATATGGCATTGATCTTTTGGTGTTAGAGAAACACCGACGGATGAGGCTTATCATGAGTTCAGGAAGATTGATTTCTTGACACTTGAGGAAAAATATGAATAGGGATTTATGGACCTCGGTGACTAACTCTCGACTTCCATCCTTCGGGACGATGAAGGTAGTGAAGATGTGATGGATCATCCGGATCAAAGGAGGAAAGGAGTTGGCGTTGAGACGAGCAATCTCCTTGTAGTGTCATAGGGTTCCAACGTCAGAAGCTCATAGTACTCAGAAGCAGAGGGAGTGTAGTTGAAGAGTTCGACTCCTGATTTTGGAATTTCGAGGGCTGTGGAGAGAAGATTGGCGGTGAGGCGAAAACGAGTGCCTTTCACCGAAGAGTAGAGATCTCCCTGATCGAAAAGCCCTAGGTTGTTGTAGAACTCGGAGACGGCAGTTGGAGAGTACTGCAAGTGGGAGTACAAGAAGGATGTCCACCCTTGTGTGTCAAAATAGGGTAGGAGTGAGGGGAACATCGGTGCTAAGGACTCGAAATCCACATACCGGGATTGGACAATCTTCTTGAAGGTGCCGATGGGTCGGATTAGATGGAGACCTTGAGGAATGATGAGTTCCGGCAACCGATCCTCACGATGCTTGCTGCGGCATTCGGAAGGAGCCCTGGAGTTTTCTCCGGCGTCCGTCGGAGCGCGACGACGGCGAGCGAGAAGCTTCGATTTGGGTGCCATCGCAGGAAGAAGGATGAGAATGGTGTGAAGGGAGAGTGGAGGGATCCCAGACGAGGAGCAGGATCGTCGGAGACGGAGCCCTGAAGGGGGAAAGATAGGGGGTTTGGAGAGGAGGAGGGAACAAGAGAGGAGGGGTGAGAGTGGGTCGTAGGCGGCCTTAGAATGGATTTGGAAGGTTTTAAAAGGAAGGCCCCACAAAAAGGAGGTGACCCGGCGCGAGGGTTTTCTGCAAAAATGGATCTGTGCTGTCGTCTGTCGACAGATGCCAGTCTATATGTCGACAGATAACTCCTTTTTGGTGAAAACTTGATTTTTGACAAAATTTTTCAAAGGGACAAGTGTTCATTTGTTGTTTTAAGGCAAAATGGGTGTATGTGCAAGACAAAAATTCATATCCATTAAGATGAAGACATGACACAAATCTAAAATGATTTTGAATTAAAACCGATAAGTTCTTTAATTAGATCATGAAGAACACATTTCACAATTGCCAGTGAAAATTGAATAACTCTTTTGATTAAGGCCGTTGAAGAAAAACATGCATCTTAATAGAGATGATAGTCAGATGACAATTGAATTAAATGGCCACAAGAACGTCTTACCGAAGAAACACATTGGACTTGACATAAAAATTTTCGGAGGCTTCACTCTATTTCTGGTATGATTTTAGAATCTTTAAACAACGAAGATGGAAAAGAGTGGCAATGAGGAGCACTTTCACTTTTTCATGTGAAGGTAGACATTTGTGATGCCAATACCCCTAGTTACTCAATGTGAGTGTCCGTCAAGCCATTGTATAGAGATAATGAAACAACCTTTTGACGCGAAGACCGACATTGGTGATGCCCATGTCCCCGGTTACTTAGTGATTTTCATCATTGCTCTACCTCCATCCCACAAATGAAAAACAAAGTTGTTGATTGAACCGAAGAAATAGGTAGCTTTTCTCCCTTTTTTTATTATTATTATTTTTGCTTTTTGTCAAGTACATGAGATTTCTTTAGGCAAGTTGTAATGTAGAACATTAAATTCAAGAGCTTTCTGATTTTTCAAATCATTTTAGATTCATGTTTAACGACAAGGGAGTTATTCAACAGAGATGTTTAAAAATCATTTGGTTTGCTCATTGTGTTCAAAATGATCTAAAAAGACCTCAATCAAGTGTTGCATCAAAACAACATTTAGACTTGGTTCATGACTTTGACATGAAGTGGATATGAAAAGGTTATATTGCACACAACCAAACCAATGGTTTACCTTTAAATCAAGTAAGGAACACTTTTCTTGAAAAGTATGAAGAAGGAATTGAAAAATAAGGAAGAATGTGTGTATCTGTCGAC
This sequence comes from Colocasia esculenta, assembly GCA_014218235.1. NCBI lineage: Eukaryota > Viridiplantae > Streptophyta > Magnoliopsida > Alismatales > Araceae > Colocasia > Colocasia esculenta. Next base: position 142,208,303 of record CM024760.1, on the reverse strand, counting down.
AGAAGGAATCTGTCTGTCGACAGATTCACACAGACTGAAGAATTGAAGTTTCTGCCAGAACAAGACTGATTGTATCTGTCGACAGATGGAATGTATCTGTCGACAGATATGAACAGAGTGGATTTTTCTGGTTTCAGATTGATTGCACATTGAGTTCAAGGAAGTGAGAATTCAACAAGTAGATATTGGAAGAGTTTCCTCAAGAAAATACTCAACAATCCTTAACTTACTCCCCCATAGTGTGTGTACGTGTTGACACAACATCTAAGCAAGGATTCACACAAGCATTGATACAAGACAAACATGTTCATGAAAGGAAGGTCATACACAAGCACATGGTCATAGAAAAAACATTGTTTCATGGAGTTAACATGATAAAATGTAAGGAAACTAAAAATCCTATGTGAAGTACAGGGCCTTTATATGGAATGGGACTATTGATACTTGGCGGAGAATATTTCTCACGCATGATGATAGTTTCCAAACAAGCCGAACTTGTTCTTCCACAGTTCACCATTTGATATACCACATAGTCATTCACACATAAAGAGCATGTACTCCAATATGGATAGCCAGTTTCATTGCATTTTACACAAACCCAATTCTCTTCTTAAGGATGTGAATCTATCTTCAGACAAGGGTTTGGTGAAAATATCAGCCAATTGTTTTTCTGTGGGAATGAAAATAAGTTCCAAGGCTTTATTGGCAACTTCATCTCTTAATAAATGATGACGGATTTCTATGTGTTTAGTCCGTGAGTGTTGGACAGGGTTTTTTGAAAGGTTGATAGCGCTTGTGTTGTCACATAGGATAGGTGTGCATCCAATTTGAACATTATAGTCAGCTAACTGACTTTTGATCCACAACACTTGAGCTGCACAACTTCCTGCAGCGACATATTCTGCCTCTGCAGTGGAGAGTGCAACCGAGTGTTGTTTCTTGGATGCCTACGAAACCATGCAACCGCCAAGGAATTGGCAATATCCACTAGTGCTTTTTCTATCAATTTTACATCCAGCATAGTCAGCATCAGAATATGAAATCAAATCAAAGCTACTACCTGCTGGGTACCAAAACCCAAATTGCATGTGCCTGAGAGATATCGGAAAATTCTCTTGACTGCAATTAAATGGCTTTCCTTTGGACTAGATTGATATCTAGCACAAAGGCAAACACTGAATTGAATATCCGGTCTACTTGCAGTAAGATAAAGGAGTGAGCCAATCATACCTCGGAAGTGCTTTGCATCTACCGGTTTACCTTTCTCATCATTTTCCAATTTGATGCTTGTGCTCATTGGGGTGGAGGCCGGTTTAGCTTGCTCAAATTGAAATCGTTTGAGAAGCTCTTTGACATACTTTTCTTGATTTATGAAGAATCCGTCTTTATGTTGTTTCACCTCACATTTGTGATTGTTGAAGGGCCGGGAGTATCTTGTCCTTGAGGAATTTGATCTTGTGAGTGTCGATCTTCAGGAGGTTCACTTTCTGGTGGATTCTCTTCAAGTGTTTCATCTGGTTTTCTGAATGCTATTTCATCATCTTCATCGTAGTCCCTGTGAAGATATCCACCTTTGGTCTTGGAATCTTCTTCAGATTTGTCTTTTGCTTTGACTTGAAGATCCTTAAGTGATGTTCCTTCATCCTCTTTTTTAGTCCTGTTAATATTCAAACAGTTAGATTTGGCATAAGTCTCATCAAAGATGACATGTGGAGTTTCTTCCACAGTGCGTGTTTTATTGTTAAACACCCTATATGCCCTAGAGTGTTCTGAGTAGCCTAGAAAAACACCTTGATCACTTTTGGCTTCAAATTTATCTAAATCAGATTTATCATTGTTATGAATAAATACCTTTGAGCCAAAACTCGGAAGTACCCAAGGTTGGGTTTCTTACCTTTCAACAACTGGTAGGGGGTTTTCTTTATCACAGGTCTTACCATGGCTCTGTTTAGAATGTAGCACGAAGTGTTCACTGCTTCTGCCCAAAACCTTTTGGAGAGTTGGCCTTCAACCAGAAGAGTGCGAGCCATTTCCACCAATGTTCTGTTTTTCCTCTCCACTACTCCGTTTTGTTCTGGAGTCCTTGGGGAAGAGAACAGATGTTCAATCCCTTGGTGCCTGCAAAAATCAGAAAATGCATTGTTATCAAATTCTCCCCCGTGATCGGTGCGGATTGAGCATATTTTATTCACATTGCCATGCTCAATCTTGTTAAAGAATTCTTGGAAGATTGAAAGTGTTTCACTTTTGTGTGCCAAGAATTTGACCCATGTGAACCTAGAAAAATCATCTACAATGACAAAACCAAAACGTTTGCCATTGAGACTTAGAGTTCTAGTTGGTCCAAAAAGGTCCATGTGCAACAGTTCAAATGGTTTAGATGTGCTTACCGGTGCTTTAGATTTGAAACACTTCCGGGTCTGTTTTCCCTGTGCACATGCATCACAAAAATTTTCATTGTTGTTAAAAGAAATGTCAGGAAGTCCACTTACCAATTTGAGCTTCATGATCTTGTGCAACACGTTGTAGCTCGCATGGCCAAGCCTACGATGCCACAGGGTCAATTCATCCTGTCTATTTGCAACAAGACACAAGTTGTCATTTTCTGGATCATCTAAGTCAACCAAGTAAATGTTATTTACTCTTTTTCCAGAAAATTTTACACTTCCTATTTCTTTATCAACAATTTGACATGAATTAGATTCAAACATGACGTTGTGACATCTATCACACAATTGACTTATGCTAAGCAAGTTGTGATTAAGGCCATCAACCAACAGTACATTTTCAATTGAGTTGGAGGGATACTTACCAACATTACCTGTGCCAATGATTTGGCCTTTGTTGTTACCTCCAAAAATGACTTGTCCTCCGTCTTTCTCCACTAGGAAACAGAATTTACCTTTGTCGCCCGTCATGTGCCTCGAACAGCCGCTATCCAAGTACCATTTGTTTTGATGTTGGGCTGCTAGGCATTCCTGCAAATGTGAATCAGACAAGAGGTTTTGGTACCCAAATTACTTTGGGTCCCAAAATTTCATTCATGCAACAAAGTAGATGTTTAGGAATCCAAACTTGTTTGAATTTTTGTTTCTTTGGATTATTCCAGCATTGTTTTTCATTATGACCAATCTTTTTGCATACATTGCATGAAGAAATTTTCTTTTCAATTTTTTGTTGCTTGTTAGACTGTTTATTGGTTGAAACTGTTCCTGTCTGTCGACAGGCACCATTGCATCTGTCGACAGGTGCCTTTTTCTTTTGTTTGTTGGGAACATTTTGTTTAAGTTGCATTGCCTTGGTCTGAGACTGTCTTGAGTTATGCTTTGTGGGAACATGCTTGGTTGTGCTTGGGCTAGGATCAACAAATGAAGTTATCAATGACTCTCCTATTTTCTTTTGTTTGACAGGTTGATATCCTAATCCATGCTTGGTTACATGTATTTTGGCGCCCAAAACCGCATCTAGATTTTGCTTCCCTTTTACAAATTTCATTAAGTCCTCAGATTTTTCTTTCAATTCCTTTTCAGTTTGTTCCAACTTTTTCTTGGTTTCCAATTGTTCTTCTTGAAGGAATTCAATGGAATGGCTTAAACAGTCTTTTTCTTTTTGTGTTTCTTGCAATTTCATTTTCAAGCAATCCATTTCTTCATTATGAGTCTTTTCATCAACTTTCATCATTTCTAATTCTTTTGTCAGGAATGCAATTCGTTCATCATTGTTCTTATCATGCACAAGGGAGTTGCATTTCTTTTTTAATGCTCTATTCTCAGATCTATATTCACGAAATTTTTCAAATAAAGTAGTGTATGCTTCCTCCCATTCACTTGCAGTGAAATCATCAAATGAGAAATTTACCTCGCTAGAGTCATCACTCCTGGCCATCAAGCATTTCACTTCTTCATCATCGGATGTTTCTTGTGCATCTTCATCTTCATCTTCATCACTCCAGGTGGCCAACATTGCTTTGGCCTTTTTGGAGGTGAATTTTTCTTTCTTCAGCTTCTTCTTGAGTTCCGGGCATTCTCCTCTCATATGCCCCTGTTTCTTGCATTCATAACAAACAATGTCAGATTTTTTGTTGGACTCATATTTCTGTGAAAAATTTTTCTTAGGAAAGGGTTTGGAGTTACCTGTGTCTCTCCTCTTGAACTTGAGAAATTTCTTGAATTGTCTAGTGAGCATTGCCATTTCACCATCATCACTCTCACTAGAGGTTTCTTGCTCATCACTATCTTGTTGAATGGATTTCTTGGAACTTGTTGATGTTTTATTGGATGCTTTTAGAGCAATTGACTTCCTAGGATTTTCTTCTAATTCTTTTCTCTTGATGTTGATTTCATATGTCATTAGAGAGCCAATTAGTTCATCCAATTTCATTTTGGAAAGGTCTTTGGAATCCTCAATGACAGTGGCCTTAGTATTCCAAGATGAAGTAAGAGATCGAAGGATCTTTCTTACTAAGTCACTTTCAGAGTATTCCTTCTTAAGACCTTTAAGCCCGTTAACTATTATCATGAATCTTGCAAACATGTCTGATATGGTTTCATCAGTTTTCATCTTGAACATTTCATATTCAGACACTAACATGCTAACTTTAGTTTCCCTTACCTCGGACGTACCTTCGTAAATGAGTTCAAGTTTATCCCACATCTCCTTTGCTGTTGAGCATGTGGAGACTCTTGAAAATTCCTTTGGATGCACCGCACATTGCATCATGTTTAGTGCGCTCCAGTTGAGAGTTCCTTTGGCTATTTGGTCTTTCGTCCAGGTGTCTTCGTCCTCGGGCAACACATATGGTCCCTTGCTGACTATCTTCCACAGCTCGTAATTTTGAGCTCTCAAAAATACCTGCATACGGTTTTTCCAATAAGGATAGTCAGTGCCATCAAAATAGGGTGGCCTGGTTACTGAATGTCCCTCGGCCATATACCCTTTGCTAGAATCCATAAGATCGAAAATCTCCTGATCGCTAGATCAAATGACGAAAAACAGTAAATCGGAGAAACCCGCTCTGATACCAATTGAAGGGTTATGCGGAAATACACAATACGGTAATCTAGAAGGGGGGGGGGGGTTGAATAGATTACGGCAATTTAAAACTATTGATGGCTTCTTTTCGATGTTATCGCGATCTTAAAGAAATTTGATTGGAATTCGATTAAGTATGAGACCGCTTGAGTTGATCTAAATGAGAACAGGGAATCAAACGTGCGTATGAACACCGTGCCTACCAATCATCTATCGCAAAACGCGAACAAACCACAGAACACGATGATTTAAGGTGGTTCGGAGTACACAACTCGTGTATCCTACATCCACCGTCCACACACACACGTAGAAACGACTGCTTATGAGCGAGTTTAACACTACAACTCAACCACACACGCGTTGTCTGATGAAGCACGATCAGAACAACCACAAATACGTGAATCAAGCACAAGGGATGCTCGAAACACAACCACACACACACATGATGGAATGGAAATTATGAAATAGAGAAGAATTGGGAATTAGGGAACAAATCCGGTTGGAATTCTTCTCGTGGATCGTCCAAACGCTCTTCAAACTTCGATTGGATGTAGATTGATCGATGTAGAAGGTTGAATTGATGACGATCCGGCTTCAGCTCCGCATAGATGGTGATTCCACGACGATCTGGGCGGAAAGTTGAAGCAGAGCAGCAATTTGGGGCTTTTCCTCTTGGTCCCTTGGAGGCTCTTGGATGGGAGGCTGCTCTCTGCGAATTTGGCTCCAAAAGGATGCTTATATAGTGTTAGGTAAAGGTGGGGGTCGTGGAGGAAGGAAACACCCAAGTGGGGCCGGATTTGGAAACACAAAATCTCATGTTTCCGTCGTCTGTCGACAGGTGCACTTGCATCTGTCGACAGGCGCACTCAGGCTGAGAACTGGGTTTCAGGAAATTGAGTTTCTGAGTGTATCTGTCGACAGGCAGTTTGCATCTGTCGACAGATGCACTCAGGAATAGAAAACCTGAGCTCTGTCCTGGGTTGACTGTGTGTATCTGTCAACAGGTACATTTCATTTGTCGACAGATGCACTCAGAGATGCAAACTGAGCTCTGTCTTGGAATGACTGTGTGAATCTGTCGACAGGTACATTGCATCTGTCGACAGATACACCTCTTTGACAGATATTTGTGCTTTTTGCTCATTTCTTCAATGCCTCTTCAATGCTCCATGTTTCATGCTTGTGCACCTACATGCAAATACATTGTTAGTGATATACATTGTATGATTTAGCAATGTTTAACTCAATCACTTTCATGGTGTTTTTCATGTTAGTTAGCACATCAATTTTGCATTAAATCAATGTTCAAGGATGTTAATGTGATCATCAAAAACATGATATAGGAAAACCCAACATGTTCCTTATTATGTTACTAGACTAATCCAGTTTATTTCTGAATACCCACTTGGTACCAATAACTAGATAGTCATAGGGCTTAGGAACCAAAGTCCATACTTGGTTGCGGTCGAACTGGTTTAGTTCTTCCTGCATGGCCATGATCTAAGACCATCACTGAGAGCTTCATTGATTGTTTTTGGCTCAATTTGAGACACAAGTGCACTATATCCATAAGGATTTACCATACCTTTTCTTCTTACCTTGTCATCTGGATTTCCTATGATGTTGTCTTGTGGATGATCGTTGAGAAACTTCCAACTTTTACATAGGTCATTTGGGGTTTCCTTCTCTTGGTGTAGTTCTTATAGTTGTGGTACTTTCTCATCTTCCAAGGATACTCCTTCGATATCTTTGCTTAGAACTTTTGCATTAATATTACATATTTTTTTCTTCTTGTTTGAAGGGTTAGTTTCATGAAAAATCATATGCACTATTTGTTCTATGTTGAGGGTTTGTCTATTAAAAACTCTAAATCATTTTGGTTTGAAGACATATCTTAATAATATGACTTCACTGTTATGATCATCAAATTTATCAAGATTTTTTCCCATTATTTAGGATAAAACATTTACATCCAAAAGGTTTTAAATGAGATAAGCTAGGCTTTTTACCTTTAAACAAATCATATGGAGTTTTCTTAAGTATAGGTCTTACCATTACTCGGTTGATGATATAACATGTTGTGTTAACAGCTTCAGTCCAGAAATACTTTGGTAAATCGTAGTCTGTTAGCATCGTTCTTGCCATGTCAAGCAATGTTCTATTTTTTTCTTTTTGCTACTCTATTTTGCTGAAGTGTTCTAGGAGCTAAGAAATTGTGTTGTACTCTTTTTCTTCAAAGAATGCAGTAATTCTTTGTTTTGAAATTCTCCACCATGATCTAATCTAATACTTATGATGGTGTACTTTCGATCTTTCTCTAATATTTTGCTAAGTTTTAGAAATGCTAAAAATGTGTCACTCTTGGAATCTAGAAATGAGACCCACATAAATCTTGAATAATCATCTACTACTAAATATCTGTACAATTTTCCTCCATAGTTGGTGGTTCTCATGGGACCAAACAAATCCATATGTATAAGCTCCAAAGGTTTGGATGTTGTCACTATACTCTTTGATTGAAAAGAAGACTTAACTTGTTTTCCTTTTATGCATGTTGAACAGATTGTTGAATCGGTGGTTGACTTCACCTTAGGAAGTCCTCTGACTAGATCTTGTTTTAGTAATTTCTTTATTACTGGGTTGCTGACATGCCCCAATCTTCGATGCCCAATATCAAAGTCTTTTGAGCCTTTAGTTGATAGGCAAATATCTTGGCTTTTAAATTCTTGCAGGTGCAATACGTATATGTTTTTATGTCTAAATGCTTCAAAGACTTTCTGATTTCCTTTAGTAATGATGAATTTGTTTTCAAGAAACTGTATCTGATGACCTTTGTCACATAGTTGGCTTATGTTGATTAGGTTGTGTTTCAGACCTTTTACACATAGTACGTCTTCAATCAGAAATCTTGATTTAGTTGACATGTTTCTTTGACCAAGGACTTTTCCTGTTTGATTATTTTCAAAAATTACTTCACCTTTATCAGGTGTAAGTGACTAAAATAAGTTTCTATCTCCTGTCATGTGTCTTGAGCATCCACTATCTAAAATCTACTTAGATGCTCTAAGACTTTCTTGTAAAAAAAATTAGTGAGAGTCTTTAGGTACCTAAATTCCATTGGGCCCTGAAAGGTTAGTCACATAGGTCTTAGGTACCCATAACATATGTTTTGTGGTGCATGTGTTGATGGTGTGTCCTAATTTATTGCAATGTGAGCAACAATGTATATCTTTTGTTTTACTATTTTGGTCAAATTTTTTTTGCCTTTTAGGTAAGCTTGTTTTTCTAGTTATTACCTTTTTTTATTCTTTTACAAATTTTGATAATGGATATTTGTTAAGATATTTGACTTGTTTTTCATTTTCTTTAGGTATATAACCAAGACCATATTTTTCTTTTCCTTTTCTGGAACCTTTTATGCATAGTATTAATGATGTTATTCCATTTGTTAATTTATTTATGGATGCTTTTAAATACTCATTTTCATTTTTAAGAGTTGTTACAATTTTGCTTTAATCTTTTCCCATTTCTTTGATTAAATCCATCACATGTTCCTGCATTTCTTCATTTAGTTTGATAGTATCTATTAGTTCAACTTCTCTGTGCTTAAGCTTTGTTCTGATTGTGCTTAAATCAACATTTAGTTCTTCAGTCATATCTTCAAGTTGGTTGATCTTTTTATCGTTCAATAATTTTTCCTCCATTAACTTTTTTATTTTCTTCCTCCAACTATTCTAATTCCTTTTTCGCTTTCTTCAGTTCTATAGATGTTATTTTATATTTGTCATATAATTCATTAAAAGCTTCTTCTAAGTCATCATCAGAATCTGAACATGAACTATAGAAAGTTTCAGATGTTACATTTTCTTCAAGATTTCCCATAAAGGCATAGTTGGCCTTTTCTTCTTCTGATTCTGAACTTAATGAGCTTGAACTTGTATCTTCATTTTCCCATGCAGCTGCCATGGCTTTTCTTGAGACTTTTATGTACTTGTGCCGATTATGCTTTTTGTCTTTTCTTGAGTTTTCTTCTCTATCATTTTTCTTTAATCTTAGACAGTCCACTTTTATGTGTCTGGGTTGTTTGCACTCGCAGCAGATATGTTCCTTTGTCTTTTTTCTGTCCTTTTTGTAATCTCACTTGGACTGATATCTTTTCATTTTGGCAAAAATTCTTTGCAATCTTCTTGACAAAAATGCTTCTTCTTCTTCAGTGTCCTCAGAGTTCGATGATCTTATATCATCACAGCTAGACAATGGTGGTGCTACTTTCAAGGCGTTAGTTACCTTTTTATTTGATGAGTTTTTAGTTAGCCTTTCCATATTGATTTCATGGGCCATCAGAGATCCTTTTAGTTTCTCCATTGACATTGTTGTTAAATCATTAGCCACATCAATAGCAGTTACTTTAGGCGTCCATTGAATAGTAAGTGATCTTAGTATTTTTCTGACTATTTCACTTTGATTAAGATTTTTACCTAACGCATTCAATCCATTTGTTATATTAGTGAATCTGGTATATATTTGTGTTATGCTTTCATTATCTTCCATTTTAAATTGTTCATATTTTGTTATGAGTATATCAATTCTTGTTTCTTTAACTTTGTCAGTTACTTTTAATGTGTCCCACATTTCTTTGGCGATTTTACATGCAGAGATGCGATTAAACTTTTTTTTTTAGATAAAGTACAACATAGAATACTTTTGGAAAGATAATTTAAGGATATTAGCTTTTTATCATTAGTAGTACCTTTCTCTTTATCTTTAGTGCTGGTTTTTTTATTACCATCTTCTGTAATTAACCAAAGGTTAAGATTTATACCTTGTATAAATAATTCCTTGCACGTCTTCCAGTAGTTGCAATCCTGGCCATCAAAGAAGGAAGGGCGATTGATATACTGACCTTCTTGTCCGAACTCGCTGACCATCTTCTCGAAATTGTTGGATTTCTAGTTGACAGAACCAGGATCTGATACCACTTGTTGGATTGGTGGCAGTATGCTTTTCACCTAGAGGGGGGTGAATAGGTGTTTTTCTTTGTGGAAGCTAAATTTTTAAAAATAAGAATTACTAAAAGACATTAAATGGGTTACTATAAACTAACCACAAAATGGACAAGACAATTTTATATTGGTTCGGATCTTCTCTCCAATGGAAGTCCTATGTCTAGTCCCCAAGCCAATCGATTAGGATTTCACTATCTTTATCAAAGATACAACATCTGGTTTCAACTGGTCTTCCCTTCCACACATGGGGAACTACACCTCTAGTTACAGCTACCCTTCCCTTCTACCAAGGGGAAACAACAGTCAAAACCACTTTGGCCTTCTCTCTTCCAGAAGGGTACACACCCTGCTTAGTAGGTCATCCCTTCTACAAGTGGCATACTTACTTGAGAAGAGCTTTTGTAGTAAGTATAAGGCTCATCAAGACCTCAGACTGAAGAGGTGTACAAGAAGCTAGTAGACTGATGTAAGAATCCAAGATCTGAGGGAAGACTTTCAAGAATGCAATCCTCAGATGGATTCACTCAACTGGTTGACAGATGAGACCTTAACACAGTAGGTTCATAGGGATGCTTAAGAGAAGAAGCTTGCACTGCACTCTTGTAATTCTTGTAGATCTCTCATGTATGTGTATGTCTCACACTTCATTTATTCAATGGATGATCTCAGTTGCATCTAGAATCTTCTTCCTTTTATAGGCTTCAATTTGTATTCGTTGCTTCAGACCCTTTTTAATGTAGCCATTGAAGAAGTGAACATTGAATGGTTCCTTTTGAGGACGACGTGCATGTTTGGGTGTCCACATGTTCACAGAGTCTTGCAATTAATTGTTCTTATCTTTACCTGAAAATGACAAGTACCAAGAAATATACTAGACTGGGTCTAGTTGATCAGTACATAGATACTATAAGAGATTTCAAATATTGACATCTCCCAACTTTATGTTATGTCAATAAATGTTCTACAAACAAAGTCTACACAAGTTTACATGAATAAGATAGAATATGTAGTTTGTAGAGAACGTGCAAAGCCATTCTGATAGAGGACAAAAAGATTGTTTTCGGCGTATGTTAGAAGACCTTTCTGCGGTGCTTGACCAAAGGGTCAAGTTTCAGACATGACTTAGATTTTTAAATAATAAACCATTATAATCTATGTTTACAAGAGGCTTCAGTGCATTCAAGATATTTTAGAATATTTAATGAGATATTTGAGTACACAAATTTTACATAGAAAATTTCTAACAAAATATCTTCAGAACAAAAGTCACATCATGAGTCACAAATAATATTATCAAGAAATATTTGATCAGAATTATGGAGATTAAATATAGGTCATTTTTACAAGATATTATATTTTAATCATGATAGTGACAAGATGTGATAACAAATTTTAATGACTTGGTTTATGTGAAATTTCAATGAAATACGAAGTGCTACTTCGCATATAACAAAGTGATACTTCGACTGGGTTAAAATACAATGATGTTAGTTGAAGTGGGATTTCGATTGATTCATAATACAACACAGTCAGTCGAAGTGGAACTTCGTATATCAATAAAGTAAGTTTCATATATTGATGAAGTAAGCTTCATATAAAATGATGTGTTTAAAACATAGTCAAAGATATAGTTTAGAAAAATAAATATATTTGAAGACATTATTTTCCTTATTTATTTGTCATCATTAAAACTAACTAAATAACATGGTCTGATTTGAAGATATTATTTTCATTTATTATTTTATTAAAAACTAATTAAATAGCATGGTCTGATTTGTGAAGATTCAATATGTTTGAATAGTGGTTCAACGCATGTTTTACCTTGAGGGCGCAAAAACAAATATACACGATACTTACTGAACCATTAGTGCATTTGGTGCCTTGAATTCCACTTTAACGCTCTAGTGCCAAATCTTCAAGACATCTGCAACCACAACCTCTCAAGTGGATTTCTTTGTTACTCAAATTATTTTCAGTCCAACGGTGTTAGTATAGGAAGGCCTTAAATCCTTTCTAATCCACACAAGATTGAGTTTGTTCATGTTTTTCTTAAACCATCAAGTAGAGTTCATATGACCATGCCCACCACAGAAATTTCATGTGATATTTGGAATACGTTGTGTGGGATGTAGCCTATGATCATAAATAGATTGACCATGCTTGTGTTTCTTTGACTATTCGAAATTTCTAACATGAGTAGATTTCTTTAATTGCATGGATTTCTTATCATGAACTGGCTTCTAAGAATGAGCAATTTTCTTAGCATGTGAATGTGATGTGCTTGAGATATTAGAAGCATGAACAAAAGATGTCACTGTTTTAAAGTCAAAAGATTTGTTCTTTTTATTGTTAGGGGGTAGCCTAAATCGTGTAGCCTAAATCATGTCCATTAGTGTTAACTTTAACACTAACCACTTCATCAAGCTTTTGCTTCCCCTTCATGAGTCTAGAAATAGTGGATTTCAGATCATTTATTGTTTCATGCAACTTTTTGACAAAATTTTCATAAGCTTTCACATTCTCCTCAAGCACATTCATTTTATCTTTTAGTTCCTCATTTTCAGATCTTAAAGATTCATTTTAATATTTCAGCATGCTCAATTTTTTCAAAAATTCATTGTCATATGCCATGCATTCAAGCTCCTCTTCCTACAATGTGACTTTACTTTGCATGGAATCATTCTCATCCTCAAGAAATTACATTGGAGTCTTAAGAGATCACATGCTTCACAAGGATATTCATCATGCAGAATGCTCTCAATTTTCTTCTTTGAGCCTTTATTTGATATTTTTATATTTATCGTGCAATGAGGTGTATGCTAACACCCACTCCTCAAGGTTAAACGTTTCTTGGTCAGAACTTACCTCGGGGGAGTCTACTCAATTTCCAAGGCCGCATTCAAATTCCTTCCACTCATAGGCATCTTCTACTGAAGAGGTCGACTCCTCTGAGTCACTCCACGTTGCCACCATGGCCTTTGGCTTCTTGGCTTTTCCTTTCAATTGTTTCTTCAAATAGATGGGACATTCACTTCGTATATGGCTTGGCCAATTCCTTTTCTTGGCCACTTGTTGCACTTCAAAAAAATTATCGGTGACTTGCTGACTAGCTTTTAATGCAACACTCTTCATTTTTGGTTGCTCGACCTCCTCCCTCTTTAAGTTAATCTCATATGTCTTGAGACTCCCTATCAACTCCACAATAAGTCTTGATAGGTTCTTCGAGTCTTTAATGACCATAGATTTTGTGTGCCATGCTTGTGGAAGGGATCTCAGAATTTTTTGGACCAACTCCAAGTCCATATTTTTTTGCCAAGTGCACTGAGAGTGTTTGTGATTTTTGAGAGCCACATAAACATCTCATAAATTGTCTCCACTGGGATCATCTTGAACACTTCATACTCATGCACTAAGAGATTTGCCTTTGTCTCTTTAACTTCTGACGTGCCTTCATAAATCAACTTCAATTTGTCCCACATCTCCTTTGCTGAGTTACACATGGACACACAGGAATACTCATTAGGGTGTATAGCACATTACAAAATATTCATTGCACTAAAATTAACTTTGGACTTTTTAATGTGGTCCTCCATCCATTTTCCTTCATCCACTGGTAGTATATATGGACTAGTGCTAAGAACTTTCCAAATCTCATAATCCTGAGCCCTAAGAAACACATGCATCCGGTTTTTCCAATAAGGGTAGTTACTACCATCAAAGTAGGGTGGACAATGAATAGAATGGCCCTCTAGCATAAAACCTTGTTGCCCATTGCACACTGGATCACTCTTAGAGCAAGAGAATCTACTCTAATACCAAATGTTGTGTAATCGTGTGCGATGGTCAACCAACAATGAGGGGAGGAGTGAATTGGTTATCACCAAATTAAAATCTTTTTCATAGTTATAGATTTAAACTTAAATAAGCAAACCAAGTACGTGAGATGCACAGTGGAATATGACAAGATTATAGGCAAAACCAACGAAATTGGATGTCCTAGAATGGAGGTACAAGAAAGCAATCAAACCACAAATCACGCTTAGTATTTTTAGAGTAGTTTGGAAACACCATGTATGCGCCTACGTCCACTACCTCACACCTCTTGAGAATTTTTCACTAATTGTTTCCCAAGTACAAGCCGATAAATTATACACACATATACGATTGTTTCTGGGCACAATGGCAAACCCACCTTGTGTCTGGGGACGAGACAACCCACATAGTGCTCACAAGCCGAGCACACACAATCACAATGGTCTCATGTTCATATATGACCAAATAAAGACTTTGACAGGAGAAACAAGCTAAACACTAAAGTGTAGATTCCCTCTGTCACAAAGATCCAGCCTTTGTAGTCGTCTCTATCTAGCGATGTCATAATGATGAACCAAGCAAAGTAGAACGCTTCAAGATGAAGACTCGCAAGTTGCAGCACCAAGTCCATACCTTTCATATCAACGTCAACTTCTTGGAATGCCTGGAGGGCTAGAACACTTGGCCTCAAGGCTAGTTGTAGATCTCCTCACAGATCTCCTCTTAAAATCACCCTAATCCCTAGAAAGATGATGAACACTTCTTTTAAACGATGGGCTATCCTCTAGGGCTTCAGAATATGTTTGTATTTATACCCCAATACCGAAAGAACAAATGTTGGATGAATTATGGGCTAGAAACCTAATGAAGGAAAGAGTCCTCTACAAATAAGGAAACTGCTTCTCCAGAATCGATCGACCAATTTATCTGATTCGGCTGACCATTATTCATTCTGGAGTAAGTTGGATGCTCTAGAAGTTTCGATCGATTGAAAAGTTGAGCTAGGTCGACTAGCTTCACTTCTCGTTTCTGGCAACTTTCTGGCTCGACATTGACCTGAACATCGATCTGGGCATCGGTCAACCGAAAATCAGAGCTCGGTCGACCATTCCCTAGGACCTGGAAATCAGTTCCCCGTAACAATCTGTTGACAGATAATCAGGGTTCGATCGACAATCAGTCAATTTCTGATAGTTTCGATTCTTGTAATGCAATCCTGGCTTGGCCATTATCGTCTGACTTACAATTATGAATTTTCATGTCCCAAGAATTACGCAGTGGAAATTAGTTAGATATTCGAGACATAAGCAGTCAGAAAATAAGTCTCTAGCTAGCTAGCATTAGATTTGCATCAATGCAAAAATATATGGGCCTATAGAATGAACACAACTAAGCATTTATTCCAATCTCATTAATGTCTAAGACAACTTCATAAACTTCAAACAATAACGACTCATGAAAAAAGGAAAATTACATGAGATTATACTTCCTCGGTACTTACTACATCAATCTAACTCTAAAATTAAATTAATGGAAAATACTATGGTTGGAACACGCTCTTCACTCAGATGCATTCCCATCATTTGCTTGGTCCTCCTCTTCCAAGTTTATGTCACCTAAAATGTTAAGAAGTAGGTAATGAGCAAACTAGCCCAGTAGGATTTATATCTCAATGTGTGGGCAATGATGTAAGTGATTAACATTTTAAGAACTAGACAAGCACAATTATCAAGATACCATGTACAAGAAAACTATTTAAAACAAGACATGTGAGCAAGATTTATTGAGCAAGAGTAATTTGAACAAGAGTGATTGAACAAGAGCATGAATGAGGTAATAAGTAAGAACTAGCCCTGAAGCAGTTTTTCCAAGTATGTAGGATACCAGTTCATTGCAAGAACGTAGGATGGCCATATCATCCAAGCAAGTAAACATGCACAAGCAAGAACTTTTCACATTTACAATAATCAGGCACGATGACATAATGTGCACTAAAGATCTATGTCACCTTAGAATGAACACTATGACACGTGTATGTGGTTATGTATCTAGCATTCAACATGCAAGTACTACAAGCACAGATGCAATGCCAATAATCATTATACCTAATGGTTAATAGTATATTTCCGACTCTTTGTCGATGGGGCTAGACTGGAGCCGCCATGGACACTCGCCGTGCCCGATACACATCTCACTATTCCAAATGTAGATACCCACATACAATCATGGCCAATAACAAGAGTTTCAAGAAGTATACATTTCAATGTCATGTTTATAATGATTTCAAGAAGCACAAGTCATGTGAACATGATTTTATGATAACAATAGTCAAGAGAGAATTTTGGCAGCATAATGGTGCGATTTACACTTTAGTTAAATATATACTTTATTAGCTTGGTTTCATGATTATAAAGCCACACTCACGAGAAAGAGAAGAGAGAGGAAGTGCATTCTATCTTCTGGGAACTTCAATGGTACAATCAACTCGGTCTCCATAAGAGAATCCACAGAGTATGGATAATTACGGAGGTCTTGTTGGAAAGGTCACTAGTCTACCAAAACAGAATGTCCAGTAGAGAGTTTCCAATCCCCTAAGAAAGGGTTGTCTATTTGTGCAAACGCGTAAGGTAGAACATGTCTCATGATATCACAATCACCTGGTTTAAAACAAGCGGAAAGTAAATAATAGGAAGACGTGATAAAGATAGAGAAATAATATTATAACAACATGCTCTTCTGCATTTTAACAACATATAATTTCAGTTTAATAACAAGATATGACAACAAGATGGAACAACAATCTCATGAAAGATTGATCAAGCATTTAAAAGCAATTAGAATAGACCCTCACGTTGTTAAGACTTTTGCATGTGTTGATCAATTTTAGGCCACTACCCAAACTGACCCATACTTTAAATTATTGTAAACATGCAACACCCAAAAATGGAACACAGATTGGTCAGTCACTGGGATACCTAAGAAATCGCGACAGGTTCAGTCATCGCCTTTATCAAGGCTTATCAGGTAAAACAGGACTTTTAGTTTGGCCACTAAATCATGACAAGGTAATGGTTGCCTTTAAATTGTGATGGCTAAAGGGTCGCTACAACATTGAAATCACAACATGGTGAACGGCCGCCTTCACATCGTGACTACTCGACAGATCACTACCACTTCAAATCACGACGACTCGATGCATCGCGATCTCAATGGGTTTTCAAAATCTAGATATAAAAATTACATGGAAACCAAGGGCGGGAAACACAGTTAAATAGCGACGCAATGAATGGTCACATTCTTGACATACACTGAATTCCATGCGACACACAGTCTGATGAGTTAGGGCTATCAGAATAGACCGTTGAACACGACCAGATGTGTTGTCGCAATACAGAAAATCATGACAGGGTTGTTCATCGCATTATGATGATCAGGGATGCGATGTTTGTAGTGGTCGCATTCATGGATCTTACCCAAAACCACAAAAATGCTACAGTTTCACTTGCTTGATCTATAACTCAAAATCTAGGGGTCCTTGAACAAAACTATGAACATGAAAGTTGTAGGGAATGATGAGTAGAAGAGATATATGACTTTGGATTGACCTAATTTGATCTCAGGATGTGTAAAACATGATGAGAACGCTACAAGCCCTAACTTTGCGCGATGTTTGGAAAACACTTAATACTCAAAGTATGCTCGATGAAAATTAGGGAAAATAGGTGCATATGAAACTAGGCACGTAGGGCTTCCACATGGTGTATGATTTGTTAAGGTTTGGCCCGAGATCACCTACCTTTTAATGCTCGTAAGAGAGGTCTTCTGCAGGATAAAGAAGAATGCGTTCTTGAGAAGAAGGCTCCGATTGGGGCGATCTCCTCCTCCTCTAGTGCTAAAGCCAGTGTCCACATAACCCCAACAAGATGGTAACTTGTCCCTAAGGGTTATGATGAGTATTTAAGGGTTTAGGGTTGTTTGGAGTCCCATTGCAACTAGGAAGGAGGGAACTCCGTGTTTGGGTTGATCCTTTCCTAAACTCGAGGATTTCCATCCTAATTAAGTGAAATAGCTATTAGGAACCCTCATATTATAGTTGGGCACGAATTTGGGTTAGTTTTAGGAGTCTATTTATTTAGATTTTTCCCAAATTGCCCTTTCTAATTTATGCCCAATTAAAGCTACAAATTTTGTGGATTTATTGCCATTAGATTTTTGTTCTTTGGGCCAAAAGTGTATGTCTTGCCCGTAATACTATTTGATGGTTGACTCATCTTATTTAATGTCTAGCAATGGATTTCATTTTATTCAATGAACACATTTTGCACATACGATCATGATGCGTATGTTTTTACCATTTTGATAATATTAAATTATTACTTTCAAATTTTTTAATTGCTCAATTTTTGGGGTGCTACACCCTCCCCCACTTAAGAGAATTTGGTCCCAAATTCATAGATGGAAAGAAAGAAGATTTACTTACTTGTGAACAATTTTGGAAATCTCTTACGCAAGGCTTCTTCTATTTCCCATGTGTCATCCTCTTCCAGGCATTGATTCCACCTAATTTTCACCAAGGGAACAACATTGTTTCTTAATTGGCACACTTCGCGGTCTATTATTTCAACTGGCTTTTGTTCATAAGTGTCGTCTTTCTGAAACATTAAGGACTCATATTCGATGACGAGAAAAGAATCACACATATACTTCTTTAGTATAGATATGTGGAACACATTGTGTACTCCATCCAGTTATGGAGGCAATGCGAAACGGTATGCAACTTCACCTACTCTTTCGCAGATTTTGAAAGGGCCAATGAATCTTAGTGATAGCTTGCCTTTAATTCCAAATCTTTTGATTCCATGGTTTGGAGATTTTTTAGAAACACATGATCACCGACTTGGAATTCAAAGTCTCTTCTTCTAGCATCTGCATAGGCCTTCTACCTTTACTGTGCCACTGCCATTATTTCTCTGATGATCTTCACCTTTTCTATATTCTCTTGTACTAATTCTGGTCCTAGCAGTTGTCCTTCACCGACCTCATACCAACATATTGGGATCGACAGATCCTACCATAAAGTGCTTCGAACAGTGCCATTTGAATACTAGCTTGGTAGCCGTTGTTGTAGGAAAATTCAACAAGAGGTAGATGTTCATGCCAACTACCTCCAAAATCCAAAACACAGGCTCTGAGCATGTCTTCTATCACCTGATTTGTTCTTTCAGTCTAACCATTAGTTTGTGGATGGAAAGTTGTGCTAAAATTCAATTTAGATCCAAAGGAATAGTGTAGACCTTTCCAAAAATGGGATGTAAATCTTGGGTCTCGATCAGGTACAATGAACACAGGTACTCCATGTAGTCTAACAATTTCTTTCACATACAACGCTGCTAGAACGTCCACTGTCCACTTGTTCTTAACTGGTAAGAAGTGAGCGGATTTGGTCAAGCGGTTGATGATCACCCATATTCCGTTGAATCCACTAATAGATTTGGGCAATCCAAAGATTAAATTCATCCCTACACCTTCCCATTTCCATGCTAGAATCTCTAGGGGTTTTAGTTTACCAGCAAATCGCAAGTGTTTTACTTTGATTTGTTGACATGTTAAGCATCTGGCGACATATTCGGCCACCTCCCTCTTCATGTTAGGCCACCAAAAACATATTTTAATTCTTGGTACATTTTAGTAGTTCCAGGGTGAATGGTATACCTTGCCTTGTGAGCTTCATCAAGATTGCTTTCTTTGTCTCAACATTGTCTAATATACAAACTCACCCTCAGAACAACAATCTTCCCTCTTCTATCATGGAGAAGTCTAATCTCTGGTCTATATTAGCCTTGATTTCTACAAGCATGGGGTCATTATCTTGAAGCGCTTGAATGACTTCAAGTAATGTAGGTTGTGCTCTTATGTTGGCAATCAAGCACCCTTTCTTCTTAGTATCAACATCTATGCTCAGCTGGGTAAATTCTTCTAGTAATTTCCATTCTCCTACCATGAGACTTGATAAGGTAGCCATGGGCTTCCTACTAAGAGCATCTACCACGACATTTGCTTTGTCTGGATGATATTGGATAGTGAAGTCAAAGTCTTTCAAGTACTCCAACCACCTTCGTTGTCTCATATTCAATTTCGGTTGAGAAAATAGATATTTCAAACTTTTATGGTTAGAAAATACAATGAACTTCTTTTCATATAAGTAATGATGACATATCTTCAGGGCAAAGACTACAGTTGCTAGCTCCAGATGTAAGGCCCTTCATTTTCACCTTGTTTGCTTATATATATATATATATATATATATATATATATATATATATATATATATATATATATATATATATATATATATATATATACTTGTATATATACGTACATTACATAATACTAATTCATACAATTCGTATAAATATATATATGTATTTATGTGTGTGGTGTTTATAAATTCTGCATATTTTAAGTGTGTTTTGTCGACCAGTCGGCGTCAACATCAACTGACGTTGACTAGGATTAGGCGGCAATATCGATGGACGCCCACTCTGAATAAGCGACCATAGATGTGGACGTCAATATCCTAGACCAGTTATGCTTCCAGATCCGGAAATGCCTCCGGAAACTTCGCCATCTGTTTTAGAAACCGTCCCCCAACGGCTCTATCCCTTACCCTGAAATCATATCTGACCCTAGCCCTTTATAAGAACCAAGATCTGGCATAGATGAGTCCCTTTTGACTCTTTTGTCAAAACCCTAGAATTCTGTGCGAAAACCTGATCTTTGCAACCTCTGATCCGGCAACCGACAACTCCTTCCGGCGATCTTCCACGGCTGGAGGAGAGTCTATACATCGGAGAAGGGTTCCCCATCACCGGATAGCGTGCTACATCAACAAAGGACTCGGTGGAAGGAGGAATCGAAAGCTATTTGGCACAGGTCGAGGAGAGCTTCTCCGACACAAATCGACGATTGAGGCAAGTAACCTTCCCACACAGTCCCTACATGTATTTAGTGTGTCCCAGGAATTTTGTGGGTTTTTCCTCGTGTCCTGGAACCCCCATTCAAGCGATTTTCTGTAAGAAGTCTGTGTTTTGCATAGATAGGAGATTAACGGTGCAATCTTTTGCCGTTAAGATCCTGGGTTGGCGGCAGTCTTTGATGCCGTTAACCTGCTAAATGGCTTACCCATTGCCGTTAAATTCGCCAAACTGCAGCAATGTGCTGGTCTGACTTATATAACCTAGTTTCCGGGATTTTTCGCATGAGGATATAAAGTAAATTGTGTGTAATATAAAGTAAGCAATATGGAATATGCTATGTAATTTTGGTGAATTTTCATTCACTGTAGAATTATGGAAAATTTCTGAAGTTTAGTACTTGAGCATGATTAAATTGTTACTATGTCAATCTGTAAGAGATCAATATCAGAAAATTCATGTGATGTGTACACTATTAGTAGAACATATTATCAAATTTTGGGAATTTTCTGCTGACTGTGTGAATTAATATGTTTTATGGAAATAGAAATAGTGAGCATGACTAGATTGTGTAGAAAATCTATCTAATTCTAAGAAAGTAGATAAATTCCTAAAAATGTACACATGATTGGTATTGTCAGTATGCATGTGAAGAATAAATTGTGAGACCGAATGTTAACAATATTGTGAATTTGATTATTTTAATCAGAAATTTGATCACTGTTTTAATTTTACAAAATAGTGAAATCATCAGAAAAATGTGGAAATTCGGATGTGTTGTGTGTGAACAGTAAGTAACCTGTGGTTAAAATTTCATGAGAATTGATTAACCGTAGGTACAATTTTGTTTATTCCATCTTAAATGATTTCTTAAGCCATGATTAATATTATTACTGTTTAAAACCTTTTTAATTACAGCATGCTAATGACATATAAATTGATGTAACCTCACCGATAGTAGTACCATGATAGGGAATCTGAAAAATGTGTATAGATATGAATACAAGAAATGTGTCAAAAACAATGTGAAATTATGTATTAAAAATGTGAAAATGTGCCAAGGGTGACACTGCTACCTAGAGGGCTGTGGAACTGTACTATGGTAAAGTCCCCACGGGAAAGTTCAAGTGTGTGATATCCCACGGGCATTGGGATTAAATCCTGGAGGCGAACAAGTATCGCTGGTTAGGGTGGAGAGTGCTTCTCCCGGTTCTGCGCAGTAACTAAGAATTGTCACTAGTATGCCTAGGTGATGATTATGTGTTGTGATTAGTGTGTGTCCTTCTTTGGTGGTTTGGGCTATGTGTCACGGCATTAACAAATGTGAATTTGTGTTAAGTGAAAGTGCATGTATAAATTGTGAGATTGTGTAAATGAGCATGTGTTAGTTTAAAATTCTTGTGATAGCATGTAAATTGATAGTCTTATATGCTATGTGACTTGTCTATAACAAGTAGTTCCATGTATAAATGATTTAGAATCCATGTTAGGGAATTGTGTTTCTTTTGTAAGTAGTTTCCATACTTAAGGTAATAAATGTTACTTTGTACATGTATAAATGCTATGAACATGTGATTGAGTTGACATATTGATAATTATGTAGAAAGCATGTAATAGGCATTTAGCTAGTAAATACTCCATATTAAATAAATGTCAGGTGAAAAATGTGTAGAACTCATGTTTAGGACCCTAATTGTTAAGATTGTTAAATTCTATGCCTAAGTGTGATATCAAATGTAAATCACATGCAGTACATGTAAGTTTTGTATGCTTAGCGTTACTTCGTTGAGTTCTTTTGAACTCATTCTTGCTTCGGCGTACAGGTGCAGACGTTTCTACATCTTCCGAGGAAATCATTAGGAGCGACTCGGAGCGAGAGTAGGAGATCTTGTTGTGGATTTAGCATTGTACTTTTCCTTACTTCATAGTATGTAATAAAGACTCTGCGTAGTCTCATGTGGACAATGTATTCATTTTATTTTCAGTTATGAAAAGTTAGTTCTCTTTTCTTCTATACGGACTGTGAATAGAATGTGGATGATGGAATAAGAATTTCTTTTCAGTTCTTTCAATTCCTGTGGCGGAATGCCTCGGCCAAGCCCGTTAAACCGATAGCGTACTTGATCCGAGTCCGCCTCCCGCGAACGGGCCGAAGCCTCGCAAGGGAAACCAAACCACAGTCCGTGTAAACACAAGGAACACACTATTTTATATATATAATTCACAAGTTACATAGCCAATTTTCCACAAAACTGAAAGAAAGTACAAGAGCCTGGGGCATACCCCGGGGTACAACTGAAGAAAATAAACAACTATCTACACTATACTGCTGGAGCTGCTACTACAAAGCGGAGGTACCGACCCTGCACCGCTACGACGCGGCTCCGAACTGGACGACGGTCATGAAACGTCCTCCTCGCTCTCACCTGTGGGGGTAGGGGTGAGCCTCGCTAGTCACTGGCTCAGTAGGGAACTCTCCCAACACCGAGCAAACCAAAACCACAGGTACGAAAGTAGTAAACAATACCAACAATTTATAGAACAGCTAAACAGGATATTAAAGCTGTAAAAGTACTTACCGTCTGCCGACTATGAGAAACAACTTTAATAATTAAACGGCAAACCAGTACAGGTGTACAAGCTAAAGTAGACACAGCCAAACACGAGCCACGTGAACTGGTTCGCGACACCAGAAACTGACTCGGACAAGCTAACACAGGTCTACCTCTCAGTCTCGCAGCCACAGACGAAAGGTCCAGCTGCCGCTCCACGTGAAAAGGTCAAGCAACTGTGGAGACCAACTAAATACCACCACCTGCGGACCACACGGTCGCAGGCCCATGCCTGACACCTCTAGAGATCCTGGCCCAGAACACTCTAGAGTGAGGCACTGGAAAAGGACTAGCTGGGAACCAGTGTCGACTACTAGTGTCCGTACCCCCAACTACGAGTGCGCTACAAGTGACTAAAGACAAACACAAGTGTCACTGTCCCACTGTCGTCTTTCCCTCAGCCGGACGTGCAACTCAAACACAGGAGTGAGGGTGTCCAGGTCAGACGACACAGACCTCGACGGTACAGCACAAGTACCGGGACAAAGCCCCGAGCTAACAGCCTGGCTCACAAAGAACCTGGGGCACCCAACTGGAGAGGTAACCACGGTAGGCGTCGTACTACTCGCCACGTACACAAAACCACGTGCACGTCACACACAAACCACGTGAAACGTCACGTAAACCTCAAGTAACAACGGTCCACTACACATGAACCCAACTGGACTCGCGTAAACAACACGTAGCCACGAAAGTAAGTAGTCACTGCATAATCCGTATGCTAAACACAGAAACCATGTGCACTCAGTGCACCTCAGGTGCCAACACACCATGCATTATCGATAAATACCTTAAATAGTCTTTTCTGCTTATAAACAAGTAGGCGGCCACATCGACTGCCGCTTACAGGAAGTAGACGGCAAGGGATCTGACTGTCTATATCCTGGCTGATGAGCTTGGCGACAAGAGATGTTGACGCCAAGTTCTTCAACTCTTTCCCTGCAGAAACCTTAACCGATCCCACATGCATTCCTGATCCCGAAACCATTGAGGAAATAGAAGAAAACAGTTCCTCTAACTTCCATGCACTATAATTAAACTAAAACAACGTGCTTTACTACTTAAAATCGTCAAACCACCCATTATCCCCACATGGTGCAACTTAATCCGTAAATGCATTAAACATGCTGATTCAGGTGGTTACGTCGTGTTTTAATGTTTCTACCGAGCTAATAGGGTTCGTCCCCTACCTCAGAACACGCTAAAACCTCCCGCAATCTCCCGGTTCACACCGAACCCTCCGCGAGCTTCCACGGGAATTGCACCACGCTACGGCGTTTCCTCGCACAATTCGGCAACGCCACACGTCCCACGATCCTCCAAGCACCCTTCAGTACCTGTTGGAAGCTTTAGGAACACGGGGGCATGAAGCTGGGGCAAGGGAGAATGAGAACCAGGTGAAGAACCTGCTCTCGGGTGACCCTATAACCTGCAAAATTCTCAAGTTGGTGTCAACCCCTCTACCGCCAATGGCAACCGCCACCCTAAACGTCCACATCTTATGCCGCCAAGTTCATGCTGTCAACGACAACCTATCTGGACGCCAACAAGTCAGTGATCACCCCTGGCCGCCAACTCCAACTCAACTGCAGTAGGTCCTATTTCATTTCAGGACCAAACCTGCACTTCACCTGAACAAACCACACATCCAAACCACGCATTCCACACAACCAACTCACTTGGCCTCACAACGACCGCCACAACCACAGCACACATGATCCGCATGGATCCGAAAACAAGTGACGTTACATTACTATCATCTAAAAAGAAAATTTCGACCTCGAAATTTATAACACAACTCAAAGTTAAACAACTTATACATACACACCTTTACAAGCACTATCATCTAAAAAGAAATACAAAAGCTTATTCAAACAGATAGGGATACCCTTTAGCCATCTCCTCGGCTAACTCTCTGGTATCCTCACCACCTAACCTATTTTCCCATCTTACTTTAACTAGCTTAATTTTTTTATTTCTCAGCTTCTTTATCTTTCGATCTGTGATCTGAAC
Source organism: Colocasia esculenta (assembly GCA_014218235.1). Taxonomy (NCBI): domain Eukaryota; kingdom Viridiplantae; phylum Streptophyta; class Magnoliopsida; order Alismatales; family Araceae; genus Colocasia; species Colocasia esculenta. The sequence continues at coordinate 142,182,854 of CM024760.1, read as the reverse complement.
CGGGTATTCTGGCATAGTCATATCCGGCCTCAGGTCACCACCTTGATATCTGATTATTTGAGCTGGATCTTCAATGCACTTTCTCAACATAGAAACATGAAATATATCATGAACATCCGCAAAATCTGCTGGCAAATCCAGCCTATAAGCTGTTTCCCCAATTCTTTCTAACACTTGAAAAGGTCCCACATATCTTGGACTCAACTTCCCAGTCTTGCCAAATCTCATAATACCTTTACTCGGGGAAACTCTCAAGAAAACTAAATCTCCCACCTCAAACTGAAGTGGTCTTCTCCGGATGTCTGCATAACTCTTTTGCCTGTTTTGAGCTGCCTGCAATTTTTCTTTAATAAGCTTCACTACTTCAGTGGTTTGCTGAATCAATTCAGGACCCACTAACTGCCTTTCTCCCACTTCATGCCAGTTCAATGGGGTTCTACATGGTCTTCCATATAAAGCGTCATACGGTGCCATCCCAAGACTGGTATGATAACTATTATTGTAGGCAAACTCAACCATTCCCAAATGATGCTCCCAGCTGCCTCCCCAAACCAAACAACAAGCTCGCAACATATCTTCAATCGTCTGGATAGTCCTCTCTGTCTGACCATCTGTCTGGGGATGATAAGCGGAACTATATCTCAGCTCAGTACAAATTACTCTTTGCAGACTTCTCCAAAAACCAGAAGTAAATCTTGGATCTCTATCAGACACAATAGTCTTCGGGATACCATGCAGTGGAACAATCTTTTCAACATAAATCTTTGCTAATCTGTCCACTGTCCAAGACATACTTACTGCCACTAATCTGCATACCTTAGTCAATCTGTCAACAAATACCCATATTCCATTATGCCCAGAACTCGATCTCGGTAAACCTGCCACAAAGTCCATAGCAATATCATCCCATTTCCACTGTGGAATAGGCAATGGTTGTAACAAACCTCCAGGCTTCTGATGCTCTGCTTTAATCTGCTGACAAATAGCACATCTTGCAACAAACTCTGCTATTTCCTTTTTCATAAGAGGCCACCATAAATGCTTTCTCAAATCATGGTACATTTTAGTACTACCTGGATGAATAGTGTACCTAGATTTATGAGCCTCTTCCAACACTCGCTGCTTTACCTCTCTTTCTGCTGGAACAAACAACGTGCCCCTGAGCCTGACTACACAATTGTCATCAATGGTAACTCCTTCCATTTTCACAATTTCAGCTAAATTTACATCTGCTCTCTGAGCCTCAATAATCTGCCAATACAAAGATGGCTCTACAGCACTAGCAGCTAGTACTGCCCGTCGCTGACTACTGGGCACATATAAGGAGTTCTCCACTACCTCCTCATACAACTTCCACTCTTTAATCATCATCAAACTTACATATGCCTTTCTGCTCAAGGCATTTGCTACAACATTGGCCTTACCCGGATGGTAAGCCAAACTAAAATCATAATCCTTTAAATATTCAATCCATCTGCGCTGACGAAGATTCAAATCATTCTGCGAGAAGATATACTTCAAACTTTTATGATCTGTAAAGATCTCAAATCTCTCGCCATACAAATAATGCCTCCACATTTTCAAAGCAAATACAACTGCTGCCAATTCCAAATCATGAGTAGGATAATTTTCTTCTGCCGGCTTCAATTGCCTGGATGCATAAGCTATCACTTTACCATGCTGCATAAGCACTGCGCCAAGACCTCTCCTTGAAGCATCAGTATATAACACAAAACCACCACTTCCTGCCAGTAATGTCAATATAGGTGCTGATGTAAGTCTCTTCTTCAATTCCATAAAACTTTTCTGACATTCACTGGACCACACAAAAGGCACACCTTTCCTGGTCAACTTAGTCATAGGTGCTGCAATCTTAGAAAAATCTTGAATAAAGCGCCTATAATAACCTGCTAATCCCAGAAAACTTCTAATCTCGATTATTGTCTTAGGCACTTCCCATCTCATCACTGCTTCCACTTTACTTGGGTCCACTGCTACTCCTTTAGCTGAGATAGCATGACCCAAAAACGGAATTTCTTTCAGCCAGAATTCACACTTATTGAATTTGGCAAACAACTGGTTATCCCTTAACAATTGCAGGGTAACCTCAAATGAGCTGCATGCTCCTCTTCAGATGTTGAATAAATCAGAATATCATCGATAAAGACCACAATGAATTGGTCTAAATATGGATGAAAATTTCTATTCATCAGATCCATAAAACTTGCAGGAGCATTAGTCAACCCAAATGGCATAACCACAAACTCATAGTGACCATATCTAGTTCTGAAAGCTGTCTTATCTATATCCTCCTCTTTAATTCTCAATTGATGGTACCCGAACCTCAAATCAATTTTAGAAAATACCTTTGCTGATTGCAACTGATCAAACAGATCATCTATTCTCGGCAACGGGTACTTATTCTTGATGGTCACATCATTCAACTTTCTATAATCAATACACATTCGAAAACTTCCATCTTTCTTTTTCACAAATAATACCGGCGCTCCCCACGGGGAATGACTCGGTCTAATGAACCCTTTCTGCAACAACTCTTCTAACTGCTTTTTCAATTCCTTAAGTTCTACTGGTGTCATCCGATATGGATCTTTAGAAATCGGCATGGTACCTGGCAGCAACTCAATGGTAAGTCCACCTCTCTATGTGGAGCTAAACCAGGCAAATCCTCAGGAAAAACATCAGCAAATTCCCTAACCACGGGAACTGCTTCAACTGGCTGACTAGCTTCTACCAAACTTACCGAGGCTAAATAAGCCACACATCCAGCATTTATCAACTTTTTAGCTTTAATTGCAGAAATTAGAAACTTAGAGGTATAGAAAGGCATACCTTGATATTCAAATACTGCACCATTAGGATGACAAAACCTGATCTTTTTCTTTCTGCAATCTAACATTGCTCCATACATCTCAAGCCAGTCCATACCCAAAATAATATCATAATCTGATAACTGCAGGGCATACAACCGACCCGGCATCTGATTCCCTTCAATCATTACAGGAGCTTCATCTACATAGCTCGAAGTGAGCAAAAACTCACCTGAAGAAACCTCCACTACCAACTCACAAGACTTTTCTTCTAAAGGATGAGCTATACAATCCAGAAATTCCTTGGAAATAAAAGAATGAGAGGCACCTGAATCAAATAAAACTCTTGCTGAATATTCATAAAGAGGTAAAGTACCTTCTATCATATTCGATGCCTCCGCCTGGGCTCGGGTGATAGCCATAACCCGGCCTCTTCCCCGCTGCTGCGGTGCTCCTCTGCCACGACTTGACTGTGGCTACTGGAACTGCCGAGGCTGCTACTGCTACACACCTCTTCCATATCCATACTCTCTCAGATAGGGACAATTGCGGATCAAATGTCCCGGCTGATTACAATTATAACATCTATATCCCGGTGGAGTAACAGGCTGCCTGGCAGTACTCTGCTGCGACTCCTCCACCTCAGGCCTACCTCGGCCTTGCTGAAACTGCTGACGACCTCCCCATCCTCTTCCTTTGCCTTTAAATGCCTGCTTTAGTTTCTGACCCCATTTACCAAAGCCTGATGAAGAAGGTCCTGCTGGTGCTTTACCCTTACTTGCACCCACTGACTGCTGCGGTAGCCGAAAACTACCTGAACCTGACTCGCCCACCTGACGAGTCCGAATAGACCTCTCTAATGTAGCTGCTCTCTGGGCTGCTTCTTCCACTGTCTTACACATGAGAGGCACTATTGCATCCTGCAATTCCACTCTCAAACCTCTAATAAAGTACTCAACCATCATATTATTATCTGAAACAACATAAGGTGCATAACGGCTAAGCGCCATAAACCTCATCTGGTACTCTAGAACTGAAGAGTTATCTTGCTGGAGAGTCCGAAACTGCTCTCTTTTCACTTGCTGTACTTGAATCGGAAAGAATGTATCATTAAATACATCAAGAAATTCCGACCAAGTAATTGCTTCTTCTGTCCTGCCTGCAAAGGTGGTCTGCATCTTCAGTCGCCACCATTCCAATGCAAAACCTCTCAACTGATAAGCAGCTAACACTACTTTATCTGCTGTCGGACACCTCATAGTTGCAAAAACCCTCTCAATTTCATGAACCCAGTGCTCTGCTGTATCTGGATTCGGCCCTCCTGAATAGGTAGGTGGCTGCAATCTCAAAAACTTTTCAACCTGCATCACTGGTTCTTCTGCTATCAGCACTGGTGGTGGTGGTGGCACAGGTGCTGCAAAAGGCACCTCCACTCTTGGCGGAACTGGAGCTACAGGTACAGCCTCTCCATCCCCAGGTGGCACTGTAACCGGTGGTACCGGCGCCTGCTGATCCATCCTTGCCCGAATATCCGTGAGGCTTTCCCAGATTCTTTCTATCATACGATGGGTACTTTCCTCCGGATCATCTCCTCCACCACCCCAATCTCTTCTATCAGCCATTCCAGAAATTTTCTACATAAACAAAACACCAAACAAAAATCAAAACAACAAATTATCAAAACCAGGGTCCCTACCAGCAGTATACAAAGACCGAAATAAGGCTATGTATCTTTCTAGTTCCCTTATATTAACACGGACCTTGCTCTGATACCAACTGTGGCGGAATGCCTCGGCCAAGCCCGTTAAACCGATAACGTACTTGATCCGAGTCCGCCTCCCGCGAACGGGCCGAAGCCTCGCAAGGGAAACCAAACCACAGTCCGTGTAAACACAAGGAACACACCATTATATATATAATTCACAAGTTACATAGCCAAATTTCCACAAAACTGAAAGAAAGTACAAGAGCCTGGGGCATACCCCGGGGTACAACTGAAAAAAATAAACAACTATCTACACTACACTGCTGGAGCTACTACTACACAGCTGGAGGTACCGACCCTGCACCGCTATGGCGCGGCTCCGAACTGGACGACAGTCATGAAACGTCCTCCTCGCTCTCACCTGTGGGGGTAGGGGTGAGCCTCGCTAGTCACTGGCTCAGTAGGGAACTCCCCCAACACCGAGCAAACCAAAAACAGGTACGAAAGCAGTAAACAATACCAACAATTTATAGAACAGCTAAACAGAATATTAAAGCTGTAAAAGTACTCACCGTCTGCCGACTACGAGAATCAACTTTAATAATTAAACGGCAAACCAGTACAGGTGTACAAGCTAAAGTAGAGACAGCCAAACACGAGCCACGTGAACTGGTTCGCGACACCAAAAATTGACTCGGACAAGCTAACACAGGTCTACCTCTCAGTCTTGCAGCCACGGACGAAAAGTCCAGCTGCCGCTCCACGTGAAAAGGTCAAGCAACTATGGTGACCAACTAAACACCACCACCTGCGGACCACACGGTCGCAGGCCCATGCCTGACACCTCTAGAGATCCTGGCCCGGAACACTCTAGAGTGAGGCACTGGAAAAGTACTAGCTGGGGACCAATGTCGACTACTGGTGTCCGTACCCCCAACTACGAGCGCGCTACAAGTGACTAAAGACAAACACAAGTGTCACTATCCTACTGTCGTCTTTCCCTCAGCCGGACGTGCAACTCAAACACAGGAGTGAGGGTGTCCAGGTCAGACGACACAGACCTCGATGGTACAGCACAAGTACCAGGACAAAGCCCCGAGCTAATAGCCTGGCTCACAAAGAACCTGGGGCACCCAACTGAAGAGGTAACCACGGTAGGCGTCATACTACTCACCACGTACACAAAACCACGTGCACGTCACACACAAACCAAATGAAACGTCACGTAAACCTCAAGTAACAACGGTCCACTACACATGAACCCAACTGGACTCGCGTAAACATGCGCAGCCACGAAAGTAAGTAGTCACTGCATACTCCGTATGCTAAACACAGAAACCATGTGCACTCAGTGCACCAAAGGTGCCAACACACCATGCATTATCGATAAATACCTTAAATAGTATTTTCTGCTTATATACAAGTAGGCGGCCACATCGACTGCCGCTTACAGGAAGTAGACGGCAAGGGATCTGGCCGTCTATATCCTGGCTGATGAGCTTGACGACAAGCGATGTTGACGCCAAGTTCTTCAGCACTTTCCCTGCAGAAACCCTAACCGATCCCACATGCATTCCTGATCCCGAAACCATTGAGGAAATAGAAGAAAACAGTTCCTCTAACTTCCATGCACTATAATTAAACTAAAACAACGTGCTTTACTACTTAAAATCGTCAAACCACCCATTATCCCCGCATGGTGCAACCTAATCAGTAAATGCATTAAACATGCTGATTCAGGTGGTTACGTCGTGTTTTAATGTTTCTACCGAGCTAACAGGGTTCGTCCCCTACCTCAGAACACGCTAAAAACTCCCGCAATCTCCCGGTTCACACCGAACCCTCCGCGAGCTCCCACGGGAATTGCACCACGCTACGGTGTTTCCTCGCGCAATTCAGCAACGTCACACGTCCCACGATCCTCCATGCACCCTTCAGTACCTGTTGGAAGCTTTAGGAACATGGGGGCATGAAGCTGGGGCAAGGGAGAATGAGAACCAGGTGAAGAACCTACTCTCGGGTGACCCTATAACCTACAAAATTCTCAAGTTGGCGTCAACCCCTCTGCCGCCAATGGCAACCGCCACCCTAAACGTCCACATCTTGTGCCGCCAAGTTCATGCTGTCAACGGACGCCAACAAGTCAGCGACCACCCTTGGCCGCCAACTCCAACTCAACTGCAGCAGGTCCTATTTCATTTCAGGACCAAACCTGCACTTCACCTGAACAAACCACACATCCAAACCACGCATTCCACACAACCAACTCACTTGGCCTCACAACGGCCGCCACAACCACAACACACATGATCCGCATAGATCCAAAAACAAGCAACGTTACAATTCCGCTGTCATGTGTTATATATTTGTGTATGTTTCAGCCTATCGTACTAGTGTTGGGTAAATGTCCCACTGTGGCGACGCTTTCTATATCGACATGGGTTGGTAGAACCGTACCGATATAAAGAGGGTCGTTACACTAGATCATGCATAGGATAATTATCTTCTTGCTTCTCCAATTGTCAGGAAGCATAACATATCACTTTCCCATTTTGCATCAATACACAGCCAAGGCCGATTCCAGATGCGTCTGTGTACACTTCGAAGCTTCCTCCAACTACAGGTAACGTCAGTACATGTGCTGAAGTTAAGTGCTCTTTTAGTGATAGGAAACTGTCTTCACATTCGGCCGTCCATGTGAATGGACTCTCCTTTTTGGTAAATCTAGTCAATGGTACAGCTATCTTTGAGAAATCTTTAATGAAACGGTGATAATAACCAGCCAGACCCAGAAAACTTCTAATTTTAGATACAGTTGTCGGCCTTTGCCAATTCTTTATTGCTTCTACCTTTGAAGGATCTACAAAGATACCCTCCTTAGATATGATATAGCCAAGGAATAACACCTCCTCCATCCAGAATTCACATTTGCTCAACTTAGCATAGAGTTGGTGATCTCTAAGAACCTGCAGAGTAGTCTTCAAAAGTTCTTAGTGCTCTTCCTTGGTCTTGAAGTAGATAAGTATATCATTAATGAGCACCACTAAAAATTGATTCAAGTATGGCCTATATATGTTGTTCATGAGTTGCATAAAAGTCACTGGAGCATTAGTCAAGCCAATTGACAAAACCACAAACTCGTAGTGTCCATATCTACTCTGGAAAGTAGACTTGTGAATGTCTTTTTCCTTGATACGCAGTTGATGATAGCCTAATCTCAAGTTGATCTTGGAAAAGTATTGGGCTTCGGAGATCTGATCGAACAATTCATCAATGCGAGGTAATGGGTACTTGTTCTTTATTGTGAGCTGGTTTAATTGACTGTTATCACATCCTACTCATTGGCTATTTCAGATATAACAAAAGATTCGATAAAGCAATATAGACTTCATCTATAAACATAAGGTAGCGGAATAGTTCATTACATGAGTTGGTAGTTTTAGGTTTAGTACATACAACAGATCAGGGGGCAAGGGCACAGGGTTTGCTAAAATTAAAATTCACTCGGTGCACTATCCCCTGGATAGTTAGTCCCATCAGAGATGCCTGAAATGAAAGTAGGGGAAAACATGAGCAATTTTGCCCAGTAGGAAATTGCCTTTAACAACAAAAGTATTGCATGAAGGTAACACTGAAAGAAAACATGCATACTAGTCAATGAGGGAATACAAATTGCTATACACAATAATACTGTAACGCAGTCAAATGATGATATTATAACAGAACTTGCCCTGAACCAAGCAATAATAAAACTCATGCTATAATACAGTTCATGGAAATGTAGACTAAATTTAACAATAGGTGATGTCATGCCAAACACCCAGTAGATCCATTTCGATTAGCACAAATTCGAATTGTATGATTCAGTAATCGATTAGGGTGCTCTTCCTAACTGGATCGACCCCATTTGCATAGACATTAGTCCAGTAAAGTCCGAAGACCCAAGGTGTCATCATTTCCATTTGATCATTATTTAGTATGGTTTGGGCAGATCTTAAGATAACCTTAATAATATATTATGTCCAATACAAGGATACAATGATAGCATGACAAGGGTAGAACTATCAAGGGAGTTGGTCCAATATTTAAGTAATATAGAGTTGAATAAGAAATATATGAAGGGATCAAGCTAGAACAAATAGAAACTTGGTTCTAGTATTTCAGAAGAAATCGATCGACCGAAAAGACAAGGTCGGTCGACCGACCTAGCCAATAGCTATTTTTTAGTTTTACTGTGAAATCGGTCGACCGACCTAGCTAGTAGCTTGGTTCTTGGTTACAAGGAGAGGTCGGTTGACCAAAATGGCAAAGTCAGTCGACTGGCCAAACATCGGTCGACTAACCTGGTCAGTCGAAGCAAGTTTCTTACATTGGTGAGGATCAGTCAACTGGAAAGATCGATTTCTGCTTTCAGTCGACCGATTCTGGAAAAACCTAGAATTACACAGGTCAAATTCACACTACTTTTTTGGCTTGGGAATGAAAATAAACAATCAGGAATAGAAGAGTAAGGGCTATTCTATAGTGCTACATGATTTTCAAGGGCAGTGGGAGGTTTTAAGCTCCCTATCTCTCTTCTTTTTCTCTCTTGGGTGGGCAAGATGGAGGGGGATCGATCGACCGAAATGATCAGTCGGTCGACCGATCCCGGTGGTAATACAAATTGGTTTCTACTTGTTCTGAAACAGTGGGTTGAAGTTTCCAAAGGGAGTGGAGGCAGTGACTGGGTACAAGGGCTTACTTTGACACTAACAAGTGCTCAGAACAATGATACTTGGAGAGTAACAAGCAACAAGCGAGAAGGGAGATCATTAGACAATGTTTTCTACCTAGTAAGAAGAAAATAACACTAATACTTGAAGAAGAAGAGCTCTGGAACTCCTTCGACTACCCACTGCTCAACACCCAGCACCTAGCCTTCCTCTTCCTCCTCAGTCTTTGGTGAGAGCAGCAGCAGCAACAAGCAGGCAGCAAGCAGTTGCAGTCCGGATAAGGATAACAAGGGGGTGTATATGTAGAGTTTATCTCAAATGAGGCGAGCGCAAATTCGTGGACGATGGGGATGAAATCCTTGGGGAGATTTCACCCGGGGTATACACGTAAGGGGGTTAATATGTAACCCATATTACCTAGGGTGAATAATAGTATTACGTAATCATTGTGTCAACATGCATATATAAATATAAATAAATAATATAATATATATATATATATATTATATATATATATACCATTTCTTTTTAATCCTTTCCTACCAATGAAATTTTATTTTTTTGGTTATTAGTTTATGTAGCCTCATGTGTGCTTATCTCCAATCATTATTTTGATAATGGTAGTGTGTGGTATACCAGAACATTATCATACATTATTTTAGAAATTACATGACCAATTATTTTTATAAATAAAATTGATGTGTTACAACGGTAGTTGATGCAAAGTCTCATCGTTCCCTCATTCTTCCTGACGAGGAGAACTGGCGCACCCATAGGGATGTGCTGGGCCTGATAAAACCCAGATCTAGTAATTCTTGTATTTGCCTTTTTAACTCCTGTAATTCAATGGGTGACATGTGGTAGGGTGATTTGGATATAGGAGCTGCCCCAAGTAGCAATTCAATGGTGAAATTTACCTCCCTTTCGAGCGATAATCCAGGTAATTCTTCTAGAAAGACATCAAGGTAGTCTCTAGCTATGGGGATCTCTTCCAGCTTGGGTTTCTTCTTTTCCATTACAATGACGGAAACCAGGAAAGCATCACAACCTTGGTTTATCAGCTTGGAAGCTTTAAGAGACGAGATAAGAATAGGGTGTGTGCGGTAACAAATACCAAGAAAAAAGAGTTTTGGAAGGTTTGGTATTTTAAAGGTAACCCTTCTATTACGGCAATTAACATCCGCATCATACTTGATCAACCAATCCACTCCCAAAATGACATCATATCCTTTCATATCCAGGCATATAATGTCAGCAGGGAGGTTTTGTCCTCCAATTACCATTTCACTAGCAGGAAGATAATGTTTGAGTTCATATTCCGGGCCAAGGGGAGAGGCTACAGTGATCTTTGATTTCAGGGGGACAGGTTCTATTGGTAGAGTTGTAGCAAATGCAGATGAAATAAAAGAATGTGCAGCTCTAGTATTAATAAGGGCAAAAGCAGGTTGAGAATAAATAAAGATGGTATCTTCCACCATACCTCCTTCCTCAAGGAGGTCCACTTCTAACACTGCATTAAGGTGTCCCTGACGCCATGGTATGTTTCATGTTGTACCCGACTGATCTTTCAACATAGGGCAATTAGGTATGCAGTGATCGTGACCACCACATCTCAGGCATGCTCCTAGCTTCTTCCAGCACTCTTCAGCTCGGTGCCCTGGCTTATCACAGAACTGACAGTTTTTAGCCAATTGTCTTTCTTCCACTTTGACTTTCTTTTCTAGACCATAGCCTTTTCTAGTATTTGGCCTCTTGTTGTTATTTTTTGTTGTTGTTGTAGCAGAATGTTCCGACTGTATTGGTCGCCCCTTTCTTCATGAAACTAGCTTTGTTGCCTCCTTTCCCTTTAGGCTTTCCACCTTAGCCATAGTGTCTTTCACCAGCAGAGCTCGCTGGACCATCTTTGTGTAAGTACAGATGTTAAGTGGTCCTAGCCTTTCAATGAATACGAGCTTGAGCCCATCCATGAACTGATTAACCTTAAACTTTTCTATGCCCACCAGATGAAGGGCATACTACACCAAATGAACGAATTGAGCTTCATACTCAGCCACGAACATTCCTCTTTGTTTCAACGTGACAAACTCGGTCGCTTTCTTTTCTTGCACCCTTTCGGAGAAGTACTTACCCCAGAATATCTCCCGGAACTCTTCCCATACTAGTTCAACAACATTAGGTAGATGGGCTGATGTGGCCTTCCACCAAAATTTGGCATCCTTGTTGAGTTGGAAAGTAGCCAGTAACACCTTCTCCCTCTCAGTGCATTACATTACTTGGAAAACTTTTTCCATTTCCTCTAGACAATTTTCTGCTTCATTTGGGTCAGAGGATCTAGAGAATATGGAAGCTGTGATGCAGATCACCTGCTCCGTTCTTAGCTCCAGCTTAATTCACATCTTGCACTACATTCTACAATGCTTGGGTTAGTCCTACCATAGTATCTTGCATGGCTTGCCACTGGTAGCGGTTGCCTACCATTGCTAAGGAATAATGAAGCTCTTGAGAAAAAGGACAACAACTAATTAACATTCTTAAACATATCATGATGATTTATGAATACGGGTGTTTAGTTATAAAACTAGCTTATTCCCAGTCTCTACCCAATCTTACTAGGCATTATATGCAAGTTTTATGACCTAAGTTTCACAGGTATCTCTAAGTCCTGAGACATATAAGTCCAATTTTGTTTCCTAGGCTCTGATACCACTAAATTGTCATGTCCCGAGAATTGCGCAGCAGGAATTAGTTAGATATTCGAGATGTGAGCAGTCGGCAAATAAGCCTCTAGCTAGCGAGCAATAGATTTACATCAACGCAAACATATAAGAGCCCATAGAATGAATATAACTAAGCTTTTATTCAAATCTCCTTAATGTCTAAGACAACTTCATGAACTTCAAACTGCAATGACTCAAGAAAAATGGAAAATTACATGGGATTACACTTCCTCACTACCTACTACATCAATCTAACTCTCAAATTAAACTAATGGTAGACACCATGGTTGGAATACACTCTTCACTCAAATGCATTCCCATCATTTGCTTGGTCCTCCTCTTCCAAGTCTATGTCACCTAAAATGTTAAGAAGCAGGTAATGAGCAAACTAGCCCATATGATTTATATCTCAATGTGTGGGTAATGATGTAAGTGATTAACATTTTAAGAACTAGGCAAACACGATTATCAAGATACGCATGTACTAGAAAACTATTTAAAACAAGACATGTGAGCAAGATTGATTGAGCAAGAGTGATTTAAATATAAGTGATTGAACAAGAGCAAGAATGACGTAATAAGTAAGAACTAGCACTAGAGCAGTATTTCCAATCACGTAGGATATTAGTTAATTGCAAGAACGTAGGATGGCCATATCATGCAAGCAAGTAAGCATGCACAAGCAAGAACTTGTAACATGTACAATAATCAGCACGATAACATAATCTGCACCAAGGATCTATGCCACCTTGGAATGCACACTATGACATGTGTATGTGGTCATGTATCTAGCATTCAACACGCAAGTACTCCCAGCACAAATACAACACCAGTAATCATTATACCCGAAGGTTAATAGTATATTTTCGACTCTCTGTCGATGGGGCTAGACTGGAGCCCTTAGATACTCGTCGTGCCCGATACACATCTCACTATTTCAAATGTAGATACCCATAAACAACTATGGCCAACAACAAGAGTTTCAAGAAGTACATATTTCAATGTCATGTTTATAATGATTTCAAGAAGGATAAGTCATGTGAACATGATTTCATGATAACAATAGTCTAGAAAGAATTTTGGCAGCATAACAGTGCGATTTACACTTTAGTTAAATATTTACTTTATTAGGTTGGTTTCATGATTACAAAGTCACACTCATGAGAAAGAGACAAGAGAGGAAGCGCATTCTATCTTCTGGGAACTTCAATGGTTCAACCAACTCAATCTCCATAAGGGAATCCATGGAGTACAAAGAATTACGGAGGTCTAGTTAGAAAGGTCATTAGTCTACCAGTATGGAATGTCCAGTAGAGAGTTTCCAATCCCCCAAGAAAGGGCTGCCTATTATGCAAACGTGCAATGTAGAGTGTGCCTCAAGATGTCACAATCCACCAGTTTAAAAACAAGCGGAAAGAAAATAACACGAAGACATGATAAAGATAGAGAAATAATATTATAACAACATGCTTTTCTACATTTTAACAGAATATACTTTCAGTTTAATAACAAGTTAGGACAACAAGATGGAGCAACAATCTCATGAAAGATAGATCAATCATTTAAGACCAATTAGAATAGACCCTCAGGTTGTTAAGACTTTTGCGTGTGTTGATCACTTTTAGGCAACTAGACAAACTGGCCCATACTTTAAATTCATGTAAACATGCAACACCCAAAAAATAGAACACCGACTGGTTGGTTACTGGGATACCTTAGAAATTGCGACGGGTTCAATCATCACCTTTTTCAAGGCTTAACAAGTGAAACAATACTTTTGGTTTGGCCACTAAATCGCAACAAGTTAATGGTCACCTTTAAATTGTGATGTCTAAAGGGTCGCTACGACATTCAAATCGCGATGTGGTGAACAGTTGCCTTCACATCGTGACTACACGACAAGTCGCTACCACTTCAAATCATGATGACTAGATGCATCATGTTCTCGATGGGTTTTCAAATTTTAGATATAAAAATTACATGGAAACCAAGGGCAGGAAACACAGTCAAATAGCGACGCAATGAATGGTCACATTCTCGACGTACACTGAATTCCATGCGGCGCATAGTTTGATGTGTCAGGGCTATCAGAATAGACCCTTGAACGCGACGAGATGTGTCGTTGCACTACAAGAAATTGTGATGAGGTTGTACATCGCATTATGATGATCAAGGACATGATGTTTGGAGTGGTCGCATTCATCAATCTTATCCGAAAATGCTGAAAACGGTGTAGTTTCACTTGCTTGATCTATAACCCAAAATCTAAGAGTCCTTGAACAAAATTACGAATATGAAAGTTGTAGGGAATGACGAGTAGAAGAGATATATGGCATTGGATTGACCCAATTTGACCTCAGGATGCATGAAACACAATGAGAATGCTATAAGCCCTAACTTTGCACGATGTTTGGAAAACACTTAATACTCAAAGTATGCTCGATGAAAATTGGGGAAAATAGGTGCATATGAAACTAGACACACAAGGCTTCCCCATGGTATATGATTTGTTAAGGTTTGGACCGAGATCACCTACCTTTCAGTGCTCTTAAGAGAGGTCTTATGCAGGACAAAGAAGAACGAGTTCTTGGGATGAAGGCTTCAATTGGGGCGATCTCCTCCTCCTCTGGTGCTATATCCAGCCTCCACACAACCTCATAAAGATGGTAACGCATCCCCAAATGAGTACTTAAGGGTTTAGGGTTGTTTGGAGTCCCATTGCAACTAGGAAAGAGGGAACTCCGTGTTTAGGTTGATCATTTCCTAAACTCGAGGATTCTCATACCAATTAGAGTGAAATAGCTATTAAGAAACCTCATATTATGGTTGGGCACGAATTTGGGTTAGTTTTAGAGGTCTATTGATCTAGATTTTTGCCCAATTGCCCTTTCTAATTTATGCCCAATTGAAGCTACAAATTTTGGAGATTTATTGCCATTAGATTTTTGTTCTTTGAGCCAAAAGTGTATGTCTAGACCATAATACTATTTGATGGTTGACTCATCTTATTTAATGTCGAGCAATGGATTTAATTTATTCAATGAACTCTTTTTGCACATACGATTATGATGCATTTGTTTTTACCATTTGATAATATTAAATTATATTTTCAATTTATTATCAAAATTTTAAATTGTTAATTTTCTAAGCTGCTACATGGCCCATTATATTGCACACTTAACACACAAATTAGACCAAAAAAATAAATATAATAAATCAAACACTTGGGTCATCAACGAGTGTTTGTGATCTTATCAACATGAAGATCAATTAGTGTTTTGTGATCATCAACATCTACAATGTACAACACTGGATATATTGGTCGAGTCGACTAAAAAACAGAAACCAGTCGACTGATTTCCTATAGAATTCAGAAAATCCCAAGTCAATTTCAGATTATAAAAAAAGAATCTATGTAAACTCATACCTGACCATTTATTACAAAAGCCCAGAGATTTAGAATCTTCCTAAAACACTTATTAAAAGGAAAACTAGCTCATTAAAAGAATCAACAAATAAAACTCTCTCATTGTAAACACATGGACCAAATTGGTAATCCACAATATCATGCTTCAATTAAGGTTTATTTTGTCATCTTGAAAACACAATCATGCACATGGGGACAATGTGGTAGACTACGCCACATTCATGCAAGGCTTGGTATAGGCGATGCAGACTCAGGTACAGACTCAAGTGGCTATTTAGGCATAGCTTCAGGATCAAGCTCAAGCACTAGCTTATCAAGAGCATGGATATGGTGGAGTGTCGACCATGGAGAAATTTAAGCAGATGGATCCTTCCTCTTTTAAGGAGGAGAGCTAGACGTTGGTTGTTGGGAGCTAGCCGAGGGAGATTTGAGAAGATATTCAGGGCCATTTTTTGTGCAGAGGATGACAAGGTCAGTCTAGGTATGTATATGTTGCAAGAGAGGGTTGATGTGTGGTGGATTCAATTTTGCACATGCAGTGTGAGGGTAGAGACCAAGACATGACATCGACAGATATTACCAGATTGTTCAATGCCAAGTTCATTCTAGAGCATGTAAGACAAGATGGAGCAAACGTTTCTGGCACTGACGCAAGGTTCAAGGTCGGTATTAAAGTATGAAGCTAGATTTACGGAGTTATCCAAGTATGAACCCTATATAGTGGTAGATGAGTGTAGGAAGGTGATAAAATTTGTGATGGGGATCAAGCCATCACTTAGGACTCAATTGGTCGCTCTTGACCATCGGAGCACAGAGGCAACACTTAGCACAGAGTGTCGAAAGAGAGCGAGATGGAGCTATATTTAGAGGAGAAAAGGGCTACATTGAAAAGGCCGTTAGAGTTGTTCCACAGGTAAAACAAGAACAAGAAGTCTTTGGTGGTTTAACAACCAACAATTACACCTTTAGAAATGTCACGTCCCGACATTTAATATAACGATAAATGTCGGAACATGAACGAATAAGAAATCAAGAGTAAAATTTGAACTATTCGAGTAAAAAATTGCTCGATGCTTCACTAAATAAAAATTTATTAAATGTCGTTCTACAAGTGTTACATGATTCTCAATTTACAATTCAAAAGTAAACACCGCAAAGGTTGATCTCTCAGCCCACAAATCCCGATGTCCCGCCTTCTAGAACTGTAGATTACCTGAGAAAAAGTAGGATTTGATGAGCTAACTAGCCAGTAGAATTCAATCTACTAATAAAAAAGAATGAAGATAACCAAGGACAGGATAAGAATTTTAACTGTTAGCAATGTTGGATAACAAAGATGATTAGATGACCATGTCAAATAGATAATAATTGTGAAATAGGAATACTGAATTAAGATTGCATGATCAATAATTCAGAATAACAACTACATTCTGGTTCAAATTCATATCCAACTCATTATAAAATAACATGATGACTAATCAAGCTAGTATTGATGCAATGCCAAACATCCACAGATCCTTTATCGTTCCGCACGACAACTAAACGAATTCGGGTGCTCCTCCCGGGACTGGACTAGCCCCATTTGCACAGGCATATATCTCAAATGAGTCCAAAGACCCACAAATTGTCATCATAATTCATTCTTGTAAAAGATTCAAGTGGGGGTACATAAGTACTCAAGATCTCTTATAGAACAAAGGTTCAGGATTCAATGCCAAATTTATAGAAGGTTGTAGACATGTAGGAATCAAATATACTTGAGGTGTTTAAAGACAATCCATAATGGCATATGAATAACATTTGAATGATCTTTCTCAGACATACAGTAGTTGGAATCCAAGGAATTAAGGGAAACAACTAGTTGGGTTAATACCAAAGTGTCTCACCTTTTAGACATGAAACAAATCAAGTTGAACACCTTAGACAGGTGAATGTCGACAGCCAGGGAGTGGCTGTCGACATCTACTGTCCTCCCAGAACCAGTTTTTGGGACCTGAATACTGTCTGTCGACAAGTCAAGGTCGGCTGTCGACAGGTGAAGGCCATTTGTCGACAGATGAAGGCTATCTGTCGACATCTACTGGTGGTTCTGCATTATTCGGGTTCTGGAAGCATGGACCCTGTCGACAGGTGGGTTCTGGCTGTCGACAGGTGTAGTCTAAACTTCCAGAAATGGTTGTGCAACATATCAAAATACCAATCTATGTGTTCCTATGATTCTAAACATGGTAAACAACACCTAATGGGTCTGGTTAGCACTTCTAAACACCACTTTAAAAGAAGGAAAGAAGTGGAATAAAAGAAATACAAATTGTACACATGGATGGCTAGAAACTTGGGAAAGGAGAACTACTGGAAGAACAACTGTTCTTACACTTGTCCCTACATCTAACAGGAAATTTTCCACAAACACACTTGAACATGACATGATCTTTAGCTAAAACAAGCTTACAGTGGATAGAAAAACAATCATAAGGATGCTCTCAGAATCTAAGCCAGGGTACAAACATGGTAACACTTTAATCTCAAGCTTTTAATCAAGGATAGGAGACAAGAAGGAGGGAATAAAGAGAGAATCCTACTTTGAAAGTTTACACCTAAAGACATGAGTGTCAATTTAGAGACATGAACTCAATGGAAAAGAAGTAACCAAGAGAGCTTACTGAACCTCATGACAACGTGAGGTCAAAGTAGATGCTTGAACTCCAAGACTTTAAAGGAAGGAGAAGCAAGAGAGGAAGACAAGAAGAAAGAATCCTACCTGACTTAGGAAGATGAAGGCCTTCTCTTCTCCTCAACGAAGGAGCCCACAGTAGCAGGGAGAAGGAAACTATAAGGCTGCGGAAGTAGCAGCAACAAGAGAAGAAGTAGTAGCAGCCACGGCAAAGCAGCAGCAGTAACGGCAAGAACAACAGTAGTAGTAGCAGCAGTAGTAGCAGGAGGAGAAGTAGCAACGACAAAAGCAGCAGCAGTAGCAGGAGCAGTAGTAACAGGAGCAGGAGCAACAAGTGGTGGAAAGATCTTACGAAGGGTGAAGGAGAGTTTATATAAACTCTCAAACCCCATGCATTTATGGCACGTAGGCCATACATGTGTTGCGGTACAAGCCTCTCCTACCCACCCAAAGCCACATTTACCATGCAAGTTTCCCATGGCTTACACCTAAGGTGAAACGTGTAGGCAGTTTAACCTAGGTAAAATAACCTTACATAGCCATAATGCGTAAGCAACAATTATTCCAAGAAATGGGTTACGTAAATAGGTGGAAATTCAGCTGGCCCATTTGACCCTAAATTTTTATACCCAGTAAAAATTACCCAGAAAATCATTGTGTTGACTTAATCTTGATATTCGGGCGTCAATAATTCAGGATATTTATGTTTCTAGTATAAGCACATTTTTCTAGAAATTATGGTGTTTTCATATTTCAATTTCGTTACAAAATTCTGATGTTGCCCTATCGGGGTGCGCACCTCTGAGTACGATACTGGAATAATATTTATTAGTACAAATTAATCTTAAATTAATGTTAATTACATCACATGATAGTAGTTATGTTTAACAATCAAAATCTTCACATTTTTTAAATTTTCAAATAAATTTTTTTTTTGGGGTGTTACAACTCTCCCCCACTAAGAAAAGAGTTTGGTCCTCCAAACTCCACAACTAGTTTGAATGGATCACTAGGATTATGTTTTCAGCCTTTTAAATTTTATTTAGTCTAGATTAGTCTTATCAGTCTTGTCTTGATTATTATATCATACGATGTATACATCCACTATATATATTGTTGTCATGACACCGTCAGTTGATGGGAATCTGAATATTAATCAACATTTTTAGATCTTAAGAAGCCATGTTATGATCATGGGTTCAATTAGATGCACCCTCTACTATGTTCTTTATTTTTGGCAATAGTATATTAAGTATTAAGAAGATCCTTGTTAATAGCATATTATACTTAAGGTCTCCCCCACTAAGAAATAACCTTAATCCTCGGAGAGTTATATGAATACATATTCCCTTGGCAGAAAACTGGCTAAATGAGATAGAACGCATTTTCCGCGTCATGCAATGCGCAGATGGGGACAAACTATTGCTAGCAACATTTCAACTTGAAAGGGACGCCCATTCGTGGTGGGAGTCTGTAGAGGCCACCAGGGCCGATGCACAATTTACATGGGATGAGTTTAAGGAGCACTTCAACTCCAAATATTTCTCTGAACGAGTTCAAGAAAAGAAAGCCTCTGAATTTGCTGCACTGAAGTAGAGGAATCTCTCAGTTGTCGAATATGAAGCACAATTCTCAGGGTTGGCACAATATGACAATCACCTTGTCGGCACCGAGAAAATGAAGGCAAAGCACTTTCTCAACAGGCTCAAACCCACATATATCACCCAACTCGCACCGCTTAACATCTAGAATTATGCCGAGATGGTCAAGAAGGCACAGCTGCTAGAGAATGCGACCGACCTCACCAATCGCATCAAGGGTAGAATGGTCAAGAAAGAACAGACATTAAGATCTTCGATCAAGCCCACCAACGGCAAGAAAAGGCCATTAAGCATTACCGATGGGCCAAGCCAAGAGCAGATGCCCAAGGTCTTCACCCCCTCTGCCCCCCAACAAGCCCAGATGCAAGCACTGTGACAAGCTAGGTCACACTGTCGAAGAATGCTGTAGGAAGGTAGGTGCATGCCTAGGATGTGGGAGTCGAGAGCATCGTATTCCCGACTGCCCAATGCTTAAAGAAAATGAGAAGCATCCTGTGGGACCAAAGAAGCCAGGTAGACTCCAAGCAGTTCAAGAAGCAGAAAACGCCGAGGAAGGCGGAGTTGTAGAAGGTACCTTACCAGTCTTTTCTCAATCAACATTTGTTTTGTTTGATACTAATGCAACACATTCGTTCAGATCACAAGCATTTTCTGATACATTAAATGTTAAACCTGCATCTATGAGAAATGAATTACCTGTTACAACACCACTGGGCGAGAAAGCCCAACTGAACAAATATTTCCCATTAGCTGATGTCATGATTGGTGAACTAAATCTAAGAGCCGATCTGATCTGTATGCCCATGGAGGGCTACGATGTCATATTGGGAGCCGATTTACTGCACTTACGGGGATCTTGTCGACTGTAGAAGAGGGAAAATTTCCTTTAGTGAATTCCCTAAGTTGACCTTCACGGGACGTAGACACAAGAGGTACTTGTCTCTCATCTCTACTATTCGGGTACAAAGCAAGATAAGAAAGGGTTGTGTGGCATTTCTTGCCGCCATAGTGGTTGAAAAGAAAGCATCTAAGATAGCTGACATACATATAGTGCATGAGTACTCCGACGTGTTCCTGGATGAGCTACCAGGCATCCCACCTGAAAGAGATGTAAATTTCGCAATCGATCTAACTTCTGGAGCAGCACCGGTGTCACACCAACCCTACCAAATGTCCCCTGCTGAATTAAAGGAACTAAAGGAGAAATTGATGGAATTATTGGAAAAGGGCTTTATCAGACTAAGTACTTCTCCTTGGGGAGCACCTGTGTTGTTTCTCAAGAAGAAGGATGGATCTATGAGACTATGCATTGACTATAGGCAATTGAACCAGCTGACTATCAAGAACAAATACCCTCTGCCTCGTGTCGATGAATTGTTTGATCAAATATCAGGAGCCAAATACTTCTCTAAGATTGATCTTAGATCAGGATATCATCAGATGAGAATTAAGGATGCAGATATTTACAAGACAGCTTTCATGAGTAGGTACGGTCATTATGAATTTGTAGTCATATCTTTTGGACTAACCAATGCTCTTGCAGCTTTTATGCAATTGATGAACAGCATCTATCGACCATACCTCGACAAATTCGTTGTGGTTTTTATTAATGATATTCTCATATATTCTTAGACCAAGGAAGAGCATGAGGAGCATCTGAGGATCGCTCTATAGATCTTGTGTGACAACAAGCTCTATGCTTAATTGAGCAAGTGTGAATTCTGGCTCGAGGAGGTGTCATTTATAGGCCATGTCATATCAAAGGATGGTATAGATGTTGATCCTTCCAAGGATGAAGTTGTACTCAACAGGGAGAGACCGACCAATGTGACTGAGATCAGAAGCTTTCTTGGACTGGCTGGCTACTACAGGCGGTTCATAAAAGATTTCTCCAAAATAGCTGAACGTCTTACTCGCCTTACACGAAAAGAGAACCCTTATGTCTGGAGCAAGGAATGTGAGAAGGGCTTTTAGACACTCAAGCAATGCTTGGCATCTGCACCTATCCTCGCGTTACTAGTCGAGGGCGAAGGATTCTCAATCTACACTGATGCATCTGGCTGTGTGTTGATGCAGAATGAGAAGGTAATAGCCTATTCATCAAGACAGTTGAAGCCTCATGAGGTCAACTACCCCGTCCATGACCTGGAACTAGCTGCAGTAGTGTTTGCACTTAAGATATGGAGGCATTATCTTTATGGAGAGCAATTCATTGTCTTCTTTGATCACAAGAGTCTGAAGTGCTTATTCTCCCAAAAGGAGCTCAATATGCGACAAAGGAGATGGCTGGAATATTTGAAGGAATTTTGATTTCAATATCCAGTACCACCCTAGTAAAGGTAATGTAGTAGCTGATGCGGTCAATAGAAATCCTGTAGCATCCTTGTCTTGTTTAGTCATGGGCGAGATGCAATTACTTCAACAATTCGCTAGTCTAGATCTAAACATTGAGCAGAGAAGTGATCAGGTGTTAGTGGCCAACCTTAGAGCTCAACCCGACATGTTTGTCGAGATCAGGGAGCAACAAGCTAATGACCCATTTTTAATTCGAGTCAAAGAAACCCTAGCAGACTGACCAGACTTCTCCATCATGAAGGACGAGAGGTTGTTATTTCAGGGAAGGACTTATCTACCTGACAATGAAGAATTGAAAAAGAAGATGATGGATGAAGCCCACAAGACTAAGTATACAATTCACCCAGGAGCAACCAAGATGTACCAGGACATGAAAAGGTCATTTTGGTGGCCCAACATGAAGTGTGAGGTGGCTGATCATGTCGCGCACTACCTCACATGTCAACAAGTGAAAGCAGAACACCGACGTCCTGCGGGTGTACTTAAACCCTTGGACATACCGGAATGGAAATGGGAGAGCATCGGAATGGATTTCATCATGGGTTCACCCCAAACTCGTGGTGGACTCGATGCTATTTGGTAATAGTGGACAGATTGACAAAATCCGCACACTTCCTAGCAATTAAAAGCACCTAGAGTGTTGACGTACTAGCAGCTTTGTATGTAAAGGAGATTGTGAGATTACATGGAGTCCCTGTGTCCATAGTCTCAGATCGTGACCCCAGATTCACCTCTAGGTTCTGGAAGGGACTTCAGACTGCACTAGGCACCAAACTAAATTTCAGCACAACATTCCACCCACAGACAGATGGGCAGATGGAAAGAACAAATCAGATTGTGGAAGATATGCTACGTGCATGCACTATAGATTTTGAGGGGTACTGGAATGAACAACTATCCCTAATAGAATTCACCTACAACAACAGCTACCAGGCCAGCATCAAGATGGCACCGTTTGAAGCCCTGTATGGTACAAGCTATAGATCGCCAGTCTGCTAGAATGAAGTAGGTGAACAGTAATGGTTGGGACCAGACATGGTATAGAACACTAGCAGAGATATACAGATCATCAGGGATAGAATTAAAATAGCTCAGTCTGGGATGAAGAGCTATGCAGACAAGAGAATAAGGGACCTAGAATTTCAAATCGGAGATCATGTGCTACTTAAAGTATCCCCGACCCGAGGATTTCAAAAGTTTGGGATGAAAAGCAAGTTAAGGCCAAGATTCATAGGTCCATTTGAGGTACTGGAAAGAGTTGGTGAAGTGGCATATCGTCTGGCATTACCTCCTAAGTTTTCAACCGTACACAATGTTTTTCATGTGTTGATGCTGAGAAAGTACATGTACGACCCCATCACATGTAATAAGCTATGATGATATTGTCCTGCATAAAGATATGACCTATGAAGAGAAGCCCGTTAGAATATTAGACAAGAAGATACAATAGCTTCGGAATCGACCTATATCTATGGTAAAGGTGCTTTGGAGAAATCACGAAATCGAAGAAGCCACGTGGGAACCCGAAGCAACCATGTGACGGAATTAACCAGAACTATTCAGTAAGTCAATCTTCCTCTTATGATCTTATGAATTTGGGGACAAAATTCATTTTAAGAGGGGGAGGATGTAGCAACTCTGATTTTTTTTATTTTTGATAAATAGTATTAATTGAAATAAAATGATAAATTAATCAATAAATGTGATAAATAGAATTAAATTAGAATAAAGGGTAAATAAATTAGAATAAAAGGAATTAAATCAAAACTCATTAAGCTAAATTAGTAAATGGGTTAAACAAATGATCCACACATGAATTAATGGGCCAAAAAGCCAAGAGCCCATCTTTGGATGGGAGATAATTATGCTAAATTCGTACCAAAAATAGTAATAATTAGAAAATGGTTAAGATAACTACTAATTAACTAATATCTATCCTAAAAAGTCCTAGACTTACCCTAACCCCTTGGCCACGAAATTAGACCTCTCCCTTAGCTATTTAGGTGGATAAATCCTAGAAAAGTAAAGATATACATGGAAATTCGTAGCTAAGAGGAGAAGGAAGAGTTGGAGAAAGGTTGGACTCTTAAACCCCAAATACAAGCCCAATTCGCGTCTACCCAACCCTAGTTCGTTTCTGGAGCATTGGAGAACGAGGGAAGAAGGCTTTAGATGAGTAAGTCAAGGAGGAGAGGCTTGGAGGAAGGGAGGATTTCATCATTTTCGCCATCTTCAACCCTTCTGCCCTAGGATCTTAAAAGCATGAAAGGTAGGCAATCTCTCAAGCTAAATCTAATTAAACTCAACCCTAGGTAGACCTTGATCCCCTCTATCGAAGCCCCATGTTTGCCCCAATTTTTGTTGTGCCATGAAGGAGTATTTCATGCTCCAATCCATGTGCTATACATGTACCCGAACTCACTTGTTTGCCTTCAATTCATGAATACTCTTGATCTCATACCTTGCAAATTTTATCATATGTACTGCATGCTATAAGGATTCGAATGATCCTATTTTCCCCAATTTTCATCATGTATCCTTTGAGAATTAAATCGATTTCTCACACTGTGTATGTTTTAGGTCACTAAAATGTACCTAATTAAAGCATGTCCAATCCATGCCTATTTTCTAATTACTCGTACATGTTGATACATCTACATGTCTATTTTCGTTTAAAACTAGTTTCGTGATTTTTGGACATGTATGTGATTTTATATCGAATTTTGAATAGCCCTATATCCAACAATGGAAGGAAGGACCAAAACCTAAAATGGGGTTGTTTTCCCCTTTTGGGCTTCGGCCCACCTTCTCAAATCGCGACGGCCAGACCCGTCGTGATCTCATAAGGTCACAACAAGGCAGGGCGCCGCGTCTTGAATGTGACGGCTCGACTCATCGCAGTTTCCACCGTAAACCGTAGGCCCGGCCTAGTTCAGCAGAACGCGACCGGCCTGACTGTCGCGACTTGAAACGCGATGGGTACCCCCATCGTGATTTCACAATTTCGGCCAGAACCCTTATTTTCTCATAAACCCCTATTACTTAGGCTATTAAATCACAATTAAGACCTTAATTGGTACTGATATGAATAGTAACAAAATGTGTATAATATTGGGTAATATTCACATGAAATTCATTAATTAAAAACTATGTGCATGATGATCTTGCTCTCATGATTTCTTTACACTTGCACACACTAAACATAAATGTTGCCATGAGACCTATTAATTTACTCAATAATATAACTGGTAATTAAGTGTAATTATTTACTAATCTCCCCATTATGTAAATGGACTTGTCTTCATTTTATTCGCGCATTTTGTATACCGTTATCGTGTCCCTCTGCCTTCGAGCACTCAAGGCACGACGGACACTTATTTTGTACACACTTCTTTCTTGACTTGGACCACCTCTTCGTTGGGAATACTCCTGACTGGACCAGGGACTCCTTGTCAAGGCCTCCATATGTCTTCTTGGCTTTGGCAGACATCCATTGCTGACGAGCAAGTTGTACCATTAAAACCCTTTTACACCTTAGGGATCAATATGATCCAATGGCCTTAGCATGTTCTCTCTTACCTTGGGATCACGCTGGACCTCTAGTCTGTGTTCATGGCACGGCTAGTGGGCGGTTGTGACTTCTACCGGACTGCCTGCACACGACCTAGTGCTATGCAACTGTTACTATTGCCTGTTTATCGTTGTTTTTACGAATATGTCCCTATCTCATCTACTATCTCTATACTCTCATTTGTTCACATTTTCTCTACACTCTCGTCTATTCATCAATTACTCTCATCTATTCTTTGTACTCTATTTGGCCATACAACTAATTGTCTAAGATAGGAATATGACTATGCCAAGCAATAGGGCCCAGTCTGGTCCTGGGAGGTGCCCCCGAAAAGTGCTATTTGCCCATGGGAGTTAAAATGATCAGGATGTCGGCATACATCCAGTGCTATTTATACTATCAAGATTTAATCTATGACAATCAATAAATCCAAGTCCTATCAATACAAGTGCTATCATTATTAGTGCACTGTTGTGCAACTTTTCGTGCTATTTCATTACATGGCCAATCTGTTATCATGCTAGTTGTGCTATTAGTGCTATCGTTCTCTTGCCATCATTACTTTGTTCTCTTGGCTATACAAGCTCGTTCTCTTTAGTTATCCTTACATTAGAGATTAATCACTTAAAGCATGCCTGTTTATATGAGATATTAAGTCCTACTGGGCGTTTATCGCTCATCCTGCGCTATTTATTTCATGTGTTATAAGTGAGTCTGATGGAGACTACCACACTCACGAGGAAGGGAATGAAGAGGAGCAGGAGTGACCATACCTTTCTGTTGGATCATAGATGTAGTGAAATGGCAAATATAGAAGGGGAGTTGAATAGATTTGCAGCGGAAACTTTAAACAATTAAAAAATTACTTTGCATTAAAGATCTAAACAGACTCACAATTTTACTGAACTGATGTGAATGAGTGAATTGATGTGAGAGAAAATTAGATAAGCAATGTGAATGCAAAAACCTATGCAAGCATCTAGTTGAAAGTAGATCAAACCATTGCATAGGAAATTTTTTAGGTGGTTCAGCTCTCAGACGGAGACCTACGTCCACCCCTCACTCAAACCAAGTGAGGCTTCACTAAACCGCTGATTCACAGCTTCAAACACCTGCTGACTCATAGCTTGAACGCTGACTTACAACTTGCCAACCGCTGATTACACAGCTTATCCACTGATTCACAGCTTCAAGGTTTGATAAACCTTCTCAATCCACACACACAGAGTATGGGATCAACCCTCCTATCACCAGTAAGAGCACTCAATGAGTTCGGAGAAACGTTTAAAAGGAAACAATCAAATACACAAGAAGATCAAAGTTAAGGGAAATAAATCCTCAAACACCAGTCCTTCGGTTTTGCCCAATTCCCTTTGGACTGTGTAATCTGAACTCTGAATCTTTAGATCTTGAGAGTTGAAGGTGTGCTTCAGATCATCTTGTGCATATGCATCATCTGGTTGTGCTTCTCAACCAATTTGATCTGAACTCCTTCAAATCAGCCTCAATTTGCGATACCCTATTTCAGATCTGATTTACAGAGAATTTCAATCTGAACTTATGCTCTTGAGTTTCTCCACGGATGCTGAACTTTGTGCTTCTGCTCTTGCACTGGCTTCCTCTTCCACCTGCCTTCAGAGTTCCTCTTATTTTCAGCTCTACTGCTTCTTCTTGCAAAATCCACGATGCTATGTTTTAGATCTATTGCTTGCACGATTCCTTCTTCTTCCTCTGCTGCTTTTCTTTTGATCTGCTTCTGTTTCAACACTCCAGAGCTTTCTCTCACTGCTTGGCTTGATCCCTGTCCTCTTGATGGAATCGATGAATGGCTCAAAGGATGGCTGCTTCAGATGAGATGGAGGCTTATATAGCCACTGTGCAATCCCATGAACGTGAGAAAGGTGTGCACAAAAACCTAGAGTGAACCCAAGGCTGCCACATGTCAAAAAGGCCTTTACCTCATTGCCACTTGGATGAAAGGGCAATTTGTAATTATGGAATCTCCCAAAAAGATCTTAGCAAAAGATCACAGCCGTTGGATTTTATGCTCTGCACAATTCTGGGTTTATAGAAAAAGAGAATCGACCTACATTTCAATAGTGTCGACACTACTGATCAGAAATTCCAATTTCCCTTTACTGGCAGAACTGTAGCGTCGACCTGATCAACAGACAGAGTCGACCTCATGAGAATATCTCTAAAACTAGTTCACTAGATGACAACTAGTGTCGACCTTACTCTCAGCTAGTGTCGACCTTACTGGCAGCTTCTCTTCAGGAACTTGCTGAGCAGACTAGTAGAGTTGACCTTACTGTCAAGTAGTGTCAACCTACTTTGTAAAAACTCTGTAAACCTGAGAATATCTTCAAAACTAGTTCACTGCATGGCAACTAGTGTCGACCTTACTCTCAGCTAGTGTCGACCTTATTGGCAGCTTGTTCTTCAGGAACTTGCTGGGCAGACTGGTAGAGTCGACCTTACTGGCAAGTAGTGTCGACCTACTTTTTTAAAAACTCTGTAAACCTGTACAAATGAAGAGTGGACCATCAAACATGTCATTATCAGTAAGATATGAAATATTAAGTATCAAAAACATGTCATCATTAAAATCAAAGCATGAGTGTTTGGACATCATTCACACCAAATGTTTTAGTCATGATTAAATCAAAGTATGAGAGTGTAGACATCATCAATATGCCATCATCAAAACACACAACTCAACAATCTCCCCCTTTTTTATGATGACAAAATATGACAACATTTAAAACAACATTCTTGAAAACATGACAACATTCTTTCACAGAATACATTCTCTCCCCCTTTATTCAGGAACTCCACCTTTATTTAGGAACTTTGAATTTGTCAACATTCTCTCCCCCTTTTTGACAACATCAAAAAGATTGAAAGACACATTCAATGCAATTTGAATCTCTTCCCTTTTTAAGTTTTCTCCCATTAAAACAAATTGCCCCCATATCAAGAATATGACTCGAGGACTCATAAATTCACACAGATATGCAGAATTCTCTCCTTAAGTGAAAACAACTCTCTCCCTTTGATAGTATTGGAGTTGTTCCCCTTCAATTGAATAGGGATCAATAGAAATGATGTGAAACCAATAGTATTGATGAGACCAAATGATTGGGGCATAAAATCAGAGATCAACAATAAAGTTGCTCCCCCTGAATAAGAGACTATATTGCAGGGAGTACAAGCAATTTGATTTTGAAGGGGTCATGAAGGTATCAAAGTACACAATGATTTTAGTATATGAAAAATAATATAATTGTACCTTTCATATTGTGCAGCAAGAGTTAAAAATGAAGATGATTTTTGATTGAGTTCTTATGTCAGTTCTTTATCATCAAAAATCACTTCAGAAATTTTATTTACAAATGTGACGATTTTTGTGACCTAAATTGAGTTGTCAAGAGTGTATATCATTAGAACATCAAGGTTTTGATCTTAACATAATATAGAATAACAAATTAACATTCTTGAACAATATGAATTCTAGTTTAGGTCAGCTACACTGTGTACACCTTTTTCTTTTTCTGTTTATTTCTTTTATTTGAGATATTTTAGGAAATTAGTAAAGAAGATTAAATTCATGCTTTTCTATGCAAGCACACACACTTACTCAGTGTAAGAGTGCCTGACTACTAGGCATGTTAATCATTTGTTAGCTTCTTTTTGAATAGAGATAACTTAGCAACACCTTTTGACTCAAGTACATCCACGTCTCAGGTGGAATAACCTAGTTACTTATTGTACTAATCATTGCTCTGCAATTTTCCTAAAAATCTTTCTTTTTCCTAAAAATTTTCTTTCAGAACTTCCATTACTTTTCATTAGGTGACAAGTAGCCTTTCCTTTAATAGATCATGGTCTTGAATTGT
This sequence comes from Colocasia esculenta, assembly GCA_014218235.1. Classification (NCBI taxonomy): domain Eukaryota; kingdom Viridiplantae; phylum Streptophyta; class Magnoliopsida; order Alismatales; family Araceae; genus Colocasia; species Colocasia esculenta. The sequence goes on along the minus strand of CM024760.1, from coordinate 142,153,365 downwards.
TAAGATATCATTCTTAACATTTGTTAAAACCAAAAACTTCAGTATTTCTTGTGATATAAAACCCAAGACTACTCAAGTGTCCACTTAAAGTGTTTTGCAATAAAAAATCTAAAGAGGCTTTGAAGATAGAGATAGACACATTACTCGAAATCTTATATTTCATCTTCATGTTTAATCCATGAATGCAAATATTTCAGATATTCAAAATTTTATTTCTCATATAAAAATATCAATGGAACCTTGAATAGATTTGAATGAAACATGACGAGATCAAGAATAAGCCAAGAATTAATTTTGTGATTGAATCTTTCACACAGAGCAAGGATGTGTGAGTTCATTCCAAAAGAGAACAAAAAAGTAAGAGATTCTGATCAAGTATCATTCAAAATGTTGATGGTTGAGATTCAAGAGAGTGAACATGACTATTTTATTTCATGCAATATGAACATCAACACAACACAACAATTTTAGAATATAGAAGATTTGACCTCAATTCACTATCTAAAATAGATTCAAGATGAGCATTTCTGAACACAAACTTGAACAAACTGTGTCAACACAAGATCTCCAATGAGTTGACACAAGTCATAAAAATAATTAGAATGCAGCAGCAAGAACATTTCTTTTTGTATCAAATTTACTCCCCCTTAACATGTGCATGGAATGAAAAAGTTTGCAAGTAATTTACACATGATTAGGCACACACACAATTAGCTTTATGCAAAACATGACTTTTGGTACTTGACGGAGTATTTTACTCATGCATAATGATAGTTTTCAGACAAACATAACTTGTCCTTCCACATTTCACCATTTGATATACCAAGAAGTCATAGGGAGGTTAATGTGCACTGTCAATCATGGATAATTTTTTACGAGCAACTTGATACAAACATGACACCTATAGTTAAGATGAATTATTGTTGGGGGCAGTAACAACAAAGCACACTCCTCATTGTTCAGATAGAAATATAAAAAGTTGTTCCAACTTAAGCAGTTCAATTCTGAAATGATATGATATTTTATCTGAACAGTCTTCATTTCTTTTTCAAAGATTTTACATGTGATCTTCAACATTTCTTGCCTTGCATAGCCATTGTCTTGATTCTAGATGGAAGAATATGGCTACAAGGTTCATTAGTTTGCTGATCAAACTACCTTTGGGACCCACACTTCCTTGGGTCCTGTAATGAAATCAATGTTAGAATTCAACAATGGTTTTTGAATCCAGATAGATTTTAATTTTTGTATAGATACAGTTTTTCCATTAATGGAACTATGAGCAGAATTAGTTCCAGAATTCTTCTTTTTCTTGTTCAATGCATCTATGTTTTTATGAATTTATCTGTTTTTGGGATTTTTATATGACTAAAAATAGAATGATTTTGTGCAACATTACTGTGTCTATACACATGGAATTTTTGAACATTTTCAGTATGAACATAATATTTATTCCTATGTGTGTTGACATATGCATTAGTATGGAATTTTGGAGCATGCACAAAATGATCATTTCTGTACCAACAATCCCTGGTAATGTGACCAAATTTATGACATGTAAAGCATTAGACTGAATTGGCATGTTTATTGAAAATTTGATTTTTATTCTAGCAATGTTTGGTAAGATGACCAAGTTTATTGCAATAAAAGTAAGTTTGAGAATTCCTTACCTGGTACATACCTTTCTTGAGTACCTATGCTGGAACCCCATTTTCCTTTGAGGAGCCTTTACCTTTTGGTAGCTTCTAACATGATGTGCATTTGAAGCTTGCCTTGGAGCACTTTGAGTTGATGAAGAAGGTTGGGAACTTTTGTAGAAACTTGTTTGTTTTTCAATTTTCTGTTTCTGGTTTTTAGAAAACACATGTTTCTTTTTATTTGCTGTGTTTTCTTTATTTTCTCCTTTTGTTTCTGAACAAGGATTTTACTGATTTTTCATTTGATAAAATGAAGTTCTTGTTAGCAACAGTTTTGTTCATTTCAAAACTTTTACCTTCTCCAAAGCAGTAAAAGGCTCACTTTTCATCTTCTTCTTTTCAGCTCTTAATGCAGAAATTTCTTTCTCTGAAAATTGGAGTTTGTGCAGTATGGCATCCGAACCATTTTTCATTTTATTCTTTTCATTTTCAAATTGTGTAATGTGTTTTCCAAATCAGCAATTTTGTTTTCTAAATTCCTACAGTCATTGTCTAAAGGTTTGTCATGCAGCATGCATTCAATCTTCTTTTCAGATGATGATTTTCTTCAAAAAATTGTTTAAGCTTTTCATTTACTTGATGATATGAGCCATGTTTGCAATTTGTTTCTTTAATTGTTCAACATCAGATTTCAGATTTTCATTTTCTTTTGAAATGGTTTGTGAACTTTCCAACATGGTTTCATTTGAATGAATTTCAAGTTTTAGAAGCTTATTTTCATATTTCTTTTCTTTATTCTTTTACACAAATGTTCACAAAGATTTTTCAAATCATTATAAGACAATTCCTCATTATCACTGTCAGTAGTAGAACATGAATTCAGAGTATCATTGGAAGTTACCAAATCATTGGAGCTCTCTCTGGCCATCAAGCATATTATGCTTTCATTTTCATCATCTTCTGAATTTTCTTCATCCTCATCATCTTCTTCTTCACTCCAAGTTCCAATCATAGCTTTGGACTTATTTTTCTTCCACTTGGGTTTAAACTCTTTCTGAACATCCGGGCATTCTGGTTTTACATGCCCTGGTTTCCTGTAATTATAACAAACAGCTATGTTAGAATTTTTATTAACAAATTGTTTCTACTTGGAAGAGTTGTCTACCTGAGGTCCTTTGTTAAGAAATTTTTTACCTTTTTTTCTTAGAAACTTTCTGAATTTTCTTGTAAGCAAGGAAGATTCACTTGAGTCACATGAGCTTGAAGATTATTCTTCCTCAGTTGTTTCTTTCAAATTTAGACTTGCTTTAAGTGCTAGTGACTTCTTTTTCTTCATATCATTATCTGTTCTTTTCAAACCCAATTCATATGTCATTAAGGAACCAATCAATTGATAAACAGTCATAGTAGACAAATTCCTAGACTCTTCAACTACAGTAGCCTTTGTATGCCACATAGAAGATAAGGATCTAAGAATTTTTCTGACAAGTTGATATTTAGTAAATGTTTTTCCTAGACTCTTCAAGCCATTTGTCAAAAGAGTTAACCTACCATACATCTCTGAGATGGTTTCATCATTTTCCACTTTAAAGGCTTCATACTCAGAAATTAACAAATTGAGTTTGGTTTCCTTTACCTCAGAAGTACCTTCGTAAATTACCATTAGACGATCCCATACTTCTTTGGCAGTTGCACATGAGGAGACTCTTGAAAACTCCGTGGGGTAAAGGGAGCAGTGCATGATGTTCATTGCACTCCAAATAGCATTTGACTTCTTGACTTGCTCTGTCGTCCATTTTTCTTCATCCTCTGGGAGCTCATATGGTCCACTATTCACTGCCTTCCAGATTTGATGATTCTGGGCTCTTAAGAAAACATGCATACGAGTTTTCCAGTAAGTATAGTTTGATCCATCAAAATAAGGAGGCCTATACATAGAGTGCCCTTCTGGCATATATCCCCTTAGATCCATTTCACTAGTACTCTACGGGCTGTTAAACCACAAGAATAGAGAGCCTAGGCTCTGATACCAATTGTTGGATCTTAGATGTAGTGAAATGGCAAATATAGGAGGGGGGGTTGAATAGATTTGCAGCAGAAACATTAAACAATTAAAAAATTACTTCACATTAAAGATCTAAACAGACTCAACAATTTTAGTGAACTGATGTGAATGAGTGAATTGATGTGAGAGGAAATTAGATAAGCAATGTGAATGCAGAACCTATGCAAGCATCTATTTGAAAATATATCAAACATTGCATAGGATATTTTTTAGGTGGTTCGGCACCCAGATAAGACCTACATCCACCCCTCACTCAAACCAAGTGAAGCTTCACTAAACTGCTGATTCACAGCTTCAAACACTTGTTGGCTCACAGCTTGAATGCTGACTCACAGCTTGCCAACTGCTAATTACACAGCTTATCTGCTGATTCACAGCTTCAAGGTTTGATAAACCTTCTCAATCCACACACACACAGTATGGGATCAACACTCCTATCACCAGTAGGAGCACTCAGAGTTCGGAGAAAAGTTTAAAAGGAAACAATCAAATACACAAGAAGAATAGAGTTAAGGTAAACAATCCTCAAACGCCAGTCCTTCGGTTTTTCCCAATTCCCTTTGGACTATGTAATCTGAACTCTGAATCTTCAGATCTTGAGAGTTGAAGGTGTGCTTCAGATCATCTTGCGCATATGCATCATCTGGTTGTGCTTCTCAACCAATTTGATCTGAACTCCTTCAAATCAGCCTCAATTCGCGATACCTTGTTTCAGATCTGATTTACAGAGAATTTCATATCTGAACTTATGCTCTTGCATTTCTCCACGGATGCTGAACTTTGTGCTTCTGCTCTTGCACTAGCTTCCTCTTCCACCTGCCTTCAGATCTTCCTCTTCTTTTCAGCTCTTCTGCTTCTTCTGTGCAAAATCCACGATGCTCTATTTTTAGATCTGTTGCTTGCACGATTCCTTCTTCTTCCTCTGCTACTTTTCTTCTTGATCTGCTTCTATTTCAGCACTCCAGAGCATTCTCACACTGCTTGGCCTTAATCCCCATGTCCTCTTGGATGGAATCGATGAATGGCTCAAAGGATGGCTGCTTCAGATGAGATGGAGGCTTATATAGCCACTATGCAGTCCCATGAACATGAGAAAGGTGTGCACAAAAACCTAGAGTGCACCCAAGGCTGCCACGTGTCCAAAAGGCCTTTACCTGATTGCCACTTAGATTAAAGGGCAATTTGGTAATTATGGAATCTCCCAAAAAGATCTCAGCAAAAGATCACATGCGTTGGATTTTATGCTCTGCACAATTCTGGGTTTATAGAAAAAGAGAGTCGACATACATTTCCATAGTGTCGACACTACTGATAAAAAATTCCAATTTCCCTTTATTGGCAGAACTCTAGTGTCAACTTGATCAACAGAAAGAGTCGACCTCCTGAGAATATCTCCAAAACTAGTTCACTGGATGACAACTAGTGTCGACCTTACTCTCAGCTAGTGTCTACCTTACTGGCAGCTTCTTCTTCAGGAACCTATTGAGCAGACAGGTAGAGTTGACCTTACTGTCAAGTAGTGTCAACCTACTTTTGTAAAAACTCTGTAAACCTGAGAATATCTTCAAAACTAGTTCACTGGATGACAACTAGTGTCGACCTTACTCTCAGCTAGTGTCTACCTTACTGGCAGCTTCTTCTTCAGGAACCTATTGAGCAGACAGGTAGAGTTGACCTTACTGTCAAGTAGTGTCAACCTACTTTTGTAAAAACTCTGTAAACCTGAGAATATCTTCAAAACTAGTTCACTGGATGGCAACTAGTGTCGACCTTACTCTCAGCTAGTGTTGACCTTATTGGCAGCTTATTCTTCAGGAACTTGCTGGGCAGACTAGTAGAGTCGACCTACTTTTTTAAAAACCCTGTAAACCTATACAATGAAGAGTGGACCATCAAACATGTCATTATCAATAAGATATGAAATATTAAGTATCAAAAACATGTCATCATTAAAATCAAAGCATGAGTGTTTGGACATCATTCACAACCAAATATTTTAGTCATCATTAAAATCAAAGTATGAGAGTGTAGACATCATCAATATGTCATCATCAAAACACACAACTCAACACTTTCGACAACCCATGCTTTTTAGTAGTTAGTTAGTCTTTAGTTAGCCAATATGTATTAGTTGGATTTGAATAAAGTACTCTGAGCCCTAGTATTGGCTCTAATTAGTGAATGAAATAGATGGTTGATGAATTATTAATGAAGTTGGATTTCATTTGGCTTTACACCAATTGTGCAATGGTTTGATGTTTATTTACTCGCTCGATACTATTTATTTAACTGTATTACCGCTCCGATATTCCTCGTCGGGGCGTTACACATGATCTTTAGCTAAAACAAGCTTACAGTGGATAAAAAAACAATCATAAGGATGCTCTCAGAATCTAAGCCAGGCTACAAACATGATAACACTTTAATCTTAAGCTTTTAATCAAGGATAGGAGACAAGACGGAGGGAATAAAGAGAGAATCCTACTTTGAAAGTTTACACCTAAAGACATGAGTGTCAATTTAGAGACATGAACTCAATGGAAAAGAAGTAACCAAGAGAGCTTACTGAACCTCATGACAACGTGAGGTCAAAGTAGATACTTGAACTCCAAGACTTGAAAGGAAGGAGAAGCAAGAGAGGAAGACAAGAAGAAAGAATCCTACCTGACTTAGGAAGAGGATGGCCTTCTCTTCTCCTCAACGAAGGAGCCCACAGTAGCAGGGAGAAGGAAACTGTAAGGCTGTAGAAGTAGCAGCAACAAGAGAAGAAGTAGCAGTAGCCACAGCAAAGCAGCAGCAACAACGGGAAGAACAGCAGCAGTAGCAGCAGGAGGAGGAGGAGCAGGAGCAGGAGTAGCAGTAGCAACGGCAAGAACAGTAGCAGAAGTAGCAGTAGGAGCAGCAATAGCAGGAGCTGGTACAGCAAGTGGTGGAAAGATCTTACGAAGGGTGAAGGAGAGTTTATATAAACTCTCAAACCCCATGCATGTATGGCACGTAGGCCATACATGTGTTGCGGTACAAACCTCTCCTACCCACCCAAAGCCACATTTACCATGCAAGTTTCCCATGGCTTACACCTAAGGTGAAACATGTAGGCAATTTAACCCAGGTAAAATAAGCTTACGTAGCCATAATGCGTAAGCAACAATTATTCCAAGAAATGGGTTACATAAATAGGTGGAAATTCAGCTGGCCTATTTGACCCTAAATTTTTATACCCAAATAGTGTCCATTCGTGTTGAAATTTCAACCATAGGCTAATTAAAAGGTTTTACAAATTATGATGATTTTAGTTTAATTTTTAGAATTTATTTTTCACCCAGCAAAAATTACCTAGAAAATCATTGTGTCGACTTAATATTGATATCCGGGTGTCAATAATTCAGGATATTTATGTTTCTAGAATCAACACATTTTCTTAGAAATTATAGTATTTTCAGATTTCAATTTCGTTACAAAATTCCGGTGTCATCTTGTCGGGGTGCACACCTCTAAGTACGATACTGGAATAACATTTATTAGTACAAATTAATGTTAAATTAAAGTTAATTACATCACATGATAGTAGTTATGTTTAACAATCAAAATCTTTACATTTTTCTAATTTTTAAATAAATAAAAATTTTTGGGTGTTACAAGAAATAACACCCCAGATAGGAGGATCTACAGCCATTGACAAGCCATAATGTAAGCATTATGGCAAGTGGCATGGAGGAAACATGTGTTTGATAGTGACTGGGAGGTGTCTTCGGTGTGGCAACAAGGGTCACAAGGTCAAGGATTGTCTGAAGATTGAAGTAGCCCTAGCAATAGCGAGGCTAGGAGGAGAACCTTAAGCCCAAGCCCAAGTGTATGCATTAATCAAGCAGGACGTCGAGCAAGTGAAGGACGTCAATATAGGTACCTCTAAATCAATCTTCATGGAAGAATATCATTCTAAGGGGGATAAGATGTGATGCCCTACAATTTTGCTTTATTAATTTCCTTTTTAAGTGCCGAGTTTGTTTGGTTCTTTTTCATTTATTTGTTGTTCTAGTCGAAGGTGATTAATAGTAGTTTCGACTGACATTGAGATCCTATTGACGGAATAAGCGATTGATGCTAGGATATTCTTGATGGCAGTACCAACTGTTGTCTATCTCCCTTCTAATAGTAGCCTATGTTGTGGTCAACCTTCTTGCTTTCAATTTACACTAGGCTCTTCGTAGAGATAGACATGAGGGGTTGTTGTCCAATCCTTATCCCTATAATTGTGATCTAAGTAGGACTCCTACCCAGTAGCTTTTCTAGACCCTATAATTAGGGGGTTAACCCATCAAGTTAGGGATCTTTTGGCTTAGTTGAGAGCTATCCCAAGGAGAGAGAGTGAGAAAGGCTCTTTAACGAGGGAGATTCGTCATCATCAGCCAAGTTCGTGGTGATTGAAAATAGGGTTTCTCTTCCTTGATTGCGAAAGGCATTGTTGTGCGAAGGAATCAACCACAGGGGTGTTCATTGGGGTGTTTTCATGAAGAGATCACCTAGGACTTGAACTAGCTTCTCTGATTTAATTCCTTGTGATTTGAGCATAATCTAGGCAAGTCATTGGGGTTTAGATCTATGATCATATCCTTTAAATTTTATATTTTTATGATATTTTCTTATGGATTAAGTTAAACAAATTTTAGGTTTTCATTGTCAAACTGAATTGGGTTCTTTGTGAGCCTAGAATTTGACGGTAGGTTGTGCTGCCGTCAAAACCTTCTGTGAGCACAATATTGTGATACCAAGATCTTCTTAACAGCACTATACTGTGCCATCTACTTTATCTAAATGGAGGTCGATCTTTCTGTTTAGTTCATGCTCTGGATTTATGTTTATATTCCTATTTCATTACTATTTATTACAATTTTGATGTTTCTATAAAAGTTAAGTGTGCGGATCATTTTGACATGCCAAGTAGGTTATTTAATGTTGTTGTGTCATCATGTAAGATATAAATAAGTTTCTGAATATTATACTTACATTTTAATGTTTTTGATTCAAAAGGAATTAGAGAGGAAAATAGAAATAATTCTTATTTGCTTTGTTCCTATCGAGATAAATCCTGATATTTTGTGTAGTTATTCCCGATAATATTGTTATCACATGATTCTATTTCTGAGAATTTCTTGTACTTTGCTTGGTATTTTTTATAATTTATTTTATATGTATGATAGTAGTTTGTAATTTATAGTAAATCATAAGTTCATTTGAAATTTATGAAAATTTAATGGTTTAAACTACTGCATCAGTTTTACATTTAGTTTATTTCTAGATTTTTTTAAACAACATAGATATTTATGTTTTGTTTATGATATTTATATACTACATATTAAATTAAAATAAATCTAAGTAATTACAGTAATTAAAGCATGAATTAAGTTTGTATACTTGTAGCACCACCCCAGAAATTTAGTAATTTAAAAATTAAAAATAAATTGAAAATGATAAATTCAATATTTTCGAAATAGTAAAAATGTACATGCTATTATCATATGTACAAAAGTACATCGAAAAATTTCGTAAAAATCATAGTTCAACTCTAAATAATATTCCCAAATGACCCATAAAGAAATTCGTACAAAGAAAATTCCAATTGGCCAAGATTAAGGTATTTTGTGACTTATTATCGTAATTAAGGGATAAGTCGAAGAACCCATTAGCACATATATATAAGTGATTCAAATATTAAAATAAAATTGTGGGTAGACTCCAAACAGTTTGTGTTGATAGACCATCATGAGATTTGGACCAATGGACAACTTTTGGCCCATGAATAATTAAATTCAAGTAAGAAAATACCTCAAAATTCGTAACTCCAATGGGGGCATAAATTAGAAAGGGTAATTAGATCAAAATCAAAGGCAATTAGACTTCTATACTAACCCAAATTCGTGCCTAACCATATTAGGAGGTTTCCTAATATCCCTCACACTCCAATGGGGATGAGAATCCTCAATATTAGAAAATAATCAACTCAAATTAGGAGCTCCCTCTTTCCTAGTTACATTAGGACTCCAAAAACCCTAAATCTATAAATACTCTTCCTAAGCTCCTTGGGGACGAGTTCACCATATGTTGGGGTTGTGAGGAGGCTAGCAAGGGCACCAAAGGAGGAGGAATTTGTCCCCAACCCAAAGCTTCTTCCTAAACTCATGCTCTATACAACCTGTGCAGAAGACTTCCCTTAGGAGTGATCAAAGGTAGGTGATCTCGGGCTCAAACTTATCATGGCATATACCATCTGATAGCTCTTCAAGTCTACTTTCATTTGCCCTTATTTTACTCAATTGTCATTGGCTATGTTAAGAGTATTAAGCTTTTTTCCATCATCGCGCAGTTTTAGGGTTTTTTTTTGTTAACCTCATAATTCATGCATCCCTAGGTCAAAGTAGGTAAAACCAAAGTGACAGGGTTCTTAATCTCCAAGTTTTCAACAAGTTTCATATTGAGCATTTTGTCTAAAAACTTCTAGAACCTCGAGTTTCGAGCCAAAATACGAGATCGCGCAACCCAGTCTACGATCTGTCTGCCTGTTTGAATAGCGACCAGTCCAGTGGTGGCGATTCAGTGACTTACATTGCGACGACTATGTCCATCACGGATTTGACATGTTTTTTTATGATTTTAAGTTGACCAATCATGATTTATAGGTTTATCCTAACCCCCATATGCTTCGTTTTGCATGGTATTTCAGTTTTTGGTCATTTGTGAACCGCTACGACTCAACCCGTCGTGATTTTCAGTCAGAACCAATTTACGTCCAAGAAAACTGTATTTTTCTTTATAAACCATGGAGATCCATGACAACTAAACTCGTTGCAATTTCTAAAGCCCACCCGAGACTTTTTTAGTCAGTGTAGGCCATATGTCTTGCATGTTATGATTACTAGAAAGTATTGTTCAGACTGTCAAGTGACCTAAAAGTTATCAATCCATGTAAAAGCTATAATAACATAAAATTCTATTCTAATTGTTCCTAATGAACTGTTTGATTCCATCTATCATGTGATTGTTATATTCTACCTTCATGATCTAGCTTGATATTAACCTGGAAGTATGTCATGTTAAAATACTGAAAGGCATGTTGCTTTAATTGCATGTTCTATACTGGGTCATCATGTTACTTGCTTTCTGTTTTGTTAAACTGGTGGATTGTGATATTAAGACACGTTCTACACTACACGCTTGCACATATAGGCAGTCCTTTCTTAGGGAATTGGAGACTCTCCGTCGGTCATTCCGTATAGATAGACTAGTAACCTTTTCTCTAAGATGTCCATAAATCTTCATACTCTGTGGATTCTCTCATGGAGACTGAGTTGGTTGCACCATTAAAGTTTCCTGGAGATAGCATGCACCTCCTCTCTCGTCTCATTCTCATAAGTGTGGATTTATAATCATAGACTCAAGCCATTAATGAAAGGATTTAACTAAAAGTGTAAATTACGTTGTTATGCTACCAAAATTAAATCTTGACCATTGCTAGCATGTTCACATAACTTGTTATGCTTGAAATCATTATTGACATGACACTCTTTATGAGACATAGAACCATTGTTATTGAATTGATAGTCATTACCCCTCTCGACAAACTTGTTCGTGTTACATGCTATTGAACTCACTCTTGACATGATAGTCTCGAACTACTAGTGAACAATGTCCCCTGGCATGATTGTACTATTTCTCTCAAACATCTTTACGTGACACTCTTGAACTCGTGAAAGTACCCTCTTGGGAGTTTTTGAGCTATCGCGGCTCCTACTGTCTTGTACTGTTCTGTACTGTCTAGCATTATAACGGGTCTTACGACTCTACTGGACTTAAATGCATACTACTGAGGGCACGGAGAGTGTCCGAGGGGCTCCAATCTAGTCCTGGGGACAGAGAGCCACCCGAAAATACCTGCAGCGACTAATGACGGTGTCTGAATTTGCACCGATTCTGACTGTTCTGATTGAGCTAGACATCTGACTATTATACTGTTACTGTACTAGTCTATTAATTCAGACGTACTGTATTGTTACTGTACTACCACTGACTGTTACTAAAGTGCTACTGTCCTGTTATTGAACGGCTACTGCCATACTCTCCTATTGCACTGCTACTGTTCAATTACTATTACCTGTTATTGCATGAATGAAGTAAAGTACTTGCTTGTCTCGTGAAAAGCACCGTATACCTTGATAGTCTAAATTCTAATGACTCGATATGTTCCTGTCTGCATGATATCCTAATAGCACTTTTGAAATGTTGCGGAAAAACTGCTATGAAGAAATATAGAAGGGGGGTTGAATAGATTTTTCAGAATTTTAAGATTCACTTCGATTAGGATCTTAGAGAAATTGAATTCAGTATGAAATCTCAATATCAATGACACTTCTAAACAAATTAGATCAATTAGATGGTGAAATGCTAACGAGCCAATTAAGCATCTAACGCAAGAGATAAGCATATTTAGGGTGGTTCGGATTACACAACAGTGTATCCTACATCCACCATCCACACACACACACAAATGTGGCTTATCTTGCCAGTTCAGAAAAGTCACACAACAACACACACACTCTGAGATTCAGAAATCTCATATTCAACCACACACAGAAAATTGGGCACAAGGATTGCACCAATTTCACAATATACACATCAATAGAGTAAGTTTGAAATGAAGAACCAGATAGAACAACTAAAACCCAATTTGGAAAGGACTGGTTCGAAAGTCCCTATTTCTGCTTCAAGAATGGGGACCAGCTCTTCTGCTTCAGCTCTAGGAAGAAGACTCTGATGGCTCGAAATTCTTCTTCAAATGGATCATCCAAGGTGATAGAATCTCCAATTTCTTCAGATCTGGAAGCAATCCACCGGGATGAAGTCTTCTTCTAGAGTATCCTGGAAAGCTCTGGAAAAACTGGAAGAGCAAATGGTTGTTGCGATATTTTTTTAAGAGCCAAGTGGATAAGGGGCTTTTATAGTCCCAAGGGTCCACAAAATATCTTGGGATCTGAGGGCATAGGAGTTCCCGCCTTAGGAGGCCCCACCAAAGTCATCCACGTGTCTTCAGCAATTTAGAATCTTCAAAAAGTCTGAAGTGTGTCGACACTACACACAGATGTGTCGACACCACTGGGTACTTGCTGAAATCCTGGTTCTGCGACAGTTAACTAGTGTCGACACCACTGAGCACTGTGTCGACACCACTGGCCATTTCTTCAGAATCCTTCTTCTGGGACAGTGAACTAGTGTCGACACCACAAGGCACTGTGTCGACACCACTGAACATATATGACCTTTTCTTTGAGCTATACATGAAAGAAACATTGTGAGATATAAATTTAAGCATGATAAGCATGACTTCAGTATATTAATGAATCATATTTGAGTATCATCAAAATAATCCAACAATCTCCCCCTTTTTGATGATGGCAACTATGATTCATCAAGTTAACTTGAATTTCTCACAAATGTGATTTTAAAATTCATCCATTCACAATTTCATAGCATATCCTAAGCATAACAATGACAACCACAAGTTTTTATCCTTTTGAAAACAAACATGTCATTCATTTGTCATTTCCAAAGAAAAGTCAGATATACAAGTATCCAACATTACATCCATCAACCAAAAAATTTAAGCATCCACATCAAGAGGTATCCCAAAAAGTTTAAAGTTTAACATTCCAAAATGTAAATCCTTCTCCACCTTTGACATCATTAAAACAAAAGATATCATGCAGAAGGAGGTGGAGGAGGAGGAGGAATAGGGAGTAAGATGGTCTCCATGGTCTTCATTCTTGTTTCCATAGCACTCAAATTTGTTCTCAGCTGAGTTTGCATAGTAGAGAGTCTGGTGTGCAAAAGGTCTTCCATTCTTTGATTATTTTCATAATGTTCTCTTGAAAGACACCGAGACTATGAGTAGTATGTTGAGAATAAGTAGATGTGCTAGGAACTGAGCCATGTTGCGCAAAGTTGCTTACATCAGACCTGAGGCTGTCTATTTCCTGATCAATGTGGGCAATGAGAGTTTTCATTCTATCCATATCTTCAACCAAATGAGCAAAAGGCAATCGACTTTTGGAAACTTGAGATACAGCTTCTTGACTATTGAAGAGTCCCTATTGAGTGTTAAGCAAAATTCCTTCTAGAACTGCTTGAGTCTTGAGCGGAAGTTCTTTAAGTTGGGTACAAGCATCACCCAAAGTGCTAATTAGCCTATTGAATCTTCTAGTTGCATGCTCAGCTGCTTCATGTTGTCTCACAAACTAACCATTCATAGAATTTTCCAATCTCTGAATCCGAAGTTCAAATCTGTTAGACATTTCTGTCATGGAAGAATTTTGAGTTTCAAACTGAGTTTGCAGAAATGTATATAGCTGCGGTGGAATGGAAGGTCCACTAGATGAAGTGGAGGCTGAGCTGTGATGTTGGGTGAAAAAGGTTGGATGGACAAGTATATTTGATGGAGGTGGAGATGCATGAGGAGTAGGCACAGCTTGTGGCTCAAAAGGAATTTCAACCTCAACATTTGGCTGGTCCACTGGATCAATTTGAGGTGCTGCATCTTCTGGAGCAACTTCTTCTTGCACTTGTTCAACATGTGGTTCAAGCTCTACAACTGGCCCTCTTTGCACTTGGTCTTCTTCAACTCTGAATCGCATGAACTTTTGCAAGTGATGCAAACAGTAGATATTATTTTGAGGGATTTTCTGAACCTTTTCATTGACAAATGAAATTCCAAAGTGCTTGCATACAGCTGTGAGATGTGCAACATAGGGTAAGGATCTGTGAAGATCTTTCCTTATGGTTTCAGACATAATTTGAGTCATTATCAAATTCAAATTGATTTTCACATTCTTCTTCATGCCATACATCACAAATCTCTGAATATCTGTCAATCTATTCCTGCCACCACCCTATGGTGTGATAATTGTGGTAAGAATGTGATGTACCAGACGAAGAGCTGGAGGAAAGGTGTTGGTGTTGAACCTTGTTACATGGGTTTGTCTAGAATCTGTTGAATCATGAGGAAGACCAGTAAGCAAAGTGTAGGCTTCATGAAGATTGAATTCAAATTCACTCCAATCCTCACCATCATTTGGAAAGTGAAAAAGTTTAGAAGCTAAATTAGGAGTGAAAAGAATAGATACACCCTTGACTTCAGACTTGAAACCCTCTAGATCATCCACCATGTTCAAATAGAATTCTTGAACTAAACGTGGATAAAAAGATCTGAATTCTGAGATAAACTTCAACCACCCTTGAAACTCAAAGATGGGTATAAGCTCTGGAAAAGCATTTGCAAGAGCTTCATCATCTAAAGCCACTGCCCTAGGATTGAGAATAGAACGACCTTCGGTTGCAGTTTGAGATGGGGTGACTACTTGAGCCTCAAATGAGTCAGAAGACTCCGAGGATGAGTCTTCTTCAGAAGAATCACTGGAATCTGGTAGAAGCTTCCTTCTAGGGTGTCGAGAGGGCATGGGAGACTTGTCTTTACTTAGAGAAGATGCCCTTCCCCGCTTACATGGAGTTCCTGAAGGAGTAACCTCACCCTTTCTCTTTGACGGATCATGGCGAATTTTGCTTCTCCTCTCCGGTTGAGGCTCTTCAATGACAATGTCTTTTGCAGCTGCCCTGGTCTTTGCCCCTCTCCTGGGAGTCTGTTTGGGAGCCATGATGGAGGGAAGGATGAGAAGAGAAGAAGGATGGAAGGTTGGAGAAGAAGAAATGGAAATGCAGGGGATCGGTTCCTTGGAAGTTGGAAGGAGGGAAGAGTTCAAGTGGGGTGGAAAGAGCAAGTGGTAGGGTCGACATGGGACTTAGGGCATAGAAAAAGAGTTTTAATCCCTCAAGATGGGGGATAAGATGTACCCTCGGTCCAATTACCCTAAACATGAGCCGCCGGTCAAGCCCAGGTGTGTTGACACACAAGGAGAGTGTGTCGACCTGACAAGCTTTTGGTGCCGACACACAAGGAGAGTGTGTCGACCTCACTTGATAAAAATCGTCAGATTTGTGATAGGAATGAGAAGGGATATCTTTAATATGATGAGTCATATCTAAAATCAATTATTCAGGGATTTTTAATATGTCAAAGAGATCATTTCTAATTTTTCATCATAGTCCCATCATTTATTCACTAGGTTGAAAGATATCTGGCATGAAATTGATCATTAAGAAATCCTGAAGGGTTGAAATGATTTCTAAAGTGATATAAAATCTTCTATACAGTCAATTTCAATCTTTTACACTTAACCAAAAGTAATGTGATTTCTTTAGAATTAAGGCAATTATATTGAAATTGAACACTCTTAGAAGATTTGATTCAGGTTTAAGCTGTTCATTTTCTTTGATTGAATTTTCTTTAACTTTTAAGCAATGAGCATTCAAATATAGTAAATCTTTTTCACTCAAGTATACATGCTTTTCACACACCAGAATCCCTGGTTACTAAAGATTTACTAATTATCCTGCTTTAAGGGGTGAATGAAAATCTTTTTACATGGAAATATACGATTATAAGACGTCAATATTTCTAGTTACTCAGTTATCATTTGTTCTTTTTATTTTTTTATTTAACCCCTTAGAACAGAGATAACACAGCACCTCATGACATACATGGCACTTCACTTCTTGTAAAGGTGTGCAGTTTCTCAGTGTTATGCCATTGCTCTATTAGAAAATCTTCTTGTAAATGAACATTGAGACTTTTGACACAACTTTACATTTTATCATTCTTGAAAGAAGTGTAAGATCAATACATAATTGTGCAAAAGTTCATAAAAGAAATCAAGTTACTTGAGGAGTTCAAAGTAAAAGAGAGTGTTGACTGATAGAACATGTTATAGCAATTAAGAAATCAATCCTTATTTTCTTCAGAAGAATTAATGAACATTTCATGTATTAGATATTCATCAACACACTGAATTAATTTTGGTTTTGATGAGAGAAAATGGCAATGAAGTCTTTAGGTCCCCCTGAGTTATTGATTTCATCTATTTTTCATCAAAAGTAAAGAAATCCTTCTTCAATGAAAGAATGATTAAGATGATCAAATGAATTTGATGAGTTAGAAATTGAGGAATTGATAGCTTCAAGGATGAACATGAATTTGATAGAAGTTTCACAGAAGGCTCACATCACCTAAACATTTTCTTGATCAACCTCAGCAGCTTGTTCTCAAAAGGGTTTGTGTACAATCTTGATTCTTTTGAACTGAAATCTCATACCTTACCTTTGTTTCTCAAGCAGAGGTGCTCCCCCTCAATATGTGCATCAGTAATTCAGCATTCAAACAATGCATACTCAATTTCAGCACTCAATTTCATCAAACAAACATACAAGATCAATCATGTTTCAAGCACATTAATAGCAATCACAACAAATTTTTTTAAAAAATAATTTTAAAAACTGAATGATTCTAACACATTTTAGATCATGGGTACTTGGCGGAGGATTTTCCTCAACACATAATGATAGCTTTCAAACAAGCATAACTTGTCCTTCCACTAATCACTATTTGATATACCTCATAATCTTAGCATAAAGAATCAAAAAGTTTTTCAGTTCTTATTCTATGTTGCATATTCCAAGTTCTCTTCTTAGAGATGTGAATCTATCTTCAGCCAATGGTTTTGTGAAAATATCTACAATTTCTTTTTCAGTGGGGATGAATTCTAATTCAATATTTTTGTTTGCAACTTCATCCCTTAGAAAATGATGCCTGATCTCAATGTGTTTTGTTCTAGAGTGTTGAATTGGGTTTTTGAAAATATTGATTGCACTAGTATTGTCACACATAATAGATGAGCATCCAATATCAATGTTGTAGTCAAACAATTGACTTTTAATCCACAACACTTGAGTTGCACAACTTCCTGCAGCAACATATTCTGCTTCTGCAGTAGATAGTGCAACTAAGTGTTGCTTTTTGGAAGCCCATGTTATCATGCAATTTCCTAAGAATTGACAATAACCACTAGTACTCTTTCTATCAAGCTTACATCCAGCATAATCAGCATCAGAATATGAAATCAAATTAGCATGACATCCAACTAGATACCATAAACCCAAATCACAAGTTCCACAGAGATATCTAAAAATCCTCTTAACTGCAAGCAAGTGACTTTCCTTCGGACTAGACTGAAATCTATCACAAAGACATACACTAAATTGAATATTTGGCCTACTTGCAGTAAGATATAAAAGAGATCCAATCATACCTCTGTATTGCTTTTCATCAACCAATTTACCTTTCTCATCTTTGTCCAATTTGATGCTTGTATTCATGGGAGTTGATGCTGGTTTGGCTTGTTCAAAGTGAAATCTATTGAGAAATTATTTAACATATTTGGCTTGATTTATAAAGAACTCGTCCTCAAGTTGTTTGACCTGCAAACCAAGAAAGAATTGTAATTCTCCCATAAGACTCATTTCAAATTCACTTTGCATGTGATTTGAAAATTCTTCACACAGTGAAGGATTAGTGGATCCAAAAATAATATCATCCATATACACCTGAACTACAATGATATGATTGTGGACTGATTTTGTGAAAAGATTCTGATCCACCTTACCTCTGGAATAATTCTTACCAACCAGAAAACTACTCAATCTGTCATATCATGCTCTTGGAGCCTATTTCAAACCATAAAGAGCTTTATGCAATTTATACATATGGTTAGGTTTATCAAGATCTTCAAATCCAGGAGGTTGAGCAACAAACACTTCTTCTTTTATGTAACAATTTAAAAAGGCAGTCTTCACATCCATTTGAAACAATTTGAAGTTTTTGGAACATGCATATGCCAATAGAATTCTCACTGCTTCTAATCTAGCTACTGGTGCAAAGGATTCCTCAAAATCAACTCCAAGTTCTTGATTATATCCTTTAGCAACCAGTCTTGCTTTATTTCTGACAACTTTTCCTTCTTCATTCAATTTATTCCTAAACACCCATCTAGTTCCAATTATTGAGTTTTCAGGATTTTTGGGAACTAGACTCCAAACATTATTTCTTTTGAATTGATTCAATTCATCATGCATTGCTTCTATCCAAGAATTATCTTTTAGTGCTTCTTCAATGTTTTAGGGTTCTATTTGAGATATAAAATCCATATGATCTTGTTCAATGACATTTCTGAAATGAGATCTTGTATGGACTCTGTCATGAACATTTCCAACAACATTCTCAAGTGGATGGTCTTTAAAGTATTTGAAATTACCTCTTGTTGCTGTACTTACCTGCTCTGGTGTCGGCTCAATGTCCTGTGGTGTCGACTCAGCTTCAGGTTCAGCAACCTCTTCATTCTCCATAGATTGATCTTTTTCTTTTATAAGAATGTCAACATCTTCTTCTTGATTTCTGCACAAATCAAGGTCAGTACATTTTTCAATATTTTCATCAAATATGACATAAGGAGTTTCCTCCACACTGTTTGATTCATTGTTAAACACTCTATATGACCTCGAATTTTCAGAATATCCTAGAAAGATGCCTACATTACTTTTCTTTTCAAATTTATCAAGATCATGTTTATCATTATTATGAATGAAAACTTTACATCCAAAGACTCTAAAATATGCAATGTGAGGTTTCTTATCTTTCAGAAGTTCATAGGAAGTTTTCTTAAGGACTGGTCTTACCATTACTCTGTTGAGGAAATAACATGAAGTGTTGACTGCTTCTACCCAAAATTTTCTTGGAAGCTGATTTTCAATCAGCAATGTTCTTGCCATCTCCACTAAAGTCCTATTCTTCCTTTCAACGATTCTGTTTTGTTCAGGAGTCATTAGAGAAGCAAACTTATGATCAATTCTTTTATTCCTACAAAAATCAAAAAACAAATTATTGTCAAATTCTCCTTCATGATCAGTAAGAATGGAGTGGATTTTATTTATTTTTGCATTTTCAATTTTATCAACAAATTCTTAATTTTCTAAAGTGTCACTCTTGTGAGATCGAAAATACACCCATGTGAATCTAGAAAAGTCATCCATAATCATAAATCCAAATCTATGTCCTAAGACTGAGTGACCTAGTTGGACCAAATAAGTTCATATGCAACAATTCAAAGGGTTTGGAAGTGATTAAGGGTGCAACAGATTTGAATGATTGCCTGGTTTATTTACCTTGGGCACATGAACCACATACAATTGCAATTTTCTTTCTCTTCATTTTTGGTAAACCATTTACAAGAGAATATCTTAGCAACTTATTTAGAACATTTCCACTAGTATGACCTAACCTTCTATGCCACAGTTGGAATAGATCATGTTGGTTGGCAACAAGACAAAGATTTTCATGTTGATGATCATTCAAATCAACCAAGTAAACATTATTAATTCTTTGGCCAAGAAATTTTATTTTTCCAGAATCTTTTTCAACAATTTCACATGATTCAAAATTGAAAATTACCTTAAGGCCTTTGTCACACAGTTGACTTATGCTCAAGAGATTATGATCAAGACCTTCAACAAGTAAAACATTCTCAATTGAGCTTGAAGGATTCTTACCAATTCTTCATGTTCCAATGATTTGCCCTTTTGTTTTTACCTCCAAAAATAACTTGTCCACCATCTTTTTCAATCAATGTTGAAAATTTTTCTTTATCTCTAGTCATATGTCTTGAACAGCCACTGTCAAGGTACCATTTATCTTTCTTGTGGGCTGTAAGACATTCCTGCAAAACAAATTTAGAAAGAAAATTTTGGTACCCAAATTGCTTTGGGACCCATCAGTTGTTTCATCTCAACAACAAGATGTTTTGGAATCCAGATTTGCCTTATTTTCCTTGAATTCATTATTGATCTACATTTTTCATCAGTGTGACCAAATTTCTTGCATATAGTGCACATCATGATCCTTTGTGGTGTGAAACCCTTATTCTTATTGATGTATGATTTGGAATCAACTGAAGAGTTTTTGTTGTTCTTTGGATTTGAAGTTGGTCTCAAACTGGATTTTAAATTTTGTTGATCTTTACCTTGAGCCTTTTCATGTTTAAATTGTGTTTTGAAAATTTTGACCTGATTTTGAATTTTTGTTTTTGAGTTTGCTTCTGATTTTTCCTTGAAGTTCTTTTTAGAATTACCATAGGAAGTGCTTCCTTGAACAAATGAGGTTATCAAAGTTTGTCCAATTTTCTTATTATTTTCAGACTGATAACCTAGGCCATGCTTGGTAGGATTCATCCGAACTCCTAAAACATCATCTAGATTTTGTTTGCCTTTGACAAGTCTTGACAAGGTCTCTTTCTTGTCATCCAGTTCTTTTTGGACAGTTTTCAGTTCCTCTTGCATCACTTCTTTTTCATTTATGAGTTTTTCATTTTCATTCATTAAGATCTGTTTTTCTTTTTCAATTGACTGACATCTCTCCTTGATTACATCAAGTTGTTCATTCACACATTTGTTGTCCTTTTTTAGGTTATTGATTTCATCAGTTAGCAATTTTATTTGCTCAGATTCTTGTGGACTTTGCACTATGCTGTTAATTTTTCTTCTCAATGTTTTATTTTTAGACTTTAGTTCACACAATTTTTCAAATAAAACAGCATAAGCTTCCTCCCAATCATCAGTTGAGAAATTTTCAAATGAAGAACTTACCTCATTGTTTTCTTCATGTCTTGCCATGAGACAAGTCACTTCTTCTTCTTCTGATTCATTTTCTTCCTGATCTTCTTCATCCTCATCACTCCATGTGGCTAGCATTGCCCTTGTCTTTTTGAACATTTGATTTTTTAATTTCTTTTTCAGATCAGGACACTCTCCTCTCATGTGTCCTGGCTTCCTACATTCATAGCAAATAATGTCAGTCTTTTTATTGGTTTCTAATTTTTTATTGAAATCATTTTTCTTTGAAGCATCCTTTTTTACAAAAGGTATAAACTTACCTTTCCCTTTCTTTCTCAGAAATTTTCTGAATTGCCTTGTCAGTAAGGCCAATTCTTCATCATTCTCTTCATCAGAAGACTCATCATATTCATCAGATTGATCAGCAATAATTTTTAAACTAGATGAAGCTTTTAAAGCAATAGGTTTCTTAGATGTAGTCATAGATGCATTTCTTTTCAGATTTATCTCATATGTCATGAGTGAACCTATTAGCTCATCCAGTTGCATGGTTGACAAATTTTTTGAATCCTCAATTATAGTTGCTTTTGTGTGCCAAGCTGATGGAAGTGATCTAAGAACTTTTCTAACAAGATCACTATTGGAATAGTCTTTTCCTAAACCTCTAAGGCCATTAACCAAAAGCATGAATCTAGCAAACATCTCAGAAATAGTCTCATCACTTTTCATCCTGAACATTTCATATTCTGAGACTAAGATACTTGCCTTGGTCTCTCTTACCTCAGAAGTTCCCTCATAGATGAGCTGGAGCTTATCCCACATCTCCTTAGCAGACTTACATGAGGAAACTCTGGAATACTCCTTGGGATGGATGGCACATTGCATCATGTTCATGGCACTCCAGCTGAGTGTGGACTTGTTGATCTGGTCCTTAGTCCATAGACTTTCATCCTCAGGAAGTTGATTAGGTCCCTTGTCGACAATCTTCCAGAGCTCATAATTTTGTGCTCTAAGGAACACTTGCATCCTATTTTTCCAATAAGCATAGTCAGATCCATCGAAAAAGGGAGGCCTAGAAATTGAATGACCCTCAGCAATAAACCCCTTAGTGTTTTCCATAGAAATAAACTCTTGATCGTTAGATCAAACACTTAAAGTGCAAAGAGAACCTTGCTCTCATACCAAATGAAATGTTGCGAAAAAACTGCTATAAAGAAATCTAGAAGGGGGGGGGGGGGGGTTGAATAGCTTTTCAGAACTTTAAGATTCACTTGGATTAGGATCTTAAAGAAATTGAATTCAGTATAAAATCTCAAGATCAATGACACTTCTAAACAAATTAGAACAATTAGATGGTGAAATGCTAACGAGCCTATTAAGCATCTAACGCAAGAGATAAGCAAACCACAATGACAGAGAGATTTAGGGTGGTTCAGATTACACAACAGTGTATCCTACATCCACCATCCACACACACACACAAATGTGGCTTATCTTTCCAGTTCAGAAAAGTCACACAACAACACACACACTCTGAGATTCAGAAATCTCATATTCAACCACACATATGAAATTGGGCACAAGGATTGCACCAATTTCACAATACACACATCAATAGAGTAAGTTTGAAATGAAGAACCAAATAGAACAGCTGAAACCCAATTTGGAAAGGACTGGTTCGAAGGTCCCTATTTCTACTTCAAGAATGGGGACTAGCTCTTCTGCTTCAGCTCCAGGAAGAAGACTCTGATGGCTCGAAATTCTTCTTCAAATGGATCATCCAAGATGATAGAATCTCCAATTTCTTCAGATCTGGAAGCAATCCACCGGGATGAAGTCTTCTTCTGGAGTAGCCTGGAAAGCTCTAGAAAAACTGGAAGAGCAAATGGTTGTTGCGATATTTTTTTAAGAGCCAAGTGGATAAGAGGCTTATATAGTCCCAAGGGTCCACAAAATATCTTGGGATCTGAGGGCATAGGAGTTCCCACCTAAAGAGGCCCCACCAAAGTCATCCACGTGTCTTCAGCAATTTAGAATCTTCAAAAAGTCCGAAGTGTGTCGACACTACACACAGATGTGTCGAAACCACTGGGTACTTGCTGAAATCCTGGTTCAGGGACAGTTAACTAGTGTCAACACCACTTAGCAATGTGTCGACACCACTGGCCATTTCTTCAGAATCCTTCTTCTGGGACAGTGAACTAGTGTCGACACCACAAGACACTGTGTCGACTCCACTGAACATATATGACCTTTTCTTTGAGCTATACATGAAAGAAACATTGTGAGATATAAATTTAAGCATGATACACATGACTTCAGTATATTAATGAATCATATTTGAGTATCATCAAAATAAAAGATCCAACAACTTTGTCATCGATTTTGTTGTGTTTATCATTTAGCTTGATTACTCATGCTTGCCTAGTTATTAAAGCGTTAATCACTTATATCATTGCCCGCACATTGAGATGTAAATCCTACTGGGCTAGTTTGCTCATACCTACTTCCTAACATTTCAGGTAATGAAGATGATGAGTATGTTTAATGATGGGACTTGTGCGTCGAGCGTTAAGTACACTTTAGAGAGTTTTTCTTTATTCTAGTTAGTGATTGGTAATCTTTGTAATTTTGTCTTTCTTTAAGAGATAGATGAGACTAGCTAGGGAGTTGTTCTTTTTGACATTGGAGATTGTGATAATCATTTATGATGAATAAAAGAGTTTGATTATTGAATTATGGGCCCTATTGATATTAATCATTTGTCTATGGCTTCTGAATACTTGCTTGTTCATCGTGCTCCCGATTAATTACGCTGCTAAAAATCGGGGTTGTGACAATACTACTAATCCAAAACAATATGACTCATGTTTAAGTCTGTTCTTACATGTATGGTATGTATATGATCATGCGCTTGCATGTTATTAAATGCCAAAAAGAGATTGTCACCATAAGGAGAAACTAGAGCTGTACTATATTGATGTCCCTATAGAAAAGTTCATACTGTTTACTGACCTCGTAGGCAATGGAGTTTGAATCCTGGAGGTGGATGCACTTGCACGTCTCACGGGTTAGTATGGAGAGGACTTCTCTAGGTTTTTCGCAATAACTAAGACTCATCATTATCTTGACTAGGTGATTGAATACTAACTGACTACACTGACCTTCTAGTGGTGGTTGGGTCACTGTGTCTGACTACTATTACTCTTATCGCTACTGCTTAATTTTACTACTACTTCCTATCGTTACTACTTTTGTTTAATGTCTTATAACTGTACATGCTACTTCTATTGGTAAAGCACTCTGTGAAATTGTGTTCATCATTGTTAGATTGATTAGATTGCATTACATGTTTAAATGTTATATGATATGTTAACCCTGAGAATTGTTAGTAAAGAATGATAGTATTTTGAATCATACTTGATTAGTTATGTGTTTAAAAGCTTTATACATAGTGACATAATATCATGTGAATGATGTGTGATATAAGTGAATTACCATGTTTTCTAAGTATACTATATTATAGAATGTGGTTTTAGATTTCCTTTTACTTGCTGAGTCTATTGTATAGACTCACCCTTGCGGACATTTCAGGGAGAGTTGAAGATCTAGAAGCCAAGAAGTTAACGAGATCTAATGCGGAGCATGAAGAGTAGATTTATAGATTAGTGCTTAGTATGTGGAATAAGTGTAATTGGACTATTAGTTAATTTACTGTTATGGACTAGTTATTGTATTTGTTATTTTATTTGGACTATGTAGATTGTGATATGTGAATTATAAAGTTGATGGAATAATAATTGATTATTTTTTGTTGCAAATTCTTTCTCTATTTGTATGAATCTCAACCCCAACATTCACTATTGGGGTGTTTTCTCTTGTAGCGTCTCCCTCTGGGACCACACCGAGCCGGAGTGGAACGTTATAGTGGTGGTTTAAATCAGGGGAAAATGCTGGTGGGTGGAGTGAAGAACATTGGTCGGTAAGTCACTGCTGCTAACAAAGTTTAGTCATCTTTAGAGAAAAGTGGATGAGTTCAAATGCTAGAACAGATAACACCTTAATTTGAAACCGGTGGGGGGTTGCTTTTGGAGGCAAAACAAAAGAAGAAAAGAACAGCAACTATAATTCTTTTGTATAATGGTCAATAACCACAAACGAACGTGAGCCATTTTTATTGTCTGACTGCAGTCCAGTGTTGCATCACTCCCCATCTATACAGATAAAAGAGATAAATAACGAAAATTTGGCTTCTTATTGATACCTCAGCATTGCTCTGTGTAGCTCCGTGACACACCAGAATAATCCACCTTCCACCAGAACTTCCACGTGCAATTGGTGAATTCGGTGTCTGCAACTCAGGGCTTCAGGACTTTTGCATATGTGCAAATAAATGCTAGAGAATCCTCTCATGGAAGTTGGAAAAGTACTAAAACGAGAAGCAGCTGCATTAGCATGTACGTAGTACATTTAAACAAACTCCTAAGCACCCATGACAGGTATAATAAAACAAAGAACATGCATCTACAGAGACCTTATTCTTGCATTGTTCTCCTTCAGCTATAAAAGAGGATGTAAATTGCTCTACAGAACTTGTAAGCTGTGTCTGCCACATCACCATGGTGATTGTATCCTACTGAAGAGTTTATCTCATGAAACTGGTTTAAGGCCCAGCAACATGTCCACAGTACCCTTTTTTCTTCTCAACCAATTGGCACTGAATGCAAGTGGATATATCCAAGAATAAGAGATTTGCATACACGTGTTCGAGATTAGTAATACTGTTTCATAGTTTTGTACCTTGACTGGATTAACACTTAACCGGAGGGCACATTGCAGATATTTTTAAAGAATATATTATTATTGAAAATTTTTAAAACAAAATATTTATTATTGTTAAAAATATATATATCTCATTATATTTCAAGGGCATATGGTGCAAATGCAACACTAGTCTACAATATTGAGAGTGATACACCTATAGTTGAAGATGACATATGTATTAAGGTGCTTGGAATGACAGTCAATTATATACGTGGTTGTGGTCATGGACCTAAACCACTTCAATGAGATAGAGCTACTTTCTCTGAGTTACCCAACAATTAGCTAAAGAGAAACAATTAGATAAAGAGATGGCGACCCTTTGAAATCAACTTGAGGATCAACAAAGAAAGATCAATTTTTTTATGATCAGAAATAATATTCCACCAATGTCTTCATGGTAAAAATATATTCTTTATATTGTTGGTCAAATTCACAAATTAAAGAATATATTTTTATTTAAATATTAAAATTATCATTTAATTTATTTACTTTTCTATTTTTTCATAATGATCTACTTCATATAGTGCAACCTCTTCTTAATCATCGCGAAGATCTGGTTTACATGTGTCTTTCTAGATTTTTCATTTTTTTGTATAATTGATCTTCGGCATAGTTAATGAATTTTCTCACAAGACTCTTCTTGCAATATGACTGACCTAGATTGAAAAAAAAAAAGGTAATTATATCGATTGAGAAGAGAGAGACAGTAAGGGTCTTATTGGACTACTACTCTTAATCAACGAGATTATTTTCGTGTAATCCATATCAACCAATAAATATTTCTCGGGATAGTTTTACTACCCATAAAGAACAGAAAGTGAGAGAATCAAATTAATTTCATCATTAAGTGTTCTTTGCAAAAGGAGTTGCATGCATGGAGTCGCCAGCAGATATTAGAATCGGAGAATTAATGGTGGGGGGAATGGGACATTGATATATATACAAAAAGGAGTGCATGAAAGAGAAGGCAACAATAACAGCAACGTACTTGCCGATAGGAAGGATAAGAAGCTGGAAAGAAGAAGATTTTATGTTGGAAAAGAAGAAAGCAGAGGTGATGATAGATATCTATGTTGTGAGCATGACGGCTCAATTTAACCCGCCCCCCCCCCCCCGGCCCGCCGGCCATTCATGTCTCTGATCAGGACGTAAAATTAACATACTCCAATAAAAGACGGCCACCATCTTCCAGCCTCGATGTCTACAGATGGCCATGATCACGCAGTGGACACGCAGAAGGCAGAATACCATAGGAGGGGTTTTTAATTTGTTTGGCTTACACGACGGGAGACGTGTCTTTGATAGTGGTAGCACACTAGAAATGGCTTTTCTGTGTTGTCGTACTCAAAGATGAGCTCTGGTGACAACTCCGGTGCCGACATGATTAGAGCAGCTAGACATCGATCCGTCGCGAATGGTTATTGGTTAGTTTTTGCAAGGCAAAATACATCTTTTGATATGCATCACCAAAAGAGACTGCAGGCTTTACACACTAATCTCAAAAGTTGCTGGAGATCTTATAATGCTGTTTGGTATTTGGATTCGTTAAGAGAATAATAGACATAACTCATCCTAATTTTAGATATCATTATTATTCCTTATTTTAATGATGTTTGGTATAAAATGTAAGACTTCAGTGATGTTTCTCTCTCTAGTTCCCTAGAGAGAGAAGCTCTAGTTTTTGTGGCTGCGGCTATGAGGGGGGGGGGGAGCTTGCGCTCCCCCCCTCGGCTTCCCCTTCCTCCTCTCCTCAGGCCCCGCTTCGCCATTGCCACATAAAAGCTATGCTCGACCTTTCGCGGATGCGCCCCTGTTTGCTCCGATCTCCATCGCGGTTCACCCTCCGACCTTTACAAATCTTAGAGAACCGGCAGTCTTCTTCTCCTCGGATGAGATTGCTGCCACTCTCAAGCCACTTCAATTCACTATAGTAGCTAAAACTCCACATGGACAGCCTCATTTTCAAGAAATCAAGCACCTGCTTTAGCAGCGCCTCAACCTTGGTCACGATTTCATCATTGCTGCCATGGATAATCGCCATCTTCTGCTCCAATGTACTTCTGATATGATTATTTGCGTCTATTGCTGCGTGAACAACTTCTTGTGAAGGGTTTTCTATTCAAGTTTATGAAGTGGACTATTTGAATGTGGAAAGGAGCCCCCCGATCGTTCCGGTTTGGGTAGAGTTCCCTGGGTTGAAACCAAATCTGTTTCACGAAACCTGTATTCGCTCTGTTGCAGGGAATATTGGGCGGGTTCTGCAGGTGGCTTTGCGTACATCTCAAATTACCAATGCAACGACAGCCTATGCATGTGTCGAACTGGATCTTTTGAGGGATAGGCCCTCAAGGGTTTGGATTGGAATGGGTTCTGCTGGTTTTTGGCAGAAGATTGTAACATCTCGGGCTTTCTGGTTTCCTCCGTCCGCGTGTTGGATGACTGGCCACTAATGCGTCCGACCTGGGCGACGTGTTAGTGTCACGTCAGAGCTGCCCGACTCGACAGTCGTGTCGCGACCACTTGGTGCGTCACATTCTGGTTGCGCCCGGTCAACGGGTGGCGATAGTGTTCTGCTTTTTGGTCATCTGACGCCTGTCAGAGTGGCAGGCATGGCAGAGCGACCTGTCAGGTTGTCGTGGCGTCCCTGGGGGACACGTTCTGGTCGCGGTGTGTAGGGCTGTCGCGTTATGGTTGGTAACACGGCGCCCCGCCCTGTTGCATCCTTGGGGCCGGAGGCTCAAAGCCTTGGTCGGCACCCCTTTCCCCTTTCTCTCCTTTTCCTTTCCCTTCTCCTCTCCGAGGGGGAAAGCTTTCCTCTCCGGCGATCTGGGCGTGGAGCGTTGTGGCGCCGGCGGCGACTCGTACGCAGCTTGGAGTGGCGTCGTGGAGCGAGGTGGAGGGTTCTTGTCATTGAGAAGGCCCTTTGGGGTTCAGTTTTTCCAAAATCGGTAGGGATTTCTTGCGCCCTTTCCAATTCGGGTGAATGGGAGCTCTCTTGTTTTGGTAGATAGCTTTCCCCATGCTCCCCTCCCCGTGGTTGTGCTTTTTGTGTTGTGTAGGCGACCCTGGGATGTAGCTTCCCATCGGTCGGCCTTCCGTCTGATGTCGCGACCGCAGTGCGCGTCGCGATATCAGGGGAGGCGTCGCCCCGGTCGGGCGCAACCTTATTGCGGCGCAATTGGTCGTCATGATAAGGGTCGTGTCGCGACCTGGTTTCCTGTCGTGACAAGCTTGTTGTCGCGACGCGCTTCCCTGTCGCAACAGGGTGCTTGTCGCGGTTGCCCTTCCTGTCGCGATGGTATCGTGACGGGCCAGGAGGGCGCGATAGCACCAGGCTTGCCTCGGATGGTTCCGTGGCCACGGTTGGCATGTCGGCGTGTGAGCCCCAGGGCGGGAGTGCCCTTAGGACCTTCTGGTAGCGAACACGGCAGGTTGCCTCCCTGTGTTCAGTGACTGAAGGTGACACCTTTATTGCCGTGTCCTAGCGGCGGTGCTAGGAGGCTTGCGTTTGTCTAATAATCGATTGTCTAACTGTCAATCGATTATTATAAGAACGATGGTTTCTGTACTGTCCCGTGGTGTTCTGGGTTTTTTGGCCATGCCGTATGCGCCGGCGTTGGCCGACGGCCCTCCTGGGTGTTCCGGGAGGGGAGCCGCGCATGCCTATGTCTGCTGGGCTTATCTTGGTTGCAAGTCAGTTGTGCCAGTTTCTGTGGTGGTTGCCCCGCCTATTCTCTTTCGCCCAGTGCTTTGCACTTGAGGGCTTGTCCCGTTCAAAGGTTGTCTCTGTTTCCTGGGACCCCCATCCTCGGGAGCCTATTGAGGGAGTTCTCCGGGCTACGAGCATGCTCGAGTTGACAGCCTAGTGTGGCGGACTTCAGAGCTGAGGGGAAAATGGTGGTGGGCAGTGGTGTAGAGTCGCTTGTGGAGCTCCCTTTGTGACGACCCTCATTATACCGGTACGGTTATACCAACCCACGTCGGTATAGTGAACGTTATCACAGCGGGACATTTACCCAAACGCTATCACATGATTGAGATGTACACAAATATAAATACAGAGTAGCGGAAGTAAAAGAACAATGTCTTTCAATTCATTTCATCATCCACATTTAACATACATGATCTAATGACAATTTAAAAGAATTAAAGTTCACATAATGAAGTGCTAAATTCAAATACATAGTTGTCCACAATTACATAGTGTTTCTATTACAATACCTCACTTTACATACGATGAAAGTCAAAATGTCACAACTACAACTCCGCCAAGCTACTCCCCGCGCTCGGAGTCGCTCTCTACGGTCTCCTCCAGAGGTGTATCACCTAGTAAACCTGTACGCCGAAGCAAGGAATGAGTCTAAAAGACTCAGGAAATAACACCACACACCCCATACATGCATATATCACAGTAGGTTTTTTTTATTCCAATTTACAAAGCAAAACATATAGCATGCTTGGGCATTGATAAAGACAACCTATCATGATAATTCTACAAAATTTAAAACACATGGTACATGAGTTAAGCCATTCCAAAATAGATATCCTATCACATGCTTTCTACTCATGTCATCACATGAAAACTACATTTCAAATGAGGCTATAACATGGAAGCAACCAAACATGGGATTCTTGCATGCATAAAAAGAAACATTCCTATCATGGTTTCTACACATTCTTACACATGCACATTATCATTTTATACCCTTTAAGGTTTCTGTTTTGACATGGATTTAGCAATTCGCATTCTATCACATGAGAGCTACATTCCCGATTTAACTACAACGTGATAGCACTTAAACATGGAAACGTTTACACATAAGCAATAATTGTTCCTAACATGGATTCTACGTATTTTTACACATATAAAACACTCTTATAAACACAACTAGGTTGCTGTTGTAACATAATTTCACATTAATGTATCATGGATCACAGTTTCACAATCTAACTTATTGGTTTCACATGTTTGCACAATCACTCATTCACATAGTTCTCTTTTTACACATTGCACATTTACACATATTCACACTACACAATTTACACATAGTCGTATTCACATTTCATAATTTAGTGTCGTGACACATAGTCCAAACCACCATTAGAAGGACACATCACATAACACATACACATAGACGCCACCTAGACAATACAGTGACGACTCTTGGACTGCGCAGACCGGGAGAACAAGTCTTCACCCTAACTAGTGGTACTTGTCCACCTATAGGATTTCATCCTAATGCCCTTAGGATCTTAACACATTGAACCTTCCCATGGGGACTTTTCCATGGTACGGTTCCACAGCCCTCTATGGAAGCAGTGTCACACATGGCACAGTCTTACACATTACACATTCCGATTTTAACACACATATTACACATGTCTTTACATTCTCCCACTTATATACATGGCTCTGTTTTTCCTAATCATGATACTAATGTTGACAGAAATCAAACATTCAGTAGTTCACATTAATCAAGTTGGCAAATACATCATCAAATCATATTCATGATAGCATGCATTTATCACATATTTTCACATAGAAATTTCATAATACCCTTTACAGTTATCCAAATATCATGAAATTTTAACCACACACTAATTTCAGGTTCATGACTTCACATACAAATTTCCAGATTTTTCTGAGAAATATTACATTTACAGAAATTAAAACATTCAGTTCATGCCATTCATAATTCAATTTATCATGGAACATAACATGGATATCTAGTTTGACAGTTCACAGCTCTGAACCTAACATACACATCATCACATAAATTTTCCCCGGATTTATTGCACAACACACAATTTACTGTAAATTTTACAAATCCTATGCATGTCTTCTATTTCTAAAACAGAAATTTCAGTAAATCCCACAATCAAGGAAAATTTCTCAAAATTGCAAGGCATGGACTGATACGTATATACACAATTTAGAAAAATCTAGGGCATTCCATTCCTCAAGGATCATGTAGACAGTAGGTGAACATGCATAATCTATTTTCCAAACATGTATTTCAATAAGTTTAACAATTCATGCCATTCACCAAAAAGCACAGAAAATTCCACACACTTCACATTGTCTATTTTACATAACATATACGATTACATTATATCCTCATGCGAAAATACTTCGGAAATTAATCATATAGAAGGGAGAATAGCTCATTGTTCTGCCCTGAAGAACTTAACGGCACAGTCTGGCCGTTAATGGAGCTTAACGGCAACATCGTTGGCTGTTAATGGAAGAACTTAATGGCAAGGGGTCTTTCCGTCAAGTTCAGGTCTGTGCAAAACACAGACCCGAGCTCCAAAAGAAGGAGAAGTGTGAGGATCCAGGACACGAGGAAAATCAGTAAAAATAGTAAAACCCTACTAGACACCTACATGGACGAAGTGAATGGGTTACTTACCTCTAATAAATCTTCAAAGGGATCAAAGAGGTTGATGAAGCTCTCCTTGGGCAGTCCCAAGAAGCCTCCAAAACACCACTCCCACGGGTTCTTGGTCGATCTCCACAGCAGGTTGGAGTCGGGGAAGCCTTCCTCTAGGCTCCAGCTAGCTGCCAGTTGCTGTAGGTCGCCGGATGAGCTCCAATTTTCCAGATCAAAGCATGCAACTTCAGGTTTTTCTCACAGCTAGAGTTAGGGTTTCTCTCTTCTCTTCAAAGAACCTAGAGAGCTCTTCTGGTGCAGAAGAGGTTTGGTTTATAGGAGAAGGGGTTTGGGATATCCCGGAGGGGCGATGGGATGGCCTGATAGCCGTTGGGGACATCTCCCCAATGGCTGGGCTTGCTTGCCCCTGAGATTTCGGGGTCTGCAATGCATGCAGGTCAGAGATATTAACGTCCACATCCATGGCCGTTTACTTAAGTATTAGCGTCCATTGAGGTGGACGCTGACTCATCATGGACATCCATCCATGTGGACGCCAAATGGGCCCTTCGGCCAGAACTCAAAACATGCAGAAAATCCATGCATATTCTATATACTTACATGCAATAAAGTAATACAACAAAATTCGAGGTCCTTACACCCTCTCCCCCTTAAAGAAACTTCGTCCTCGAAGTTGAAACAAAACTACTCAAACAAACGGGGATACTTCTTCTTCATCGCATCCTCAAGCTCCCAAGTAGCCTCCTCTAGCGAGAAGTTCCGCCATAGAACTTTCACCGACGCAATACTCTTGTTCCGGAGATGCTGAACCTTCCGGTCAAGAATAGCTACTGGTTGCTCCACATACGACAAATCTGGCTAAATCTCCACTGGCTCATGACTAATCACATGAGATGGATCTCGGACATACTTCCTGAGCATAGAAACGTGGAAAAAAGGATGAACACTAGCTAAAGCTGGGGGTAAAGCTAGTTCATATGCCACGTTGCCCAATCGTCTGAGAATCTCATACGGGCCAATGAATCTAGGGCTCAACTTACTATGCCTGCCAAACCTGACAACACCTCGAGTAGGTGAAATCTTCAAAAAGACATGCTCACCCACCTCGAACTCTAGATCCTTCCTCCTGTTGTCAGCGTAGCTCTTCTGCCTATTCTGCGCCGCAACAAGCCTCTTCCTAATCAACTGAATCTTATCCGAAGTCTCCTGAACTAACTCCGGACCGATCAACTGCCTATCGTCTGTCTCCTCCCAACATAAAGGAGATCTACAGGGCCTACCATACAATGCCTCAAACGAAGCCATACCAATACTTGCATGAAAGTTGTTGTTGTATGCAAACTCCACAAGAGGTAAATGACGCTCCCAATCATCCTTCCAATCCAGCACACACGCTCTCAACATATCTTCGAACGTCTGGATAGTCCTCTCGGACTGTCCATCAGTCTAGGGATGAAACGCCGAATTGAGCTTCAGTTCCGAACCTAACGCATCCTAAAGACCTTTCCACAATCTCGAAGTAAATCTCGAATCTCGATCCGAAATGATCGACTTCGGCACACCATGCAATCTAACCACACTACTAACATACAATCTAGCTAAACTCTCAACCGACTGCTTCTTCTTCATAGGCAAGAAATGTGCGGTCTTCGAGAATCTATCTACAACTACCCAAATCGAGTCATTGCCCCTTCTAGATCGAGGCAAACCCGAAACAAAGTCCATAGTGACAGCTTTCCACTTCCACACTGGGATCTCCATCCTTTGCATAAGGCCGGATGGTCGCTGTCGCTCGGCCTTCACTTGCTGGCATACCAAACACCAGGATACATAATCTGCCACATCCCTTTTCATGCCAGACCACCAAAAGGACCTCTTCAAATCCTGGTACATCTTAGTGTTGCCCAGATGAATAGAGAATCGCGATCTATGAGCCTCCGCTAACACGTGCTCACGGACATCTACCAAATCAAGGACACACACTCAGTGATGGAATCTAATCACGTCGTCCTCATCACGAGCAATGCCCGCCTTGCCCACTAGCTCTAAGAGTCTAGGGTCAGCCTTCTGTTGCTCGATCACCTCATCCAAAACTGAGGATCTAAGGGACAACTGAGCTACAAAATCTTGACATAAGGGGTCTAACTCGGTCATCGCGCATGCCGCATCCTCCAACATCTTCCAATCCTGCTGGAGAGATGGCATCTTCCTGCTTAGAGCATCCGCTATGACGTTCGCCTTTCCAGGATGATACTGAAGGTCGAAGTCATAGTCCTTCAAGAACTCAACCCATCTTCTCTGCCTCAGGTTTATATCCTTTTGGGAGAAAAGATACTTCAAGCTCTTATGGTCCGTAAACACCTCAAATCTGACACCATAAAGATAGTGCCTCCAGATCTTTAGTGCATGAACCACAGCCGCAAGTTCCAGATCATGAGTCGGATAGTTCCTCTCATGCTCCTTCAACTGACGAGAAACATATGCCACTACCCTTCCTTGCTGCATTAGCACACAGCCTAAGCCAATCCGAGACGCATCCGTGTAGATAGCAAAACCCTCTACACCGCTCGGCAAGACTAACACCGGAGCTGACGTGAGCTTAGTCTTCAACAATTGAAAACTACTCTCACACTTCTCAGACCAGACAAACTTCACTCCCTTTCTGGTGAGCTGAGTCAATGGGGCGGCGATGGATGAAAATCCCTTAATGAATCGCCGATAGTAACCAGCCAAACCCAGAAAATTACGAATCTCCGAAGGGGTCTTGGGAACCTCCCAATCCATAACTGTCTGGACCTTTGCTGGATCAACTGCAACACCAGCACCGGAGATGACATGCCCGAGGAAATGAACCTCGCGCAATCAGAAATCGCACTTGCTGAATTTTGCATACAGCTTGTGCTCACAAAGAACCTCTAACACTACCCTCAAATGCTGACGGTGTGTGGCCTCATCCAGAGAGTAGACCAACACGTCATCTATAAACACTACGACAAAGCTATCTAGATACAACCTAAACACCCTGTTCATGAGATCCATGAACGCTACAGGGGCGTTGGTCAATCCGAAAGGAAGGACCAAAAACTCATAATGTCCATAACGGGATCTGAATACTGTCTTGGACACATCCTCACTCCGAATCCTCAACTGATGATAACTAGACCGCAAATCAATCTTACAAAAGACTGATGCATCTTGCAACTGGTCAAACAAATCATCAATACGAGGTAAGGGATACATGTTCTTCACTGTCACTTGGTTTAGCTTCCTATAGTCGATGCATAACCTAAGTGATCCATCCTTCTTCTTTACGAATAAGATAGGTGCGCCCCAAGGGGAAACACTAGGGCGAATAAATCCCTTATCTAGCAGTTCTTGCAACTGCCTCCTCAACTCCGCTAACTCCGCAAGTGCCATCCGATATGGAGCCTTCGAGATAGGAGAGGTGCCCGGAAGCAACTCTATTGTAAACTCTATCTCTCTATCCGGTGGCAATCCAGACAAGTCCTCTGGAAAGTCCTGCACCACATCAATCTCTACAAGAGTAGGTGACTCATCAGCCTTAGGTACTAACACCACGCTGGCAAGAAAGGCGTCACAACCCTTGTTCACCATGCGCATCGCCTTTATGGCAGAGATGACCAACTTTCCCGCCAAGTTCCTTGGCAATGGATGAGAGAACTCGTCCTCACCAGGAATGCGGAAAACAATCCTCTTCCCACGACAATCTACTAACGCATAGTGCTCCTCTAGCCAATCCAGACCAAGAATAGCATCATAGTCCTTCATCTTTAGCAAGAAGAAACACCCATCTAAAACCCTATCCTCAATCCACACAGGAAACGACAGAATGCACTTCCTAGTCGATACCGTACCCGCAGGTGTGTGCACAGACAAAGGGACCTCTTACTCCTCAGACTCTACACTCGACTCTAGAGCTAACTGCCTAGCAAACCGCTCGGAAATGAACAAGTGAGTGGCACCCGTGTCAAACAAAACCCGAGCGTACACACCTAGAATCGAAAGCGTACCTTCGGTGACATGCTCTGCCTGTTCGGCATCATCTCGTGCTAGAGCAAACACTCGAGCTGGGGCTCGAGGCCTTCCTGGTCTTCCTGTCGCTGGCGCTGCTGTTGCTGCTACTGGGGCTGGCGCTCCGCGCTGAACTCCCTGTTGAAGTCTCGGACAGTCTTTGATCTTGTGGTTGCTGCTTCCACACTTCAAACACTTGCCTGTAATCATCCAACACTCCGTACCTCCGTGTGTCTTCCCGCAATGCGAACACTCTTTCTTCACACCAGGGGAACGTACAGAAGGTACCTGAGAACTGCCGGCTGCCACTGGTCGCTGCTGCGACTGGTATGTTGCTTTCTTCTTATCTTGCCACTGGAAGGTAGCTGCAGGCCTCTTTTGCGAAGCCTTCTTCTCTTCAAGGTATTGCTCCATCTCTCCCTCTTGTCTACAAGTAGCACTAAGTGCCTCGTCCAATGTGCGATGGTCAAACGCTACGAGCCTCGTCCGCAGTGATGGCTTCAAGCCCATCACAAACTTCTTCGCCTTCCTGCACTCATCTGCCACAATATGAGGTGCATACTTAGATAGTTCTGCAAACCTGGCCTCATACTCGAGCACAGTCATGGAGCCTTGAGTCAAGGAGAGGAACTCCTGCTCCATCCTGTCCTGAATATGCTCGGGGACGAACTTAGCCCGAAAGAGCCTCACGAACTCGTGTAAGGCCCCAATTTTTCTTTTCCTGCTTATACTTTATGAATATGTTGTTTACTTGTTCCTGCATAAATGGCGTGCATGAAAATGATGCATATTATAACTATAAATTTTGCATGGGTATATGCAAGTGCCCTCTGAATATTGAAGTGTACCTTATATTACCCCTTTCATGGATATTGTGTACAAATATATGAAGTGCATATGTGTATGTACGCATGAATGTTGTCTTATGCGTGTGATAATTGTGTACTTAATTTTACACATGTAACCCCTTGGTATACTTAGGTATGCATGAGTATACTTAGTTGTAAACGTTGTTCATTTGCATGGTGTAGTTAATATGTACATTGTACTTTGTACATTGCATGTATATATATATCAAGTGCAAGTATGATAGGTGTATTTAGTAATGCATATTGTAATTCTATAAACCTCATGTACACATAGGTAGGCACCTACGTACATCTTATCTTAGTGTGCTTATGTATGCATGGGCATGCCTAGGTATAAATGTTATTGATTTCATAGGTGTAGTAAGATACATGTTATACCTTAGATGTTGTATGCATGTGTAGATAATTATGTGTGTATTATTATTATCTTGATGTACCTATGTATGTATGTATAGGATTAATAGTAAGTATTGGATGGTTATTGGGTGTAATGGTGTATACACTATACCACATGGGTTTCATGTGCATATATGTGTGGATTAAGCATGGTTCTGCATGATTTTAAGTTCTGGCAGAAGAATGTCTTGGCATCAACATGGATGGACGCCCATGATATGTCAGCGTCCATATCGACTGACGCCAACCCTAATGTAGCCGTCCATGTATGTGGACATCAATATCCCTAAGTTTCTGTGCGCTGCAGACCCAGAATTTCCGGGGCAAGCAAGCTCATTGGTTGGGGAGATGTCTCCCAACGGCTCTCAACTCACATCAGACCCTGCCCACGCATGCCCCAAGCCTAGATCTATATAGAAACACCCTTAGCAGCTGGAGGTGATTGCTTTTTCTCTTGGCCAGGAAAAAAAAAAAAAACCTAGCTGTGAGAAAACTAGAAGAAAACCTGATCTTCCCAAGCTTTAATCCGGCGATTGGGAGACCTTCTGAGAGATCCATGAAGATGGGAGCGTAGCACAGCTGCCCAAGAAGCATCCCCATACCCTAAACCTATGAAATACCTAGCCTAGATCGAGGAGGAAGCTTTGACATTTGGTGAACCCTTGGACCCGAGATGCAGAAAAGCTGAACTTAAGGAGCTCTAATCCGTCGATTGGAGGAGGAAACCAAGGTGCTGCCACGTCTGGGAGACGGCCAATACATCTAAGAAGAGACCCCAGCTCCGAGGTGCCATCTACATCGACAGGAGAAGAGGATCGAAGGAGTTTCTGAACACCTTTTTGGCAAGGCCGAGAAGGGCTTCATCAGCTTATTTCGATCTTGTAGATTTAATTGAGAGGCAAGTAACCTATAGATCTCAATCCTATACATGTGCCCTAGGTCCCAGCATTTTTCTGGATTTTTCCTCGCGTCCTAGATCCCCCTATTCTCCTTGTGTTTGGAGCTCGGGTCTGTGTTTTGCACAGACCTGAACTTGACGGCATGATCCATGGCCGTCGAGATCCTATATTGGCGGCCAACGATATTTCCGTTAAATTCTTATTAGCGTCCATACTATGCCGTTAATCTCTTCAGGGTAGAACAGTGAGCTGTTCTCCCTTCTATATGATTAATTTCCAAAGTGTTTTCGAATGAGGATATAAGGTAATCATATATGTTATGTAAAATAGACCATGGGATG
Source organism: Colocasia esculenta (assembly GCA_014218235.1). Taxonomy (NCBI): domain Eukaryota; kingdom Viridiplantae; phylum Streptophyta; class Magnoliopsida; order Alismatales; family Araceae; genus Colocasia; species Colocasia esculenta. The sequence goes on along the minus strand of CM024760.1, from coordinate 142,114,309 downwards.
CATGTGATATTTTCTGTGATTTTGGTGAATGGTATAAATTTTTAGATTATTGAAATACATGTGGGGAAAAATGGATTATGCATGTTCACCTACTGTCTACATGATTCCTGATGAATTAAATGCCCTAGATTTTTCTATACCATGTGTATATATATCAGTCCATGCCCCGAGATTTTGAGAATTTTTCCATGACTGTGGGATTTACTGAAATTTCTGTTTTGGAAATAGAAGACATGCATAGGATTTGTATAAATTATAGTAAATTATGTGTTTTGCAAATAAATCTGGAGAAAACTTCTGTGATGATGAATATGTTAGGTTCAGGGCTGTGAACTGTCAAATTTGATATTCATGTTATGTTCCATGTTAAATCAAATTATGAACGGCATGAGATTGCATGTTTTAATTTCTGTAAATGTAATATGATTCAGAAAAATATGAAAATTTGCATGTGTGATTATAAACCTAAAATGTGTCTGTGGTTAAAATCTCATGTTATTTTGATGACAGTAAGTATTGTTATGAAATTTTAAATGAGAAAAATGACTATGTGAGCATGTTAGTTGTGACTTGATGTGATTCAGTAAATTTCAGTATGATTATCTCTGTATTATGATTATTTGATAGTTGTAACAGTGAGGCTAAAACCAATAAATGGGGACTTATGTGTGTATGAATTATGTATGAGTGTGTGTATGGAATGTGAGAGAACAAGTGGTATTGTGTGTAAACGGTTAATGTGACAAGATAAACAAGTATGCCCATAAGACACTGCCACCCTAGATGCTTGGAGCTGTACCGTAGTAATGCCCCTACGGGAAAGCTCAATGTGTTATGAGATACCCTAGGCAAAGGGTCTTGATAAAGTGTATAATCTGGCAAAGGGTCTTGAAAAATCCTGGAGGTGGACAAGTTCCACTGGTAATGGTGGGAAGGGCTTTCCCCAGTTTCTGCAGAGACTAAGACTTATCACTGTGCCGGTGATTAAGTAAGTGAATGCGAATGTGTGTGTTATGTGACCGTCTAATGGTGGTTTGGGCTGTGTCTTGGCATTAAGTGAAAATAAGTATAAGTGTGAATGAGAAAAGTGATATGTGTTCATAGCACAAGGTATGTGCAAGATATGTGTAAATGTGGCACATGTTATGTGCAAAAGTGAAATGATAAGAAGTGTGTGAATGTGAAAGAGAAATAAAATGGAAAATGTGTATAAGTATTGTGTGAAAGAACAAAGTGAGTGTATGCGAAAGCCAAGGTTAATCATATGGTTGTATGAAATGAGAAAGTAGTATAAGTGTAAATGACAATAGTGTTAATTGATATTTTGTTTATTGATGTGTATGAAAGCTTGTGTGTGTATGTGTTGGTGTATTAATTGTCAAATGCTAAAAGTGATGTTACTATTAGTACCAAAATGTAAGTATATGCTTTCATATTCATGGAAATTGAATTGTTGGATGCACATGTGTTTAGTATTATGTTGTGTAGTTAAAAAATGATCCCTATGCAAGGGTAATATGAATGTCATAAAATTTGTATAAAATCAGCAAGCTAAATGTGGAGTAAATTGTTTGACTGCATGCCAAGTGAGTTAGAAATCATGCTAGGAGTGCAACCTATCTTGTATATGTATTCCATGACTTAGTTATGAAGTTTTACAATGATGTGAGTAAAGTGTGAAGGTATGTGAATGTGTATTTGTACTTATGATAATGACACCATGTTATTAGAAATCTTGTTTAGATTATAGTTTTACATGTGGTAGAATAGTTGTTTAATACAATTCCATGTGAAATTTCTTGTTATGGCATAAGCATGTATGATTTAATTGCTGAAATTCTACTGAGTTAAATTGTTGGAGAATATGTATGTATTGAATCTTAAGTTACTTGCTGAGTCTATTGTGTAGACTCATTCTTGCTAAACATTTCAGGAAATTTGTAGCGGAGAAGCTAGCAAGACTTGAAGTAGAGTTGGACTAAGTGATTGAAGACTTGTAATTTATCTTTCATAGTATGTAAAGCTACAATTGAAATTTTAGTTTTGTTCAAATGTACTTGGAGTAGGCTATGTATTTGGAACATTTTGCACTTATGTTATCTTTTGTTGAACTATACAGACTGTGGTATGTGGATTAAAAGTTGATGGAATAAGATTTATTTAAATTCCGTTGCATTTATTTAATTCTATTTGTGTATATCTCAGCTCATTTGTTACTTGTTGAGGTATTCTCCCCTGTAGCGGCTTGCTCTCATCCGATGTGGGTTGGTATAACCGTACCGGGTGAAAGTGGGTCATTGCAACTCGTCCCAAGCAACCTCAATAGCGCCGTCCTCGAATCGGGCGCGCAGTAATGAAGCCCACCACACATCAGCTCTCTCCTGAAACATGACCTTCATAAGCACCAACTAAACAACTTCAACTTAACAGGGGATATAAACAAATAAAACTAGCACATACCTGTAACATATAGGTGGCTAAAGTAACCTTATCATCGTGGGCACACCTAATAGCCCGGAAGATCTTCTCGATCTCCCTCATCTAACTCTCGGCTAGCAATGGATCGCTCTCCCCCTTAAAAGAGGGTGGCAGCATCCTCTTGAATCTTTCCATGATGGAGGGTCCACCATGGTCCTGAGCTGGAACTTGAGCCTGCTACAGTAAACAACAAGCAATACACAATCAACATAACATCATATAATTAAAATAAAACAGACTACTAATTGTTTCGTCATTCTAACCTGAGCCTCCAACTGGGCTTGGAGTGCAGCCTGAGTGTGAGCCAGCGTCTACATGGTCTGCACAAGACCTTGCATGAAAACTCCATAGTCCACAGGCGGCGGTGGGGGAAGTACAGGACCATGCGGTGCCGGGGCCTGCTACTCCTCCCGCTCCTCACGTCTCGGCTCGTCCTCACGGGCTAGCGCTCCGCCACGCCTACCTCTCGAAGCCATGGCTGCAATAAATTTCAGCCACCATTAGAGCTACGTTAATTTATTTCCTAACCATTTTCTTATCTATTTTTCATCCATTATTAATCAATTCTACACATGTAGACAATCTATGAAGGTTTTGCATGTAATGAAGATGATGATTCATGTATATTTATGTATAATCTCAATCGGTCGCTCCGATACCAAATCTCTGTGACGACCCTCATTATACTGGTACGGTTATACCAACCCACGTCGGTATAGTGAACGTTATCACAGCGGGACATTTACCCAAATGCTATCACATGATTGAGATACACACAAATATAAATACAGAGTAGCGGAAGTAAAAGAACAATGTCTTTCATTTCATTTCATCATCCACATTTAACATACATGATCTAATGACAATTTAAAAGAATTAAATTTCACATAATGAAGTGCTAAATTCAAATACATAGTTGTCCACAATAACATAGTGTTTCTATTACAATGCCGCACTTTACATATGATGAAAGTCAAAATGTCACAACTACAACTCCGCCAAGCTACTCCCCGTGCTCGGAGTCGCTCTCTAAGGTCTCCTCCAGAAGTGTATCACCTAGTAAACTTGTACGCCGAAGCATGGAATGAGTCTAAAAGACTCAGCAAATAACACCACATACCCCATACATGCATATATCACAGTAGGTTTTTTTTATTCCAATTTACAAAGCAAAACATATAGCATGCTTGGGCATTGATAAAGACAACCTATCATGATAATTCTACAAAATTTAAAACACATGGTACATGAATTAAGCCATTCCAAAATAGATATCCTATCACATGCTTTCTACTCATGTCATCACATGAAAGCTACATTTCAAATGAGGCTATAACATGGAAGCAACCAAACATGGGATTCTTGCATGCATAAAAAGAAACATTCCTATCATGGTTTCTACACATTCTTACACATGCACATTATCATTTTATACACTTTAAGGTTGCTGTTTTGACATGGATTTAGCAATTCGCATTCTATCACATGAGAGCTACATTCCTGATTTAACTACAATGTGATAGCACTTAAATATGGAAACGTTTACACATAAGCAAGAATTGTTCCTAACATGGATTCTACGCATTTTACACATATAAAACACTCTTATAAACACAACTAGGTTGCTGTTGTAACATAATTTCACATTAATGTATCATGGATCACAGTTTCACAATCTAACTTATTGGTTTCACATGTTTGCACAATCACTCATTCACATAGTTCTCTTTTTACACATTGCACATTTACACATATTCACACTACACAATTTACACATAGTCGCATTCACATTTCACAATTTAGTGTCGTGACACATAGTCCAAACCACCATTAGAAGGACACATCACATAACACATACACATAGACGCCACCTAGGTAATACAGTGACGACTCTTAGACTGCGTAGACCGGGAGAACAAGTCTCCACCCTAACCAGTGGTACTTGTCCACCACCAGGATTTCATCCTAATGCCCTTAGGATCTTAACACATTGAACCTTCCCATAGGAACTTTTCCATGGTACAGTTCCACAGCCATCTATGGAAGCAGTGTCACACATGGCACAGTCTTACACATTACACATTCTGATTTTAACACACATATTACACATGTCTTTACATTCTCCCACTTATACACATGGCTCTGTTTTTCCTAATCATGATACTAATGTTGACAGAAATCAAACATTCAGTAGTTCACATTAATCAGGTTGGCAAACACATCATCAAATCATATTCATGATAGCATGCATTTATCACATGTTTTCACATGGGAATTTCATAATACCCTTTACAGTTATCCAAATATCATGAAATTTTAACCACACACTAATTTCAGGTTCATGACTTCACATACAAATTTCCAGATTTTTCTGAGTCATATTACATTTACAGAAATTAAAACATTCAGCTTCATGCCATTCATAATTCAATTTATCATGGAACATAACATGAATATCTAGTTTGACAGTTCACAGCCCTGAACCTAACATACACATCATCACAAAAATTTTCCCCGGATTTATTGCACAACACACAATTTACTGTAAATTTTACAAATCCTTCGCATGTCTTCTATTTCTAAAACAGAAATTTCAGTAAATCTCACAATCAAGGAAAAATTCTAAAAATTGCAAGGCATGGACTGATACGTATATACACGGTTTAGAAAAATCTAGGGCATTCCATTCCTCAGGGATCATGTAGACAGCAGGTGAACATGCATAATCTATTTTCCAAACATGTATTTCAATAAGTTTAACAATTCATGCCATTCACCAAAAAGCACATAAAATTCCACACACATCACATTGTCTATTTTACATAACATATACGATTACATTATATCCTCATGCGAAAACACTTCGGAAATTAATCATATAGAAGGGAGAACAGCTCACTGTTCTGCCCTGAAGAACTTAACGGCACAGCCTGGCCGTTAATGGAGCTTAACGGAAACATTGTTGGCCGTTAATGGAAGATCTTAACGGCAAGGGGTCTTGCCGTCAAGTTCAGGTCTGTGCAAAACACAGACCCGAGCTCCAAAAGAAGGAGAAGTGTGAGGATCCAGGGCACGAGGAAAATCGGTAAAAATAGTAAAACCCTACTAGTCACCTACATGAACAAAGTGAATGGGTTACTTGCCTCTAATAAATCATCAAAGGGATCAAAGAGGTTGATGAAGCTCTCCTTGGGCAGTTCCAAGAAGCCTCCAAAACACCACTCCAACGGGTTCTTGGTCGATCTCCACAGCAGGTTGGAGTCGGGGAAGCCTTCCTCTAGGCTCCAGCTAGCTGCCAGTTGCTGTAGGTCACCGGATGAGCTCCAATTTGCCGGATCAAAGCATGCAACTTCAGGTTTTTCTCATAGCTAGAGTTAGGGTTTCTCTCTTCTCTTCAAAGAGTCAAGAGTGCTCTTCTGGTGCAGAAGAGGTTTGGTTTATAGGAGAAGGGGTTTGGGATATCTCGGAGGGGTGATGGGATGGCCTGATAGCTGTTGGGGACATCTCCCCAACGGCTGGGCTTGCTTGCCCCCAGGATTTTGGGGTCTGCAACGCATGCAGGTCAGAGATATTAACGTCCACATCCATGGCCGTTTACTTAAGTATTAGCGTCCATCGAGGTGGACGCTGACTCATCATAGACGTCCATCCATGTGGACGCCAAATGGGCCCTTCGGCCAGAACTCAAAACATGCAGAAAATCCATGCATATTCTATATACTTACATGCAATAAAGTAATACAACAAAATTCGAGGGCCTTACACCCGTAGCTGGTCTGTGTGTCCGAGGTGGTTGAGGTGTTCTTCCAGTGCGGACCAGTTAGTACTTCTCACTGCCTCACTCTGCATTGGTTCCGGAGCCGTGTAGGGAGGGTAGGCATGGGGCCGCAGCTCGGCCAGGCTACGGTGGTTGTGGTTGTTCTCTGTTGTGGCTCACTAGCCTCACTCTACCAGGGAGGTTGTAGGCAGGAGTCGACGGCTGGCGAGCGAGAGGTGTGGACAGTGTGTCCTCCTCTTAGCTGCCTGTGGCAGTGGTTTGGTTGACTTGTTGTGACGGCGGTTCACATTGTTTCCATGTGAATCTCGTTGCCCTAGCCTACACGGGGGTTGTAGCCTAGCCATGTTTAGCTTCCGTGGGCTCTATTGGTTTGGCCTTGTGGGCCGTGTTTAGTAGCTTCCGCTCTACGTGTTCTCTCGGGGTGTCTTGTGTAGACACCTGATCGCTGGTTTTGTAAACTGTTCCTTAGTGCCGTCCGTAGTGGCACCGTAGGGTGTAGTTCCCTTACCTCATAAAGTATTCGAGGTCTAGAGTTGTAGCACCCTTGATTTTTAAAACCCAAATAAAATAAAATTTCTATTTTTAATAAATGAGAAAAATAGATTTAATTAGAATAAATGAGCAATAAGTGAAATAAAAGGGCATTTAATTAAGCCCAATAAGTTAAAACCCTAATGGGTTATGTAAATAGCTCAATTACAAAATAATGGGCCTAATATAGTGGAGACCATCATGGGATGGGAATTAAAAATCTCAAATTCGGATTTAATTAATTAGTAATTAGTCAAAGGCTAGGATAAGTACTAAATAACTTGTATTTATCTAAAACAAGAGTCCTTACCTTAACCTAAACCCTTGACCACAAAATTGGACCTCTCCCCTATCCTATTGGGTAGATATAGGCAAGAAAAAGGGGATAAATAAGGAAACATTTGGAGTTTAATGAAAAGGAGGACTCTTAGAATGGTTAGGACTCTATTAACCATCAAAACACCCTAAATCAGTCCTATCAACCCCCATTTGCGTGTTGTGACCTTTGGGAGACGAAGGAGAGGCGATTTGGAACGAGGAGCTTGGAGGAGAAGGGCTGAAGCTTGGCTTTCTTCTTCCCTTTTTCGTCATCAAACCCTAGTCTTCTTGTCAATGCAAAAAGGTAGACAATCTCTCAAGCCAAATCCGTGATAAATTACCCTAGTAAGACTTCATGTTCTCAAGCAAAAGCCCTCTGGTTTCGCTCCATTTAGATCTCCCATGAGGGAGAATTAATTCTTTGAATCCCTATCAATTCCATGTACCTGACCCTTCATGTTTACTCTTAAACCTCGACCATACATAACCCCATGCCATGAGAAAATTCTCATAAATACTACATTATGTTAACTTTCAAATGCCCCTAGTTTGCCTAATTTTTATCATGTATTCATCTCTAATTAATTTGTTGAACCTTGACTACACATATTTAGGTCATCAAAATGTAATATGATCAAAGCATGCCTAAAACTTGTCTATTTTCAAATTAATCAATGTTGATAGATCTATGTGTCTACTTTCGTTTAAAACTAGTTTCGTGATTTTTGGATCACCGTGCGATTTTATATAGAATTTAGAATGACCATGTGTCAAAAGGGATTCGCCCTGGGAAAAAAGGGAAAAGGGTTGGACCCTACCCGATATCGCGTCGCGCGACCCGCCGCGATATCAGCGGGGTCGCGCCCAGCTGTCGCGTCATGTCACAACGCGGAGGACTAAGCCGCTGTGATTTCCAACCCTAGACTGGCCGGTCCACATGACACGCCAGGCCGCCCCGTCGCGATCTGAATGGCGACGGGCTCCCCCGCCACGATTTCGGTTTCGGCCAGAACTTGATATTTGCAGTTATACCCCTATTTTATTTACTATATAACCCTTGTTTAAGCTAATTTATACACTATTAATCATATTCTTTACCTGAATGTTATTAATTGACATTAATTAAATAATTCTTAGTAATTAAAAGCTGTGAGCACGACTTATCATATTCTCAAGATTTCTTTACACTTGCACACACATAATATTATTAATTGACATTCGACCCTAATAAATTATTGAATACTATATTTGGTAAATTAGCAAAATAAATGACTAAATTTCCCTATTTAATTATATACAATTGTCTTCGTTTTATACACGTGTTTTGAGTACCGTTACTGTTTTTCCTCGGCCTTCGAGCACTCGAGGCACGAGAGACCAGTTTTCTATACACTTTCTCTTGACTTGGGCCACCTCTCCATCGGGAATACTCTCGACTGGGCCAGGGACTCCTTGTCAAGGTCTCCGTAAGTCTTCTTGGCTTTGGCGCACGTCCATTGCCGACGAGCTGGTTGTACCCTAAAACCCGTTACACCTTAGGGATCAGTACGATCCATGGCCTTAGCTCGTTCTCTCCTCATCTTCTGATCACGCCGAACCATCTAGTCTGTGTACACAGCACGGCTAGTGAGCAGTGATGATTTCTACCAGAATGCCGGCACTCGACCCGGTGCCGCGCAACTGTGATTATCGTTGTTTCTCGTATTTTTATGATATTGTCCCTATCTCATCTACTATCTTTATCCTCTCATCTGTTCACGTTCTCTCTATACTCTCATCTATCTTGTCTACTACTCTCATCTATCTCTTGGTACTCTGTTGGCCATTCATGTGATTGTCAAGATAAAGAAATGACTAATGCTAGTGCAATGGGGCCCGATCAGGTCCTGGGAGGAGCGCCCGAAAAGTGCTAGTGCCCATGGGAGTTAAAATGATCAAGGATGTGTTACGGCATGCATCCAGCACCATCATACTACCAAGATTAATCTCTGACAATCAAAATGTCATCTATACAGGTGCAATCGTTATCTTTACTAGTGCACCGTTGTGCAGTATACATGCTATATCGTTACGTGGCCATTCTATTATCGTTCTCGTTGTGCTATTTTCCCTGTACCAAATGCTATTGTTCTCTCGTTATCGTTACTTGATCTACATGACTCTTCTCTTTAGTTACCCTGCCATTAAGATATTAATTATTTAAAGCATGCTTATTCTCATGAGATATTAAGTCCTACTGGGCGTTATTCGCTCATCCTATGTTTTTATTTAATGTGTTTCAGGCGAGTTTGATGATGACCACACTCACGAGGACGGGGCAGAGGATGATGCTCAGGAGTGACCCATTTTCAGCAACCATTGCTTTAGTAGTTAGTTAGTATAGAAAGAGTCAGTTAGTCCATATGTATTAGTTTAGTTTTCAATAAAGTACTCTGGGCCATAGTTTTGGCTCTGATACGTTGATGTAATAGTTAGTACATGAAGTTAGTGAATTATTTGCGATTGTAATTGGAGTTTGGAGGATTATTAATGAAATTTGAGTTTATTTGGTATTATTCCATTTGTGCAATGGTTTGCATTTATTTTCTCGCACTGTATTATTTAATAACTGTAATCCCGCTCCGATATTCCGCGTCGGGCATTACAGTTTTCTGGTATCAGAGCCTAGGTTATTCTTAAGTATAGGATGATCTAGGTTTTACCTACCTCGACTTAGATTCTAAGTTCCATACCTATGTGAGATGGGTAGAATCTTGGGTAATAAGATAAAATGAACTCACACACGCACAACTTAGTGCAAACTCAGTAACTTACATTAAACATTCTCTTTTGAAGGAACTTAAACATCAACAATGGCAGCGGAGCATGCACAACTCCGTGACATGCAACAGACCATTCAGCAACTTACTCAGGCTTCGCTTCAGGCTGCTGGAGCCAACAATAACAACAACCGTGGTGCTGGAGACTTGCACCGGAACTTCCGCAATCTAAACTCGCCTCGATTCAGTGGGACCACTGACCCTGACGAGGCAGAGAATTGGCTAAAAGAAATTGAACGTATTTTCCGCGTTATGCAGTGCGCAGATGGTGACAAGGTATTATTAGCAACATTCTAGTTAGAAAGGGACGCCCGTGCGTGGTGGGAATCCATCGAGGCCACCATGGCAGATGCACAATTTACCTGGAATGAGTTCAAGGAGCATTTCAACTCCAAGTATTTTTCAGAACGAGTCCAAGAAAGGAAAGCCTATGAATTTACAGCCCTCAAGTAGAGGAATCTCACTGTTGCTGAGTATGAAGCTCAGTTCTCTCGGTTGGCGCGCTATGCCAATCACCTGGTAGGCACTGAAAGAATGAAGGCAAAGCTCTTTTTAATGGACTCAGGCCCGCCTACATTACACAGTTGGCACCTATGGACATTCAAACTTATCCAGAGATGGTCAGAAGGGCACAGTTACTAGAAGATGCGACCGATCTCACTGATCGCATCAAGGCAAAAATGGTAAAGAAGGAGCAGACATCCAGAGCACCGAGCAAGCCCTTTAATGGACATGAAAGGCCGTTAAGCATCACTGACGGGCCAAGCCAGGAGCAAAAGCCCAAAGTCCCCACTCCTACTGCCCCAAGCTACAAGCCCAGATGCAAACACTGCAACAAGATGGGCCATACTGCAGAAGAGTGCTGGAGGAAGGCAGGTGCATGCCTTCGTTGTGGGAGCCGAGAGCATCGGATTCCCGAACACCCATTACTTAAGGAGAATGAAAAGCGTCCTATGGGACAGAAGAAGCCTGGCCGACTGCAGGCTCTGCAAGAAGTGGACACCACCGAGGAGGGTGGAGTCGTCGAAGGTACCTTACCAATCTTTTCTCAATCAGCATTTGTTTTGTTTGATACTGGCGCAACACATTCATTCATATCACAAGCATTTGCTGATACATTAACTGAAAAACCTGCATCCATGCAATTTGAATTGCCTGTTACTACACCATTGGGAGAAAAGGCTCAATTGAATAAATATTTTCCATTGGCTGATGTTAAGATTGGTGAACTCAATCTTAGGGCAGATTTGATCTGTATGTCCATGGAGGGTTATGATGTAATTCTGGGAGCCGATTGGCTATCTACTTATGGGGCTTGTGTTGATTATAGAAGAGGGAAGATTACTTTTAGTGAATTCCCTAGATTGACCTTTACGGGACGTAGACACAAGAGGCACTTGTCTCTCGTCTCTGCCATAAAGGCACAAAACATGATAAGAAAGGGTTGTGTGGCATTTCTTGCCGCAATTGTGGTTGACAAGAAATCATCAAAGATATCTAACATGCTACGTGCTACGTGCCTGCACTATAGATTTTGAAGGGTATTGGAATGAGCAACTATCCCTAATTGAATTCACCTACAACAACAGCTATCAGGCAAGCATTAAGATGGCACCATTTGAAGCACTGTATGGAATAAGTTGCAGATCACCGGTGTGCTGGAATGAGGTAGGTGAATAGCAATGGTTAGGACCAGACATGGTGCAGAACATTAGCAGAGACATACAGATTATCGGAGATAGGATCAAGATAGCTCAGTCCAGGCAGAAGAGCTATGTAGAGAAAAGAAGAAGGGATTTAGAGTTTTAGACCGGAGATCATGTGATGCTGAAAGTATCCCCGACCAAAGGATTTCAAAGGTTCGGGATGAAAGGCAAGCTGAGACCAAGATTCATAGGTCCATTCGAAGCATTGGAAAGAGTTGGCGAGGTGGCATACCGACTAGCACTACCTCCCCAGTGCACAATGTGTTCCATGTGTCCATGCTGAGGAAGTACGTGTATGATCCGTCACACGTAATCAGCTATGATAACATTATTCTAAACAAAGATATGACCTATGAAGAAAGACCAGTGAACATCTTGGACAAGAAGATGCAACAACTTCGAAATCGATCTATACCCATGGTAAAGGTATTATGGAGAAACCATGAAGTTGAAGAGGCCACGTGGGAGCCCGAAGCATTAATGCGACGGAATTATCCGGAGTTATTCAGTAAGTCATTCTTCCTCTTACGATCATATGAATATGGGGACCAAATTCTTTTTAAGAGGGGGAGGATGTAGCACCCTTGATTTTTAAAACCCAAATAAAATAAAATTTCTATTTTTAATAAATGAGAAAAATAGATTTAATTAGAATAAATGAGCAATAAGTGAAATAAAAGGGCATTTAATTAAGCTCAATAAGTGAAAACCTTAATGGGTTGTGTAAATGGTTTAATTACAAAATAATGGGCCTAATATAGTGGAGCCCATCATGGGATGGGAGTTAAGAATCTCAAATTCGGATTTAATTAATTACTAATTAGTCAAAGGCTAGGATAAGTACTAAATAACTTGTATTTATCTAAAACAAGAGTCCTTACCTTAACATAAACCATTGACCACGAAATTAGACCTCTCCCCTATCCTGTTGGGTAGATATAGGCAAGAAAAATGGGATAAATAAGGAAAAATTTGGAGTTTAATGAAAAGGAGGACTGTTAGAATGGTTAGGACTCTATTAACCATCAAAACACCCTAAACCGGCCCTATCAACCCCCATTTGCGTGTTGTACCTTTGGGAGACGAAGGAGAGGCGATTTGGAACAAGGAACTTGGAGGAGAAGGGCTGGAGCTTGGCTTTCTTCTTCCCTTTTTCGTCATCAAACCCTAGCCTTCTTGTCAATGCAAAAAGGTAGGCAATCTCTCAAGCCAAATCCGTGTAAAAATTACCCTAGGAAGACTTCATGTTCCCGAGCAAAAACCCTCTACTTTCGCTCCATTTTGATCTCCCATGAGGGAGAATTAATTCTTTGAATCCCTGTCAATTCCATGTACCCGACCCTTCATGTTTACTCTTAAACCTCGACCATACATAACCCCATGCCATGAGAAAATTCTCATAAATACTATGTTATGTTAGCTTTCACATGCCTCTAGTTTGCCTAATTTTTATCATATATTCATCTCTAATTAATTCGTTGAACCTTGACTACACATATTTAGGTCATCAAAACGTAATATGATCAAAGCATGCCTAAACCTTGTCTATTTTCAAATTAATCGTGCATGTTGATAGATCTATTTGTCTACTTTCGTTTAAACTGGTTTCGTGATTTTTGAATCACCATGCGATTTTATGTAGAATTTAGAATGACCATGTGTCAAAAGAGATTCGCCCTGGAAAAAAGGGAAAAGGGCTGGACCCTACCTGATATCGCGTCGGCGCGACCCGTCGTGATATCAGTGAGGTCGCGCCCGGCTGTCGCGTCGCGTCAAGAACGCGGCGGACTAAGCGGCTGCAATTTCCACCCCTGGACCGGGCCAGACCAGCCGGTCCACATGACGCGCCAGGCCGCTCCGTCACGATCTGAATCGCAACGAGCTCCCCCGCCGCGATTTCGGTTTCGGCCAGAACTTGATATTTACAGTTGTACCCGTATTTTATTTACTATATAACCCTTATTTAAGCTAATTCGTACACTATTAATCTTATTCTTTACCTGAATGTTATTAATTGACATTAATTAAATAATTCTTAGTAATTAAAAGTCGTGAGCACGACTTATCATATTCTCAAGATTTCTTTACACTTGCACACACATAATATTATTAATTGCCATTCGACCCTAATAAATTATTGAATAATATATCTGGTAAATTAGTGAAATAAATGACTAAATTTCCCTATTTAATTATATACAATTGTCTTCATTTTATACACGTGTTTTGAGTATCGTTACCGTTTTCCCTCGGCCTTCGAGCACTCGAGGCACGACGGACCAGTTTTCTATACACTTTCTCTTGACTTGGACCACCTCTCCATCGGGAATACTCTCACTGGGCCAGGGACTCCTTGTCAAGGCCTCTGTAAGTCTTCTTGGCTTTGGTGCACGTCCATTGCCGACGAGCTGGTTGTTCCCTAAAACCCGTTACACCTTAGGGATCAGTACGATCCATGGCCTTAGCTCGTTCTCTCCTTATCTTGTGATCACGCCGAACCATCTAGCCTGTGTACACAGCACGGCTAGTGGGTGGTGATGATTTCTACCAGAATGCCGGCACTCGACCCGGTGCCGTGCAACTGTGACTATCGTTGTTTCTCGTATTTTTACGATATTGTCCCTATCTCATCTACTATCTTTATCCTCTCATCTGTTCACGTTCTCTCTATACTCTCATCTATCTCGTCTACTACTCTCATCTATCTCTTGGTACTCTGTTGGCCATTCATGTGATTGTCAAGATAAAGAAATGACTAATGCCAGTGCAATGGGGCCCGATCAGGTCCTGGGAGGAGCGCCCGAAAAGTGCTAGTGCCCATGGGAGTTAAAATGATCAAGGATGTGTTACGGCATGCATCCAACGCCATCATACTATCAAGATTAATCTCTGACAATCAAAATGCCATCTATACAAGTGCAATCGTTATCTTTACTAGTGCAACGTTGTGTAGTTTACATGCTATATCGTTACATAGCCATTCTATTATCGTTCTCGTTGTGCTATTTTCCCTGTACCAGATGCTATTGTTCTCTCGTTATCGTTACTTGATCTACATGACTCTTCTCTTTAGTTACCCTGCCATTAAGACATTAATTATTTAAAGCATGCTTGTTCTCAAGAGATATTAAGTCCTACTGGGCTTTAATCTCTCATCCTGTATTTTTATTTAATGTGTTTCAGGCGAGTTTGACAATGACCATACTCACGAGGACAGGACTGAGGATGATGCTTAGGAGTGTCCCATTTTCAGCAACCATTGCTTTAGTAGTTAGTTAGTATAGAAAGAGTCAGTTAGTCCATATGTATTAGTTTGGTTTTCAATAAAGTACTATGGGCCCTAGTTTTGGCTCTGATACGTTGATGTAATAGTTAGTACATGAAGTTAGTGAATTATTAGCGATTGTAATTGGAGTTTGGAGGATTATTAATGAAATTTGAGTTTATTTGGTATTATTCCATTTGTGTAATGGTTTGCATTTATTTTCTCGCTCTGTACTATTTAATAACTGTAATCCTGCTCCGATATTCCGCGTTGAGGCATTACAAGAGTGGTTCTGTTGTGGGACCTCAACCTTGTGGAGGTTTGAGGTGGTCGTGCCTGCGGTGAGACGTTCTTTCTCACATGGTTGCTCGGTGTCTCTCGTGGTGACACATGATTGTTCCTTCCCAACCTCGTGGAGGTCTGGGATGTTGGGTGCTTGTGTCGTGAGACTCTGGTCTCACGTGGTTGCTCCGGTGTTCCGTGAGCTTCTCTGTCTCGGCGGGTGAGTGTCGAGGTGTTGTTTCCGCATTATGTTTGACTCCGCTGGTTCTGCGGGAGTCGTGTTTGGCCCGACCCTAGTTGTGGGTCGTGGCATTACTCTGTTCTACTACTTTGTAGTACTCTGCAGTAGGTGTTTCCCACTTTACTACTTTGTAGAGTAGTTTGTTTCTGCTTTGTTGGAGTTCCTGCTGCTCTGGCCGGTAAGGGACTGGTTATCCCTACTGAGCCTTGTTCGCAAGGCTCACCCCCCTACTTTCTCCAAGTAGGGACTCGCTGTCACAGGAGTTCATCGTCGGACGGTTGTGGTGGCAGTTTGTTGCGCCGTGCGTTGCCAGCAGTGTGAGTTGTGAGCGTGAGCGCTTGTTCAGGAGTGAGTTGAGAGTTGCCTTTTCGCAAGTCCTCGGGGTATACCCCTTAAGGACTGCACCTTCCTTTCTGTACATGTACTTTTATTTTGGACATGTTGTACATAATTTCTTTATTAATGTACGAACTTTCTGGTTATAGTTATTTGAATTCATTGCTTATCTCACTGGATTAAATTCTAACCCTTCGGGTCTTCGGATCCGTGGGTGGCGGTGCGACCTTCGGGGTCCTTGGCGGGGGGTCCAGGAGGTTGGGTCGTTATAGTGGTATCAGAGCTCAGGGGTCCAATGAGATTTGTAATGAGTTAATAACTATGGCTGTCCCAAAGTAAGGCACTAGTATGCTGCAGGTCCGTCCGTGTAGAGTTGCTGTTAGGTGAGCATTAGGCTCTTGTTGCAGGTGGCTAGCTTTCCAGCACGGTCCGGGTGTGAGCTGCAGGAGAGTGTTGCTGCTGTTGCTGGGTGCGCGTGCTACGAGTGTGGCTGCTATTTTCGCTCATGCTGCGGTTGGATTCGTCCTCGGCCTATGCGTCCGGGTGGTTGTGTCGCGAAGGCTGAGAGAGCCTACGTGTGTGTAGACACCCGATTCTGGCTTATAAGTTGAACTATATTTCTTGCTATCCTAGTGAGCTCCTAGTTGGTCACTCACCTTGAGCCCATCATTAGCCTTGTTTTGAGCCCATTAACAACTCAATTTCCATGAAATCCCGCCCATTGTCACTTGGAGAGAGTCCTTAGGCCTAAATAACTCTTATTCTTTCATGTGATTGGTTGATAATTCGCAGATAATTGATTTTATTGACGTGTCATATCGTAGTGCTGCGTTATTAGATCACGTCGCCAGAGGCCACCGCGACAGCCCATGCATATTCATGCACGTGGGCATACTGTCGCGACGCCTAGGTCCGTCGCGTTAGCAAGTCGCGACCCTATGATACGTTGCGACTGCAGCCGCGCATGCAGGCCTCCGCAACTACCTCCTATTTTCCCTCCTATGGCTTTATCCCTATCTCCAAGCAATATCTGAGCCCCTTGGGGCGAGGTTTGAGGCTTGGGGACTCTCTTGGAGCTCCCTTGGATTCTCTCACACGAATTTTAATGGGATTTATCTCATTTGGATTATTAATCATTTTAAGGGGATAATACCTCTCAAAAGTCTATAAAAGCAAGGCCCCCTCTTCATGGACGAGGGAGCCCCATTTTTACCCCGAAAGGGCTTCCAAAATTTCCTCTGATCTGGACTTAGCCTCGCAGCTCTCCCATTTCCTCTCATTCCCTCACATTCCCACCTCAAAAGCTTGCTCATTTCACATCCATGGAGTGTGGAATGTGAGGAGGGTGACCCCCACATCTTCCAGGAGCCTTTACATGAGCTTTGGACGCCATCACATGCTAGGGAGTCGCCCTAATGGGACTCTTTCTTTCCTCCCTCCCTTTTCTTCTATTTTCTTCATGCATTTTACTTCATTTCTAGATAGGTTGCATCCCTTCCCATTCCCACATTTTCCACATACCCAAGGGGTTTAAAAACCACCCCCAGGTTCGTTCCCACCATGCTCCCT
The DNA here is from genome assembly GCA_014218235.1 of Colocasia esculenta. Lineage (NCBI taxonomy): Eukaryota > Viridiplantae > Streptophyta > Magnoliopsida > Alismatales > Araceae > Colocasia > Colocasia esculenta. Next base: position 142,096,986 of record CM024760.1, on the reverse strand, counting down.
CTTTTCTTTTCATTTTTGAATGGATACAACTTGTTCTAATAGGGTTTCTATTGTTTACTCTTTGTTTTGGCAGGCACCCAGGCAATATTCCACGAGGAGCTCTTGTCCTCTAGCCGGCTGGAGAACAGGAAGAAGGTCCCATCCATCATCTCCCGCACAGAAGAGAACGCGACGGTGGAGGGCGACGCGACAAGGAGACACGTCCTCCAAGGGCGATGCGTTATCAGTGTCGTCGCGACAGGTAACCCTGCCGCGACACCAGGTCCACTTCTGTTCTCTTTCCTTTTCCTAGCATAGTTAGCCCACATCATTTCTTTCATTAGGCAACTATCTAGGTGGCGATCACATTCCTCTTTTCATGCTATGAGATTTGATACATGCTTGTGTATTGGGGGGGCACAATCCCCGTGATTACACCTTTTGGCTATCACGGTGGGACCTTCAGTGCTACCCTCGTGGATTGAGTCTGCCTGCTTGCCATATTTCCTTCCTTGTTTGTCTTCTTAGGACCCTATTAGTCTTTTGTTCCTTTGTTTCCTGCATTTTTTATCTCTCTATTTGTGTCGCGGCGTTTCGTGGTGACGCGATAAGATCGCGTCGTCCGATGACGACGCGATAACAGGTCAATGCAATTCTTCCTCTATCTACCTTATCCTACTTCTATGAGTTCATGCATGCATGTTCTATATTTCTGTGCCATGTATTGTCGTCTTTTTGGGTGTTAGAATCCTTCTAGGGTTCGGGTTTTCCTTGTCTTTTCATTTGTAAGTTTTCGGGACCTGTTGCGGCGTAGTGCAAGGACGCGACCGGGTCGCGTCGAGGATAAGCATCGCGTCAACAGGTACGCCTTGTTTGTTAATGTTTTCATCCATGAATCAATTTCTGGGTGCTTCATTATCCCTTCTGGATTAGTTTGGTGATTTTGCGCTCATATCATCTGTTAGGATAGTCTGTTTGGCTTTGTGTTTGTGACTTATTTCTACTTTCGGGCTTTTGTTCTTATTGCTGTAGGCCGCCCTGTCGCGATAGGGTCGTGGTGTACCCTGCCGCCGTGACTCTGCCCGAGAGCTTGTAAGTGACCCTTCTTGATCATTTTTATTACTTGTGCATACATTTTGGGCACTTAGGCCCTTGCATACACTATTGATCCCATTGTCTAGGTTCCCCCTTGGTTGAGTGAGCCCTCTCACCTACGAGCACTCGTAGGCTGACTCGGGCCCACCTTTCGAGGACCTCCGTAAGTCCTCGTGACCGTACGCACGTTGCGGTTCACCGGGCCGATTGTACCCATCGCACCATTAGTCCTAGCCACCCCTTGCATGTGAGTGTGTACCACCCTTAGTTACACCGGAGGACTCGAGTTCATTCCTATTAGGGTTCACTTGGCCGAGTGATATCCCCTTAATCAATTCATCAAAAGGTCAAGTGTGAACTTTAAGTAATTTGCGCATTAATCATGACTACTTGAGTGCTTCGGTTTATCCCTTCTCCTCTCAATCTTTCTTGTTGTGTTAAAGTCTAGGTGTTGTCTGTATCACCCCTTGATTGTTTGGGGGTGCATGCGTCTTTGTTTAGGGAGATCGAGTCAATCCCCTCCAATCCTTGAATTTTATCATAATCCTTTGTTCGACATGGACCAATTCCGAGTCCTTGCCGACGATGTCCTGCCCATTGGGCTCCTCGAGGATGTGGCCCAACCCTCTATGGCCATACTCCCGGGTCATATCCAACCTCCTCTCGTTATTGGGAGTCAAACCCCTCCTCCTTCTCCTCCAGGGGGAGATGACCCCCATTCACAATTCAGTCAGCTCCTCCCCTATCTCACTCCGGACCAAGTCCAAGAATTTCTGGCTGCTGCAAAGGGAAAGCAACCTCTATCTCCCTCAGCTCAGAATTCAGTCCAACCAGTAGCTTCCTCCCCCCATGTTGCTTCAGCACCACACCTTTCTTCCTCAGGGGCAGACCCTACACCCCTCCGTCCGCGGGCCATCCATTTTTCAGAACCAAGCTACCTTCCAGCACGAGAGGTCCGACCTCGATCCCCTCCAACTTCAGCATACTATACAGCCGAGCCTGCTTCCCTCGCCCGTGAGATGTCCCATACTTTTGAGCAACCCCGCTCCCTTGTCTCTACACACCATGTCTAGACCCCCTCCGACTTTTTAGCGGAGTGGGCACCTATGAAAAAGGAGCTTCATGACCTCAGGAGGCAGATTGACCCTCGGAAAGTAGCCGACATTTCTCTCCCGTCTTTCCACTATCTCCGGGTTCCACCCCAGTCAGAGCACCCTATTTATCGGCGATACTCTGGGGTAGGGGACCCTTATGTTCATTTAAAGGATTTTGTATATGAGTCTGCACCGCACAAGTATGACCGCCACCTCATGGCATACTTGTTTAGAAAATCCTTAGATGGTCCGGCCCTGGAATGGTTTTATTCCCTACTTCCTGAGGAAGCTAAAGATTTCCAATTTGTCCAAGAGAGGTTCTTACAGTAGTTCTAAGATCGGGTTGGACCCGAATACTCCTTTGTTGATCTAGTGGCCGAAAAGATGAAGCCTGAGGAGGAGTTCTCAACCTATGCCGACCGGTGGCGCTCATTGGCTACTAAGGTCCGTTGCCCCATGCCGTGTAAGGTTTCGTATAGAGCGCAGCGGAAACGCGAATCCCTCAGGTAGATATCATTGCCGGCCGTCGGAATCGAACTAAATCGGTAAACCACGCACAGGGAGATCTCATCTTTACCTTTGCGGGGTTGCGAAACTCCCGAATCCGTGGAGGAGTGGCACAGGAGGCGCCGGTGCTTCAAGCCGTTCAAGTGTCCAGCCTCTAGACGTATCTACGCGAGCTCCGGACGCAGACGGGATCTCCTCGTTCTCCACGCGTCTCCCGGATCTCAGCTCCACCATGTGCCGAAGAGAGGAGAGAGAGGGTGGGGGGCGCCCTGGGAGAGAGAGAGGAGGGGGGCGGCCAGGGTTAAGCCTGGAGCTTGGCCCAGGGTTTAACTCTCAGCGTATATTTATAGACACCGCGGTTTTTCACAAAAACCCAGTCATTGTCTATAAAGTACACCTTGCCCAGTCTGCTCGGAACTCTTATGCGTGTGACCCTCTAGGCCCAATTGCTAGTCCAGTTTTCAGCCCATTAAGCTCAATAACTCTTTATTGACTTATGGTAATTAATTAACATCTCATATTAATTAATTACACAATCAATTATCATCTCACGTTAATTGACCGGGCTTCCAATCAAGTTGGGTGCCAAGCAACACCACTTGATCCTAGAAAGCATTGAGGTTCAGCAACCCAATCAAGGAACCTTTGTGTCACCAAATTCCACGTGACTATAATCCCTCGCTCGTACAATGCTCCCGAGTGTACTTAGGGTATGGTCAACTGTCAAACCCTAAATTGCACACTCACTCGGTTCAGATGCCGCATAACTATATCAGAAAACTCCTTTTCTGATAAGAAGTCTTGCCCTGGCCAGGGACTCCCAGGCATCCTTCCCTAGAGCATTCACTCTTCAATTACCGAGAGTGAGCGATCCCATGTTGATCACACAATCACCTTCGAAGGTATTCCGCTAGATCCGAACACTTAACTGATTAAGACCCCATGGCTAGAGATCTATAAGTCAAGGTCAAAATCTAGAAGTCCACCAACAAGGTGTCCTTGGTGTCTCAGGTCTAAGGACCAATCACGCCACTGTGACAATGAATCTAACTGGTTGATAGTTAGGTAACATTACCATCCAGCGATTCATAACGGATCAGTTCAGTGAACTCATTCTCTAATGAGCACCTACAGATTCACCTTAGTGTCCCCACACAAGTGACTATGAGACCAGCCACCCTCATCATATGAGCAGGTGCAACCTGTACTAGTCTAACCGGATATCCGATGTCCTTCTCGGATATCCTCCGACTAGGAACAATTAAGAATATACGTTTAAAGGATATTAATCTCATTGTTATGATCTCATCATAAATAATATCCATTGCGCATATTCATGGACTTCATAATGAAACGTTAAATGAATTACACAGAATGAATATAAAAGCCTTATTATTATTATCAAAGAACAAGATTGCACAAGTTATGATTGGCTTGAGGACATCCATAACTAACATGCCGGAGGAGGAAAAAGTCAAGCTATTAATCTCCAATGCCACCCCAACCTACTGAGCCATCTTAGCCATGAATGACACACTGCCATGCACCAACTATATAGCCGAGCCCGTTTCATTCAGACCCAACTCAAGGACTCGCCTATACACTCCATGTTCGAGACCCCTAAATCTCGTTACACCAAGAAGCCTCATGGCCCAGTTACCGAAGGGATCCAAACCAATGAGCAAGTGGGTGCTATGAGTAACCCCCAAGGCCCGGTGGGTAGGTCCCCATACACTCAGCAACCTCAGCTGCCATGGAGTAATAACAGACAACAACTTCCTCAAGGTCAGAACCCTCCACAAGACCAGCGCCAATATTCCCAAGTCCCTCCACCTCAGAATGGCTATGCCCCCAGAAAGCCCAATGGACCCAAGAGAGCCCAATATCCTCCTCTGCCCGAGTCTTTGGCCGATGTCTTTACAGCCCTCATGTCCTTGAATGCCCTTAGACTCCCTCCTGAGAAGCCAAATTGGAATATGGCAGCGGACCAAACGAAGTACTGTGTGTACCATCACCATCCGGGCCACAATGTGTCGGATTGCTTCCAATTCTGGGACATCATATATGATCTTCATGAGCAGAATCAAATCGACTGGGCAGAAATGAAAAGGTTAATCCAAACATTGAGGGACCAACAGGGTCAGAGACAACAGCAACAACAGCAGAGGCGACAGCATCCACAACAACAACAACAACAACAACAACACAACAGCAACAGTTCCAGCCCTTCCAACAACAGTACCAGCAACAGCCGCAGCAGCCACAGTAGCCGGCAAATGACCTTGACATAATCCGCAACCCCGTGCCTCCACACCCGCCTGCTCCAAACCCCCAACCTGCTCCACCACCCCCTCCACCTGTGCATGTTAACCCAGTCATCCACCACCCACCACCAGAAGCTCAATGGGCCTTCGACGACAAACACAAAGTGGGCCAGCTTTTGGTCATTTCCCATGTCACACCCACTACCACCACGCCTACATCGACTGTACCTCTCTCCTTCACACCCACCGTTGCCACCATCACCTCACCACCCTACAACTTCCCCGTCATATCGCCCATCATCCCTTCGCCTAGCAACATCCCTCTATCCCCTACGCCAGCACCATTACTAGCCAACCCCTCCATCCCTGACACCTCACCTTCTCCACTCCACCATAACCTTGCCTTGCAAAGTGGGCGGATGTTTCATCGGATGTACCCTAATGCATCCGTATATATGCCAGGTTAACCGGCACAACAATCCAACACTCAACAGCAGCAAGATATGGAAGAGATAGATCCGGTCCCGGGGACCCAATATGACATCCTGAAACATTTGGATCAAACTCCTGCCAAAATCTCCATCCTAGAACTGATCAAGAGGTCACAGACTCATCAAGATGCCCTAAGGGCCTTCCTGCAAAGGGTCATGGTCAGTGAAGACATGAACCCCGACAATCTGCCTTCTGTGATTTCTATTGTGAACAGAGGACCCACAATTACTTTCTCTGATGGTGAGTTAGCTGCCCCTGAAGCCAGGAAAATGCCCTTGTGTGTGACACTCACAATAAATAAAGTGGCCATTGACGCAGCATTAGTGGATACGGGAGCTTCCATCAATGTATGTCCACTGAGCACCCTAAGAGCCTGCAACATCTCAGAGCATTAGTTGCAGCCTACCCCCACCACCATAGCTGCCTATGATAATTCCCGGCGGGCTTGCCATGGGGTTATCACTTTACAAGCAGAGTTGGGGCCGCTTGTCATGTCAGCTGAGTTTTATGTGTTGAATATCGATCACACTTACAAGGCCATCCTAGGGCGCCCGTGGATCGAATCACTAGGGGCAGTACCTTCCACAGCACATCAATGTTTGAAATTCCCCTTCCAAGGGCGGATAGTCAAAGTTAAGAGTGTAGCAACGACCCACACAGTGGAAGCTGTTGAGAGAGTATTGCCATCAGTCTGGCCATCCAATAAGCCCGTTATCTCAGTGCTCGATGTGAACTACCCCTGGGCTTACACTTTCTCCTCTAACTGTCCAATTGGATCCCCATCAGTGGTAGCCGTCAAGAAGGATATGTCCATGAATGCAAAGGGTTGGGATATCATGTTCAGGCTCGGTTATCAAACGGGAAAAGGTTTGGGTTCTCATCTCCAAGGGAGAACCAAAACAGTGGCTAGCACAAAGAAATTTACAAAACATGGCCTAGGATACGTGGAATGGGCCGCATTCTCACCTTCTTCACAGTCAGAACATGGCCCACTCACCTAGATGTTGTATGACCACTTTGTTAGGGGGCCTGTGCAGCCAGGATATAACACTACAATAGAAGAGGCACCGAGGTCAGCATACCAAGCCTTAGAAGCTCAGCGACCCAGCAAGAAGAAGAAGGCCGAGACAGATACGGAAGCATCAGACCTTGAAGATCTGATTTCAGCAGTCAGTCTGTTGTTCAATGAACCAGAAGCCGAGACAGAGGAATCAGAACTAGAGGATCTCATTTCAGCAGTCAACCGCTTGTTTAGCGAGGATGACATGTTACAGTCTCAGGCAACAGCACCATCAGCACCAGCAGCCACCACCAAGCGATAGTTGCTTGGATTTGGGGAGGAAATTGAGATCATGAATCCAGCCGGTTTAACACGGGAGCTCTGGCCAGGGTTTTCCCGACCTCCCAATCAATTCATCTCATCCATTTTTGTCCATAGTGTTGATTTTATTCCCTTGTCTCCTCCCTTCATTCTCCAATTCTCCCCCGACGCTGTTGAAGCATTAATCTGCCCTTCACCCCTCTTCACTATCTTCCTTAATGGCTCGGTTCTGTCCTTTTCCCGGAGCCTCCCGATGTAATGTAGTTCTTTCCCTAAAAAAAAAAAAGAAACAAATAAAAAAATGTGTGTGTTTTTCTTCCTTGCCAACCTCCATTCGTCTTCCCCCTTTCTTCGGACGGAGATCCCCGTCTCCTCCTTTCCCCTTTCTTTGGACGGCGATCCCCGTCTTCTCCTTTCCCCTTTCTTCAGATGGCGATCCCCGTCTTCTTCCTTTCCCTTTCATCGGACGGCGATCCCCGTCCTCCTTCTCTTTCCTGACTCATCCTTCCCGTTTTCTAGCCTCTGCTGTCCGGCTCTCACTCCCTCGACGGCGATCCCCGTCACCTTCGTGCTTCCCTTTGCTTCGACGGCGATCCCCGTCACTCTCTGATGGCGATCCCCGTCACCCACTCCTTCTCTCTCCGACGGCGATCCCCGCACTCCCCTTTCTCCTAGGCGGCGATCCGCCCATCTCCTCCTTCTGCTCAAGCCGCGCCTTCTCCTGTTGACCGACATGGTCATTTTGGGCGATCTGGGTGAGGGGCCTTCTGTTCCCCTGCACCCCAACTCTGTCGCCGGCACCCTGAGCTCGGGTGGCCTGCCTCCTCCTCCAGTCCCATCAGAGGACCTTCGCGGCCCTGCCGCACCCTTTTCTTTTCATTCTAATAAACCTATGGACACTCCTCCAGAGCCTTCTGTAAATATCAAATATAGTCTAGGTTCAGGGGTAGAATCTAAAAAGTTCCCGTCCTCGTCTAGGAAGAAGAAGGGTAGTGGCATACCCCGTAGATATTGTTAGACTTGGTGCAAAGGTGTGGCGCTCTTCTAGCTGTCGAAGAGTTCGTTCAAGAAGCAGTAGTTCTGAACATAGAAGATCAGCTCGAGGAGGAAGGGCTAGACGATGGATTCGGAGTATATGAGATCGCAGCTGAAGATGACCCATTGGATGAAGATGATTGTGAGATAGAGAACACTGCCGAGATATATGCAAGAGGCATGAGAAGATTCGTTGAGCCCACCTCGGCAGTAGACGAACCCACCAAAGAGGTAAACGTGGGAACGGAAGAGGACCTCAGGCTCTTAACCATAGCTTCCAGTCTCCCTCCTGAAGAAGAAGAAGCGCTCATAGAGATGTTAAGGGAGTTCAAGGATTCCTTTGCCTGGTCCTACGACGACATGCCCGGCATTGACCCCGAATTGGTAGAACATAGGTTAATTTTAAAGCCAGGGGCAGTTGCCGTTAAGCAAAAGCTAAGGAGGTTCCTCCCCCACATTGCTTTGAAGATGAAAGAGGAAATTGATAAACTACACAAAGCCAAGTTCATCCTTGTAGTCCTCTACCCATTGTGGGTGGAGAATATAGTCCCAGTGATGAAGAAAGATGGAAGGGTGCGTATTTGCATAGATTTCTGGGACTTGAATAAGGCATGTCCAAAGGATGACTTCCCATTACCTCATTTGGATGTGTTGATCGATAACACCGCAGGGTATGAAACTCTATCGTTCATGGATGGTTATTCAGGTTATAATCAAATTTGTCTAGCCCCGGAGGACTAAGAGAAAACTTCCTTCACTACACCCTGGGGAACATATTGCTATGTGGTCATGCCGTTTGAATTGAAAAATGCCGGCGCCACTTATCAGAGGGCAATGCTAGCTATCTTCCATGATATGATTCATATTGATGTTGAGGTTTACGTGGATGATATTGTGGTGAAGTCAAGAACCTGAAGAGAACACTCCTCCGTGCTCACCAAGGTGTTTCTCGCACACAAGAATATCAATTGAAGATGAATCCTAAGAAGTGCGTGTTTGGGGTTTCTTCAGGCAAGCTGTTAGGTTTCATAGTCAGTAAACGGGGGATTCAAATAGACCCGCACAAGGCTAAAGCAATCAATGAAATGCCTCCTCCTAAGAACATATCCGAACTTGGAGGATTGATTGGTCGACTATAGTTCATAAGGAGATTCATATCTCAGCACTCTCAAAGATGTCGGCCTTTCTATGAACTGTTAAAAGGAGGGGCCAAGTTTGAATGGAACACTAAGTGCCAAGAGGCCTTTGATGAGCTCAAGAGTTACCTTATGAGTCCGCCCGTGCTACAGGCGCCTGTCCCGGGGAAACCCTTAATCCTATATCTGTCGACCATTGAGGACTCCCAAGGAGCTGTCCTTGCTCAACATGATGAATCTGGCAAAGAAAGGGCAGTCTATTACCTATCTAGGCTCTTTAATCCTTCTGAGCTCAAACTTACTACAATGGAGAAAACATGTGCAGCTAGTTTGGGTGGTGCAAAAATTGAAGCACTACTTCCTAGCCCATAAAGTGAGTTTGATTTCTATAATGGACCCTATTAGGTATCTTCTGGAGAAGCCAGTCCTCACCGACAGATTGGCACGCTGGTAAAGTTTCCTCTCTCAATTCGATATCATCTTTATAGTTCAGAAAGCTATAAAAGGGTATGCCATTGCATAGCACCTTGCTCACCTTCCTCTTCCTCACAGTGACACGGTTCAAGAGGAATTCCCTGATGAAAACCTGTCACTCATCTCTCGCGATCCCTTCTGGTCGCTCCACTTCGATGGAGCTCTCAATTCTAGGGGACGGGGCATAGGTGCTATTTTGCTCACCCCAGAAGGGATCACCATTCCTCTAGCCTACCAACTCCAATTCCATGCCACCAACAATATCTCCGAGTATGAAGCTCTCCTTGCCGGTCTTAAGCTTGTCTATCTCTTAGGCGCACGTCATCTCAAGATCATAGGAGACTCTTAACTCGTTCTTCGGCAAGTCCTTTCTACTTAATGCACTCGTGACCCTAAACTCAAGCCCTATGAAGATCTGGTCACACTCCTAGCCAAGCAATTCCGTCAACTCATCTACATTCATACTCCTCGCTCTCAGAATATCATGGTCGATGCTTTGGCGTCGTTAGCCTCCTTTCTCTCATTCCCTCTCAATTGCAATGCTGAGACAATCACTGTTCAAACGTTAGAGGCTCCCTCCACTCAGGATCCTTGGTTCATTAACCTTAGGAGCTCTCTAGTTTTGAAGACAGAGAGAAATGAAGCAAAGGAGTTAATGCTTGTGGAGCTAGGAGAAATGATGGAAGAAGAAGGGCCGTGGTACCACGAAATTGAGCAGTATTGCAGGGATGGTACCTTCCCAGAAGAAGCTGAAGCAGAGGACAAGCGAGCCATCCGTAGAGCGGCGTTAAGGTATACCCTTATTGGTGAAGTGCTTTACAGACGCGCTCTAACCGGAATGCTCCTCCGGTGTTTGTCAGACGAAGAGGCTTGGAAGGTAGTGGAAGGATCCCATTCCAGCGAGTGCGGAGGGCATGTGAATAGCCAGATGTTGGCTAAAAAGATTCTTAGGCAGGGCTACTACTGGTCAACCCTAGAAGAAGATAGTGCCATCTATGTTCGTAGGTGTGTCAAATGCCAGATCCATGCCGATAAAATTCATGCTCCATCCTCCTCTTTGCACCCACTATCTTCTCCTTGGCGTTTCTCTATGTGGGCCTTTGATATCATCGGACCTCTTGGTGATCCTAATGCTCAGATAAAACAAAAGTCTTTCATTCTCACTACTACTGAGTACTTCACCAAGTGGGCCCAGGCAGAGGCATTTGCAGAAATCAAAGGTTCAACCGTGTGCAGATTCATCATGAGGAACATCATCGTGCGGTTCGGAGTGCCAAGCAGCCTCGTCACCGACAATGGACCCCAGTTCATATCTCAAGAGCTTTAGGACCTATGTAAGAAATTCAACATTTCCTTGCATCATTTGTCTCCGTATTATCCACAGGGCAACGGCCAGGCCGAAGCCACAAATAAAACACTTTTGAAAATTCTAAAGAAAACTTGCGAGTCTAATAAATTTGCTGATTAGCCAGAGAAATTAGTCGAGGCTCTGTGGGCCTACCGCACCTCCGTCCGCACCCACTGGGCAAACTCTGTTCTCACTTACATATGGGATGGAAGCGGTATGTCCACATGAGATCCTCATTCATTCGCTAAGAGTTCAGCTGGACAAAGAACTTAATCCCAACGAACATCGGGAGGTGTTGCTTACACAGTTAGAACTCTTAGACGAACGGCGTTTAGCTGCAGCCGATCATGTACTTTCATATCAAAATAGACTCTCAAGATCTTTTCAAAAGAAAGTAATTGAGCGCAAATTCCAAGAAGGAGACATAGTTTTGAAGCGAATTTTCATAAAACTTGGAGGTCCAAGGTCCAAATTGTCAGCAAATTGGGAAGGGTCGTACGTCGCCAAGGAGGTGTACCCCGGGAACGTGTATAGGCTAGTTAATACTGATGGTGAGGAGCTCTCTCACCCATGGAATGGGTTGTACCTTAAAAGATTCTACCCCTAATAAACAATTTTGATAACGACACCAATTTGCAAAACAATGTCATTGGCCATGTATCTCACTCCCCCTCGTTGTGGTAAATAACTTTTATGTCCAACTACACACACAACACGGCAACCTAAGGTCAATTCCCCTTTGTGTATGGTGTTCCTGCTTAGCCCTAGTGTAGGGAAACTGAGGTCAGTTCTCTTCTTACTCGGACAAGGTCCAGGGGAAAGAGGAAGCTAGCTTGTAGATAGGCAAACGGTATAAATCATGTGTATGAAGTCTCAAAGAGAGACGGTCAATTCAAAAGAAAGGCGAAAGAAATGATGAAATAATGAAGGAGAAATGATAAGAAAATAGGGGCATGACAAAGAGTGGCAGTATAGTTCCCCGCGGGACGCCCTTGAGCCCGGTCATACGCATGCCCCAATTAAAAGAGAGCAATGGCCTTAAAGTCCCTGGACAACATGAATTCCACATATAACACACCCGTTGCGAGTCTTACAAGCCAGTAACCCTGACCCCAAGATCAAGTTTTGTCTCATCTCTAATTTTCTTGTTCTTCCTAAAGTGACCAAAGAACCCCTACACCTGGTCTGTGTTGGAACATTAATATTCAAGGGGCAAAAAACCTTAGTAAGCTAAAGATAAATGCACGATGCACATAGATATTATTCGCCAAACAAGAGATGGAAATGAGGTCTATGGCTAATTACTCAAGAGCAAGAGGTGTTGTTATCAGAAAATCTCAAAAATCTTAAAAAATCAGAAAATGTCAAAAATCCAAAAAAATTAGAAAATCTCAAAAATAAAAAAATAGAAAATCTCAAAATCTAAAAAAAATAAAAATCTCAAAATAAAAAAATCAGAAAATCTCAAAAATCCAAAAAAATCAGAAAATTTCCAAAATCCAAAAAAATCTAAAAATCTTTAAAATCCAAAAGAATGTGTGTATATACTGCTTTCCTTTAGCATGCATTGTTTTACTTTCTTCCGCTTATTTAATAAGGCTCTGCCCCTTGATTCATGAATACTTAGCACAAGGGGCTGAGCCAAAGAACAGATCTAACCTATTTTTTTCTAAGTGTGCAGGGACAGGTAATTCTAAAGGACATGCAACACCGTACTCAGTATCTCTGTCTCTGTCTCTCTCTCTCTCTCTCTCTCTCTCTCTCCCGTATTTGAACCTCATCTCACACTCGTGTCGAATGCAAATCATTCATTTCATGAAAATAAAAGTTTCACTAAGAGATGATCAATATGTACAAAAGATAAAGGGGAGGTGGTTCACAAACTCCTCACTGTCCACCACCACTCTCCCCAGATCCCTCATGTCTCTCTGCTGGTGGTGGCATCTCACCACCATCCCTACCACCCTGAGAGCTACCCTCACCGCAGCGGCGCCTCTCATCCTCCTCGTTCCTCCGCCGACTGGAGGAACCTGCCAAATATTGTCTAACTGAGGCGCCGCTCACCCCACTAACACCAGTCCTACTCCTACTCCTACTCCTAGCTGCCTCTCCGAAGGTCTTCACCATACCTCGGAGCTCATCAATCCTAATCTGCTACGCCATCACCTCTGTGCGCAATCTCACCATCTCTGTCATGTTCGCCGATGACCCCTGCACCTGCAATGTCGCCAGCTCTGTCGTAGCCTCTGCCACCCTCTGCTCTGCTGCCTCCGCCCGGATGAGCAGCTGATCTCTCTCGCCCCTGGCCATGTCAATCTACCCCTGTAGCTGATCCGCGTGGTCGGTGGCGGTCCTCAGCTCCCTCTCCTACAAAGGAACAGTCTAGTCAGTGCGAAATGTTAATAACTTTCAATCTAAAAGGTCTATCTTACTTACCTGCTCCTCTAGGTCCCTCTGTGTCTCCTCCGCGCGCTTGACTGCAGCCGCCAGTCGATCCTCCAGATCTGACTGAGAACTCTCTGCTGCTTGCGAAGAGGAGGCACCAGCTGTTGCGGCACTCCTCACCCTCTCCAACTCCCTCCGCTGCACAGGAAAACACATGTTAAATCCTCAAATCAGCTTTGAAATTGGTTAAGTACTGAAGTCTGAGTAAGTACTTACTAGCTGCTCCACCTCCTTCTGCGCCACCTCGCGATCCTGCATCGCTGAGTAGAGCAGGACAGGAGTGATGCGGTCTCGCCAGTCACGTCCACCTGCAATTCATTTCCAAATCATTAGCTCAATTCCATAAAGATAATTTCACAAGGTTGTGGTTTAGGGGTTTTACCTGGCGTCGGGCGCTCTTGTACACCTTTCCTCCGTACTTCATGGCGTATGCCTGAAGGTACGAGTCGTCCGTGGTCGCGCTGGACTTGACTGCCTTGCCCCGGCGCTCCCAGTTCTAGATCTGTTCCTTTGCTCGCTCGCGCCAATCGGTCGTGTCGTGGAGTCCCCGAAGCTCCGACCCGTCTGCGGTACCGGTCTTGGGCAGGGAACTCCACCGCACTCTGCCGAAGTCCGAGGGAGCACTGGCATAGGAACAAATGCAGAGGTAGCACAAGGTTGAGTGCATGCACCCACACCGACCTACCGAAGTAGGGGCGGGCCTGCACCAACCAAGGTTGTCCCTCGTCACTCTCTTCCAAGTAAGGCTGCCACACCACCTGCACACCAAAGCACATTTAGTCACCAAGCAGTTATATCAAGCATTAATTTATGGGAGAAAGGTTAGAGCACTTACATCCAAATGTGGGTAGCAGTCAATGGCTTCTTAGAGGTGTGCTAGCTGGTCGCCGAGGGTATGTGTGTCCCGGCGTGAATCCCACCGGCGTGCAATGGGCACGAGGCCCGGCCGTGCGAGGATCCCTCTCCCTAGGCCCGGGAAGTGGAGGTAAGTCCAGACCTGCAAAATGAGAAGGTGATTAGATCACAATTCAAAGCAAAAAAAGATGCATTTGAGTTCAGGGATAAGGAGAGAAGTGTACTTAGAGGAAAGGGAAGAACCCACTCGTCGATGTCTGCCGCTCGGAGGCGCCTAGGCTGTCGAACTGATGTGCCAGGAACACTTCTCCCCAGGCGTAGATCCCCACCTCAGACAGGTCCTCCAGTAGGGGCAGAAAGCGGCAGTGGACTGCGTCACCCCTCGTGGCAAACAAAAGTCTACCAAGGAAGAGGATGAGGAAGCGACGCAAGTCCAAGTCCACCTCTGCCCCTGGCTCGCCCTCCAGCTCCGCACGACTAACCTGGACCAACCTCTGGAAGTGCTCGTCTGCTGTCTCCCCTACTCTCTTCCCTACGTCGAACAGCCCTTGGCTCTCCTGAAGTGCTACCCTGGGAACTAGGGAGGATCTATGCCTTATAGGTAACCCTAGGAGTCACTCGGCTAGATCCTGGTAGCAAGGATAGGTGAATCCGCTCACCGGCCTCCCATACACCCTGAGCCCCGTGATCTGGCTCACATCCTCGAGGCTGGGGATCATATGTCCCCATGGGAATATGAAGGCGGTCGCCTCCGTATCCCACCTGCTCCTCAGGGCCTGGGTGAGCGCGGGATCCGACCGTATTCTCTCCATCCTCAAAACTACTCCAAAACCCATCTCCTCGAGTCTAAGACCAGTGTCCAGGATACCCGGGCCCTCATCTCACCCTGCATGCGCAAAATGGTTTAAAAAGTAGTCAGTTTTTGGTGTTCGGTTCGAGTCGCGACCCCTGTTTAGGTCGTGACCTTGTCGCGACGGGGCGGTGCGGCGCAACTTTATCGCGTCACCTGCAAAGGTCACGATAAGTCCACGTTGACCTACCCTAACGCGACCAGGTCACGTCACCCTATGCTGTCACGACGGATCGGGCCGTCACATTCTTAGGAGCGGACCGGGCGGAGCCTCCCTTGTCCGATCCCTTTCCCCTTGGGCTTCATGCCCTACAATCGCCCTCTGGGGGCTTCCTCTACCCTTCCCTCTCATTCATACAAGGTTTTAAGGATGGATTACTTACCGATTTCATTGCCTTCTCCCGTTTCTTCCTTGCCTCCTCCACATCAACGGCGGGACCATCCATTTCCTCCTTCACCTCCATCTCCATCTCTGGGTCCGCCTCTTCCACCGGGGGCGCCTCCACGCGGCGCCGGGAACTCCTCCTCTCTGCATGCCTCTTCGCCCGGGAAGAACCCTCACCGGCGTTGCCTCCTCCTTCCATGGGCTTAGTGGGTGATTGGTTTCGAGAAAAGGGAAGAGTGGTTGAAGAAGAAGCAAGGGGCAGGGAAAATCCAAGGATTCCAAGAACTCTCTCTCTCGGGCGGTTTGAACGCGAGAAAGGGGGGAAGATGGAAGCTCTTTTGCATTTTGAATGTTCAATTTTAGACACGACGAAGCGGGCCGTCGCATCCATGTCGCGCCACCATAGTATGTCGCGAGCATGTCGTGACACATCGCCTTGATGCGACCTTAAGGCGACGGTCTTGCTTGTCGCGTTACAAACAGAGCCATGCACAAACAGGGTAAAACTCGTGTTTATTCATTTCAAATCATTCAATACATGTTTCAGATTCTTCCTACATTCAAATAAATGCAAATCTCTACCCTAATTATCATCTAACATCTTTCCTACATTAGTCTAGCTATCCTCAAGCTTCCGCAGCAGCTGGTTGAATCTTCTTCAATGCCTCCACGTATTCTTTAATCACATCTTCGTCCTCTTCCACTCCCGCTTGGACAAGACTCATCGCGCATCCCTCCCAGTGCACCATGGCGCTTCACACGTTCCTCTCGTCCTGTTCATCGTTCATCTTCCTCTGATGGACGACCAGGAAGTGGGAAAGGTATGGGACCACTATGCGTGCCGCTCCGCACTGCAAATAGCATCGATCCGGGTTGTAGTGAACAAGCACCTCATTGCCCAAAAGGTGGAGTGCTAGTCCGACACACTGAGGTACGTGGATCATCTGGTTGTGCAAGAAGCGCGGACGCATGTCGAACCCCGCCACCGTCAAGTACTTGAAGTAGTCCCGCCATGCCTTCAATCCCTTCACTTGGGCAGTCTTGCACCAAGCCTGGGTAGTCATGTGGAGAGGCCCACCCACGTAAGCCAGTGGATGATGGAGCATTGTCTTGCACTCTGTATCCAAGTTGTCCATTGCCCAAAATTGTATGTGCATGCCCATCCAAAGCTCGAGGGCGATGACCGAGCCGTAGAAGGGACCTCCGGTAGCTGCAAAAGATAATCCAGCATATAGGAAACGCAGAACTACCTGGACAATGCTCATACCTTCTGAGATGGAGTCGATTACGCTGAGATTGTCAAAGGAAATAGCTCCATCCATCGTTGGGAAGAGGATGACCCCGCAAATGAAAATTGCGGCCGCCTTGGCAATGGCCGTGTGATTCCCGATCTTGCGCTTGCATTGGGAGATGGCCCACTGCGCAATGGGGAGGAGGTGTATGTGCATTCCGCTAGTCATGGAGCACAGATCAGTCTTCCTCGTAGTGATCTCCACAAGGATGCTCCATGCTTTGATTGGAGCCACCGTATAGGAGATCGCGAGCTCCTACCCCCTTTGCACCTTGGAAGACCGAGCATTATCTCCAGCTCCTCCAGCATGATGGTGGCCTCAAAGCTGGGGAAGATGAACGTGTGGGTTTGAGGATGCCACAGTTCCGCCAACGCCATAATACTATCCCACACATGCACGATCTTGTCATATTTCTTGGCCAGTATGAGCACAGTGGACAGTCCCCACTCCTTCAAGTAATGGATGGACGAAGGCGGGAGTAATTCTATCATCGAGGCTAACCATGGCACTTTGGAGAACCTCCTCTGGCCAGGAAGAATCTGAAGAAGAATAGAAGAGGAAGGGTTGAGAACAGAGAAGAAGAAGAAGAAGAAAAACATAGGAAAACAGGGAAAAAATTCAAAATTTAAAAGAAGAAATACTTACTTGGAGCTCCGGGCACATGCATATGTGCCTCGGGATGGAGGAGAGCCGCTGGAGATCTATGTGAGACTCTCGTGCCGCCTTGGGATCGGCATATGGCGATATGTCTCCTTGGAAAGCTGAGAGAGACCTCTTCATAGCTGCAGGAGAGAGAAAAATGAAGTAGAGAGGGAGGAGAGGAAGAGCTGCGGGATTAGCACCCTAATCTCCTCTATTTATAGAGCTCAAGGGGGTGCTAACCCATCCCAATCTCGTAACCAGGTATTAGGATAAGACTAGGATAGGTTTAGGAGTCCTAGTGGTAATCTAGGAGTTTTAGGATAGAGATAAACTCAAGTCTTTTGTGTTTTCAGGGTTCGGTTCGAGTCACGACGCCGCGATATGACGCGAACATGTCGCGACATGGCGGGGAGACGCGACTATGTCGCGGTCTCTAAAGGCGTCGCGTCTATGTCTTGTGTGTTATTTCTATGTCTGTGCATAATATGTTTGCTTGTTTGATTGTGTTTATGTATATAGTGTCATTTTTGTGCTCATTATGTCTATTTTTGTCAAAAAAAAATAAAAAAATAAAAAAAGGACGTCACAGGTAAGTCAGGTAAGTATTTCTATCCCTACTCTTCTGCATTACTATATGGTACTTATGCTATTATATCGTTTCAAGGACCGGCTGGTTCTCAATGTGCTCTGGGATTTGAGTTCCCCATTACTAAAAACAGTGATAGTCTAGGTGCACATTGTTAATCGTTGGATAGGCAGTTGAGTTAAGTAAGTTCGAGGACGATGGATTCAGGCCTGCACTGTGGTTGTAGGTAGTCTCTTGACCCGTTCCTATTTGGCTTAACAATATTATCCTTGATATATTTTATATTTTCTCCTTTTCTTTATATTTATTTTGATGATTTCTTTTATTTTAGCCCAGCATGCATCATGTAAGACTTTGAGCTTTCCTGACTCATTCCTGACTATTGATGAGCCATTGTTGAGTGCCCAATCATTCTTCATGTTTCAAGCAAGAAATCTTATTCCACTGTGAATCGGAAGGTTTGCCTCCGAGAGAGTTGTTCCCATCAGTTTGACAAGAATTTCCCTATCTGGATTATCTATCCAATTTTCATCCTATTCATTTGATCCATTTTTGGTTGCGAACCGCTCCCAGGACAGAGTCATGAGTTACCTGCTTGGCACGCACATGTCCCTCCAAAGCAAAACCTGCAGACCAATCGGCTAGGGTACCTCTCAATCGAGGGGTTGATCGTCCCTTTCTTCTCCTTCTCATCTAGACTTGCGCTTTTCTTTGCATTCTACTCGAGCAGCTAACTCGGGGCTTTCACGAAGGTTCCAATTGCTTATTGGTTAGATCGGGTGTTTCTTTACCTTGGTTCCCATCTTTTCAGTCCACTCCGCACCATTTCCGTTCTGCCGTCACTTTGTGACACCTCCACTACACTTCCGCTTCATTTCCTTGCAAAGTGGAAGCCAAGGAGGGGCAATCTGTAGACACCCGATTCTGACTTATAAGTTGAATTATATTTCTTGCTATCCTAGTGAGCCCCTAGTTGGTCACTCACCTTGAGCCCATCATTAGCCTTGTTTTGAGCCCATTAACAACTCAATTTCCATGAAATCCCGCCCACTGTCACTTGGAGAGAGTCCTTAGGCCTAAATAACTCTTATTCTTTCATGTGATTGACTGATAATTCATAGATAATTGATTTTATTGACGCGTCGTATCGTAGCGCCACGTTATTAGATCACGTCGCCAGAGGCCGCCGCGACAGCCCATGCATATTCATGCACGTGGGCATATTGTCGCGACGCCTAGGTCCGTCGCGTTAGCAAGTCGCGACCCTACGATACGCCGCGACTGCAGCCGCGCATGCAGGCCTCCGCAACTACCTCCTATTTTCCCTCCTATGGCTTTATCCCTATCCCAAGGGGCGAGGTTTGAGGCTTGGGGACTCTCTTGGAGCTCCCTTGGACTCTCTCACATGAATTTTAATGGGATTTATCTCATTTGGATTATTAATCATTTTAAGGGGATAATACCTCTCAAAAGTCTATAAAAGCAATGCCCCCTCTTCATGGACGAGGGAGCCCCATTTTTACCCCGAAGGGCTGCCGAAATTTCCTCTGATCTGGACTTAGCCTCGCAGCTCTCCCATTTCCTCTCATTCCCACCTCAAAAGTTTGCTCATTTCACATCCATGGAGCGTGGAACGTGAGGAGGGCGACCCCCACTTCTTCTAGGAGCCTTTACACGAGCTTTGGATGCCATCACACGCCAGGGAGTCGCCCTAATGGGTCTCTTTCTTTCCTCCCTCCCATTTCTTCTCTTTTCTTCATGCATTTTACTTCATTTCTAGATAGGTTGCATCCCTTCCCATTCCCATGTTTTCCACATACCCAAGGGGTTTAAAAACCACCCCCATGTTCGTTCCCACCATGCTCCCTCTTTTCTTTTCGTTTTTGAATAGATACAACACTTAACTTGTTCTAATAGGGTTTTTATTGTTTTCTCTTTGTTTTGGCAGGCACCCAGGCAATATTCCACGAGGAGCTCTTGTCCTCTAGCCGGCTGGAGGATGGGAAGAAGGTCCCATCCATCATCTCTCGCACAGAAGAGAACACGATAGTGGAGGGTGACGCGACAAGGAGACACGTCCTCCAAGGGCGACGCGTTATCATTGTCGTCGCGACAGGTAACCCTGCCGCGACACCAGGTCCACTTCTATTCTTTCTTCCTTTTCCTAGTGTAGTTAGCCCACATCATTTCTTTCATTAGGCAACTATCTAGGTGGCGATCACATTCCTCTTTTCATGCTATTAGATTTGATACATGCTTGTGTATTGGGGGGGGGGGCACAATCCCTGTGATTACAGTGTGGTGTGGCCTTCACCGGTGCAGGGTTATAGTCTGCGGAACTGGTCGAAGGTGTCCTTGCCTTGTTGGCAGTTCCTTGTTGTTAGGGTGTGTCCTTGTTGGATGTGTGTTTGGCCTTGTGTGCCTGTGCGCCATTGGGCGCTGTGCTCTGCTTAGTCGGCATCTTTGCTCGAGCTAAGCAGATGCTTGTGTGCCGTGTTGCACCGCTGGTTGAGCACTGTGACACCTGTCTGCAGCTTTTGTCGGCCTTGTGCTGACTGGTTGTGAACTCTGGTGAGGTGCTCCCGGAGTTCTTCTCTGTTGGTTCTGGTGGAGGTGAGGTTTCCCCAGAACTGTGTTGTGCTCGTTTCCAGTTGTTGCGGCGTTGCCCTCTGGGTTGAGGTGCATCGCTTGGCTGCTTGTGTTTTGGTGATGTTTCCCAGAACTGTTTTGTTGTTGTTCTAGTGAGGGTTTCCTCTCCCTCTGGGACTACTTCTGTGCTCATAGAAGTCTTCCTCTATGTTGCCTCTTTGGGTTGAGGTCTATGTTGTATGGTTGGTTTCCGTTGCGTTGCCCTCGAAGTTGAGGTGTAGCGCTTTGTTGCCCTGTGTTCTGGTGATGTTTTTCCAGAACCGTTGGATGTTGTCCTGGTGAGGGTTGCTCTCAGGACTGTTTCGGGCTTGTTTCTGCCGGTTGTTGTGCTACCTCAGGGTTGAGGTACGCTGTTGTTGTGTTGGCCAGTGCGTTCTGGTGGGTTTCCCAGAACGGTGCCTTGGTGGTTCTAGTGGAGGTTCTCCCAGGACTGCTTGCGTTGCTTCTGCAGCTCTACTTGCTGCGGTGTTTCTCTCTAATGACCGTGTGGTTTGGCCGGTTGGTGTGCATTCTGGTGAAGGTTCTTCCCAGGATCGCCCTTGTCGCTTCTGGCGGAGGTTTTTCCTAGGAGTGCTCGTTGTTGTTTTGGGCTACCGTTGTGTTGCCCCTGTGGTTTGTACTATGTTGTTTGGTTGGGCTGCATTCTGATGAGGTTCTTACAGGACGGATCTTGGCGCTTTTAGGTGGAGTTTCTCCCTAGAGCTGCCCTGTGGTTGTTTTGGTCGTCGCTGCTTTTTCTCTCTGTAGATTTGAGTCATCGTTTGTTTCCGGTTGGATTGTCCGTGTTACAGTCTGCTTGGGTGTTGTTGGTCAAGGTGTGGTGCCTTTGACCATGTGCCTGGCCATGGTGCTGGCCAGGTTGTCTTCCTGTTCGTTTGCGAGTTCTCAGTCGTGCTGGTGGGACTTTGTGTGTCCCCGTGGTCGGGAGATTTGCTTCGTTTCTCGCACCTTGCGTGCTCTACCGGATGGTAGTCTGGTGAGTGCCGTGGGTGTCCGGCTGGTTGCTCTCCTTGTCCCAGCGTTTCCTTGTGGCACCTTGGGTCGGTGGACCCATTCGTGTCGTTGTTGTTGTGTTGTTTCTTGCTACCTTCTTGAACAATTGGGGCATTGGGTCCCTCTTGGTTTAGCGTGAGGTAGTATCATTTTCTTGTTGGGTTGCGGGCATGAGTAGTGCTCTACTGTGCACCGGTTTCCTTTGGTTAGTTGTATTGCACTGCCACTTTGTGGGTTTTGTAACTTTTGGGTTAGACTGTTGCGTGCAGTCTGCTTGTCTGCCTCTGGTCAAGGTGGGGGACCTTGACCCTGTGTGCAGCCTGTGTTTTGGCCGGTTCGCCGTGTTGTTAGCTTCCAAGTTGGTTGTGCCAGTGGGACCACTTGTGGGTCCCTGTGGTTGAGTTTGTGGTTGCTTGCATTTCCGTGCCGACGCGCTCTTACCAACGTTTATTTGGCGAGCGTCGTAGGTGTTCGGCTGGCTGTGCCTCCCATGGGAATGCTAACCTTGTGCGATGTATTCTTCTTTGGGTGAGGCAGAGGCCGGTTGTGTGCCTTCTTCCTTTGCTTTCCATGGTTGCTCGAGGTGGTCGTGTTCTGCAATGGCAGTTGGTGCCGTGTTTCGCACCGTGGTGACCTTTATGGTGAAGGTCCCTCCCCTTGAGCTGTCTTAAGGTTGAGTTAGTTGCTCTCCTTGTGCATGTTGTTTCCTTGTGGACGATAGGTCGTGGTGACCTATTGTGCCATCTCTTGCTGTGCCGGTTCCTTGTTGCCTGGCTAGACGATGTGGGGCAGCGTGCCCTGTGTTCAGTGTGAGGCAGCACCGATTTTCTTTTGCTTGGCTTGCTTGTGCAGGCATCGTTCCGGTGTGTGTTTTTGCTTGTGCCCCAACTGTGCTTAGAGGCACTTGTCTCTATTTGGTGTGTGGCCCCTCCGCCCGTGGTGGTAGGAGCGGTGCCTTGTCTTTGCGTGCTTCTAAGAGCCGATGTGGTCGTTGCGCTCTTGAAGCTGCTAGATTTTCGTGGGTTTTCTCTTGTGGGGAGTCCCCTTCGGTTGGCCCTGTATTGTTTCAAGTCGTTGGTGGGGTCATGTGCTGCACCTTGAGCGTATTTCTTATTCGATGCTTCATGTCTTTGTGCCTTAAGGGTTCAGGGTCGGTGTGGCCTGTTCTGCTCTTTTTGGCTTGCGGCTTCTTGCGGGTGGCTTTTGGCAGGTCTCTTATGGAGAGTCCTTCCTGTTAGCCATGTTGTTTCGGCTGTTGGTGCAACCGTGTTGCATCTTGCCTAGTTTTTGGTGCTTGTGGTGGCGCCCTGTGCTCGTGCTTGAGTGGTTTGTTTTCATGCCGTCTGGAGCCCTGGTGCTTTGTATTGCACTTTGGGTGGCTCCTGGTGCTTGTGTGAGCACCGTGTGCTGTATCGTATTCCTTGATCGTGAGCTTCGTGCGTCATTTTGCGAGTTTCTGCGGTGTTCGAGGTGTTGAGCTTTCCGCCTTTGGGACACTTCGTGCTGGCCGTGCTTGTTGAACCACTCTTTATTACCTTCATATTTTGGTGCTAACAAAATTTATGATGTGACTTAAATTGTACATTTTGTTTCATCTGTGTCGCATCAATCTCATAGCAAAATGCTAAGTCTCACATTGATGCAATAAGGCGCACTAAAATGCTAAATCGATGTTCATTCAATATACATAGATTTCTATTCAAAATGCCACATCGATTTCACTAAACAACGATTCCATAAGTTACACAACGATTTGATCGTGTAACGATTCGTTAAGTGAAACATCGATATTATCGTGCATCGATTTCTTAACTAAGAACAACGATTTGTTCTCACATCGATTTCTTAAGAGATCACAACGATTTGCTGGCCATAACGATTCGATAAGTGAGCACAACGATTTGGTTCTCACAACGATTTGCTGGCCATAACGATTCGATAAGTGAGCGCAACGATTTGCTCTCACAACGATTTGCTTGCCGAAACGATTTCTCAAGTGATCACATCGATTTGTTCTCATAACAATTTCAGAAGTGAGAAACAACGATTTGCTTCTCACATCGATTTGCTAAGATCGATTTGTTAAGTCCTATAAGTATAACGATTTGATAAGTAACTTAAAAAATGATTCACTTCAATTCAAACATAATTTTGTTAAAATGCTTTTTGGCGCCCAAATGACAAGTCAAATATCCTCTGACAGCATAAAGTTGCATGCATATTTCAGAGTCTTGTCAGAAGAAGATATGACCTACTATTTTCAGCATGATAGCAGAAACACAGTAGTATGCACCGTTTATCATAAACACTCTTTTGTGCTAACACTCTCTTCTATGTTTACAGACCTCGAAGACCACCAGAGGTTGATTAAGACAAATGAAGAGCAACGGCTAGAAACCTCGAAGACCACCAGAGGTTGATTAAGACAAATGAAGAGCAACGTCTAGGACTTCAATGGATCTCTTCAAACGGATCCATTCAAAAGCTGCTCATATAAAAGAAGAAGCATGGTTGAAGAAAAGGAGAGAGCTTTTCCTGAAAATCTTTGAAGGAATGTACAACCAGTGAGGAACCTCAACGCCACATACACTCAAAGAAAGAGAGAAAGAGCCTGAGCCAAGAAGAAGCAAGCAAAAGCGTCTCAAGCATTCAAGCATTCAAGCTTTCTTTTCTCTCTTCTTTCTCCCTGTGCTTATTGTAATTTTTGGGGAGAGTTTTTGCTGAGAGTTCTTGGGTAGAGGCCATTCTTGTAGAACTCTCAGCACTGTTCTTTCTTTTATAAGAAAGACATCTCGTCTAGCTGTGGGACTGTATACAGTAGTTAACCTAGCTAGGGGTTAGTGTCTAGCAGAACTGCACTGGGGTTTGTACCAGGAGGTTGGCTTCTTGACCTGTAAAAGAAGTGGGCTGCCTTCTTGCCTGGGAAAGAGAAGAAGACCAGCTGGGGTGTTGGGTGTTGTATTGTCCTTCAGGGGGACTGTACCCTTGGTTAGTAAAATTCCAAGAGGTTGCTTGGGGACTAGACGTAGGACTTCCATGAGGGAAGGGCCGAACCAGGATAAATTCCTTGTGTCATTTGTGTGATTATTTATTTGCTTCCGCATTGCTACTCGTTATCACACTAATCTAACCAAACCTTCAAGTGTTAATTTTCTATGTTTAAGTTTCTATTTCAGATTTCAGAAAAACCTATTCACCCCCCCCCCCCTCTAGGCTAGCTTGCTGCCGTACCAAAAGGGCCAACAAGTGGTATCAAAGCGGGTCTCCGAACATTCAAAGAGGATCCAACGATCTTAGAGCAAAGATCCATGGCAGCTCAAGGATATGCTGAAGGTCAATCAGTCACAAGACCTCCATTCTTAGATGGAGAGGATTACCAATATTGGAAGATGAGGATGGAATGCTTCATTCCTGGCACAGACTTTGATCTGTGGCAGGTAATAGAGGCAGGTGATTATGTTGTTACTCCTGCTGTTGGCACTACTGCCATTACTATAGCTGATAAAAGTAAATTATCATTAAATTTTAAAGCTAAGAACTATTTATGTTGCGCTTTATCTAAAAAGGAATTTAGTAGAGTATGTGCATGTAAATCTGCTAAAGAAATGTAGGATAAACTACAAGTAACTTATGAAGGAATAGATAAAGTAAAACAAACTAGGATAGATATTCTTGTTTCACAATACCAACAATTTAAAATGCTTCCAAATGAAAATATAACTCAGATGTATAATAGATTTTCGAGCATAATAGTTGGTTTGAGTTCTCTTGGTAAAAATCTTTCTGATGAAGAAACTGTTAGAAAGATACTTAGGTCCTTAACTCTTTCATAGACACCTAAAGTAACTGCTATTGAAGAAGCCCATGACTTAACCAAACTTTCTATTGATAACTTAATAGGTTCCCTCATGGCACATGAAATTAATATGGAGAGACTATCTGAAAGTTCATCTAAGAAGAAATGCACTAATGCTCTTAAAGTGGTAGCTGCTCCTTCCACTTCTTCTTCTAGCTCAAAAATTACAGGATCTGAAGATAGTGATGTTGATGAAGTACTGTCCAAAGTTCAGAAGATTTTAAAGAAAAAGAAAAATGGATCAAGAAGGATCCAAAGGAAAGTGAAAAAGGAGAAAGAACCAGTCTGCTATGAATGCAGAAAATCTGGACATCTAAGACCAGACTGTCCAAGACTCAAGAAGACTGGTCAAATTGAAAAATCCAAGAAGCAACACAAGAAGTTCAAAAGAAAAGCCATGGCGGCTGCTTGGGAAAATGAAGAGGACATAAGGTCAGACTCATCAAGCTCAAGTTCAGAGAAAGAGCAAGTAAATCTAGGCCTCATGGTAGTACTAGATGAGGTACATTCTGACTCATTTTTTAATTCATGCACAAATTCAGGGTCAGAATCTGAAGACTTGGAAGAAGTCTTTAATGAACTTTATGATAAACACAAGGTTGTTGTAAAAGAATTGAAAAATATCAAGAACAACCTTACTTGTTTGGAAAATACTAATTCTGATCTGAAATCAGAAATGGAACAATTGGAAAAACAACTAGAGGTCAGTAAAGATAATAATCATCTTTTAAATGAAGATTTGAAAAGTAAGAATAATGAGAAGTTAGAGTTAGAAGAAAAATTAAAAACTCTAACTGAAGAAAATCTATATTTAAAAGATTCAGTTAAGAAATTAACTCAAGAAAAATCATCTCTAGCTCTATGCTTAAGAGGATCAAAATCTAGAAATAATAAACAAGGGCTTGGATACATTCCTCTGGAAAAAGAAAAACAAGCCATAAATCCAGGAAAATATCCTTCGCCGAAATTTTTAAAAGAAACCAAGTTGCCTCAGAAAAAGGCCCCTGTAAAATAAAATGTTTCCAAAAATTATGTCCTAAACATACATCATAAAAATAGTAAGAACTGCAAAGTAGATTATATTCATTGTTGTTATTGTAATAAATTAGGACACACAGTAAACACCTACACAATAAGGCACCTAGTTTGGATTCCGAAAGGATACTTTTATGCATCTAACCATCAAGGACCCAAAACGATTTGGGTTCCTATTTCTGAATAAGTTGTTTGCAGGATAGCCTTGGAGTATCAGGATCAAAGGATGCTCAAGGCACTGATGACTGCCAGCTCTTCATCCATCTCATATCTGAAGATGGAGTAGTCACAAATTGTTTATTTCTATTCATATTACTACTAACAATGTTTGCAAGTTTTCTGTTAAGATGTATGCAGATAAAAATCTTGAAGACTTGACAAACAACATGGCAAAGGTCAAGACCAATAAGATCTGACTTCCCTCATTAAGGGGGAGTCTCATGCTCAGGGGGAGCACAGATTAAGGGGGAGTTATTCCTTATCGATATTATTGTTGAACCCCTCAATGGTAAGAAATTCTCAAAAAGGGAGAGAAGTGGATGGTAAGATCCTTCCTTTTTGGTTAGTGACAAAAAGGGGGAGAGTATGTATGTCCTGTGAATTTTCTGTAGTTTCTATAGTATTTTAAAATTAGAAAATTCTCATAAATTTTGTCATCACCA
Organism: Colocasia esculenta; assembly: GCA_014218235.1. Lineage (NCBI taxonomy): Eukaryota > Viridiplantae > Streptophyta > Magnoliopsida > Alismatales > Araceae > Colocasia > Colocasia esculenta. The sequence continues at coordinate 142,069,991 of CM024760.1, read as the reverse complement.
AAAAGGGGGAGATTGTTGAACCACTCTTTATTACCTTTATATTTTGGTGCTAACAAAATTTATGATGTGACTTAAATTGAACATTTTGTTTCATCTGTGTCGCATCAATCTCATAGCAAAATGCTAAGTCTCACATTGATGCAATAAGGCGCACTAAAATGCTAAATCGATGTTCATTCAATATACATCGATTTCTATTCAAAAGTGCCACATCGATTTCACTAAACAACGATTTCATAAGTTACACAACGATTTGATCGTGTAACGATTCGTTAAATGAAACATCGATATTATCGAGCATCGATTTCTTAACTAAGAACAACGATTTGTTCTCACATCAATTTCTTAAGAGATCACAACGATTTGGTTCTCACAACGATTTACTCGCCATAACGATTCGATAAGTGAGCACAACGATTTAGTTCTCACAACGATTTGCTGGCCATAATGATTCGATAAGTGAGCGCAATGATTTGCTCTCACAACGATTTGCTTGCCGAAACGATTTCTCAAGTGATCACATCAATTTGTTCTCATAACGATTTCATAAGTGAGAAACAACGATTTGCTTCTCACATCGATTTGCCAAGATCGATTTGTTAAGTCCTATAAGTATAACGATTTGATAAGTAACTTAAACAACGATTCACTTCAATTCAAACATAATTTTGTTTAAATGATTTTTGGCGCCCAAATGACAAGTCAAATATCTTCTGACAGAATAAATCTGCATGCATATTTCAGAGTCTTGTCAGAAGAAGATATGACCTACTATTTTCAGTATGATAGCAGAAACACAGTAGTATGCACCATTTATCATAAACACTCTTTTGTGCTAACACTCTCTTCTATGTTTATAGACCTCGAGGACCACTAGAGGTTGATTAAGACAAATGAAGAGCAATGGCTAGAAACCTCGAAGACCACCAGAGGTTGATTAAGACAAATGAAGAGCAACAGCTAGAACTTCAACGGATCTCTTCAAACGGATCCATTCAAAAGCTACTCATATAAAAAGAAGAAGCATGGTTGAAGAAAAGGAGAGAGCTTTTCCTAAAAATCTTTGAAGGAGTGTACAACCAGTGAGGAACCTCAACGCCACATACACTCAAAGAAAGAGAGAAAGAGCCTGAGCCAAGAAGAAGCAAGCAAAAGCGTCTCAAGCATTCAAGCATTCAAGCTTTCTTTTCTCTCTTCTTTCTCCCTGTGCTTATTGTAATTCTTGGGGAGAGTTTTTGCTGAGAGTTCTTGGGTAGAGGCCATTCTTGTAGAACTCTCAGCACTGTTCTTTCTTTTATAAGAAAGACATCTCGTCCAACTGTAGGACTGTATACAGTAGTTAACCGAGCTAGGGGTTAGTGTCTAGCAGAACCGCACTGGGGTTTGTACCAGGAGGTTGGCTTCTTGACCTGTAAAAGAAGTGGGCTGCCTTCTTGCCCGGGAAAGAGAAGAAGACTAGCTGGGGTGCTGGGTGTTGTATTGTCCTTCAGGGGGACTGTACCCTTGGTTAGTAAAATTCCAAGAGGTTGCTTGGGGACTGGACGTAGGACTTCCATGTGGGAAGGGCCGAACCATGATAAATTCCTTGTGTTATTTGTGTGATTGTTTATTTGCTTCCGCACTGCTACTCTTTATCACACTAATCTAACCAAACCTTCAAGTGTTAATTTTCTGTGATTAAGTTTTTTTTTTCAGATTTCAGAAAAACCTATTCACCCCCCCCCCCTCTAGGCTAGCTTAATACCGTACCAAAAGGGCCAACAGTGCCTTGTGGCTGTACCGTTACCATTGTGGGGTAGCTGCTTTGCCTTGTCTAGGTAGCCCTATCGGTGGTACTCCAGGTCATGGTCGCGGCCTGTGTCTGGGTTTTCCCTCTCGCTTTAGGGAGCGAGAGTGTTCGGTTGTGGTACCCTACTTTGGTCTGGGTCCCTCTAAGGTCGATGTGCTGTCCTCGATCTCTATAGTTGTTTTGATTTCCGAGTAGTTTGCTGACGTCTTGAGCTCTTGGCTTTGCCAGCCTTAGACGTCTTCCATAGTTTTGCCTCTGCACGTGTGCCTGTGGAGCGTTTAGTGTAGCTTTCTATAGTTCTACAGTCGTTGTGTGTCCTTGTCAGACCACGAGGATGATCTGGGTGATATCTAGTGGTGCCGGCAGACACTGTCTTGCGTGCCGTGGTGTTCTCCACGTGCGTGTTTTTCCACTTGGTTCTTGGTCACCATTAAGAAGCTCTCGTTTGGCCTTGCCGTAGGTGCTAGCTGTTGCTAGTTGTGCGGAGCCATTTAGTAGAGTCTTGCAGATGACCTCTTGGCATTTTCCTCGGTTGTCATCAGTAGCTGGGACCTCTGTCTAGTTGCTGGTGACAGAGTGAGTTACTGACCAGTTGCTCTCGACAGCATGGTCTGTTGAGGGCTCAGTCGCGTGGTTTCCAGCTGGCAGTTTTCAGTGTTTCTGGTCGGCTTGGTGCGCGCCGCGTCTGTGGAGTTGTCGACATATGCTTGTGTGCTCTGCACCACTATTGTGCGCCCTGTGAGCCGTCGGATGTCTGTTTAGGCACTCCCTTTGTGGCAGGGTTGTGATGGCGACCACCGGGAAGTCGCGGTGCGACATAGTGGTCCCTTTGTACCTATTGTGTTCTCCGACCGAGTTTCGCCCTTAATTTTGAGGACGAAATTATTTTTTTGTTGGATGTATTGTATCATCTCGGGCTTTCTGGTTTCCTCCGTCTGCGTGTTGGATGACTGGCCACTCATGCGTCCGGCCTAGGCGATGTGTTAGTGTCACGTCGGAGCTACCCGACGCGACAGTCGTGTCACGACCACTTGGTGCGTCGTGTTCTGGTCGCCCTTGGTCAACGGGTCGCGACAGCATTCCACTTTTCGGTCGTCTGACGCCTCTCAGAGTGGCAAGCGTGGCAAAGCGACCTGTTAGGTTGTCGCGGCATCCTTGGGGGACGCATTCTGGTCGCAGTGTGCAGGGCCGTCGCGTTAAGGTTGGTAACGCGACACCCCGCCCCGTTGCGTCCTTGGGGCTGGAGGCAAAAAGCCTTGGCCGGTGCCCCTTTCCCTTTTCTCTCCTTTTCCTTTCCCTTCTCCTCTCCGAGGGGGAAAGCTTTCCTCTCCGGCGATCCGGGCGTGGAGCATGGTGGTGCTGGCGGCGGCTCATACGGAGCTTGGAGCGGCGTCATGGAGCGAGGTTGAGGTGTTCTTGCCATCGAGAAGGCCCTTTGGGGTTCGGTTCTTCAAAAATCGGTAGGGATTTCTTGTGCCCTTTCCAATCCGGGTGATTGGGAGCTCTCTTGTTTTGGTAGATAGCTTTACAGCTTTCCCTATACTCCCCTCCCCATGGTTGTGCTTTTTGTGTTGTGTGGGTGACCCCAGAATGTAGCATCCCATCGGTCGGCCTTCTGCCTGATGTCGCGACCGCTGTACGCGTCGTGATATCAGAGGAGGTGTGGCCCCGGTCGGGCACGACCTTATCACGGCGCAGTTGGTTGTCGCAATAAGGGTCATGTCACGACCTGGTTTCCTGTCGCGACAAGCTTGTTGTCGCGACGCGCTTCCCTGTCGCAATAGGGTGCTTGTCGCGGTTGCCCTTCTTGTCGCAATGTTATCGCGATGGGCTAGGAGGGCGCGACAGCACCAGGCTTGCCTCGGGTGGTTCTGTGGCCGCGGTTGACGTGTCGGCGTGTGTGCCCCAGGGCAGGAGTGCCCTTAGGACCTTCTGGTAGCGAACGTGGCAGGTTGCCTCCCTGCGTTCAGTGACCGAAGGTGACACCTTCGTTGTCGTGTCCTAGCAGCGGTGCTAGGAGGCTCGCGTCTGTCTAATAATCGATTGTCTGACTGTCAATCGATTATTGGAAGAGCGATGGTTCCTGTACTATCCTGTGGTGTTCTGGGTTTTCTGGTCATGTCGTGTGTGCCGGCGTTGGTCGACAGCCCTCCTGGGTGTTCCGGGAGGGGAACCGTGCATGCCTATGTCTACTGGGCTTGTCTTGGTTACAAGCCAGCTGTGCCAATTTCTGTGGTGGTTGCTCCGCCTGTTCTCTTTCGCCCAGTGCTTTGCACTTGAGGGCTTGTCCCATTCAGAGGTTGTCTTTGTTTCCTAGGACCCCCATCCTCGGGAGCCTGTTGAGGGAGTTCTCTGGGCTACGAGCGTGCTCGAGTTGATAGCCTAGTGTGGCGGACTCCAGAGCTGAGGGGAAAATGGTGGTGGGCAGCAGCGTAGAGTCGCTTATGGAGCTCCCTTAGCTAGTCTGTGTCTCCGAGGTGGTTGAGGTGTTCTTCCGGTGCGAACCAGTTAGTCCTTCTCACTACCTCGCTCTGCGTTGGTTCCGGATCCACGTAGGGAGGGTAGGCATGGGGCCACAACTCGACCGGGCTACGGTGGTTGTGGTTGTTCTCTGCTATGGCTCACTAGCCTCACTCTACTAGGGAGGTTGTAGGCAGGAGTCGACGGCTGGCGAGCGAGAGGTGTGGACTGTGTCTCCTCCTCTTAGCTACCTGTGGCGGTGGTTTGGTTGACTTGTTGTGACAGTGGTTCACCTTGTTTCCAAGTGAATCTCGTTGCCCTAGCCTACATGGGGGTTGTAGCCTAGCCATGTTTAGCTTCCGTAGGCTCTGTTGGTTTGGCCTTGTGGGCCGTGTTTAGTGGCTTCCACTCTGCGTGTTCTCTTGAGGTTTCTTATGTAGACACCTGATCGCTGGTTTTGTAAACCGTTCCTTGGTGCTGTCCGTGGTGGCCCCGTAGGGTGTAGTTCCCTGACCTCGTGGAGTGTCCGAGGTCTAGAGTGGTTCTGCTTGTGGACCCTTAACCTTGTGGAGGTTTGAGGTGGCCGTGCCTGTGATGAGACGTTCTTTCTCACATGGTTGCTCAGTGTCTCTCGTGGTGACACCTGGTTGTTCCTTCCCGACCTCGTGGAGGTCTGGGATGTTGGGTGCTTGTGTCGTGAGACTCTGGTCTCACGCGGTTGCTCTGGTGTTCCATGATCTTCTCTGTCTCGGCGGGTGCGTGCTGAGGTGTTGCTTCCACATTGTGTTTGACTCCGCTGGTTCTGCGGGAGTCGTGTTTGGCCCATTCCTGGTTGTGGGTCGTGGCATTACTCTATTCTACTGCTTTGTAGTACTCTGCATTAGGTGTTTCCCGCTTTATTGCTTTGTAGAGTAGTTGGTTTCCACTTTGCTGGAGTTCCTTCTACTCTGATTGGTAAGGGACTGGTTATCCCTACTGAGCCTTGTCCGCGAGACTCACCCCCCTACTTTCTCTAGGTAAGGACTCGCTGTCGTAGGAGTTCGTCGCTGGACGGTTGTGGTGGCAGTTTGTTGCACCGTGCGTTGCCAGCAGTGTGAGTTGTGAGCGTGGGCGCTTGTTTAGGAGTTAGTTGAGAGTTGCTTTTTTGCAAGTCCTCGGGGTATGCCCCTTAAGGACTGCACTGTACTTTTATTTCGGACATGTTGTACATAATTTCTTTATTAATGTATGAACTTTCTGGTTATAGTTATTTGAATTCATTGCTTATCTCACTGGGCTAAATTCTAACGCCTCCAGGTCTTCGGATCCATGGGTGGCGGCGCGACCTTCGGGGTCCCTGGCGGGGTCCGGGAGGTCAGGTCGTTACAAGATCTTGTACCAGCGTGTGCCTGAATATTGCACATCATGCTATTTGTTGGGCCATGCAGCCTCGTCTTGTCATCGCTCACAAATCTCCACATCTAAATGTGATGCTACTGGAATATCTCTCATAGTAGTTGTGCTGGATCTTGCTTCACGCCAAAGGTGGACGCCAAAGAAAGTGTCTGACAGGGATGCCGGACCTTCTGGAATACAGGGGCAAGTCGCCGAAGGCCTACTTGGAGCAGCGCTTATGGGTTCACCAGATCTGGTTGCCGCCGGCGTAGCTAGCGCTGCGGAGGTGCTTCCCTGCGTCTGGGCATCCTCGTGTTGCCCAGCTAGCTAGCCCAGAGGGGGGGGTGAATGGGTTATTAAAACTTCGATCTCTGATTAAAACCTGTTTACTGAAAAGATTGCACAACTTAATAACAAGGTTAGTATTAGAGCAAACAAGACAACAATCACACAAAACACATCCACAAGACACAAGGATTTTTATCCTGGTTCGGAACTCCTCTCCACAGGAGACCTACGTCCAGTCCCTGAGCAATACCTCAGGATTTTACTACCAAGGGTACAATCCCCCTTAAGGATCTTTACACCCAGCCTCAACTGGTCTTCCTTCAGCCTGAAGGGTACAACAACCACCCTGGATACCACCAGGTCTTCCTTCGTCCAGAAGGGAACACAATCTAATAAGAAAAGAGTGTGGAAACAGGCTTCAGACTCTAGCTTGACCAGCTACACACTGAAGCTCCTAAGCCCCCGAGAGAGAGAAAGATTTAACAAGGTTTTTCTCTCTAAGGACCACACAGGCTCTTACAAAAGAGAAGATTCTTTTTGAGCACAGAGAGCTAAGAGCTTAGAACGAGGTTTGGAGTGGAGGCTTCGCTCTTCTTCAAAGTTCTAAAGATTGTGAGAGATGGATTTCTTTCTTCTTCTTCTAAAATCAAGCGATGTTGCTCTTGCCATCTTTTCCGTCTTGAGTCTTCTATTTAAACTGCTGATTCAAATTCGAACGTTGAAGTGTCCGTTGTCTCTTATCCTTGTGTACGTTAGACTGGTCAATGAGGAAACTTCTGATCGTCAGTCTTTTATCCTGGTGTACACGCCAAAGAGATGTCATAGAACTTTGTATCTTGTGTCCAACGTTGTCCAGATGAGTCTTGTCAGATATCTGTAAGCATATCATCAATAAATAGAAGACAGCTAGGACTGCTGTCTATTGTTAGTTGAGATGGAACAGATATTGCAGTATATAGCAAAGCTCCTTTCTGTCCCAAAAAGTACGTAGACAGAGTAGCATAGAAATGGAAGATATTGTCTGCATGCATGGGAGATACGATCGGAGAGCATTTAATGCATAGCAGTCAACGGACAAGATATGACTTTGACTTTTCAACGCTATTAAAAGGCATTATACTGATGCATCAAGAAATTCGATAAAAAGAATCTTGCTGACTTCATAACTTATGAAATCGTTATGAATTATAGCAAGTCGTTATGAACTGTAAAGAAATCGTTGCAAGAAATCGTTATGACTATCAAGTTATAAAGAAATCGTTACGGCTAGAGAGTCGTTGCGAGTTCTAAAGAAATCGTTACGAGGTCTAAAGAAGTCGTTACGGCTAGAGATCGTTGCGAGTTCTAAAGAAATCGTTACGAGGTCTAAAGAAATCGTTACGGCTAGAGAGTCGTTGCGAGTTCTAAAGAAATCGTTACGAGGTCTAAAGAAATCGTTACGGCTAGAGAGTCGTTGCGAGTTCTAAAGAAATCGTTACGGGATCTAAAGAAATCGTTACGGCTAGAGAGTCGTTGCGAGTTCTAAAGAAATCGTTACGGGTCTAAAGAAATCGTTACGGCTAGAGAGTCGTTGCGAGTTCTAAAGAAATCGTTACGGGTCTAAAGAAATCGTTACGGCTAGAGAGTCGTTGCGAGTTCTAAAGAAATCGTTACGGTAACGATTTGACTTTGAGTTTTCCGGTCAAAGAGGAAGTCGTTCTGCTTATCAAAGAAGTCGATACAAAGACTTGGATAGAAGTGATGAGACTTACCAGATTGTCTTGAACTTTCATTTTTCTTTTATTTCCTGTACTTAAGGCTCAAATAATCCATTAGTGTTATTTTGTTAATCATCAAAATTAATATATAAATAAATGGAAATATTTATTATGGGGACAGTTTGGTCATCAATCTCTCCCTTTTTGATGATGACAAAATATACTAAGCATCATACAAAAAATGAAATATGTTTTTCAGATTTACGTTAGTTGTCTCCCCCATTTTGTCATTAGGCAAAAAGATAAGCTGAGAGACAAAGAAGAGAGAAAGATTTATATTAAGATGGAGAAAGATAATACAGAGGAGATAACAAGGAGGCATGCTGTGAGATAACAGCCCATGCCTTGATCTCAAGATCCTCAAAAAGTTGTAGAAAAACGCCAGAAGCAACTGAGAAGGAGGGTCCCATGGAAGGGATGTTCCTCTGAATGTAGAGTTGCCTTTGCTGCTCTAAGAATTCTCCATACTGAGTTTTGTCCAAAATGAATCTGTAGTAAGTACTCTTGCCAAAACTGGCCCTATGGAGAAATCTGTCCAAGGAAATTGGATAGTGAATCTTTTGATTTAACAGATCCTGCTTTAAGGCATAGAAAGCAGAATATCTAGATGCCCATACAGCATAGAGCTCTGGTATGGGTGCGATGGAATTTAGATCCATAAAGGCTTCGCAGAAAGAGCAGGCTTCCTCTGACTAACTAGATCTTGATTGATAGCTTCCAATTGCTGATAAGAGGCCCGATAGAGAAGCTCCCATTCTGATGAGGTGAGTCTTTCACACTCAGAAATGAGTGGAGCTAAGGTCTGAGAAGACATGCGGCCAGAGTGATATTCTCTGAAGATGAACCGCAAAAAGGAGGAGATCGGCCCTGCTTGGCTGACATCCGGCCCAGCTGCCTTGCAAACATATCTAGAGCATGAGATCCAGCATCTGAATTAAACACTAAAGAGTGCAGCTTCGGCAGAAGAACTGGAAAATCAACCTTGAAGGAGACAAAGTCTACTTTAAGAGGAAGGTTGAGAGGGGTTTCTGATTGCAGCACAGTAATCTGCGAATTGAACTGGCAAAACTGAACTTCTGGAATTTTGTTCAAGTAACAGAAGTCACTGTACAGCTGAAAGGCTCTGGCAATGCGAATTTCCTTCAAAATGAAGGATCCCCAAGAGTTCTTGTGCTGGAAGATAAACCACTCAGAGAAGGTGAGTGGGTGAGCTCTGAGAGAGAGGGATTCGGCCCTTGCAGTCAGGTATTTTGCATACTGAGCTTTATTTCCTTTGATACCGGCCCACTGATCTTCAGTCTTGAACTCAGTGCCCTCAAGGATTTTGGATTTGAAAGCTTGAGATATCTGAGTAAAAGGAAGAACAATGTCCAGGTGTTCGGATAGGTTGAGAAAAGGAATACCATAAATGGTAGAAAGAATGCATTTCTGGAGGTATTCTTTGTAGATAGGTCTTCTCTTAGGATCAAGGGTAAGAGAGTACCATAAAGGAGGGTATAGAGGAGCAGAAGGAGTGCTTAGAGAGGAAGAGGTTTTTCTCTTTTTCAAGGCAGGACTTGGAGGGTCAGTCCTGTGAATGTGAGAGGCTGTGGAAAGAATGGTGAGGAGGGTGTTCCTTTCAAAATTGTCTGGAACATTGGTGTCAAAGATACCAAGAGGCAGAGGTTTAACTGGAGGAAAGATAACAGAATTAGGAGGAGTAGGAGGATAGAAAAAATGTTTAGGATTAAAGGAAGAGGTTGGTTGAAGATGAGATGATTGAATTTTAATAGGTGAAGGTTGAGGAGTTAATGAGGATGAAGCTGAGATGTGAGCTGGAGTAGGTGAGAAGGAGGGTTGAGAGGAAGTAAGGATGAGGAAGGTTGGGTGCGAGGCATGGGATGTTTTATGGTTGGTGGAGCAGGAGGTGCAGTAGTGGGAGAGGAAGGGGTGGAGAGGGTTGGAGTGGCAAGAGATGAAGTATCAGGGGCCTTGGAGACTGACACAGGCTCTTTCCCTTTGGCCTGACTCTCTCTGACTGCTGAAGAGGGTCCTGAAGACCCTGAGGCTGCCACTGGTCCGGGTGACCTTACAACAGATGGCCCTGATGGCCCTGACCCTTGAACTGGTGGCTCTGTTGGCCGAGAGACTTCTGCTGGAGGCCCTGGTGGCCTAGGAACTTCAGCTGGACTGCTCTGAGTAGGTGCAGGAGGGACACCACTAGACCTGGAAAGACTAGCCAGCATATTCTTCATATCGGACATTTCTTTATTGAAAACCTCATTGCATTTCTTATTGAGGATACGTCTGAGGAGGTTGAAACTTGATTTGAAACAATTCCTTGTATGCCAGACTGAACTGATGCCAAGATTTCTCCTTGGGCTTTTAACAAGGCCATAACATGCTTCAACTTTACTTTTCTATGGCCCTTCCTTGACCTCCTGTGAACAACTCTTTTCTGCTTACCTGGCTGAGAGACAGGCTCCTCAAGATTTATAGTTGTACTTGGGCCTTCACTAACATCAACCATGGCTGGAGCTGGAATTTCCTGAGTAGGTGCAGCTTTCTCAGAAAAAGCTTCATTCTCTGGCTTTTCAATCTCAGCATGCTCCCCCTGAATGGGAGCAGGGACTTCAATACTTTCTTGCTCCCCCTGAGCAGGAGCTTCTTCCAAGACAACATCTTGTTGAGTACCTACTTGTACCTCAACATCTGCAACTAATTCAGATTGAACTTCAGTATGGCCTGCTGCCATAACTTCTTCATCAGGTCCACCTGCCTTAGAAGAGACTGAGATGGAGGGAATGGAGTTCAATACCTCTCTTAAAATAGAGGCGACTAAGGTGGTGGGCAAGGAATCTGCCACACCAGCTGCACCCTCTTCCAATTGAGCTTCGGATTGGCATCCCACAGCTGACTCAACTGGTTCTTGCTCTGCTTGACTTGCTGCTGCTTGCTCTGCTGGATCTGCTTGCTCTACTTCTACTGCTTCTGGAATATCTGCAATAACTGCTTCTCCTTCAGCCACAGAGGATTTTGACCAAACTCCTTCTTGCACTGAAAAACCACTTTTCTTCAGGTTTCTGGACCTTATAGACTGGCCCATCTTTTCAGCTACCGCACCTGACAGATCTACTCCAAAGTGCTTGAAAATCTTGGTCAGTAGATGAGCATACGGAAGGGAAACATTCAACTTGCTCTTTGTTTCCCATAACTGAGCATGTGCAAACATCATTCGCTCAATCATCACTGCGGCCAGGTTTATCTCTTTGTTCTGGATTGCCCAGAACATTATGTCCGAATCTGCCCTAGTGCATGAGGAAAAGGTAGCACTACGGGGTACTAAGATTTGGCAGACTATAAAGTGAAGCAATCGATTGAACGCGGACATCTGATTAATATCAAGCTTCCCATCCTTCAACTTAAATCCTGGACCGATAATCCCGAGACCTTTGACTTCATCATTCACAGAGTGAATGCCACTAAATCCAGAGGTCTTTACTCCAAACAGATCACGCAAAAGCTCATGGGTTATTCTGATTTGGATACCCTTGACAGAGGAAACAAGGGATCCATCTGCTTCTGACTTCAGACAGATGTAGAAGGCTTTTACCAAGTCCGGGTAGCTTACCTCACTGAAGGTGACCACATCCATCCACTGCGATCTTCTTAGAGTATCAACTAGCCTGGCCATGCCACTCTTCTCAAGATTCTGAACATCCACTGCCTTATTTCCGCAAATCTTTGTCTTCACAAACGTAAATCTTTCTTGCTCCCTTGGGGATAAATACTCAGCACTGTAGCCCCCAACACTTCCGGAGATCAACGGAGCGGCCATGGGTGCAGAGAAGAAAAGATTCTGGAAGGGAGGATGATGGAAGGGACGGAAGTTCTCGAAGGAATTCTTCGCGGGAAGAGAAGAAGGCTTCGAAAGTTGCAGAGAGTCGATCCCAAAATCGTTAGGGCATCAGCTTTGGGTGAACAGATAGAGAATAAAAAGGGTAAAGGTAGAAGACGAATCGATCTCAAAGCGATTTGGGTAAAATAATATTACTTTATTGAAAGGAGGAGCGCCAAAAGGCGGCAAAGGTAGAAAGCGACAAAAAGGTTTGACAAGTCAAACAACTTTCTACACAGAAGCGGTCAAAGCATATAGATAACTGAGTTTTGCTTAACTTTAACGGAGAGAGAACTTTCATTTAATCTGAAAAATTTATATGTCAATAAAATCACAGAAATTCTTTCACAAATTGCACATCCCTAGTTCCCTTCTAAGAGATGTAAATCTTTCTTCAGGTAGGGCTTTTGTGAAGATATCTGCCAATTGACCATTTGTATCTATAAACGAAATTTCTAAATTACCACTAGCTACATGGTCTCGAATAAAATGATATCTTACCTCAATGTGCTTCGTCCTTGAGTGTTGAACTGGATTTTTGGTGAGGTTGATGGCACTTGTATTATCACACAATAGAGGAATTGATTTGATGTGAATGCCGAAATCTTCAAGTTGTTGCTTTATCCAAAGAAGTTGTGTACAGCAACTTCCAGCAGCAACATATTCCGCCTCAGCTGTTGATAGAGCTACTGAATTTTGTTTCTTGGATGTCCATGATATTAAGCATCCTGCAAGAAACTGACAACATCCACTGGTGCTCTTTCTATCTACTTTGCAACCAGCATAATCAGCATCTGAATATCCTATTAGATTTATCTCACAAGATCTAGGATACCAGAGACCTAAATCATGAGTTCTAGCTAAATATCTAAATATTCTTTTTACAGAGATTAAGTGAGACTCTCTAGGGTCTGCCTGATATCTAGCACACATGCATACACTGAACAAAATGTCTGGTCTACTGGCAGTTAAGTAAAGTAATGATCCTATCATACCTCGATAATTCTTTTGATCTACCCTTTTACCTTTTTGATCACTGTCCATTCTGGTTGATGTGCTCATTGGAGTTGATAATGGCTTTGCATCTTCAAATCCAAATTTCTTCAACAGCTCTTTGGTGTACTTTGCTTGACAGATATGAGTGCCATCCTTCCCTTGCTTGATTTGCAATCCAAGGAAGTAGCTTAACTCCCCCATCAAGCTCATTTCGAATTCTCCCTGCATAAGCTTTTCAAAGTACTTGCAAAGAGATTCATCAGTAGATCCAAAAATAATATCATCTACATAGATTTGTACAAGAAGTATATGTTTAACCTTAGATTTTATAAATAATGTACTATCTACTTTACCTCTAGTGAAACCATGATTTAATAAGAAAGTACTGAGCCTTTCATACCAGGCTCTAGGAGCTTGCTTTAGACCATATAAAGCCTTATGTAGTTTAAATACATGATTTGGAAATTCAGAGTCGTCAAAACCTGGAGGTTGTTCAACATAAACTTCCTCCTTGATGAAACCATTTAAAAAGGCTGATTTGACATCCATTTGAAAAAGTTTTAAATCAAGTGCAGATGCATAAGCAAGTAAAATCCTAATGGCCTCAAGTCTAGCTACAGGTGCATAAGTTTCATCGAAATCTATGCCTTCCTCTTGGGAGTAGCCTTGAGCCACCAATCTGGCTTTGTTCCTTAAGATTATTCCAGACTCATCCAGTTTATTTCTGAACACCCATTGGTGCCAATAACTGAATGATTGGATGGTCTAGGAACAAGTGACCATACTTGGTTTCTCTTGAACTGATTTAGTTCATCTTGCATGGCTAGTATCCAAGATTCATCAGATAAAGCTTCATTGACTGTCTTAGGTTCTACTTGAGAGACAAATGCTAAATAGTCGCATGGAATTACATTACCTCTAGTTCTTACCCCTACAGATGGATCACCAATGATGTTTTCAGGAGGGTGATCTTTCTGATATCTCCATTCCTTTGGAAGATCTTCATGTTGGATTTCTGTTTGCTGCAGTTCTTCCAGAGTTGGATCCTCTTTGTCCTTAATTGAAGTTTTCTTTAATTTTTCGGACAAGTCATCTGCATCATCAATGTCACTAATTTCTTCCTTTTTCAAGGAAGGGTTAGATTCATCAAAAATAACATGTACTGATTGTTCAATCAATAAGGAACGTTTATTGAAAACTCTATAACCTTTAGGTTTAGAGGAGTACCCCATGAAAATGCCTTCATCTGATTTGGCATCCAACTTACCAATGTCCCTTTTTCCATTGTTATGGATGAAGCAAGGACATCCAAATACTCTGAAATGGCTAATCTTTGGCTTCTTTTCTTTGTAGAGTTCATAAGCAGTCTTTTTCAGAATTGGCCTGATCATCACTCTATTTATGATATAACATGCAGTGTTGATAGCTTCGGCCCAGAAATATCTTGGCAGATCATATTCTGATAACATTGATCTTGCCATATCCAAAAGAGTTCTGTTTTTCCTCTCAGCAATTCCATTCTGTTGAGGTGTCCTTGGAGCTGAGAAGTTGTGCTCAATTCCTTGATCATCACAGAACTTCGTAAACTTTTCATTCTGAAACTCACCACCATGATCTGATCGAATAGAGACAATTGAGAATTTCTGATCTTTCTGAACTTTCTTACTGAAGCTGACAAAATTTTCAAATGTGTCATCTTTGTGCTCTAAAAAGGATACCCAAGTGAATCTTGAATAATCATCAACTATTACAAATCCAAAATTCTTTCCTCCCAAACTGGTAGTCCTCATTGGCCCAAATAAATCCATGTGAAGTAGTTCTAAGGGCTTTGAGGTGGTTACTACAGTCTTTGATTTGAAGGAGCTCTTGGTGTGCTTTCCTCTTGCACAAGGTCTGCAAATGCTATCCAATCTGAAATTTACCTTTGGCAGTCCTTCAACTAGTTTTCTCTTTCTGAGCTTGTTCAGCCCATCCAAGCTGCAGTGGCCCAATCTTCTGTGCCACAACTCAGTTGATTTATCTTTGCTAGCTGCCAAACACACATCTTGATCCTTGAGTTCATCGAGATATAGAACATACAAATTTCTTTCTCTGTAGGCTTCAAATATGACTGCACCATCCTTTAAGATACTGCATTTTGATTCTTGAAACTGAATTTGATGGCCTTTGTCACACAACTGGCTGATGCTGATGAGATTGTGCTTTAACCCTTTGACCAGCATTACATCCTTTATGACTGATTTTCCTTTGATGTTCACAGACCCGCTTCCTATCACAGTCCCTTTTCCATTATCTCCATAGGTGACTGTACCTTCTTCAGCTTGGAGATCAACAAATATCTTCTTGTTGCCTGACATATGCCTTGAGCACCCACTATCCAAATACCATTTGGATGCTCGAGGGTTAACCTGAAATGAGAACATCAAGCTTTAGGTACCCAAATTCTTTTGGGTCCTGATTGGTTAGTATCATCAACTTTACCTTTTAATATCCATTTTTTATGTCTTGTTGGGCATGTCATTTTAATATGTCCTAACTTGTTGCAGTGACTGCAGCAGGATAACTTAGTTACTTTTTCTATGTATTTGAAATCAGCTTTGTATGCTACATCTTGTTCGGGTACAAATTTTGGTGTTGGATATGTTTTAGGGTATATTATGGTTTCTTCATTGTCTGGGGGTGTATATCCTAATCCATTTTTCTTTTTACCCGATCTCCTAGCACCTTTTAATATTAAAGAGTTTTTACCATTGGTAAATTTTTCTAGTGTACTTGATAGATTATCATTTTCTTTATTTAGTCTTTCTATTTCTATTTTAAGTTCACCTAAGTCTTCTTGTTTTTCTAGATGATTTATTTTCTTATTTTTCTCTTTTAAATCTTCACATAATAATTCATTTCTTCTTTTATGTTCAGTAATTTGTTTTTCAAGTTCTTCATTTTCTGTTCTTAGGTCTGAGTTTGTATTTTCTAAGCAGATTATATTCTTCTTACTAGTTTTAAGTAATTTGCATACTTCTTTGTATTTTTCATAAAGTTCATTAAAAGCATTTTCCAAATTATCAGAATCTGAATCATTGCATGAATTAAAAGAAGAGTCAGAGGTTACCTTGTCTTCGGTGTTGGCCATGAGAGCCAAGTTGGCTTCTTCACCTTCACTGCTCGAGCTTGACTCACTGTCTGAGTCACTGCTGTTCTCCCAAGCAGCTGCCATTGCTTTCTTTCTGTCCTTCTTAAATCTTCTGAAGTTGTCCTTCTTCTTGTGATCATTCTTTTTGATCATGGGACAATCTGCCTTGATATGTCCAGGCTTCTTGCATTCATAACAAATCACTTCTCCTTTCTTTTGATCCTTTACTTCTGGTTTTCTGAAGTCTTTGTTTTTCTTAACAAATTTTCTTCCGGACTGATATTTCTTTTTCTTTGCCAGAATCCTTTGAAGTCTTCGAGACAGCATGGCTTCTTCATCATCACTGTCTTTACTACTCTCACTATTATTCAAAGATTCTTCTGAATTCTCTTCACTTGCTTTGAGAGCATTTGATTGTTTCCTTCTGCTGGAGGATTCTCCTAATCTCTCCATGTTTATCTCATGAGCCATGAGAGATCCTATTAGCTTTTCCAATGACATTAATTTTAAATCATTGGCTTCTCAATGGCTGTTACCTTCGGAGTCCATGAAGATGGTAAAGATCTGAGGACTTTTCTAACCATATCTGGTACATCATAAGCCTTTCCCAAGCCAGCTAATCCATTTGTGATGACAGTGAATCTGCTGAACATTTGAGTTATTGATTCACCTGTCTGCATCTGAAATCTTTCATATTGAGCTACTAGAATATCAATTCTTGTCTCCTTTACCTTGTCTGTCCCTTCATAGGTAATTTTGAGCTTTTCCCACATTTCCATTGCGGACTTGCAGGCTGAGACTCTATTGAACTCTTTCTTGCTTAGGGCACAGCATAATATGCTCTTGGCTTTGCAGTTTAAGGATATTCTTTTCCTATCATCATCTGTCCACTGAGCCTTAGCGTTTGTGACCAAAAGATCACCTTCTTCTACAATGGACCAGATTGTGTAATCATGACCTTGTAGAAAATATTCCATTCTGGTCTTCCAGTAAGTGTAATCTTCTCCATCGAACAAGGGAGGCCTGTTGACTGACTGACCTTCGAAGTTACTTTGGGCTGCCATTGATCTTTGCTCTTCAGATCGTTGGATCTTCTTCTTTGTCGAAGAGACGGGCTCTGATACCACTTGTTGCCCAGCTAGCTAGCCCAGAGGGGGGGGTGAATGGGTTATTAAAACTTCGATCTCTGATTAAAACCTGTTTACTGAAAAGATTGCACAACTTAATAACAAGGTTAGAGTTAGAGCAAACAAGACAACAATCACACAAAACACATCCACAAGACACAAGGATTTTTATCCTGGTTCGGAACTCCTCTCCACAGGAGACCTACGTCCAGTCCCTGAGCAATACCTCAGGATTTTACTACCAAGGGTACAATCCCCCTTAAGGATCTTTACACCCAGCCTCAACTGGTCTTCCTTCAGCCTGAAGGGTACAACAACCACCCTGGATACCACCAGGTCTTCCTTCGTCCAGAAGGGAACACAATCTAATAAGAAAAGAGTGTGGAAACAGGCTTCAGACTCTAGCTTGACCAGCTACACACTGAAGCTCCTAAGCCCCCGAGAGAGAGAAAGATTTAACAAGGTTTTTCTCTAAGGACCACACAGGCTCTTACAAAAGAGAAGATTCTTTTTGAGCACAGAGAGCTAAGAGCTTAGAACGAGGTTTGGAGTGGAGGCTTCGCTCTTCTTCAAAGTTCTAAAGATTGTGAGAGATGGATTTCTTTCTTCTTCTTCTAAAATCAAGCGATGTTGCTCTTGCCATCTTTTCCGTCTTGAGTCTTCTATTTAAACTGCTGATTCAAATTCGAACGTTGAAGTGTCCGTTGTCTCTTATCCTTGTGTACGTTAGACTGGTCAATGAGGAAGCTTCTGATCGTCAGTCTTTTATCCTTGTGTACACGCCAAAGAGATGTCATAGAACTTTGTATCTTGTGTCCAACGTTGTCCAGATGAGTCTTGTCAGATATCTGTAAGCATATCATCAATAAATAGAAGACAGCTAGGACTGCTGTCTATTGTTAGTTGAGATGGAACAGATATTGCAGTATATAGCAAAGCTCCTTTCTGTCCAAAAAGTACGTAGACAGAGTAGCATAGAAATGGAAGATATTGTCTGCATGCATGGGAGATACGATCGGAGAGCATTTAATGCATAGCAGTCAACGGACAAGATATGACTTTGACTTTTCAACGCTATTAAAAGGCATTATACTGATGCATCAAGAAATTCGATAAAAAGAATCTTGCTGACTTCATAACTTATGAAATCGTTATGAATTATAGCAAGTCGTTATGAACTGTAAAGAAATCGTTGCAAGAAATCGTTATGACTATCAAGTTATAAAGAAATCGTTACGGCTAGAGAGTCGTTGCGAGTTCTAAAGAAATCGTTACGAGGTCTAAAGAAGTCGTTACGGCTAGAGAGTCGTTGCGAGTTCTAAAGAAATCGTTACGAGGTCTAAAGAAATCGTTACGGCTAGAGAGTCGTTGCGAGTTCTAAAGAAATCGTTACGAGGTCTAAAGAAATCGTTACGGCTAGAGAGTCGTTGCGAGTTCTAAAGAAATCGTTACGGGATCTAAAGAAATCGTTACGGCTAGAGAGTCGTTGCGAGTTCTAAAGAAATCGTTACGGGATCTAAAGAAATCGTTACGGCTAGAGAGTCGTTGCGAGTTCTAAAGAAATCGTTACGGGATCTAAAGAAATCGTTACGGCTAGAGAGTCGTTGCGAGTTCTGAAGAAATCGTTACGGTAACGATTTGACTTTGAGTTTTCCGGTCAAAGAGGAAGTCGTTCTGCTTATCAAAGAAGTCGATACAAAGACTTGGATAGAAGTGATGAGACTTACCAGATTGTCTTGAACTTTCATTTTTCTTTTATTTCCTGTACTTAAGGCTCAAATAATCCATTAGTGTTATTTTGTTAATCATCAAAATTAATATATAAATAAATGGAAATATTTATTATGGGGACAGTTTGGTCATCACTCGCCGCCTGCATAAGGCAACTCCGAGTTGCTCGGGCAGGGTCCTGTCGTTTGTGGTGACCCTTCTATTCTTGGCGCGCCAAATCCTCACAATAGGAGGGGAAATTCACTGATCGGATTGCCAGCTGGAGCCGGCCAAGAATAGGACGCGCTAATCTCTCCTTCGGAAGATTCCCTTCCACCTAATGATGCTGCCGTAGTTGGTTCTGAACAAGGTAGGCCGGTTACGCTGGGCTTTTTGAGCACTAAGGTGGGCTCCTTTAACCAGGCCGCCCAGGAGGATGTGGAGCTCATTTTTGGTAATACTCAAGCTTCGATTCCTGCTGCCCGAGAGGTAGCAACTACCTGTGAACCGTCTACTCATCCAGTTTCTACACAGCTCCATGTGGAGCAGGATAATCAAGTGGAGCAATCTTCTTCTGGGAGAGCTGCGGCAGCTGGAGACTCTCATACTACAGCTAAGGTAGTTACCTCCTTGTCCTTTGCGCAAGTAGTGCGTCAGTCTCCTAAGTCCCCAATTATTCAGGCAAATCTAGTTAATGGAGAAAGCTCCAACACCCTTTCTAGCAGTTCTTCTTCTGGACGTCGGAAAAATATTTCACGTCCTTCTCGTAAAGGGTATTAGGATTTCTTTACCGGTTGCTAGAGAACGTTCCCCTAGTCCGGTGCGACCATCAGAGGTTATCAATGTGCCAGACCCAACCCCAGATAATAATTATGCAGATTGGAGGACAAAGTTTACTTCTGTTGCCGAGCTTGCCAGAGCTGAAAATATTTTATGCCTAACTTTAAAATTGATTCACAAGCAACTGGGATGGTTTCATAGGAAGATGAGATGGAGCGCTGTTCTCGAAGACCAGGACTACGACCTCGGACAGTCCTCCGGCACACTCATTCTTGGGATAGATCTTCTTTGGAGTTCTAGCTAACTCTCATTTTACCCTGACTTGTAGTCGGTTAATTTTGATCTCAGATTCTACTTTTTATATATAATAAATTGGCCCTTTTGGGCTTTGAGAAAAAAAAATGATGTTTGGTATGCACCATAACATCCTCATTTTACATTTTATTCTCCATTTGGTGAAAGCAGGGATAATTATAATGAAAATAAGACCCATTTTCAGACCATTTTTACTCTCCTTAATTAATTTAGCTAGGTTTGAGGGTTTGTGTCAACCCTTGTTTGATTAAGGAATGGTGAAGAATAGAGATAATGATTATGGTGAAGAATAGAGATAATGATTCCATTAACTAAGGATAATTATTATAATAATATAGTAATCATAATTTACTATGACATATAAATAATTTGACTATGTTACAAAGTTATTTACTATAGTTATATGTAATATATATAGTATAGTGTTAATATATTATTAAATTAAGTCTAATCATAATTTAATAAAGTGTTATCGTAATTTGACCATGTTATTATGTTAATTACTAGCACTATACTACTATATTCATTGTTATTTTAATTATTGTAATAATATAGTAATTGGCCATGCCATTATATATGTAATACTACAATATTCATTATTACATTAATCACTATAATAATATAATAATTAATTATGTTACTATGTTATAATATACGAATGAATACTCCATTATTATATTAAGTTTAGTCACAATTTACTATTATGCCATTAATAATTGACTAAGTTATTATGTTAATTGCTAGTGACAATTACTAAAGCAATGTAGTAATCTTATTGTCTTAATATATTATAATATTAAATCTAAATAAAATTTAGTGAAGAATTATCAATAATTTGACTATATTAATTATCATACTAGTATATTCATTATTAGGTAAATTACTATAATATTATAGTATTTAACTATGTAATAATATAATATTAATTACTACATTATTACACTAAGTTTAGTTATAATGTACTATAATGTCATTAATAATTTGACCGAATTACGATGTTAATTACTAAAGCAATATAGGGATATTATTGTCATAATATATTATTATGTTAATTCTAGAGATAATTTAGTGAGGAGTTATCAATAATTTGAGTATGTTATTATGTTAGTTATCATTGTTATATATAAAATAGTATATAATAATATTACTATATTCATTATTATGTTAATTACTATAATATACTATAGTAATTAACTATTTTAATTATCATATTTATATGCAATATAATAATATACTATATTAATCATTATGTTAATTATTATACTAATATAATAATTAACTATATTCATTATTAGAGTTTTTTTAAGGAAAAAAATTGTATTAATCATTATGTTGACACTTGCTCTGCTCTGGTGGCAGAGAGGGAAGCCAGCAATTAGTGAATTGAAGAGGACTTCGAGCCCTCACTCCAAACTCAGTTATATAGGGATCTCAGGATGAGGTGGAATTGAGCTGCAAATGCCTCCTTGTTTAGCCCATCGCTAAACTAAGTTTCAGGGATTGGAAAGCGAAAAACGTAGACAACACAGGAAAAGAGGAGACGATCTCTCATAGTGAAGAGTGGCACCCTTCCTCGAGAGCAGGAGGTTTGCGTTGCTCCTCTTGTCATGTTGATCTGACAGTGCAGAGATGTTAGATGATGGTAAGAGAAAGCCGGTTGATCGTCTGTGGAAGATAGTAGACTGAGGAAGAGGGGTTGAGCCACCATTTGCAGAAGGAGAAAAGTTTATTGCACTTGTACATTGCACTTTAAGTGTAATGTGACTAGGTAATAATTTATGTGACACCTCTCACATGAGGAGTGATAAAATAATAATCTAATTGTTAGATGTCATATGGATTTATTGCCTAATCACATTGTACTTAAACTATAATATAAAAGTGTAATAAATCTTTCTCCCGTAGAAGATAGTAGAGAGGAAGAGGAGTTCGCACGAGAGGAGGGAGGAAAGATAAAGCAGCCGTCTTAGAATCTTCTTAAGGTCAAAATGGAGAAATAAGTTGATCTCATTCATATCTTTATTATGAGGGTTATAATTCTTATTCTTCTTAACCTCTCTTAATTACTCTTGTGTAAAGGAGACATGGAATAGAGTTTAGGTATATATATTTCTCTCTCTCTCTCTCATTTATCCGGATACCATAAGAGTTGTTTCTTCGATAATAACAACCTTGTTGGAAAATGATTAATATTTGGTAAGCAAATCAATCAACTCACAGATGTGGAGTCTAACATCTACTCAATCAACCTGTCATCTGAGCACCTCAACTAAGGTTTTTCTACTCGGTAGGACGGGTACAAAATGGTGCTCAACGTTACTAGAGGGGGTGGTCCGCGTGGCTGCTGACAGATGGGTACGCTGCAGTCTGAAGACTTTATAGGGACAATTTTTTATACCGGATCACACGGCAATTAGTGGAGAGATTCGGCTTTTTAAATTGGCCCTCGAACTGGGATAACAGGCTGCTGCCTTTGTCACTTGCGAAAAGGGGCAGGTTCGCCATCAACCAGAACTTAACCTGGCGCTATCAATGGAAGCGCATACTTTTCCGAACCATGATGTGATGATTTTGGGAATCATTAAATTTTTGTCTTAAAATTATTTATAACAAAATCCATCCATTGCTATCATCCAAACTGATAAACCCATTAACTATTCTCTAAAGTGTATCTTCTCTACTTTTTAGATTTTTTTAGCTTCAAATAAATAATTGAACTTTACTAATTCTAAAATATAAATTCTTTGAAACATCAGTGAGGCACACTGTCGCAGTGCACCGTGAGATGCGACGCATAAGGTGACACTCTGGGAGAATCGAAGAGTTTCTACACTGTCAATTGGTTCGTGTTTGAGCCGAAATGGTTGTGATCGGCTCCGTAAGATGGCACACCCAAAATTGTTGGATCCATCCTCATGAGGAAAAAAAAAAGTTATCTGATGATGGAGAATATAACACAGTAGTATTCACACCTCAACATTCGTTTTGATCTCTTTTGGATCGAAGTTTAATGGGTTAATTTTTTCAGGTTTCCATTCCTTAAAGTTGGAGATATTTGAAATAAATCCGTATTTGTTAATTTATTTTATATTAACCGTCATAAAGTGGATGGGTATTCCACTTCTGTTCATATGGCCAAGAATCACAAGGTAAGTGACTATACCACAAATGTACGTCCGATTCATCGATTAGACACTTATCATATGCCAGATAAAATGCTAAGAGATGGATATTTGTTAAAAGTTTGAACTCTAATCTAAAATCTGAGAAACTTTTGTTGCATTTTTTCTATACATTTTTTTTGTATTTTGAATATTTCTCATTGTTGATATATTATGTCCAATTAATGAAAAGTACAAAAATATACTAAAAATATATGAAAAATGTGTAACAATTTTTTTCTCTCAAAACTTATACATTGAGTTGAAGAAATCTTTCACATATATAGAGGTGAGAACTCTCATAAAATTTCAATATAAAGCTAAACCCGAACCACAACAGATACTTACAAATATATATACGAAATTTAAAAAAAAAAATCCTTGAGAACTTTATAAATTCTGAGAAGTGTGAAAACCTCCCGATCGATGCCATGGTAAGAGGAGGACAGATCTCAGCTTCTTAATAATGAGGGTATAAGAGCCATTGTTGTGAAAACAGTGGGATAATGGCATCGAACATGGTAATTCACCAACATGTAAATCAATGCAAAGCATATGACAAACACAATAAAAAGTAACATGTACATAGGTGCATCCCGAAAATAGAAATATAACATGAGATTATAGATAATAAGCATGGCGATTACAAAAAAATGAAAGCGCGAAAGATGACTGTGGAGGCGTTCCATAATGGAACTCGCCTTAGAGAAAGTATCGCCCCCACTATACAGTGCGATGGGGTCCGATGACTTTCTCCCAGGGTACAACCACGAGACACGGAATCGTTCTCGCACAAGAGCGATTCCGTAAAACGAAAGCTATATAGAAATCAAATCCTCTACTACGAAAAAGCTAGGGCAGGAAGCATGCACCGAACATCGGAGAGAGCGTCCGACAATGACCGCGGCGGCCCGAACACCGGAGAGCAACGGCGAAGATGCACCCGAACGGGAAGGCGGCGACGGAGCGCGGAGACCTCACTAGTAAGCAGTCCGGACGGGAAGGGGCGAGAGAGAGAGCAGCCGAGTCGCGAGCGGTTCCTCTAGACGAAGAGTCAATAGGCGTTTCTATTTTCGGTAACCACGATTAGGGAGACCCTAATCACTATATGAGACGTCTCACGCCCGCAGAACCCAAGACAATGGGCCGGTTCAGGGAACCGGTCTAAACAGGCACAATCTCTCCAAGAAAAGGGGGAAAACGCAAAAATAAGAAGCAAAAGGTACCAAGGCAAGCCGGTTGGACCGCGTCACGCGTGCCAGCCCGGCTCGACGGCTCGCGTGTGTGATATAGTCTAGCATAGCTCCACCCTTGTCTATAAGACATAGTCCCATAGACATTAGGGGTTATGAAGCCCTTAACTCCTTAGGGGTATCCCATGTGGGACTAAAGACCCTTCACATAAGGACAACATAACACAACTTTTGAGGTACCTTTTACTTTATCAAATTTTTGTGTTTCTTTTCTCCCATTCTTAGAATTTCCATTCCTTTAGCCACATTTTACCCAACAACCATTTCTCTCCTCAATTGCCTTTAACCTGTACTTAACCACCGCCGCGTTACTTAAAAGTTGAAGAAAGTGACCGCTGATCATGATTAAATAAGAGAAGGTTTTGATTAATAGGGATCCATATGGTTAATAGGGATCCATATGGTTAAGTGGTATTTCATAATACTAATTTAAAATGTCTAAAATCTAATTCAACATTTAATCTAAAAGTACTTAAACATATTAGGACATGAAAAAAGAGTGGTTTATAACTAACTTAAAATGTCATCTAAAGATAATGGGATGCATCCAATGATTAGAGGTGACATTTGGTTGCGGCAAGGGACAGCGGTTGATCGTCTACAACTAAAACGGTGGTCGGCGATTGGCGATTGACGCCGGACAGTCGATGGTCGACAATCAATGTCTAGCGGTCAATATTTCCCAATAGTCCGAACCCGATGCCCAGCAGTTGGCGATCAACGCCCGATAGTCGAGATCCAACAGTCGACGACTAGTGACCGATCGTCGACGCCCAGCAACAGGTCATCGGAGCCTAGTGACCAGCCATTGGCAATCGATGGCCGATGTAGGCCATCGGTGCCTAACAGTCAGCGTCCAGCGACAGTGATGACTAGCTTTCGATGCTCGGCAGGCAATCGACTCCCAATGGTCGGCAATCAACTCCCAACAGTTGGCGATCAGCATCCAGCGACTGGCGCACAACAATCAATGGTCAATGTCCAACATCTGGCAACCAACGTTCGGTGGCCGGCAGTTGATAGCCGGAGCCCAGCACACAGGCAGTGGAGCCTAACATTTGATGCCCAATGATTGGCGATTAGTGGCCGACATCTAATAGCTAGTGATAAGCGGTCGGTAAAATTTGTCATAACCTCACATGTCTTAAAAAAAGTGACATATATTTCACTTTTTTAAAAGAAAAAAAATTAAAAGAATAAAAATTCATTTAAAAATAAGTTTAGACATTTTCCGTCTCAAACATCTATTAAATATTATCTAGCACACTTTTATGTTGAATATTATAAGGCTTATCGAGGGGTACAAATGTCACCTCAATCATCTACTATATTCACTACCGGAAAAAAAACTAATCATCTACTATCTTTATCTAGTTTCTAACCACAGTTAAGTTACTTGGAACTAATAGAAGTGAAAACTGACTAAAAATCATAGTTCACGAACTCCAAGTGCCGGTTAGATGTTCACAGAAAGAGTCCAATAAGTTGATGCATACAATTAGCTTGAGCCAATTAGATGGAATGCTTTTGTCAAAAAAACTCCAATGAAGATGAGACGTGACTTATTTGAAAGATATTTAAATTATCTATAGCTTTTGTGTTAGTTATTTTTTAAAATTATATTAAATTACAGAATAAAGTAAAGAAAAAACAAAGGCTGATCTAACTACAAAGTTTGTGAAAATGACAAAGAAATAACAAAAGCTGACAGTTGAACAGCTGATTCATGCTTGCATTGGTTGTGGGTTTGCCTGAGCTTTTCAAATGGAGAGAGTTTGACATACATTGATTGGTCAGTATGCAGACCATATATTAAATTAATCAGTGTATAAAGCGTGTGTGACACATCAGATGCTATAAGTATTTCTCTTTCAAATAAATCTTTAAAAGAGAGATCGAGAGAGAGAGAGCTGCCAACTTGTTCGAACAGGCCAGGGGCGTGGTATGAGAAGGAGATACAGATAGAAAGGAGGAGACGACGGTTAAGAGTTTTTTTGAATCAATTTTTTAATAAAAACTTTACTAATTTAAATATGTTCTCTTAGAAAAAGACATTTGTATTATGTTTACAAATAGAGTTAACATCTTTATGAATTAGGTAACGTAAGTGTTATGGTTGCTCTCCCAATGTCGAACTACTGAAGCCGAGACATCTACCTTGCCGATAAACTCGCGTCCGACTTGTGCTCGAAACTGCAAAATCATTGAGGGGTTTCGGTGGAAACAAATTCTAACGCTCATGTTAATAAAATGTAGTCAAATAGAGTGTCACGGTGTGGAGGGTAGAATGTCTATCTGTGAGCGTCGAACATACCTTTATATATAGTAAGTCAGACAACATTTAAATCGTCGGCCGTTCCCATGGATATCACGGGCCATGTTCTCATGACCGTCGCACTATATCGACCAGATCGTGATCTTAATGATCGTTGTTACAGGATGCATGATCCGCTACTATTTATCTAACAGTCGAGTAATGTGTTGTTATGCGAGCCACAACATCCGAGATTTTCACGCCCACATTGTGTGCTCCACATCGGATGAGGTCGAAGCCACCAACTTTGGATTTGAACCGAGATGGGTCTCGTCAGCCTGAGCAAACTAGTAGTGTTGGCCTTGACGGACGCTCAACATTTGGGAGTGTGAGAACTATCCATGTCAGTAAGCAAAGCCAGCAGCTATAACAAAAGCTAGGTAGATCTAGAAAATTTATTTGGGAACTTCACCTTAAATCCAACGAGAACATGGTAGTTGTGTTGTTTTAATTTTATTTTGGTGTTCATGTGAAAATTAAATAATTAATCTGGAGATGTATAAATCAGAATTAAATTAAAATATTTGTGTTTTACGACATAATTTGTAGACAGTCCTGAAAGTAATTACGGACAATTGAATTTCCAAATTATAGATTAAATAATAAATTTATCCAATTAACCAGGAGTAGGCTCCCCAGTGTGTCTCTGGCCTATGATCACTTCATCCATTTTACTAAATTTAGGCTATTAAACTGACGGGATCTAATTTGAAATTTAAAATTATTAAATTGGTATTATAAATCATGTGAAAATAACTGTATAATATTATAGATAATATCATGTATCCATTAATTTATCTTGAATTTGATTAGCCTTTAACTTTATGCGTAAATGAGTAGAACCATAAAGCCCCTATTTAATGTATTGGGAAAGTCTTATTAGAGTTGTGCCCACTCCAAATGGGGGGGGGGGGGGATATAATTTCGTGTATATTTTATTGGAGGGTGTGCACCAAGACTAACTCTGCATGTAAGATGCATGTAAGACCCACAACTGTCTCTTATAGCGGATGTCAATCCACCCCGTACGTGGATCAATTGCAACTGTAATATGTTATTATTGCATAAATAAGTACTGCACCACAAATAATATGAAATGGTCCTAAAAATTGAGGTTTACACATTATATTTCACCAAACTGATCCTATTCGAGGCTTTTAGTAAACAAGGAGATGATAGTCTATTATTGGGTGTATTGGAGGACAAACAACATCCGAACGGGTCCAGTGGGCTTCCAATTACATTGCCCCTACTTGGAACTGTAACAGAAGAGGCCACCCATTCACAAAATAAACTGCACTTAGAGGCTGACTCCCGAGTATTCTATTTCCACAAGGTTATTATTTATTTGAAAATTTTATTCTTATTTTTGGCTGCTTAATATAATGCTTGCAATGTAACACCTAAATCTATGACTCAATCAGTCCATTTTTGTGCGCCATGTCTTTCACAATTAACATTCGTATTTACGAGAGCAGAACACTTGATACTCGACTACAAGAAGTGAGAAACTTCTAGTTATATGATGGACGTAACAAAACTATGTTCTTTGGTTTGCAATGAACTTATAAAAGCTTGACAAGTTGATGGTAGTATTTTAATTTCTTGTGATCATTATCAAAAGATTTTAGATGAAGGAAGTTAACATCAAACAACCCATTTGAAAAAAGCAACTGCACTTAAAAAACAACTGAAAACGTTCAGGTGGAATACACATAAAGATGATTGAATAAAATATTACTGAAAAGACAAGGACAAACTATGATTTCAATGAAATAATGTTTCAAGTTCTATTTTTATAATATCTAAACGTTCAAAACCTGATCACCTGAAGTTATTCATTGACCGAACGGGTGGTCTTCTAAAGATCTAATAAGGCCCTTTGGCCAAGCCCATTTAGAATTCCAACACAAAGCACAACATGACAATAAACTTTTTACCTAGGACACTTAAACGTAATGACAATAGAAAAATTAATAGGATCTTTAATGGCCCATGAAATCAATATAGAAAGGCTAATTGAAAGCTCATCAAAGAAAAAGGTAGCTAACGCTTTAAAAAAACCACCACCATTGTCTAGCTATGATGATATAGGAACATCAACTTTGGAGGACACCTGAAGAAGAAGAAGTCTTGTTGTCAAAAAAGTTACAAAGAATTATCGCCAAGAAAAAGAAGTATCAATCAAGCGAGACTACAAAAAGGACAAAGGCAAAACAAGGGAACTTATTTATTATGAGTGCAAGCAACCTGTGCACATAAGATCAGACTGCCAAAGATTATAGAAGAAGGACTTAGAAGAAACCTCAAGAAAAGACAAAAGACACAATCAACACAAGTACAGAAAATGACATGATATTATACTATTGACATTATTGAAATTCATGAAATTTGCCAAGTTTGGGTATGTACATTTTAAAATAGTGAGATGTTGGATCGGGCACGTTGAGTGTCGAAGGGCTATAATTTAGTCCCCTTGACAGGGAGTCGGAAATGTACTATTAATCATGAGGTATCATGATATTGGCATTGCATCCACAATGGGGTACTTGCGTGTGAATGCTAGATATATAACCACACTACTAGTTTCATGGTGTGCATTCTAAGGTGGCATATATCCTTAGTGCACATTGTGACTCGTGCCTAATTACTGTACATGTTAAAGGTTCATGTGTGTTGCATGCTTGCTTGCTTGCGTGATATGGCCATTCTGCATTCTTATAAATTATTGGTCACTTGATCATACTTGTATCTCATGCTTGACCACATTACTTGAGTGTTCTTACTACTTGATCATACTCTTGTTATCATGACTCTCTCTCATTAGTTATGTTCTACTGGATTTATCATGCATGTCAGTACTTTTAGTTCTACTCATGCTTGTCTAGTTCTTAAAACATTAATCACATATATTGTTGCCCGCACATAGAGGTGTAAATCCTACTGGGCGAGTGCGCTCATACTTGCTTCTTAACATTTCAAGAGAACATGATATAGATGAGGAAGGGAACTGGGACAACACGGGGAACACATCTAAGTGAAGAGAGTGGATCAACCTAGATTTTCTTTTATCTTAGTTTTGAGAGTTAGTATGATGTAGTAGGTAGTAAGAAGTGGGAATAACTATGTAATTTTCCGTTTGTTGCGTCATATTCATATAGTTCAAATATTGGAGTTAAACATGTATTAGATTTGATTATTAGAATGAAATGAAGGGTTTGCGCTTATTAATATATGAATTATTTGTGTTAAACATGCTTGCTAGCTAAAAGCTTATTTGCCGACTGCTCACATCTCAATGATCAACCTTCTATTGCCATGCTTTGGGACGTGACAAGCTCATTAGGAAAGAATTACACTAATGAAAAATAGTTAAAAATATTCTTAGATCATTCACTCTACCATGGACTCCTAAAGTAATCGCAATAGAAGCAACAAGTGATCTCACTGAACTTTCTCTAGATAAACTAATAAGATCTCTCATGGCTCACAAAATTAACATGGAGAGATTTCTGAGGGCTCTTCTAAAAATAAAATGTCTAATACATTGAAAGTTGTAGCTTATCCTTCTTCTTCATCCTCCGAAGATTTGAAAGAAGACTTTGTAGACAGTGATGATGATGATGAAGCCATGCCGTTAAGGAAACCTCAAATAATACACCAAGAAGAAGAAATTTAGTTCAAAGAGATAATTCAAGATGGAAAAGAAGAAAGAACTAACATGCTATGAGTGCAAATAGCTAGGATAGCTCAGATCAAAGTGTCCCAAGCTCAAAAAGAAAGATTAGGCTAAGAAGTATGAGAAAAAAAATAAAGGAAAGAAGTATAGAAAATACAAGAAGAAAGCCATGGCAGGTATGTGGGATATGTTGGGTTTTTCATATATCATGTTTTTGATGATCACATTAACATCCTTGAACATTGATTTAATGCAAAATTGATGTGCTAACTAACATGAAAAACACCATGAAAGTGATTGAGTTAAACATTGCTAAATCATACAATGTATATCACTAACAATGTATTTGCATGTAGGTGCACAAGCATGAAACATGGAGCATTGAAGAGGCATTGAAGAAATGAGCAAAAAGCACAAATATCTGTCAAAGAGGTGTATCTGTCGACAGATGCAATGTACCTGTCGACAGATTCACACAGTCATTCCAAGACAGAGCTCAGGTTTGCATCTCTGAGTGCATCTGTCGACAGATGAAATGTACCTGTCGACAGATACACACAGTCAACCCAGGACAGAGCTCAGGTTTTCTATTCCTGAGTGCATCTGTCGACAGATGCAAACTGCCTGTCGACAGATACACTCAAAACTCAATTTCCTGAAACCCAGTTCTCAGCCTGAGTGCGCCTGTCGACAGATGCAAGTGCACCTGTCGACAGACGACGGAAACATGAGATTTTGTTTCCAAATCCGGCCCCACTTGGGTGTTTCCTTCCTCCACGACCCCCACCTTTACCTAACACTATATAAGCATCCTTTTGGAGCCAAATTCGCAGAGAGCAGCCTCCCATCCAAGAGCCTCCAAGGGACCAAGAGGAAAAGCCCCAAATTGCTGCTCTGCTTCAACTTTCCGCCCAGATCGTCGTGGAATCACCATCTATGCGGAGCTGAAGCCGGATCGTCATCAATTCAACCTTCTACATCGATCAATCTACATCCAATCGAAGTTTGAAGAGCGTTTGGACGATCCACGAGAAGAATTCCAACCGGATTTGTTCCCTAATTCCTAATTCTTCTCCATTTCATAATTTCCATTCCATCGTGTGTGTGTGTGGTTGTGTTTCGAGCATCCCTTGTGCTTGATTCACGTATTTGTGGTTGTTCTGATCGTGCTTCATCAGACAACGTGTGTGTGGTTGAGTTGTAGTGTTAAACTCGCTCATAAGCAGTCGTTTCTGCGTGTGTGTGTGGACGGTGGATGTAGGATACACGAGTTGTGTACTCCGAACCACCTTAAATCATCGTGTTCTGTGGTTTGTTCGCGTTTTGCGATAGATGATTGGTAGGCACGGTGTTCATACGCACGTTTGATTCCCTGTTCTCTTTTAGATCAACTCAAGCGGTCTCACACTTAATCGAATTTGAATCAAATTTCATTAAGATCGCTGTAGCATCGAAAAGAAGCCATCAATAGTTTAAAATTGCCGTAATCTATTCAACCCCCCCTTCTAGATTACCGTATTGTGTATTTCCGCATAACTCTTCAATTGGTATCAGAGCGGGTTTCTCCGATTTACTGTTGTTCGTCATTTGATCTAGCGATCAGGAGATTTTCGATCTTATGGATTCTAGCAAAGGGTATATGGCCGAGGGACATTCAGTAACCAGGCCACCCTATTTTGATGGCACTGACTATCCTTATTGGAAAAACCGTATGCAGGTATTTTTGAGAGCTCAAAATTACGAGCTGTGGAAGATAGTCAGCAAGGGACCATACGTGTTGCCCGAGGACGAAGACACCTGGACGAAAGACCAAATAGCTAAAGGAACTCTCAACTGGAGCGCACTAAACATGATGCAATGTGCGGTGCATCCAAAGGAGTTCTCAAGAGTCTCCACATGCTCAACAGCAAAAGAGATGTGGGACAAGCTTGAACTCATTTACGAAGGTACGTCCGAGGTAAGGGAAACTAAAGTTAGCATGTTAGTGTCTGAATATGAAATGTTCAAGATGAAAACTGATGAAACCGTATCAGACATGTTTGCAAGATTCATGCTAATAGTTAACGGGCTAAAAGGTCTTAAGAAGGAATACTCTGAAAGTGACTTAGTAAGAAAGATCCTTCGTTCTCTTACTTCATCTTGGAATACTAAGGCCACTGTCATTGAGGATTCCAAAGACCTTTCCAAAATGAAATTGGATGAACTAATTGGCTCTCTAATGACATATGAAATCAACATCAAAAGAAAAGAATTAGAAGAAAATCCTAGGAAGTCAATTGCTCTAAAAGCATCCAATAAAACATCAACAAGTTCCAAGAAATCCATTCAACAAGATAGTGATGAGCAAGAAACGTCTAGTGAGAGTGATGATGATGAAATGGCAATGCTCACTAGACAATTCAAGAAATTTCTCAAGTTCAAGAGGAGAGACACAGGTAACTCCAAACCCTTTCCTAAGAAAAATTTTTCACAGAAATATGAGTCCAACAAAAAATCTGACATTGTTTGTTATGAATGCAAGAAACAGGGGCATATGAGAGGAGAATGCCCGGAACTCAAGAAGAAGCTGAAGAAAGAAAAATTCACCTCCAAAAGGCCAAAGCAATGTTGGCCACCTGGAGTGATGAAGATGAAGATGAAGATGCACAAGAAACATCTGATGATGAAGAAGTGAAATGCTTGATGGCCAGGAGTGATGACTCCAGCGAGGTAAATTTCTCATTTGATGATTTCACTGCAAGTGAATGGGAGGAAGCATACACTACTTTATTTGAAAATTTCGTGAATATAGATCTGAGAATAGAGCATTAAAAAAGAAATGCAACTCCCTTGTGCATGATAAGAACAATGATGAACGAATTGCATTCCTGACAAAAGAATTAGAAATGATGAAAGTTGATGAAAAGACTCATAATGAAGAAATGGATTGCTTGAAAATGAAATTGCAAGAAATACAAAAAGAAAAAGACTGTTTAAGCCATTCCATTGAATTCCTTCAAGAAGAACAATTGGAAACCAAGAAAAAGTTGGAACAAACTGAAAAGGAATTGAAAGAAAAATCTGAGGACTTAATGAAATTTGTAAAAGGGAAGCAAAATCTAGATGCGGTTTTGGGCGCCAAAATACATGTAACCAAGCATGGATTAGGATATCAACCTGTCAAACAAAAGAAAATAGGAGAGTCATTGATAACTTCATTTGTTGATCCTAGCCCAAGCACAACCAAGCATGCTCCCACAAAGCATAATTCAAGAAAGTCTCAGACCAAGCCAATACTACACAAACAAAATGTTCCCAACAAACAAAAGAAAAAGCCACCTGTCGACAGATACAATGGTGCCTGTCGACAGACAAGAACAGTTTCAATGAATAAACAGTCTATCAAGCAACAGAAAATTGAAAAGAAAATTCCTTCATGCAATGTGTGTAAAAAGATTGGTCATGATGAAAAACAATGTTGGAATAATCCAAAGAAACAAAAAGTCAAACAAGTTTGGATTCCTAAACATCTACTTTGTTGCATGAATGAAATTTTGGGACCCAAAGTAATTTGGGTACCAAAACCTCTTGTCTGATCACATTTGCAGGAATGCCTAGCAGCCCAACATCAAAACAAATGGTACTTGGATAGCGGCTGTTCGAGGCACATGACGGGCGACAAAGGTAAATTCTGTTTCCTAGTGGAGAAAGACGGAGGACAAGTCATTTTTGGAGGTAATAACAAAGGCCAAATCATTGGCACAGGTAATGTTGGTAAGTGTACCTCCAATTCAATTGAAAATGTATTGGTTGATGGCCTTAATCACAATTTGCTTAGCATAAGTCAATTATGTGATAGAGGTCACAACGTCATTTTGAATCAAATTCATGTCAAATTGTTGATAAAGAAACAGGAAGTGTGAAATTTTTTGGAAAAAGAGTGAATAACATTTACTTAGTTGACTTAGATGATCCAGAGAATGACAACTTGTGTCTTGTTGCAAATAGACAGGATGAATTGACCTTGTGGCATCGTAGGCTTGGCCATGCGAGCTACAACGTGTTGCACAAGATCATGAAGCTCAAATTGGTAAGTGGACTTCCTGACATTTCTTTTAGCAACAATGAAAGTTTTTGTGATGCATGTGCACAGGGAAAACAGACCCGGAAGTCTTTCAAATCTAAAGCACCGGTAAGCACATCTAAACCATTTGAACTGTTGCACATGGACCTTTTTGGACCAACTAGAACTCTAAGTCTCAATGGCAAACGTTTTGGTTTTGTCATTGTAGATGATTTTTCTAGGTTCACATGGGTCAAATTCTTGGCACACAAAAGTGAAACACTTTCAATCTTCCAAGAATTCTTTAACAAGATTGAGCATGGCAATGTGAATAAAATATGCTCAATCCGCACCGATCACGGGGGAGAATTTGATAACAATGCATTTTCTGATTTTTGCAGGCACCAAGGGATTGAACATCTGTTCTCTTCCCCAAGGACTCCAGAACAAAATGGAGTAGTGGAGAGGAAAAACAGAACATTGGTGGAAATGGCTCGCACTCTTCTGGTTGAAGGCCAACTCTCCAAAAGATTTTGGGCAGAAGCAGTGAACACTTCGTGCTACATTCTAAACAGAGCCATGGTAAGACCTGTGATAAAGAAAACCCCCTACCAGTTGTTGAAAGGTAAGAAACCCAACCTTGGGTACTTCCGAGTTTTTGGCTCAAAGGTATTTATTCATAACAATGATAAATCTGATTTAGATAAATTTGAAGCCAAAAGTGATCAAGGTGTTTTTCTAGGCTACTCAGAACACTCTAGGGCATATAGGGTGTTTAACAATAAAACACGCACTGTGGAAGAAACTCCACATGTCATCTTTGATGAGACTTATGCCAAATCTAACTGTTTGAATATTAACAGGACTGAAAAAGAGGATGAAGGAACATCACTTAAGGATCTTCAAGTCAAAGCAAAAGACAAATCTGAAGAAGATTCCAAGACCAAAGGTGGATATCTTCACAGGGACTACGATGAAGATGATGAAATAGCATTCAGAAAACCAGATGAAACACTTGAAGAGAATCCACCAGAAAGTGAACCTCCTGAAGATCGACACTCACAAGATCAAATTCCTCAAGGACAAGATACTCCCGGCCCTTCAACAATCACAAATGTGAGGTATTCCAAAGATCACCCACTTGATGATGTGATAGGTAGTTTAAATGATTCTGTTCAAACACGGTCTCAAGTAAGAAAAATAATTGAACATGATCTTTTTGCTTTTGTTTCTCAAGTGGAACCCAAAAATGTTGAAGAAGCCTTAAAAGACAACTCATGGATTGATGCTATGCATGAGGAACTTGGTCAATTTCAAAGAAACAATGTATGGAGTTTAGTTCCTAAACCCCTGAAATCTCTATCATAGGAACTAGATGGGTGTTTAGGAATAAACTTAATGAAGAAGGAAAAGTGATCAGAAATAAAGCAAGACTCGTAGCAAAAGGATATAGTCAAGAATTTGGTGTAGACTTTGAAGAATCCTTTGCTCCTGTAGCCAGGTTAGAAGCAGTCAGAATTTTATTGGCATATGCATGCTCCCATAAGTTCAAACTCTATCAAATGGATGTTAAAACTGCTTTCTTAAATGGCTATATCAAAGAAGAAGTCTATGTCTCTCAACCACCAGGTTTTGAAAATTCTGAAATGCCTAACCATGTGTATAAATTGCACAAAGCTCTTTATGGTTTGAAACAGGCACCTCGAGCTTGGTATGATAGACTAAGCAATTTTCTGGTAAGCAAGAACTACTCAAGAGGTAAAGTAGACCAAACACTCTTCACTAAGAAGGTTCGCAATCACATAATTGTTGTTCAAGTTTATGTGGACGATATAATATTTGGTTCTACTAACCCTTCACTGTGTGAAGAATTTTCTAAACACATGCACAGTGAATTTGAGATGAGTCTAATGGGGGAGCTTCAATTCTTTCTTGGTTTGCAGGTGAAACAACATAAAGACGGATTCTTCATAAATCAAGAAAAGTATGTCAAAGAGCTTCTCAAACGATTTCAATTTGAGCAAGCTAAACCGGCCTCCACCCCAATGAGCACAAGCATCAAATTGGAAAATGATGAGAAAGGTAAACCGGTAGATGCAAAGCACTTCCGAGGTATGATTGGCTCACTCCTTTATCTTACTGCAAGTAGACCGGATATTCAATTCAGTGTTTGCCTTTGTGCTAGATATCAATCTAGTCCAAAGGAAAGCCATTTAATTGCAGTCAAGAGAATTTTCCGATATCTCTCAGGCACATGCAATTTGGGTTTTTGGTACCCAGCAGGCAGTAGCTTTGATTTGATTTCATATTCTGATGCTGACTATGCTGGATGTAAAATTGATAGAAAAAGCACTAGTGGATATTGCCAATTCCTTGGCGGTTGCATGGTTTCGTGGGCATCCAAGAAACAACACTCGGTTGCACTCTCCACTGCAGAGGCAGAATATGTCGCTGCAGGAAGTTGTGCAGCTCAAGTGTTGTGGATCAAAAGTCAGTTAGCTGACTATAATGTTCAAATTGGATGCACACCTATCCTATGTGACAACACAAGTGCTATCAACCTTTCAAAAAACCCTGTCCAACACTCACGGACTAAACACATAGAAATCCGTCATCATTTCTTGAGAGATGAAGTTGCCAATAAAACCTTGGAACTTATTTTCATTCCCACAGAAAAACAATTGGCTGATATTTTCACCAAACCCTTGTCTGAAGATAGATTCACATCCTTAAGAAGAGAATTGGGTTTGTGTAAAATGCAATGAAACTGGCTATCCATATTGGAGTACATGCTCTTTATGTGTGAATGACTATGTGGTATATCAAATGGTGAACTGTGGAAGAACAAGTTCGGCTTGTTTGGAAACTATCATCATGCGTGAGAAATATTCTCCGCCAAGTATCAATAGTCCCATTCCATATAAAGGCCCTGTACTTCACATAGGATTTTTAGTTTCCTTACATTTTATCATGTTAACTCCATGAAACAATGTTTTTTCTGTGACCATGTGCTTGTGTATGACCTTCCTTTCATGAACATGTTTGTCTTGTAAAAGTGCTTGTGTGAATCCTTGCTTAGATGTTGTGTCAACACGTGCACACACTATGGGGGAGTAAGTTAAGGATTGTTGAGTATTTTCTTGAGGAAACTCTTCCAATATCTACTTGTGGAATTCTCACTTCCTTGAACTCAATGAGCAATCAATCTGAAACCAGAAAAATCCACTCTGTTCATATCTGTCGACAGACACATTCCATCTGTCGACAGATACACTCAGTCTTGTTCTGGCAGAAACTTCAATTCTTCAGTCTGTGTGAATCTGTCGACAGATACACACATTCTTCCTTATTTTTCAATTCCTTCTTCATACTTTTCAAGAAAAGTGTTCCTTACTTGATTTAAAGGTAAACCATTGGTTTGGTTGTGTGCAATATAACCTTTTCATATCCACTTCATGTCAAAGTCGTGAACCAAGTCTAAATGTTCTTTGATGCAATACTTGATCGAGGTCTTTTTAGATCATTTTGAACACAATGAGCAAACCAAATGATTTTTAAACATCTCTGTTGAATAACTCCCTTGTCGTTAAACATGAATCCAAAATGATTTGAAAAATCAGAAAGCTCTTGAATTTAATGTTCTACATTACAACTTGCCTAAAGAAATCTCATGTACTTGACAAAAAGCAAAAACAATAATAAAAAAAAAGGAGAAAAGCTACCTATTTCTTCGGTTCAATCAACAACTTTGTTTTTCATTTGTGGGATGGAGGTAGAGCAATGATGAAAATCACTAAGTAACCGGGGACATGGGCATCACCAATGTCAGTCTTCGCGTCAAAAGGTTATTTCATTATCTCTATACAATGGCTTGACGGACACTCACATTGAGTAACTGGGGGTATTGGCATCACAAATGTCTACCTTCACATGAAAAAGTGAAAGTGCTCCTCATTGCCACTCTTTTCCATCTTCGTTGTTTAAAGATTCAAAAATCATACCAGAAATAGAGTGAAGCCTCCGAAAATTTTTATGTCAAGTCCAATGTGTTTCTTCGGTAAGACGTTCTTGTGGCCATTTAATTCAATTGTCATCTGACTATCATCTCTATTAAGATGCATGTTTTTCTTCAACGGCCTTAATCAAAAGAGTTATTTAATTTTCACTGGCTTTTGTCAAATGTGTTCCTCATGATCTAATTAAAGAACTTATCGTTTCTAATTCAAAATCATTTTAGATTTGTGTCATGTCTTCATCTTAATGGATATGAATTTTTGTCTTGCACATACACCCATTTTGCCTTAAAACAACAAATGAACACTTGTCCCTTTGAAAAATTTTGACAAAAATCAAGTTTTCACCAAAAAGGAGCTATCTGTCGACAGATAGACTGTCATCTGTCGACAGACGATGGCGCAGATCCGTTTTTGAACCAAACCCTCGCGCCGGTTCACATCCTTTTCGTGGGGCCTCTCTTTTAAAACCCTCTAAACCCATTCTAAGGCCACCCACGACCCATTCTCACCCTTCCTCTCTTGTTCCCTCCTCCTCCTCTCCAAACCCCCTCTCTTTCCCCCTTCAGGGCTCCGTCTCCGACGATCCTGCTCCTCGTCTGGGATCCCTCCACTCTCCCTTCACACCATTCTCATCCTCCTCCTGCGATGGCACCCAAATCGAAGCTTCTTGCTCGCCGTCGTCGCGCTCCGACGGACGCCGGAGAAAACTCCAGGGCTCCTTCCGAACGCCGCAGCAAGCATCGTGAGGATCGGTTGCCGGAACTCATCGTTCCTCAAGGTCTCCGTCTTATCCGACCCAACGGCACCTTCAAGAAGATTGTCCAATCCCGGTATGTGGACTTCGAGTCCTTAGCACCGATGTTCCCCTCACTCCTACCCTATTTTGACACTCAAGGGTGGACATCCTTCTTATACTCCCACTTGCAATACTCTCCAACTGCCGTATCCGAGTTCTACAATAACTTAGGGCTTTCCGATCAGGGAGATATCTACTCTTCGGTGAAAGGCACTCGTTTTCGCCTCACCGCAAATCTTCTCTCCACAGCCCTTGAAATTCCAAACTCAGGAGTTGAAATCTTCAACTACAATCCCTCTGCTTCTGAGTACTATGAGCTTCTCACGTTGGAACCTTATGACACTACCAAGGAGATTGCTCGTCTCAACGCCAACTCCTTTCCTCCCTTGATCCGGATGATCCATCACATCTTCACTACCTTGATCGTCCCGAAGGATGGAAGTCGAGAGTTAGTCACCGAGGTCCATAAATCCCTATTCATATTTTTCCTCAAGTGTCAAGAAATCAATCTTCCTGAACTCATGATAAGCCTCATCCGTCGGTGTTTCTCTAACACCAAAAGATCAATGCCATATGCTTGCCCCATCACTTCTCTTCTTATTTTCCTTGGCATTCCTATCCCTCCAAGTGAGCTCATCTCACTAAAATCCCGAAGTGCCTTTGACCTCACTGCCGCCAACCGCATGGGCTACAAGATTGTAGACGGTGTCGTCACAAGGACTCTCAAGGGAAAGGAACCACAAGGAGCTGAAGTGTCAACTGGTGAAGAAGACAATGAAGATGATGAAGCAAATGAAGGCAGTGATGAAGACCCTCAGGATGAGCAAATGCCTGACCAAGCTCAAGAGTTTGATGATGTACCTGTGCCTCCACAACAATCCATTCGTGATTACTTGGCACAAATCCATCAAGAAATGATCTCAGGATTTGCTCACATGACGTCAAGATTTGATCAAGTGGACGCTCGCCTCAACACTTTAGATGACCGTCTTGACCACCTCTACTCCGAGAGAGATGAATCCCGTCACCCTCCTCCTGCTGGACGTGACGATGAATAGAGGGTCTCAGGGTCATTAGAGGTCACTAAGAGTCTTAGATGGGAATTAGTCTCACTTGTCTTGTCA
The DNA here is from genome assembly GCA_014218235.1 of Colocasia esculenta. Lineage (NCBI taxonomy): Eukaryota > Viridiplantae > Streptophyta > Magnoliopsida > Alismatales > Araceae > Colocasia > Colocasia esculenta. The sequence goes on along the minus strand of CM024760.1, from coordinate 142,030,003 downwards.
TCTTTTGCTTGTTCATGTTATTTCCCTTTCATTGAGAGTCATGTAATGATTATCAAATGTACTGTGAAATTTCAATGATCAATCAATGAAAACTCAGTTCATGTTTATTTGTCTCTAAATGTGCATGACTTGACTTTTGCATGTTGTCAAAAAGGGGGAGAACATCAATATATGCATCAATTGAATGTTTTTGTCATCATCAAAAAGGGGGAGATTGTTGGGTTTTTCATATATCATGTTTTTGATGATCACATTAACATCCTTGAACATTGATTTAATGCAAAATTGATGTGCTAACTAACATGAAAAACACCATGAAAGTGATTGAGTTAAACATTGCTAAATCATACAATGTATATCACTAACAATGTATTTGCATGTAGGTGCACAAGCATGAAACATGGAGCATTGAAGAGGCATTGAAGAAATGAGCAAAAAGCACAAATATCTGTCAAAGAGGTGTATCTGTCGACAGATGCAATGTACCTGTCGACAGATTCACACAGTCATTCCAAGACAGAGCTCAGGTTTGCATCTCTGAGTGCATCTGTCGACAGATGAAATGTACCTGTCGACAGATACACACAGTCAACCCAGGACAGAGCTCAGGTTTTCTATTCCTGAGTGCATCTGTCGACAGATGCAAACTGCCTGTCGACAGATACACTCAGAAACTCAATTTCCTGAAACCCAGTTCTCAGCCTGAGTGCGCCTGTCGACAGATGCAAGTGCACCTGTCGACAGACGACGGAAACATGAGATTTTGTGTTTCCAAATCCGGCCCCACTTGGGTGTTTCCTTCCTCCACGACCCCCACCTTTACCTAACACTATATAAGCATCCTTTTGGAGCCAAATTCGCAGAGAGCAGCCTCCCATCCAAGAGCCTCCAAGGGACCAAGAGGAAAAGCCCCAAATTGCTGCTCTGCTTCAACTTTCCGCCCAGATCGTCGTGGAATCACCATCTATGCGGAGCTGAAGCCGGATCGTCATCAATTCAACCTTCTACATCGATCAATCTACATCCAATCGAAGTTTGAAGAGCGTTTGGACGATCCACGAGAAGAATTCCAACCGGATTTGTTCCCTAATTCCTAATTCTTCTCCATTTCATAATTTCCATTCCATCGTGTGTGTGTGTGGTTGTGTTTCGAGCATCCCTTGTGCTTGATTCACGTATTTGTGGTTGTTCTGATCGTGCTTCATCAGACAACGTGTGTGTGGTTGAGTTGTAGTGTTAAACTCGCTCATAAGCAGTCGTTTCTGCGTGTGTGTGTGGACGGTGGATGTAGGATACACGAGTTGTGTACTCCGAACCACCTTAAATCATCGTGTTCTGTGGTTTGTTCGCGTTTTGCGATAGATGATTGGTAGGCACGGTGTTCATACGCACGTTTGATTCCCTGTTCTCTTTTAGATCAACTCAAGCGGTCTCACACTTAATCGAATTTGAATCAAATTTCATTAAGATCGCTGTAGCATCGAAAAGAAGCCATCAATAGTTTAAAATTGCCGTAATCTATTCAACCCCCCCCCCCCCCTTCTAGATTACCGTATTGTGTATTTCCGCATAACTCTTCAGGATAATGAAGAAGCTTCAAGCTCAAGTTCTTCAAGTTTAGAATACGAATAGGAAAAAGTCAATCTAGTTCTCATGGCAAGATCAGGTAAATTCTGAAACTTCATTTACTTCATATTCTGAATCTGATTCAGATAGATTAGAAGAAACTTTCAACGAATTATATGATAAATACAAGAGTGTTGTAAAAGAACTGAAAATCCTCAAACTAAACTTTGTTAATGAATAAAAATCTAATAGTACCTTAAAATCTGAGATAGAAAAATTAAAGGAACAATTAAATGAACAAAAGATCGAATAGTTTATTGTGTGAAGATTTAAAAGCTAAAAACTATAAGATCATGAAACAAGATAATAAACAAAATGAACTTAAGAATGAAGAAAATTTAAAAGAAGAAAATGACTATCTAAGAGCATCTATAGATAAGATAATGAACTGTAAAACATCTATAGTAGTAAGATTAAAAGGTGCAAGAATTGGTAAAAAAAAGTATGGAGTAGGATATAAACCACCTATAAATGAAGAAGAACTAATTTATCCTGAACAATGTCCAACTCTTAAATTTGTAAAAGAAAAGCTAACTGAAATTCCATAAAAGTAAATCAACACCTCTACAAACAGAAAAGAAAACTAACAGGAATACACAATCAAATCCTGCATATAATTTATGCTACACTCATTGTAACCAGTTAGGACAAAAATCCTCAATTCGTATTCAACCCCCCTTCTAAATTTCTCTTAAGCTAATTCTGTAGGTTTCTCTATTCTGTAGTTTAAATGTTTGATCTAACGATCAGGAGAAATCCTGAATCATGAATACGAATAGGGGATTTTTGGCTGAAGGACACTCAATGTCTAGGCCACCATTCTTCGATGGAACTGATTATATGTATAAGAAAAATCACATGCAGGTGTTTTAAATAGCTCAAGACTACGAGCTGTGGAAGGTTGTGAGTAAGGACTTGCTGAGCTGCCATAAGATGAGGATACTTAGACAAGGGAGTAGAAATGGAAGGAAACAATGAATTGGAATGCTATGAACATGATGCAGTATGCCATACGCCCTAAAGAATACTCAAGAATCTCTACATATAAGTCTGTAAAAGAAATGTGGGACAAGTTGGAACTAATTTACGAAGGTACGTCTGATAAGTTCATGGTTTGGTTTGGTAAGAAACCAAACCAAACCAAAATTCAGACCCAACCTGAACCATATCAAATCGAAGTCCCTTGAAACCAAACCAAACCAAACCGAAATAATTTCAGTTTGGTTAGGTTTAACTTGAAAATAAATAGACCTTTAGATTCTCTTAGTCTTAAATAAGATTTTAATCACATGCTTATCTAATAAATCACTATCAAATAAGATTTGAAATGAAATATTAAATGTTGATGACCATATTACCCTCCATAATATGTATTTTCATGTAAATATATTGAATAAACTTGATAGATATATACAAATGAAAACTTATTATTGTAATTCGGTTTAATCGGTTTGGTTTGGTTTATAGAGCCTAGAAACCGAACCAAACCGAATTTTCTTTTTCGGTTTGGTTTGTAACCAAACCAAATTTTTTTTCATGTTCAAACCGAACCAAACCAAACTGAATCGCTCAGTTTGGCTTGGTTTTTCGGTTTGAACCAAATAGTGAACACCCCTAACGTCTGAGGTAAGGGAGACCAAGGCTAGCATGCTTGTATCTGAGTATGAAATGTTCAAAATGAAAAATGAAGAGACAATTTCATACATGTTTTCTAGACTTATGATAATTATTAATGACCTTAAGAGTCTTAAAAAGGATTACAATGAAAGTGACTTAGTGAGGAAGATACTTCGGTCTCTTCCACCTACCTAGCACATTAAGGCCACTGTCATTGAAGATTCTAAGAACTTGTCTAAAATGCAATTAGATGAATTGATAGGATCCTTAATGACATATGAAATCATTTAAAAAGAAGTGCATCTGAAGTCACTAAAAAGAAATCAATTGCATTGAAAGCCTCATCTAGTTCTAAGAATGAGAGTGAAAATGATGAAGAAGAAGTGTCTAGTGTAGTGAGACTGATGAGATGGCTTTATTGACTAGACAGTTTAGAAAATTCCTCAAGTTTAGAAAGAAAGGACAAGCTAAATTCAAAAATTTTCTTAAGAAATATTTTTTCAAACAAATTTGATTCAAATAAGAAGAATGACCTGATTATTTGTTATGAATACATGAAGCAGAGGCATATGAGAGGTGAATGTCCAGACCTTAAAAAGAAATTGAACAAAAAAAAGCAAGTGTACAAGAAGCCCAGAGCCATGATGGCCACCTGGAGTGATGATGATCAAGATGAGCAAGATCAAGAGGAGTTTGAGAATGAAGAAATCACTTGTCTAATGGCAAGAAGTGAAGACAACAATGAGGTAAATTTCTCTTTTGAAAATTTCACTATGGAAGAGTGGGAAGACCCCTATACTGTTCTTTTTGAGAAATTTTGTGAATATCATTTTGAAAACAAAGCCTTGAAAAAGAAAATAAACAATCTTGTACATGACACCATAGCAAATGAGAAAATTGAATTTCTAAACAAAATAATAAGTCACTTGAAAAATGAAAAAGAAAATCTTCATGTTGAATTTGATTGCATGAGAGAAAAGCTTCAAAAACGTAAAGAAGAAAGTCAGTTGTTGAGTGAATCTTTTGAAAAACTTAAGAATGAAAGTAAAAGAATTCAGGATAAAATGGGACTAGAAGGACAAGCATGAAACTCTATCAAAGTTTGTATAAGGCAAATAAAATCTTAATGCTATGTTAGGAGTCAAGACAAACACCTACAAACATGAACTAAGATTTCAAAATGAAAACAAAAAGGAAATTGGACAAACTTTGATTACATCCATTGTTCATGAAACCTCAAAATTTTGCTAAGCAAGCTCAACTGAAAAAGAAAGGATTGAATGGAAAAAAAAATGAATAGAATCATTGGACTGGTCGGCAGTCAAAAATGTCTATCGACAACCACTCATATAAGAATAGGAGTTGTCTACAAGTCTGGGAGTCTGTCGACAAATCCAGACACACTATGTACTGGATTGGTCAATGGATGCATAACAATAAAAACACATATGCTCATAATAATTTCAAGAAAATCACAAGAAACAAAACTCCATCATGTAAAATTTGCAAGAAACATGGTCATTTTGAGTCACAATGTTGGTATAAAGTAAGCATGGTTAAGTGTAGACAAATGTGGATTCCAAAGCATCTATTATCTGGCGTGAATGAGCTTATGGTGTAACGACCTGAGATCCGATATACTGGATCCAACCCAATATACCAGAATCCTGAACCGCCACCCACGAGTCGAAGCCCGAAAGGGTTAAAGAAAGTGGATTGAGGAGACACACAAAAGTAAATAATAGTAAATGGAAACACAATTGCACTATATATATATATATATATATATATATATATATATATATATATATACAAGAGAGACATGTCTAAGAGCTAGTGTCACGCCCCCAATTTATAAAGGAAAAATTGGGTGCGCGAGGATCACATACGAATCACGCACTTGAGTAATTCAAAGTGGAACTAAGTAATGATACGATAAAATATTGGTATAAAACATCAACTCTTTATTCCATTAACTTTCAATGTCAAATTACAACTTCTAAAACTTTGAGCCAAACATAGGGCCCATTTATTGGAAGGAAAGTTACATTGGACTCATTTGAAATGATTAACTATTATTGACTCATATAAGCCTAAGCACAGTCTACAACAAACTTTTGGTACTCTCTTCACTCGAGCCCATCCCTTTTAGTTTTGATATCCAGTTCCTCATCACCTAAAAATGGTTAAATAACAGTATGAGCTAACGCCCAGTACATCGTTGACGCGACCTAAAAAGCCGTTGTGTTATGGTTTTCCCGGTCTTTGAGGTTTGATTGCTTTTGGTGTCGCGACATGGTTGCGACATACAGGGCCATCACGACAAGGTTGTTGTCGCGCCGGCCTAACCCATCGCGTCTTTGGGCCCGTCGGTTCAAAATCGAGGTAGGCGGCCCTTTTTCCCCCTCTCTCCTTCCTTTTCTTCCCTTCTTCTTCTTCTTCTTCCTCCCCCGAGCCCCTTTGCTTCTCCGGTGGGTTTGTGGCGCTCGTGGCGAGGAGGTGATGCCCCGTTCGTGTAGGTGGCATCCGTGTGGTGCTTGGAGCGAGGAGGAGGTGGCCATTCCAACGTGAAGGCCCCAACGGGTCGGCTATACTCATTGAGGTAGGGACCCCTTGTCTTCCTCTCGTTCTAGCATGCTCCCCTTCCCCTTGAGATCCTTGTTTCTTCGTGGTTTCTGGGGTTGTGGGGTGTGTGAGATCCATGCTCGTAGTTGGAGAGTTTTCCTTCGAGTGTAGATTTCCATGTAATGCATGTTTCGTGGGGTTTGAGGGTGGTTTGATTGTTTTACTAGCTTTCCTACATGTTTTCCATGCTCCCCTCCCCCTATGGTGTAGTTTGTACCCGTTTTGGGGTGGTCCTTGGGAGGACTATACCGGGACCCCTCTCGATTGAGGTCGCAACCGACTTGAGGGTCGTGATGATGTCGCGATGCATGCGCCGACTGTGATAGCCTTGGCTGTCATGGCGGGCATGGGCGCCGCGACAGTGTCACGACAGCCTGGGGCGTCACGACAGTATCAGATTCAGGTAAGTTCTTACAAAGTCTATTTCTCATGGAGTCTTCGCCATTTTTGGTTCTTTCTGTACCAGTGTCACCAGTGCTAGTTCCTAGTACGCTCCTACACTAGTCATTCACCCGGTGCTTGGCACCTGAGGGCTTGTCCCGTGAGAGAAGTTGTTACCATTTACCTGGGACCCCCATCCTCATGCGCCTTAGAGGGAGCGTTCGGGGCGACGAGCGTACTCGAGTCATGGACTCTAGAGTAGAGGGGAAAATGGTGGTTAGGATAGCAGCGTCGAGTCATTTGTAGAGCTCTCTTAGTTGGTCTGGCACACCGAGGACGGCCAGAGTTCTACCTGGTGTAGGCCAACTAGTCCTTTTGCTCACTGCCTCGCTCTTTGTGGCCCCAGAACTACCTAGAGAGGCTAGGCGTGGGACCGTAGTCCAGCCAAACTATGGCGGTTACTGTTGTGGTTAATTATGTTCCTGCCCCCACTCTGACGAGACGTGGAGGTTTGGACCTGGGTCGAGGGTAAGACATCAGTGGATGCTCCTGACCGGTTGACTAGTGGTAGCAATTTTCATAGCTAGTGTCGTTTGTCTAGGTAGGGTTCCCCCTACCTATGTTTACAGCCGTGTGGTGGTCACAACGTGTAGGTCGTACGGAGTTTCTGACCGTGGTGTCCTTCGGTACCGTTACTAGTTAGTTAGCTTTGCTTCTGTAATTTCCTGTGTAGATTAGAATATATATAACTGCTGTCATTTACTTTGTTTATATATTCTTTCCCACCTGTTAGAGCCAATAGGAGATTGATAGTCCCTACTGAGCTTCTGTTGTCAAGCTCATCCCTTCTTTTTCCAAGTGAGACTTCTCAGTAGCGGCCGGGTGCACGTCGGGCGGAGGAGGCATGGCGGTAGTCGTCGTCCCCATAGCTAGCAGTGGTATCCCCCTTTAGTTGTACTTCACCCTTGGGGTATGACCCTAAGGGCTCTGTTCTTCCCCTCTTTACTTGTACTCGTTGTGTGTTGGGACTGTACCTAGAGAGATGCGCTGCGGTCTCGCTCTTCTTTCTGCTTCCGCGTGTGTGCTCCTAGTTCAGTAGTTGATGTTTATTTCCTTTATATATTCCGTTAGACTTGTGTTATAGCCCTTCTGGGTCCCCGGATCTATGGGAGGCAACCGCGAAAATTAGGTCCTCGGCTTGGGCTGAGGGTCGGGTTCTCGAGGTCGTTACATTATTTATGCATAAGAAATAACATATTTTATTCGAAGTTTCTTCATGAGTCGATGTTGGCAATCGAAGTGGCTAGTCGAAGTTTACATCGATTACACTTAAACATCGATTATATTGAAACATCGATTGCATGAACATCGATTATACTTAAACGTCGATTGTCTTTCACATCGATTACATTATAAACTCGATTATTCTTCACATCGATTGTCTCAAACATCGATTACTATTATATTTAAACATCGATTGTCTTTCACATCGATTACATTATACCATCTATTATTCTTCACATCGATTGTCTCAAACATCGATTACTATTATATTTAAACATCGATTGTCTTTCACATCGATTATCTTAGAACATTGATTATACTTAAACATCGATTGTTTTTCACATCGATTACCTTAGAACATCGATTACATCAATTAGACTGAAACATCGACTACACTTAAACATCGATTACAATGAAATATCGATTACATGGAAACATCGATTGCATTGAATCGATTACACTTGAACATCAATTACTATTGTATTTAAACATCGATTGTATGTATCGATTATCTCTTTCATATCGATTATTTGTATCGATTATTTGTCTATATCGATTATTTCTCACTCTGACTTCCATATAGTCAAAGTCTATACTCGAAGTTAGATACCGATTACCTTTATAAAAAATTGATTGCCTCAGTAACATCGATTACCTTTATAAAACATTGATTGCCTCTAAAACATGGATTACTATTATACTTCAACATCAATTGCCTCTATATTTTAAATGTTTCAAAATGTCTTTGGTGCTCAAATGAAAGTTCAAATGTATTTAACTTATTATTTCTCTGATTGACTGAAGATCTTTTGTTGTGTACCTTCTAACTTATCATGGTAGGTAAGCAATGGAGTCAACAGAAATTAAGGACTGAAAGGACTCTTTCCTTATGCTAACAAGCAAAGGCCTTACCTAACATATCTGGATGTCAGCGGAAACCATGGACTTGCACATAAGAAGGTATGGGCTATCTAACGTAATACTTTTGAAGTCTAACATTCTCTTCCATGCATTAAATGTCTGTGGGAGTCTAGTTTTAACATGAGGAATCCATTAAGACTCAAGCAAGCATCTGTTAGACACAATGATAGCAGAATGAGATGAAGAAGATGATGAGCAAAGGCTAGAAGAGTCATAATGGATCCCAAACTCCAACAGCTACTCTTCAACCAATCTATTCAAGTTGCACTTTAAAAGAATGAAGCAAGGCTGAAGAACATAAGAGAGCAAACTTGAAAATCATTCAAAGAGTGTACATCCAGTGAGAAGCCTCAATGCCATACACACTCAAAGCAAGAGAGAAAGAGCTAGAACCCAAGAAGAAGTGTGCATGCAAGCAACCATCTGAAGTCTTCAAGCATTCAAGCTTCTTTTCTCTCTTCACTCTCATTGTGCATCATTGTAAATCTGGGGAAGAGTCTGTGAGCTGAGAGTTTGAGTTCCTTAGTGCTCATCTTGTATAGCTCTCAGTATGTTCTTTCTTTTCTAAGAAAGACTTGTGTCCAACTGTAGGACTGTATATAGTGTTTCTCTTCCTATGTGAAGAGAAAGCCAGCTGGGTGCTAGTGGATTTTGTCTGACTATGGGACTGTACATAGTGTTCCCCTTTTGTAAAGGGAAGAACCTAGCTAGGGTTGGTGTCAGTAGAACCTAGTTGGGGGTTTAAGTCTAGCAGAACCGCGCTGGGATTTGTTCCAGGAGGGTGGTTTCTTGACCTGTAACAAAAGCGAGTTTCCTTCCTACTTGAAAAGGAAGAGGACCAGGGGGGAGCTGGGGGTTGGTATATCCTGGGGGGATTGTACCCTGGTTAGTGAAATCCCAAGATTTGCTTGGGAACTAGGCATAGGTCTTCCATTTGAGAAGTATAGAACTAGGATAAAATTCTCTGTATTCATTTGTGTGATTGTTTGTTTCAAATGCTTCCACACTGCTACTCTATCTACTACACACAACTACATTCACTAACAAAAGTTTTCAAGTGGTGATTTTTATTTGTATTTTCAGATAACCTATTCACCCCCCCCCCTCTATGTTTATCCTTGCTGCCATCTATGGGCCAACAAGTGGTATCAGAGCCAAGCTCTTTCATTCATCTGATACCAACAAGTGGTATCAGAGCATTGGTCAACTTCAAGAAGATCTAATGATCTCTGAACAAAGATCAAATGGCATCTCAAGGATTTGTTGAAGGTCAATCTGTCAACAGACCACCCTTGTTTGATGGAGAAGATTACAACTATTGGAAGACAAGGATGGAGTTTTTCCTCCAGGGTTATGATTGTAAGACCCGGCCCTCCTGGGCCCTTGGCCCTGTTCTCAAGGTCACAACAGGCACCCTGGTCGTGACATGGTCATGCCAGGGGTGCCCGTCACGACATGGTTGTGTGGCGACACCCCTGGCCGTCACGACATGGTCGCGACGGGGGTAGGCGTCGCATTCTTGTCGCGGTGTCTGGAGGCGTCGCGACTACTTTTCTGACAGATGTGACCACTGTCGTGTCTGTCAGAACCGTCGTGTCAGGTGGCAGGTGCGTATAGCATTGACGTGACCTGTCAGGCCATCGCGTTCTGGTTTCCCGATCTTTGAGGTTTGACTGCCTTTTGGGGTCGCGCCAGTGGTGGCCATCGCGACATGGTCATTGTCGCGCCAGGCTGACCCGTCGTGTCTTGGGGGCCATCGGTTTAAAATCGAGGCTGCGCCCCATTCTTCCCCTCTCGCCCTCTCTCTTCTTCTTCTTCCTTCTTCTTCCTCTCTCGAGCTCCCTTGTGATTTCTTGACAATTCTTCGTGCTCGTGGTGCTCGTGCTGAGGTGGTGTCACCCCGTTCATGCAGGGGACATACTAATGGTGCTTGGAGTGAGGAAGAGGTGGCCTTTCCGACTTGAAGGCCCCAACGGGTCGGCTCTACTTGTGGAGGTAGGGACCCTTGATCCTCTCGCCCTAGAATGCTCCCCTCCCCCTTGAGATCATGCTTTCCCCGTGGTTTTGGTTGTGGGAGTGTGAGATCCATGCTCGTGGTTGAGTGAGGTTTTCCATCGAGCGTAGATTCTTGTAAATCCATGTTTGTGGGGTTTTGAGGGTGGGTTGGGATGATTTAAAGACTTTCCTACATGTTCTCCATGCTCCCCTCCCCCTGTGGTATGTTTGTATCGTGTTTTGCGGTGGTTTCCGAGAGGACTGCTCCAGAACCCTGCTCAGCTGAAGACGCGACCGCTATAGAGGTTGCGATGATGTCGCGATCGGAATGGCCGCCGTGACATCATCGCGATGCACTTGGGCATCGCAACAAGGTCACGACGGCTTGGGCCGCTGCGACAGTGTCGTGACAGGGTTAGGCATCGCGACCTCAGCAGAGACAGGTTATAGTCTTGCGAAGTTCCGTGTTCTTGTGGAGTCTTTGCTGTTTCCGCTTTTTACTGTACCCGTGGCACCAGTGCTAATTTTCTAGTACGGTCCTACACTAGTCGTTCGCTCGGTGCTCAGCACTTGAGGGCTTGTCCCGCGAGAGAGGTTATTACTGTTGCCTGGGACCCCATCCTCGTACTCCTTAGAGGGAGTGTTCAGGGAAACGAGCGTACTCGAGTCACGGACTCTGGAGTTGAGGGGAAAACGGTGGTTAGGATAGTGACGTCGAGTCGTTTGCAGAGCTCTCTTGGTTAGCTTGGGACACCGAGGACGGCTGGAGTTCTACCCGGTGCAGGCTAGCTAGTCCTTTTCTCACTGCCTCGCTCTTTGCGGCCCCGGAACCACCTAGAGAGGCCAGGCGTGGGACCGTAGTTCAGCCAAACTACGGCGGTTACGGTTGTGTTGCTTGTGTCCTGCTCCGCTCTGACAAGATGTGGGGGTTTGGACCTAGGTCGAGGATAAGACGTCAGTGGACGCACCTAACCGTTGACTAGTGGTAGTGTTTTCCATAGCTAGTGTCTCTTGTCCAGACGAGGTTTGCCTTGTCTGTGTTGCCAGCCGTGTGGTGGTCACGTCGTGTAGGCTTTACGGAGTTTCCGACCATAGTGTTCTCCGTACCGTTGTTAGTTAGTAGCTTTGCTTCCGCACTTTCTTTTGTAGGTAGAAGATAAACTGCTATTATTTAATTAAATACATAGTTTTGACTACCTGTTAGAGATAGTAGGAGATTGGTAGTCCCTACTGAGCTTCTGTTGTCAAGCTCATCCCTTCCTTTTCCCAGGTGAGACTTCTCAGCAGCGGCAGGGCGCACGCCGGGCGGAGGAGACAGGGCGGTAGTCGTGATCCCCGTAGCTAGTAGTGGTTCCCCCTTCTCAGTGTACGTCACCCTCGGGGTATGCCCCTAAGGGACTTGTTATTCCCCTACTTTTACTTATACTAGTTATGTGTGTTAGGACTGTACTTAAAGCGTCCCGCAGCGGTCTCACTCTTCTTTCTGTTTCCGCGTGTGCACTTTTAGTTTAGCAGTTGACATTTACTTCCGCTACATTTCCTATTAGATTTATATTATAGCCGTTCCGGGTTTCCAGATCTGTGGGCGGCGACGCGAAAATCATGTCCTTAGCGTGGGCCGAGGGTTGGGTTCTCGGGGTCGTTACAGTTGGTATCAGAGCGAGAGTCGGACAAGACTTGTAGAGGATTTAAACTACGACAAGAAGTCCCAATAGTAGTACAAGTACATTGCTAGCTGCCCAAGTTGGTATTGTTAACTTTGCTGGTTGTGTGCTGTGTAGGATATGGCTCCGCGCAGGTGCAGGCAGGTCAGAGAGCTAGTTGAGCAGCAGGTTGAGTCGAATATGCCCGCGCAGGGGCGGGTCCAGGAGGAGGTGTCAGCAGAGGAGTCCGTGGCACATCCTCAGGGTGCAGCAGTAGTAGCAGCAGCAAGAGGGCAGCAGCAGTAGGAGTACCAGCCGCAGCAGTACGCAGATTGGTTCCCCTTGGAGGAGCAGTTCTTCAAGACCCTATACCAAGGAGTGTGGCAGCCTGGGTAGGCAGTAGCAGGAGGTCAGCCTCCATAACCTCCCCCAGTGGTACCGGAGCAGCAAGCAAATCCAGAGGTGGAGCAGCCAGCAGTTCAGCAGGCGTCGGGTACCGAAAGCACCCAGGCTGGTTGGAGGAGGACGGCAGTCACAGAGGATAGGACCGCCCTCTTGGAGAGGTTCTTGCGTCTCCGGCCACTGATGTTCTTCGGTGAGCATGATCCAGACAAGGCAGAGAGTTGGACGCACGAGTTGGAGTGCACGTTCGAGACGATGGAGTGCGCCGAGGAAGACCAGGTCAGACTAGAGGTGTACCAGCTCAAGGGAGCAGCCCATGAGTGGTGGAGAGTTCAGCGGCAGACTCATTTCTAAGGGCAGCATTTGGATCAGATCACTTGGTAGCGGTTTTTGGAGATCTTTCACGGCGAGTACTTCCCCGACTATGCTCGACGTGAGAGACGAGACCAGTTCCACGAGTTGGTTCAGGGCGATCTCGTAATTACTTAGTACCACCAAAGGTTCGTCCGGTTGTTGAGGCATGTTCCTCATGTTGCAGGCTGTGAGCAGACTTGCACAGAGAGGTTCATCGCAGGACTGAGGCCAGACTTGAGGTGGGGCGTGACTGCTCACATGTGTGCCACCTTGGGACAGGTCGTGGCTATGGCCACCGCCTTGGAGAGAGAGACCTGGCAGCCCCAGCAGCAGCAGCAGTAGGGAGGAGTTTCTTCGAGGTCCTTACCGTACCAGCGCCCCGCAGGCAGTCGTGGCAGTGCGACTTCTTCTTCTTCGGGCTCAAGCAGTTTAGGGTTGCGCTCGAGGTTCAAGCAGATGACCACACGTGGTGGTGGTCGAGGGAAGCAGCAGAAGTGCCAGTCGAGGTTTGCGGAGCAGTCAGTCTAGTAGGGAGCTGAGCAGGGCAGGCAAGAGGTAGTTTGCTACACTTGTGGTTTACCGGGCCACTTCAGGAGGGATTGCCCGATGGGGCAAGTCCAGCAGCCGCAGAAGTCAGTACAGTACGTGCAGCAGCTAATGCAGTACCAGTACCCTCCTCAGCAGTAGGCACCCCGTCAGCAGCAGCAGGGACAGCACTAGCAGCAGCCTCAGCAGTTCCCACAGTTTCAGTCGCCTCAGTAGTACCAGCCGTACCAGTAGCAACAAGAGTTTCCACAGCACCAGCAGCCACCGCAATAGCAGCAGCCCCAACAGGTGCTGTAGTGTGGGCGTGGTCTTGTGATGGCTCTTACTAGGGAGCAGGCTGAGGTGTCGAACTTAGTTATAGGTACCCTGCCTATCCTTGGTAGAGCTGCCCGTGTTTTGGTTGACCCCGGTGCTTCTCTCTGTTTTGCTTCCGAGGAGTTTTACAAGTCTCTGGTTCATCACACACTTGAGAGGCAGTGTGACGTGATGGTCGATCTCCTGTCTGGTGATTACATGCGTTCTTTCGGTTACCTAGAATGTAAGGCCCTCGAATTTTTTTGCATTATTGTATTGCATGTAAATAATTCATGTTGTGTATGTACGTATGTAAATATCTACGAAAGTACTAGTTAGTATACTAGTGCATGCATGCGTATAAATTAGATGTAAATAATGTACGAAGGATATGATGGTAGTGTGTACGTAATAGTATACATATGACATATATAGGTATAAGATGTACATGGTTTCTGCATGTTTTAGAGTTCTGGCCGAAGGCCAGATTGGAGTCAATATCAGCAGACGTCGATGTGGTGTCGGCGTCAACCATCTGGATGCCAACACTAACCCCAGCATCCAGCGATGTGGAAGCCAACTTCTCTGACCTGCATGCGTTGCAGACCCCGAAATTCCGGGGGCAAGCAAGCCCAGCCATTGGGGAGATGTCCCCAACGACTATCAGGCCATCCCATCACCCCTCCGGAATATCCCAAACCCCTTCTCCTATAAACAAAACTCCTTCTGCACCAGAAGAGCTCTCTTTGGCTCTTTGCAAAGAGGAGAGAAAACCCTAGCAAGCTGTGAGGAAGACTAGACTTTGGAGGCTTCAATTTGACGATTTGGAGCCTCAACTGGCATTCTATTGCAACTGGAGGCTAGAGGGGACCAAGGAGAAGGCTTCCCCGCCACTGGTTTAGCTTCTGCATCGACCTAGAGACCGAAGGAGAGCTTTTGTGGAGGCTTCTTGGGACTGCCCAAGGAGGGCTTCACCGCCATTTTAATCCCTTTGAAGAATTGTTTAGAGGCAAGTAACCTATACATATCGTCACTGTAGTTGTCTAGTAGGTTTTTCTCATTTTTACACATTTTACCTCGTGTCCTAGATCCCCCATTCTCCTTGTTGTTTGGAGTTCGGTCTGTGTTTCTGCACAGACAGGAACTTGGCTTCAATGCATTGACGCCAAGATCTCCAGTGAACGTCCGACGATCTTGCCGTCCATCTCTTTGAACGGTCAGACACTGCCGCCAAGTTCTTCAGTGCAGAACAGTGAACTGTTCTGCCTTAAGTAACTATTTTCCGGACTTTGACGCATGAGGATATAGTGTAAATTTTATATATTATGTAAAATAACTAATGTGATGTGTGTGGAAATTTCTGTGATTTTCTGTGGATGGCATGAATTGTTGGATTTATCGAAATGCAAGTTGGGAAAAAAAGGGTTACGCATGATTTCTTACTGTCTATATGATTTCAAGGGATTAATTGCCCTAGATTTTTCTACCCCATGTGTACATGTGTTAGTTTATACCCTGTGAATTTGAGAAATTATCCATGTTCATATGATTTATTGTAATTACTGCAATGGAAATAGAAAGTATGTGTAGGATTTCTAAAAATTCACAGTAAATGGTATGTTGTGAAATAAATTCGAGAAAAATTTCTATGACAACATATTGATAAATTCAGATCTGTAAATTACCAATCTGAGAATTTAAGTTATGTCCAATGACAAGTTGAATTATGAATGACATGCGACTGAATGTTTTAATTTCTGTAAATGCGATATGAGTTAGGAAAATGTGAAATTTTGCATGTGGAATCATAAACCTGATATCAACATGTGGTTAAATTTTCAAGTCATTTGGACAACTGTATAGTGAAATGTGAATTTTTCCATGCAAGAAATGTGAAACATAATGCATGCTAATGTGGGAATAATGTGACATGTGTGTATGATCTGATTGTGCAAAATTCTGAACAGGAAATCCCTGTTAACTGTAGAATCATGTTAGGAAAACAGAGCCCTTGTGTGAGTGAGAAAATGAATGAGAGGCAAGTGTCATGTGTAAAGATATGTGTTAAAAAAAGGTAAATGTGTAAAGTGTGCCAAGTGTGACACTGCTTCCATAGAGGGCAGTGGAACCGTATCAGGGAAAAGTCCCCCTGAGAAGGTTCAATGTGTTGTGATCCTAAGGGCATTAGGATGAAATCCTGGAGGTGGACAAGTACAACTGGTTAGGGTGGAGACTTGTTCTCCCGGTCTGCGCAGTCCAAGAGTCGTCACTGTATTGCCTAGGTGACGTCTATGTGTATGTGATGTGATGTGTCCTTCTTATGGTGGTTTGGACTATGTGTCACGGCACTAAAGTGTAAAATGTGAATGTGATTGTGATCATATGCAAATTGTGTAGTGTGAACAATGTGAAAATGTGCAATGTGTAAAGTGTGAAATATGTGAATGAGAAATTGTGTAAAAACGTGAAACCAAAATGTGAGGATGTGAAATTGAAATCCATGATATGATGATCTGAAATCATGTTAGAATAGCAACATAAATGTGGTTAGGATTTTGTGCTATATGTGTACAATGCGTAGAACCCATGCTAGGGACAATCCTTACTTATGTGTGAACCATTCCATGTGTGTATGCCCTCATGTTGTGGTTTGAATGAGAACATAGCTTCCATGTGTTAGATTGTAAAGTGTTAAACCACATCAAAACAGCAAGCTTAAAGCATGTGAAATGGTCATGTGCATGTATAAGAATAAGCAGTAACCATGTTAGAAATGTTTTCTTTCATGTATGTAAGCTAGTCTTGCTAAAGTGCTTTCATGTTTTAGTTTAATTGAAGGTAGAACTTTCATGTGTAGGAATAATTAGAGAGCATGTGATAGGAGATTTTGATTTAGGAAATCTGAAAACATGAATTATGTGTTTCATTAATAGAATTACCATGATAGGTTGTTAATTTCAAGGATAAGCATGCTACATGTCGTGTCTTGTAAATGTGTATAAAAAAAAAACCTGCTATGACGTGTACATGTATGGTATGTGTAGAGTTATTTGTTGAGTCTTTTAGACTCATTACTTGCTTCGGCGTACAGGTGTAGTAGGTGACACACCTTTGGAGGAGACCGTGGAAAGCGACTCCGAACGCGGGGAGTAGCTAGTTGGTGGAGCTTAGTTGTGACATTTTGGGATTTTGATGTATGTAATTGAAACGTTGTATTAGCACTATCAGGGAAAGAAATGTTTAAGTGTGGACGATCATGTATTTGATTTTCAGCAATTTAATTATGTGGACTTTTAGTTCTTTAAATATTATCGAATCATGTATGTTAAATGTGGATGATGAATGAAATGAAGACAATGGTTCTTTTACTTCCGCTACTTTGTTCTTATATTCACGTGTATCTCAGCTGAATGTTATTGTTGGGTAAATGTCCCACTGTGATGACGCTCGCTATACTGACGTGGGTTAGTATAACCGTACCGGTATAATGAGGGTCGTCGCAGAGATTGGTATCAGAGCAACCGGTTGAGATTGCACATGAATATACCTAAGTCATCATCCCCATTACATGCTAAGTCTACATAGGTATGTCCACATGTGTAGAATTGATTAATAACGAATGAAAAATAGATAAGAAAATGGTTAGAAAACTTAGTAACCTAGCTAATGGTGGCTGGAATTTATTACAGCCATGGCTTCGAGAGGTAGGCGTGGCGGAGCGCCGGCCCGTGAGGACGAGCCGAGACGTGACAAGCGGGTGGAGCAGCAGGCCCCGGCACCACAAGGTCCTGTACTTCCCCCACCGCCACCTGTGGATTATGGAGTATTCATGCAAGGTCTGGTGCAAGCCATGCAGACGCAGGCTCATACCCAGGCAGCACTCCAGGCTCAGTTGGAGGCTCAGGTTAGACTAATAAAATTAATTATTATCTATTTTATTTGATTGTGCGATATTATGTTGATTGTGTATTGCTTGCTTTGTACTATAGCAGGCTCAGGTACTAGCTCAGGACCATGGTGGACCTTCTACTATGGAAAGATTCAAGAGGATGATGCCACCCTCTTTTAAGGGGGAAGAGTGACCCATTGTTGGTTGAAAGCTGGATGAGGGAGATAGAAAAGATCTTCCGAGCCATCAGGTGTGCAGATGAGGATAAGGTTACATTAGCCACCTACATGCTACAGGTATGCCTTAGTTATATGCTTGTATGTTTTGTTAAGTTAGCTTTGTTTAGATGGTGCTTATGAGCTGTGTACTGCAGGAAAGAGCTGATGTATGGTGGGCTTCATTGCTGCGTACCCGGTTTGAGGACGGAGCTATCGATGTTGCTTGGGACGAGTTCGTGAGGCTCTTTCGAGCCAAGTTCGTCCCCGAGCATGTGCAAGATCGGATGGAGCAGGAATTCCTATCTTTGGCTCAAGGCTCCATGACCGTGCTAGAATATGAGGCAAGATTTTCTAAACTCTCTAAATATGCACCTTATATCGTGGCAGACGAGCGTAGGAAGACAAAGAAGTTCGTGATGGGACTCAAGCCATCACTGCGGACGAGACTCGTGGCATTTGACCACCGCACGTTGGACGAGGCCCTTAGTGCTGCTTGTAGGCAGGAGGGAGAGATGGAGCAATATCTTGAAGAGAAGAAGGCTTCGCAGAAGAGGCCAGCAGCGACATTCCAATGGCAAGACAAGAAGAAAGCGGTGTACCCGACCCAGCAGCGATCAGTGGCAGTCAGCAGTTCTCAGGTACCCTCTGTACGTTCCCCTGGTGTGAAGATAGAGTGTCCCCACTGTGGGAAGACACATGGTGGTACCGAATGTTGGATGATTATGGGTAAGTGCTTGAAGTGCGGAAGCAGCGACCACAAGATCAAGGATTGCCCAAGACTTCAGCAGGGAGTCCAGCGCGGAGCGCCAGCCCCAGCAGCAGTAGCGGCAGCGGCGCCAGCTACAGGAAGACCAGGAAGGCCTCGAGCCCCAGCTCGAGTGTTTGCTTTAGCGCGCGAGGACGCCGAGCAGGCGGAGCATGTCATCGAAGGTACGGTTTTACTTTTAGGTGTGCACGCTCGAGTTTTGTTTGATACGGGTGCTACCCACTCGTTCATTTCTGAGCAGTTCGCTAGGTAGTTAGCCCTAGAGTCAGGTGTAGAGTCTGAGGATTTAGAGGTCCCTTTGTCTGTGCACACCCCTGCGGGTACGGTATCGACTAGGAAGTGCATCTTGTCGTTACCTGTGTGCATTGAGGATAGAATCCTAGATTGGTGTTTCTTCTTGCTAAAGATGAAGGACTATGATGCTATTCTTGGTCTGGATTGGCTAGAGGAGCACTATGCGTTAGTGGATTGTCACCGGAAGAGGATTGTTTTCCGCATTCCTGGTGAGGACGAGTTCTCTCATCCCTTGCTAAGGAACCTGGCGGGAAAGTTAGTCATCTTTGCCATGAAGGCGATACGCATAGTAAACAAGGGTTGTGATGCTTTTCTTGCCAACGTGGTACTAGTGCCAGAGGCTGATGAGTCACCTACTCTTGCGGAGATTGAGGTAGTGCAGGATTTTCCAAATGTCTTTCCTGATGATTTGTCTGGTTTGCCACCGGATAGAGAGATAGAGTTTAGCATAGAGTTGCTTCTGGGCACCTCTCCTATCTCGAAGGCTCCATATCGGATGGCACCTGTGGAGTTAGCCGAGTTGAGGAGGCAGTTGCAAGAGTTGCTTGATAAGGGATTTATTCGCCCTAGTGTTTCCCCTTGGGGCGCACCTGTATTGTTCGTCAAGAAGAAAGACGGGTCACTTAGGTTATGCATTGACTACAGAAAGCCGAACCAAGTGACTGTGAAGAACAGGTATCCCTTACCTCGTATTGATGATTTGTTTGACCATTTGTGAGAGGCATCAGTCTTTTCTAAGATTGATTTGCGATTTGGTTATCATCAGTTGAGGATTCGAAGTGAGGATGTGTCCAAGACAGCGTTTAGAACCTGTTATGGACATTATGAGTTTTTGGTCCTTCCTTTCGGATTGACCAATGCCCCTGCAGCGTTCATGGATCTCATGAACAGGGTGTTTAGGCCTTATCTAGATAGCTTTGTCGTGGTGTTTATTGATGATGTGTTGTTCTACTCTCCGGATGAGGCCACACACCGTCAGCATTTGAGGGTAGTGTTAGAGGTTCTTCGTGAGCACAAGCTGTATGCTAAGTTCAGCAAGTGCGATTTTTTGTTGCGCGAGGTTCATTTCCTCGGGCATGTTATCTCCGGTGCTGGTGTTGCAGTGGATCCAGCAAAGGTCCAGGCAGTTATGGATTGGAAGGATGATTGGGAGCGTCATTTACCTCTTGTGGAGTTCGCATACAACAACAGCTTTCATGCGAGTATTGGTATGGCTCCATTCGAGGCGTTGTATGGTAGGCTCTGCAGATCTCCTTTATGTTGGGAGGAGACTGGTGATAGGCAGTTGATCGGACCAGAGTTAGTTCAGGAAACTTCGGATAAGATCCAGTTGATCAGGAAGAGGCTTGTTGCGGCATAGGATAGGCAGAAGAGTTATGCCAACAACAGGAGAAAGGATTTGGAGTTCAAGGTGGGTGATCATGTCTTCTTGAAGATATCGCCTACTCGAGGAGTCGTCAGATTTGGCAGGCATAGTAAGTTGAGCCCTAGGTTCATTGGCCCATATGAGATTCTCAGACGTTTGGGCAGCGTGGCGTATGAGCTAGCCTTACCCCCAGCATTGGCTAGTGTTCATCCCGTTTTCCACGTTTCGATGCTCAGGAAGTATGTTCGAGATCCATCTCATGTGATTAGTCATGAGCCAATGGAGATTCAACCAGATCTTTCGTATGTCGAGCAACCAGTAGCTATTCTTGACCGGAAGGTTCAGCATCTCTGGAACAAGAATATTGCGTCGGTGAAAGTTCTATGGCGGAACTTCTCACGAGAGGAGGCTACTTGGGAGCTTGAGGATGCGATGAAGAAGAAGTATCCCCTTTTGTTTGAGTAGCGTCGTTCTAACTTCGAGGACGAAGTTTCTTTTAAGGGGGAGAGGGTGTAAGGCCCTCGAATTTTGTTGCATTATTGTATTGCATGTAAATAATTCATGTTGTGTATGTACGTATGTAAATATCTACGTAAGTACTAGTTAGTATACTAGTGCATGCATGCGTATAAATTAGATGTAAATAATGTACGAAGGATATGATGGTAGTGTGTATGTAATAGTATACATATGACATATATAGGTATAAGATGTACATGGTTTTTGCATGTTTTAGAGTTCTGGCCGAAGGCCAGATTGGCGTCAATATCAGCAGACGTCGATGTGGTGTCGGCGTCAACCATCTGGACACCAACACTAACCCCAGCGTCCAGCGATGTGGAAGCCAACTTCTCTGACCTGCATGCGTTGCAGACCCCAAATTCCGGGGGCAAGCAAGCCCAGCCATTGGGGAGATGTCCCCAACGACTATCAGGCCATCCCATCACCCCTCCGGGATATCCCAAACCCCTTCTCCTATAAACAAAACTCCTTCTGCACCAGAAGAGCTCTCTTTGGCTCTTTGCAAAGAGGAGAGAAAACCCTAGCAAGCTGTGAGGAAGACTAGACTTTGGAGGCTTCAATTCGAGGATTTGGAGCCTCAACCGGCATTCTATTGCAACTGGAGGCTAGAGGGGACCAAGGAGAAGGCTTCCCCGCCACTGGTTTAGCTTCTACATCGACCTAGAGACCGGAGGAGAGCTTTTGTGGAGGCTTCTTGGGACTGCCCAAGGAGGGCTTCACCACCATTTTAATCCCTTTGAAGAATTGTTTAGAGGCAAGTAACCTATACATATCGTCCCTGTAGTTGTCAAGTAGGTTTTTCTCATTTTTACACATTTTACCTCGTGTCCTAGATCCCCCATTCTCCTTGTTGTTTGGAGTTCAGTCTGTGTTTCTGCACAGACAGGAACTTGGCGTCAATGCATTGACGCCAAGATCTCCAGTGAACGTCCGGCGATCTTGCCGTCCATCCCTTTGAACGGCCAGACACTGCCGCCAAGTTCTTCAGTGCAGAACGGTGAACTGTTCTGCCTTAAGTAACTATTTTCCGGACTTTGACGTATGAGGATATAGTGTAAATTTTATATATTATGTAAAATAACTAATGTGATGTGTGTGGAAATTTCTGTGATTTTCTGTGGATGGCATGAATTGTTGGATTTATCGAAATGCAAGTTGGGAAAAAAGGGTTACGCATGATTTCTTACTGTCTATAAGATTTGGAGGGATTAATTGCCCTGGATTTTTCTACCCCATGTGTACATGTGTCAGTTTATACCCTGTGAATTTGAGAAATTATCCATGTTCATATGATTTATTGTAATTACTGCAATGGAAATAGAAAGTATGTGTAGGATTTTTAAAAATTCACAGTAAATGGTATGTCGTGAAATAAATTCGAGAAAAATTTCTATGACAACATATGTGATAAATTCAGATCTGTAAATTGCCAATCTGAGAATTTAGGTTATGTCCCATGACAAGTTGAATTATGAATGACATGCGACTGAATGTTTTAATTTTTGTAAATGTGATATGAGTCAGGAAAATGTGAAATTTTGCATGTGGAATCATAAACCTGATATCAACATGTGGTTAAATTTTCAAGTCATTTGGACAACTGTATAGTGAAATGTGAATTTTTCCATGCAAGAAATGTGAAACATAATGCATGCTAATGTGGGAATAATGTGACATGTGTGTATGATCTGGTTGTGCAAAATTCTGAACAGGAAATCCCTGTTAACTGTAGAATCATGTTAGGAAAACAGAGCCCTTGTGTGAGTGAGAAAATGAATGAGAGGCAAGTGTCATGTGTAAAGATATGTGTTAAAAATCGGTAAATGTGTAAAGTGTGCCAAGTGTGACACTGCTTCCATAGAGGGCAGTGGAACCGTATCAGGGAAAAGTCCCCCTGAGAAGGTTCAATGTGTTGTGATCCTAAGGGCATTAGGATGAAATTCTAAGGTGGACAAGTACCACTGGTTAGGGTGGAGACTTGTTCTCCCGGTCTGCGCAGTCCAAGAGTCGTCACTGTATTGCCTAGGTGACGTCTATGTGTATGTGATGTGATGTGTCCTTCTTATGGTGGTTTGGACTATGTGTCACGGCACTAAAGTGTAAAATGTGAATGTGATTGTGATCATATGCAAATTGTGTAGTGTGAACAATGTGAAAATGTGTAATGTGTAAAGTGTGAAATATGTGAATGAGAAATTGTGTAAAAGCGTGAAACCAAAATGTGAGGATGTGAAATTGAAATCCATGATATGATAATTTGAAATCATGTTAGAATAGCAACATAAATGTGGTTAGGATTTTGTGCTATATGTGTACAATGCGTAGAACCCATGCTAGGGACAATCCTTACTTATGTGTGAACCATTCCATGTGTGTATGCCCTCATGTTGTGGTTTGAATGAGAACATAGCTTCCATGTGTTAGATTGTAAAGTGTTAAACCACATCAAAACAGCAAGCTTAAAGCATGTGAAATGGTCATGTGCATGTATAAGAATAAGCAGTAACCATGTTAGAAATGTTTTCTTTCATGTATGTAAGCTAGTCTTGCTAAAGTGCTTTCATGTTTTAGTTTAATTGAAGGTAGAACTTTCATGTGTCGGAATAATTAGAGAGCATGTGATAGGAGATTTTGATTTAGGAAATCTGAAAGCATGAATTATGTGTTTCATTAATAGAATTACCATGATAGGTTGTTAATTTCAAGGATAAGCATGCTACATGTCGTGTCTTGTAAATGTGTATAAAAAAAAACCTGCTATGACGTGTACATGTATGGTATGTGTAGAGTTATTTGCTGAGTCTTTTAGACTCATTACTTGCTTCGGCGTACAGGTGTAGTAGGTGACACACCTTTGGAGGAGACCGTGGAAAGCGACTCCGAGCGCGGGGAGTAGCTAGTTAGTGGAGCTTAGTTGTGACATTTTGGCATTTTGATGTATGTAATTGAAACGTTGTATTAGCACTATCAGGGAAAGAAATGTTTAAGTGTGGACGATCATGTATTTGATTTTCAGCAATTTAATTATGTGGACTTTTAGTTCTTTAAATATTATCGAATCATGTATGTTAAATGTGGATGATGAATGAAATGAAGACAGTGGTTCTTTTACTTCCGCTACTCTGTTCTTATATTCACGTGTATCTCAGCTGAATGTTATTGTTGGGTAAATGTCCCATTGTGATGACGCTCGCTATACCGACGTGGGTTGGTATAACCGTACCGGTATAATGAGGGTCGTCACATAGAAGGTGTCACAGTTGAGGTCTAGGGACACCAGTTATCGGCCAGGTTGTATGCGTTACAGCTTCGTGACTTTGACATCACCATGGGCATGGACTGATTGGAGGCTAACTCAGCTGTGGTTGATTATCAGTGGAAGATCGTTCAGTTTGAGATACATGGAGTGCCCGTTCTCTGCTTCTGAGGTATCCGGTCTACCCGTCGACCCTTTATTTCCTTTTGTAGAGCTTGTCGTTTGATCCATGATGGCTGTGTGGCATACCTTGCTTCTGTTCGTTCCTTGGAGCCTAATGGATCGTCGGTTTTTGATGTGCCTGCTGTTTGTGAGTTCTCTATGTTTTCCTGGAGGATCTACCTGGGTTGCCGCCTGAGCGGGAGGTAGAGTTCTCCATCTAGCTTTTTTCCTGGTACGATGCCTTTGTCCAAGGCACCTTACCAGATGGCTCCGGCGGAGTTGTGCGAGTTGAAGCACCAATTGCAGGAGTTGCTTGAGCTGGGCTTCATTCATCTGAGTCATTCACCGTGGGGGGCGCCAGTGCTGTTTGTGAGGAAGAAGGATGGTAGTCTGCATTTGTGCATCGATTATCGATAGTTGAACCAGGTAACAGTGAAGAACAAGTATCTGTTGCCGAGGATCAATGATTTGTTCGACCAGTTGCAGTCAGCCAGGGTGTTCTCGAAGATTGACTTGAGATCCGGTTACTATCAGTTGAGGATCATAGAGTCTGATATTGGCTTGACGGCTTTCCGTTCTAGGTACGGTCACTTTGAGTTTGTCGTGATGCCGTTTGGGCTCACGAACGCACCTGCAGCATTCATGGACTTGATGCATAGGGTGTTCAGTGAGTACTTGGACCGGTTCGTGGTCATCTTTGTGGATGACATCTTGGTCTACTCGGCTTCGGAGGAGAAGCACAAGGAGCATCTGAGGATCGTGCTAGAGACCCTACGGAGTCACCGACTTTATGCCAAGTTCGACAAGTGCGAATTTTGGCTGAGGGAGGTGCACTTTCTCAGGCACGTGATCTCAGGTTCTGGTGTGGCAGTGGACCCTGCCAAGGTGGAGGTGTTGAACCACTCTTATATTTTACGCTTATATTTTGGTGATAACAAAACTTATGATTAATTAAATATTATTAAATATATTTAATATTATGTTTTCCTAATAAATAAAAATTTATGGCACTATCGCTGTGTGATTTACACTGATAAGCAAAATCTATGTCTATTCAATATACATCGATTTCACTTCACTAAGTGCCACAGTGATTTCCATACAAATACATTGATTATGGTTCATCTCTTGTAAACATCGATTTCATTAAAACATCGATTTCAACTTAAACATCGATTTCATTAAAACATCGATTTCATGAACATCGA
The DNA here is from genome assembly GCA_014218235.1 of Colocasia esculenta. Taxonomy (NCBI): domain Eukaryota; kingdom Viridiplantae; phylum Streptophyta; class Magnoliopsida; order Alismatales; family Araceae; genus Colocasia; species Colocasia esculenta. The sequence continues at coordinate 142,004,634 of CM024760.1, read as the reverse complement.
TTTCAACTTAAACATCGATTTCATTTAAACATCGATTTCATCAATCTCATTTAAACATTGATTCTGTTCAAACATCGATTTCATGTAAACATCAATTTCACTTAAACATCGATTTTGTTCAAATATCGATTTCACTTAATCATCGATTTTGTTCAAACATCGATTTCATGTAAACATTGATTTCACTTAAACATCGATTCCGTTGAAAACATCGATTTCATGTAAACATCGATTCTGTTGAAAACATCGATTTCACTTAAACATCGACTCTATTGAAACATGGATTTCATTAGAACATGGATTCTGTTCAAACATAGATTTCAACTTAAACATCAATTTCCTTTGTACTCAGATATTTCAAAATGGTTTTGGCATCTAATGAAAAGTCAAATATATTTCATTTACATAATCTTCTGACAGAAGGTCTTTTTGCTTATCTCTCTAGATCTCTTCTCTCCAGTCAGACAAAAAGGGCTTACCTACCACTTCTGGGTGACAGTAGAAGACACAAAAGTGTGAGCCTTTTTGACAGAAACACTCTTTGATCTAAACACCTTCTTCTATGCTTGCAGACCTCGAAGACCACCAAGTGGCTGACAGTCAAAAGAAGAATAGAAAAATCAGCAACGACTAGAAGAGTTCCAATGGTTCTCTTCAACGATCTATTCAAAGCTACTCATATAAAAGATGAAGCAAGGCTGAAGAACAAGAAGAGAGCTTTTCTGAAGATCTTTAAAGGAGTGTACATCATGTGAGGAACCTCAACTCCACATGCACTCAAAGAAAGAGAGAAGAGCTCAAGCCCAATCAATAGAAGCTTTTCATAGCAGAAGTTTTCAAAGCTTTCAAGCCTTCCTCTCTTCACTCTCTCTTTGTGGTCATTGTAATTCTTGGGGAGAGTCCTTTGCTGAGAGTTTCTGGGTTAGAGTCCATTCTTGTAAAACTCTCAGCTTTGTTCTTTATTTTCTAAGAAAGATTTCTGTCCAGCTATAGGACTTTATAAAGTGTAGAACCTAGCTAGGGGTTTAAGTCTAGCAGAACCGCACTGGGGTTGTACCAGGAGGTTGGCTTCTTGACCTGTAAGAGAAGTGGGCTACCTTCTTGCCCGGGAAAGAGAAGAAGACCAACTGGGGTGCTGGGTGTTGCATTGTCCTTGAGGGGGACTGTACTCTTGGTTAGTAAAATCCCAAGAGATTGCTTGCGGACTGGACGTTGGACTTCCATGTGGGAAGGGCCGAACCAGGATAAATTCCTTGTGTTCTTTGTGTAATTGTTTATTTGTTTCCGCACTACTACTCTTTATCACACTCAACTAACCAAACTATCAAGTGATAATTTTGTGTGTTTAAGTTTCTGTTACAGATTTCAGAAAACCTATTCACCCCCCCCCCCCCCTCTAGGTTAGCTTGCTGCCGTACCAAAAGGGCCAACAGGAGACAGTGTTGTCGTGGGAGCAGCCCACATCCGTGTCAGAGGTTCGCAGCTTTCTGGGCTTGGTAGGTTACTACAGGAGATTCATCCAGGATTTTTCAGGATTGCAGAGCCATTGACCAGGTTGACGAGACTGGACGCCAGGTTTGTTTGGCCAGAGAACTATGAGCGGAGTTTCCAGGAGCTGAAGATGAGGTTGACTTCAGCGCCAGTGTTGGTCTTACTGTCAGGTAGCGGAGGGTTCATAGTCTACACCGATGCATCGAGATCAGGTTTGGGTGCCATGCTGATGTAGCATGGTGGGGTCGTTGCCTATGTTTCTTGGCAGCTCAAGAAGTATGAGGAGAACTACCCTACCCATGACTTAGAGTTGGAAGTAGTGGTGTTTACTCTAAAGTTATGGAGGCACTATCTGTACGGAGAGGCGTTCGAGATCTTCACTGACCACCAGAGTTTGCAATACATTTTCACTCAGAGGGATTTGAACTCGAGGCAGCGCAGATGGATGGAGTATTTGATGGACTACGACCTAACCCTCTCCTATCACCCAGGGAGGGCTAATGTCTGTAGACACCCGATTCTGACTAATGAGTTGAACCATTTTTCTTGTTATCTTAGTGAGCCCCTAGTTGGTCACTCACCTTGAGCCCATCATTAGCCTTGTTTTGAGCCCATTAACAACTCAAATTGCCTTGAAATCCCGTCCATTATCATTTTGAGAGAGTCCCTAGGCTCAAATAAACATTATTCTTTCATATGATTGGCTAATAATTCGCAGTTATTTGATTTTCTTGACGCGTCGTATCGTAGCGCCGCGTCTCAGTGTCGCGACGCTACGGGCCGCCGCGACAGCCCATGCATTTTCATGCACGTGGGCATACTGTCACGACGCCCCGCCCTGTCGCATCTCCAATGTCGCGGCCCTATGATATGCCGCGACAGTAGCTACGCATGCAGGCCTCCGCAACCACCTCCTATTTATCCTCCCATGGGTTTATCTTTATCTCCAAGCAATATCTAAACCCCTTGGGCGAGGTTTGGGGCTAGAGGACTCTTTAGAAGGCCTATAGGACTCTCTCACATGAATTTTAATGGGATTTATCTCTCATTTGGATTATTAATCATTTTAAGGGGATATTCTCTCTCAAAGACTTATAAAAGCAAGGCCCTCTCTTCTTGCAGAGAGGGAGCTCCGATTTTCACCCCGAAGGGCTGCCGAATTCTCCACTGAACTATACTTAGCCTCATAGCCCTCCCATTTCCACTCCTTCCCTCACATTCCACCTCACAAAAGCTCTCTACTTCATCATCCATGGAGCGTGGAGCGTGAGGAGGGCGACCCCCACTTCATCCAGAAGTTTATGTATGATCATTTGAACGTCATCCACGCCAGGGAGTCACCCTAATGGGGCTCATTCTCCTCTTCTCCCCTTTTCCTCTATTTCTTCATGCATTTTATTTTATTTCTAGATAGGTTGCATCCTTTCCCATTCCCACATTTTCCTAAAACCCAAGGGGTTTTAAAAAACACCCCCAGGTCCGTTCCCCCCATGTTACTTCTTTTCCTTTCATTTTAGAATAAATACTACACTTATCATGTTCTAATAGGGCTTTTTTGTTGTTTTCTCTTTGATTGGAAGGCACACAAGCGACATCCCATGAGGAGCTCTCATCCTCTGGCCGGAGGGAGGACGGGAAGAAGGTCCCATCCATCATCTCCCGCACAGAAGAGAACGCGACGGGGTAGGGCGACGCGACCAGAGACGCGTCCACCAGGGCTGACGCGTTAATGGCATCTTCGCGGCATCCATGACAGCCGCGACATCAGGTACCCCTCAGTCCTCTCTTTCCTTTTCCTAGAGAAGTTAGCCCACGTTATTTTCCTCTCATTAGGTAACTTTCTAGGTGGCGATCACATCCTATTTTTCATGCTATTAGATTTAATACATGTTTGCGTGTTGAGGGGGGACACAATCCCCGTGATTACAACATCGTGGCAGATCCTTTGAGCAGGCATGTCCGCTTGAGTTCACTGATGGTCAGGGAGTGGAGGCTGTTTGAGGAGCTGTCCCAAGGAGTTTTCTACCCGTCGAGGCACAGAGACCGTGTAGTGATGACTAGCTTGTCAGTTCATCTGTCAATGTACCGTCAGGTGTTGCAGGCACAGTAGGCAGACTCAGAGTTGGTAGATATTTTGCAGATGCCAGATGTTGTGCTGGACGAGGACAGTGAGGTCAGATTTAGAGGCAGGCTATATATTCCCAGTGAGGCACGCTAGGCGCTATTGTCAGAGGCTCACAGGTCGAGGTATGCTGTTCATCCTGGTTCCACCAAGATGTACTATAGCTTAAGGAGGTTCTTCTGGTGGCCAGGGATGAAGAGGGGCATGGCAGAGTTTGTCACTTGGTGCCTTACCTGTCGCAGGTGAAGGCTGAGCATCAGTGTCCTAGTGGTGAGCTGCAGTCGTTGCCCATTCCTGAGTGGAAGTGGGATGATATCACCATAGACTTTGTGGTTGGTTTGCCCCATACTCCGCAGAGGCATGATGGCATCTGGGTGATCGTGGATTGGTTGACCAAGTTGGCACATTTTCTCCTAGTCAAGATGTCTTGGTCAGTGGAACGGTTAGCCAGGCTGTACATTGATAGAGTTGTTCTATTGCATGGGACCTCAGTTTCGATCGTCTTCGACAGAGATCCGAGGTTCACCTCAAGGTTTTGGCGCAATCTGTAGAGGGATCTTGGTACAGAGTTGAGGTTAAGTACAACATATCATCCGCAGCCAGATGGGTAGTCAGAGAGGACGATTCAGACTTTGGAGGATATGCTGAGAGCGTGCTGTTTGGACTGGAGTGGTACCTGGGAGTCGCACCTTCCGATAGTAGAATTCGCCTATAACAATAGTCACCACTCGAGCATCAGAATGGCACCATACGAAGCTTTGTATGGTCGCCCATGCAGAACACCACTTCACTAGTTCGAGGTCGGAGAGAGGAAGCTTTTTGGGACCAGAGATGGTGCAGTAGTGTGCAGACATAGTCAGACTTGTTAGGCAGAGGCTTCAAATAGCGCAGAGCAGACAGAAGAGCTATGCAGATGTCTGCAGGAGGCTGTTGCAGTTCAGCGTAGGTGACCTTATGTTTTTGCGGGTCTCGCCAACCAAGGGTGTTATGAGATTTGGCAGGAAGGGAAAGCTCAGTCCCCGGTACATTGGGCCTTTCCCTATCATAGAGAGGATCGGCGAGGTGGCTTACAGGTTGAGTGTTCCAGTAGAGTTGGCAGGTGTGCACAGTGTCTTCCATGTGTCGCTACTTAGGAGGTACGTCGTAGATTCGTAGCACGTGCTGGACTACTCACAGCTTGAGGTAGCGCCAGACTTGTCAGTGCCAGAGTACCCAGTGAGAGTTGTCGACCGCAGAGTTCAGTAGTTACGTCGAAAGCAGATTCCGCTGGTTAAGGTCGTTTGGGAGAACCGCATTGGTGGCGAGGCCACCTGGGAGCACGAGGATGAGATGAGAGAGTAGTTCCCATATTTGTTTGATTGAATGGTATGTTATCTTTACCAATATTTCTTTTTGGTTTGAGACCGAGTTAATTTTAATTTCGAGGATGAAATTTCTTAAGGTGTGTGGGATGTAAGACCTGGCCCTCCTGGGCCCTTGGTTCTATCCTCAGGGTCACGACAGGCACCCTGGTCGCGACATGGTCACGCCAGGGGTGCCCGTCGCGACATGGTTGTGTGGAGACACCCCTGGCCATCGCGACATGGTCGCGACGGGGGTGGGTGTCACGTTCTTGTCGCGGCGTCTGGAGGCGTCGCAACTGCTTTTCTGATAGACATGACTGCTGTCCTGTCTATTAGAATGGTCATGTCGGATGGCAGGTGCGTATAGCATTGACGCGACCTGTTAGGTCATCGCGTTATGGTTTCCCGGTCTTCGAGGTTTGACCACCTTTTGGGGTCGCACCAGGAATGACCGTCACGACATGGTCGTTGTCGCGCCAGGCCGACCCGTCGCATCTTGGGGGCCGTCAGTTTAAAACCAAGGCTGCGCCGCATTCTCCCCCTCTCGCCCTCTCTCTTCTTCTTCTTCCTTCTTCTTCCTCTCTCGAGCTCCATTGTGATTTCTCGACGGTTCTTCATGCTCGTGCTGAGGTGGTGTCGCCCCATTCGTGCAGGGGACGTGCTCATGGTGCTTGGAGCGAGGAGGAGGTGGCCTTTCCAACGTGAAGGCCCCAACGGGTCGGCTCTACTTGTGGAGGTAGGGACCCTTGATCCTCTCGCCCTAGCATGCTCCCCTCTCCCTTGAGATCATGCTTTCCCCGTGGTTTTGGTTGTGGGAGTGTGAGGTCCATGCTCGTGGTTGAGTGAGGTTTTCCATCGAGCGTAGATTCTTGTAAATCCATGTTTATGGGGTTTTGAGGGTGGGTTTGGATGATTTAAAGGCTTTCCTACATGTTCTCCATGCTCCCCTCCCCCTGTGGTATGTTTGTATCGTGTTTTAGGGTGGTCTCTGGGAGGACTGCTCTGGAACCCCCCTCGACTGAAGACGCGACCGCTATAGAGGTCGCGATGATGTCGCAACTGGCATGGCTGCCGTGACATCATCGCGACACTCTTGGGCATCGCGACAAGATCGCGATGGCTTGGGCCTTCACGACAGTGTCCCGATAGGGTTGGGCATCGCGACATGGTCACGACGGCTTGATGCGTCGCGACCTTAGCAGAGACAGGTTATGGTCTTGCAAAGTACCGTGTTTTTGTGGAGTCTTCACCGTTTCCGCTTTTTACTGTACCTTTGGCACCAGTGTTAGTTTCCTAGTTCGGTCCTACACTAGTCATTCGCCGTGCTCGGCACCTAAGGGCTTGTCCCGTGAGAGAGGTTGTTACCGTTGCCTGGACCCCCATCCTCGTGCGCCTTAGAGGGAGCGTTCAGAGCGATGAGCGTACTCGAGTCATGGACTCTGGAGTTGAGGGGAAAACGGTGGTTAGGACAGCGGCGTCGAGTCATTTGCAGAGCTCTCTTGGTTAGCCTGGGACACCGAAGATGGCCGGAGTTCTACCCAGTGTAGGCTAGCCAGTCCTTTTCTCACTGCCTCGCTCTTTGCGACCCCGGAACCACCTAGAGAGACCAGGCGTGGGACCGTAGTCCAGCCAGACTACGGCAGTTACTGTTGTGTTGCTTGTGTCTTGCTCCGCTCTAACGAGACGTGGGGGTTTGGACCTGGGTCGAGGATAAGACGTCAGTGGACGCACCTGACCATTGACTAGTGGTAGTGTTTTCCATAGCTAGTGTCTCTTGTGCAGACAGGGTTTGCCTTGTCTATGTTGCCAATCGTGTGGTGGTCACGTCGTGTAGGCTTTACGGAGTTTTCGACCGTGGTGTTCTCCGTACCGTTGTTAGTTAGTAGCTTTGTTTCCGCACTTTCTTTAGTAGGTAGAAGATAAACTATTGTTATTTAATTAAGTACATAGTTTTGACTACCTGTTAGAGCCAGTAGGAGATTGGTAGTCCCTACTGAGCTTTTGTTGTGAAGCTCATCCCTTCCTTTTCCTAGGTGAGACTTCTCAGCAGTGGCAGGGTGTGAGCTGAGTGGAGGAGACGGGGCAGTAGTCATGATCCCCGTAGCTAGCAGTGGTTCCCCCTTCTCAGTGTACATCATCCTCGGGGTATGCCCCTAAGGGACTTCTTATTCCCCTACTTTTACTTGTACTAGTTGTGTGCGTTGGGACTGTATTTAGAGCGGCACACAGTGGTCTCACTCTTCTTTCTGTTTCCGCATGTGCGCTTTTAGTTTAGCAGTTGACGTTTACTTCTGCTACATATCGTGTTAGATTTATATTATAGCCCTTCTAGGTCTCCGGATCCGTAGGCGGCGACCGCAAAAATCGGGTCCTCGGCGTGGGCCGAGGGTCGGGTTCTCGGGGTCATTACAATGATTATCAACTATTGACTATCATTAAAGAAGGAGATCTGATAGTTCTCAACCCAAGAGAGGAATGGACAAACAATGACAGAAAATTGCTCTAACAGAATAGTAAAACCAAGAACCTCATTTGTTGTGCTCTAACAAGAAGTGAATTCAACAGGATCTCATCATGCAAATTAGCTAAGGAAATGTGGGACAAGCTGAAGCTCACATATGAAGGAAATGACAAAGTAAAGGAAACTAGGATTGATATCCTGGTTACACAGTACGAAAAGTTCCAAATGTTGACAGGTGAGACCATTACCCAAACGTATAGCAGATTTACTGACATAACTAATGGTTTTGCAGGACTTGGAAAGATACATAACACTAGGGATATGGTCAAAAAAAATCTCAGATCCTCACCAAACTAGTGGGCACCCAAAGTGATAGCCATCGAAGAAGCTAATGACCTTACAACTATGTCATTAGAAAAGCTCATTGGATCATTGATGGCACATGAAATCAACATGGAGCGACTATCTGCAAGCACATCCAAGAAAAATGTCACTATAGCTTTTAAAGTCATAGCTGCTCCTTCCTCTTCTTCTTCTAGTTCAGAAAATGTAGGCTCTGAAAACAGTGATGTAGATGATGTGTTGTCCAAGCTTCAGAGAATTCTAAAGAAGAAGAAGAATGGATCAAGAATGATCCAAAAGAAAGACAAAAAGAAAAAGGAACCAATTTGTTATGAATGTAGGAAGCATGGACATCTAAGGCCAGATTGTCCAAGGCTCAAGAATCTGGTAAACAAGATAAATCCAAGAAGAAGCAAAGAAGTGATGAAAAGCACAAGAATTTCAAAAGGAGAGCCATGGCAGCTGCTTGGGACAATGAAGAAGTCTCCACTTCAGATTCATCAAGCTCAAATTTAGAAAAAGAGCAAGTAAGTCTAGCCCTCATGGTAGGACTAGATGAGGTATATTCTGACCCATCTTTTAATTCTTGCAATGATTCAGGGTAAGAGTCCAAAGATTTAGAAGATGTCCTTAATGAACTTTATGAAAAACATAAAGGTGTTGTAAAAGAATTAAAGAATTCGAAAAATAACATTACTTGCTTAGAAAATACTAATTCTGATCTTAAATCAGAAATGGAACAATTAGAAACACAATTAAAGGAAAGTAAAAATAAGAATTATATTTTGAATGAAGATTTAAAGAGCGAGAAAAATGAAAAATTAGAGTTAGAAGAAAATTTGAAAACTCTAACTAAATAAAATCTTTATTTAAAAGAATTAGTTAGAAAATTAACAAAAGGTAAAACATCTCTAGCTCTATACTTAAAAGGTTCAAAATCTGGCAATAATAAACATGGTCTTAAATACGAACCTCCTAAAAAAGGAAAACAAATTAAGTATCTGAAAAATATCCATTGCCAAAATTTGTGAAAGAAACCAAGATACCTCAGAAAAACCCTGTAATGAACAAATGCTCTCAAAAGAAAAAGGTGTCTAAAAATCGTGTTCTAAATAAACATCACAAAGACAATAAGGACTGCAAAATAGATTACATTCATTGTTGTTCTCATTGTAATAAATTAGTCTATAGAGTTAATACCCGCACAACTAGGCACTTAGTATGGATTCCGAAATGATATTTTCATACATCTAACCATCAAGGACCCAAAAACATTTGGGTACCTACTTCTGACTAAGTTGTTTGCAGGATAGCCTTGGAGCATCAGAAACAAAGGATGCTCAAGGATTGGTGACTGCCAACTCTTCATCCAACTTAAATCTGAAGAGGGAGTAGTCATAGATTTGTATTTGATATACAATACAACTAATAAGGTTTTGTCAATTTTTCTGTTTTTAAGATCAATGCTGGTAAGGCTCTTGAAGAGTTGACAAACAACAAGTGGAAGTACAACAACAGATGTTGACATACTCAAAATCAGAAGAAGATTGAAGATTCATTAAGCCATACACTGAGGGGAAGCCTCACATTCAGGGGGGAGCAGACACTAAGGGGGAGCAATAAACAATGATAGCAGTAAACATATTGTTGAACCCCTCTCCTTCATAATGGTAAGAATATTCCTAAAGGGGAAAATGCAAATGGTAAGATCCTTCATTTTTGGTTATTGACAAAAAAGGGGAGAGTATTTTACACATGAATTTTTTGTTTAATGCTTGATTTTTTTTTAATGTCAGAAAATTCACATGAGTTTTGTCATCACCAAAAAAAGGGAGATTGTTGAACCACTCTTATATTTTATCCTTTTATTTTGGTGATAAAAAAACTCATGATTAACTTAAATAACATGAATATATATTTTTATTATTTTTCAAGATTATTTATGCATAAGAAATAACATGTTTTATTCAAAGTTTCTTCATGAGTCAATGTTGGCAGTCGAAGTTCACATCGATTACACTTAAACATCGATTACATTGAAACATCGATTGCATGAACATCGATTATACTTAAACACCGATTGTCTTTCACATCGATTATTCTTCACATCGATTGTCTCAAACATCGATTACTATTATATTTAAAATCAATTATCTTTCACATCGATTACATTATAACATCGATTATTCTTCACATTGATTGCCTCAAACATCTATTACCATTATATTTAAACATTGATTGTCTTTCACATCGATTACCTTAGAACATCGATTACATCAATTAGACTGAAACATTGATTACACTTAAACATCAATTACAATGAAACATCGATTACATGGAAACATCGATTGCATTGTGTAGCGTAGTGACCGTTCAGACTGTGGTTTGGTGATCGTGGTGGCCAGTGTGTGGCCTATGGTTTGTGTTTGTGGTGTTTATCGCAGGTTGTGGGGTTTCGTGGGCCGAGAGGATGGGCACAGAACACTCACTGGTTCTTTTTCTATGAACACGACAAAGCTGGGCGTCGCATTCTGAACGCGATGGTCCAGGGCGTCGCATTCCTGTTACCGCCGTTTGGGGTTGTTCGGCTGCATGCCCGCCACGTGGCGCGCGCTGGGCAGCCGGCTGGTGTCAGTGATGAGAAGGCGATGGCCTACACCGTCGCGTTCTGGTCGCGACGGTAGGGTGCGTCGCATTCTCAACTCTGAAGGGTTTTTAACCTAGGTCGGCCAAATAGAGCTCAGCAAGCTCTGTTCGGCCAGGAGAAGGGTTTTTGCCATGGTTCTTGGGTGATTTGGGGTTTTGGTGCTGTTTTCAGCGTGCTCTCACCGCGAGGACGTGGCACGGAGCGGGGGAAACGCCGGATTATCGTTGTTCTTCGCATATCTCGCGAAGGTAGGGAGATTCCACCATGTTTCTCACTGTGAATGATCTGTTAAGAATGTTTAGCTTGTTATATGCATGGTAAATGATAGAAATCATGCTAGTGTAATGGATAGAATGTGTGCAACAGCTTTTTATGGATGTTATGGTTTGCATGGGGATTCCAGAGATGGAACCCTAGTTTTGGGTCTCTGACTGTGAAGGCGATGTACCTAGGTGTCGCATTCAGAATGTGACAGCCCGACCCGTCGCGTTTTGCTTCAGAATGCGCCGTATCGAGGCATCACGTTCTGAAGGCGACAGAGGACCCTATCGCGTTCAGGGTTCCGAAGGCTTAAGGTTTATGCATGGCTACATGATTGTCGTTTGGTGTTATTTACTATTTGTGTTATTGGTAGGCGGTGCATTGGCATGTGCCGTGGTCGAGGACAGCGGTGTTCACATGGTTTGTGTGTACGTGGCAAGTAGTACGACACCTACCGTGGTTACCTCTCCAGTCGGTTACCCCAGGTTTTATGTGAGCCAGGCACGTCAATGCTCGGGGTTTGTCCTGGTACTTGTGTATCGTCAAGGTCTGTGTCGTCTTCCTGGACACCCTCACTCTTGTGTAGAGTTGTACATCCAGCTGAGGGAATGACGGCATAGGGACAACGACTTGTGAGAGTTGTGTTTGTCGCTTGCAACCCGCTCGTGGTTGGGGGTTACGAACACCAGTAGATGTACTAGGCCCTAGCTAGTCCTATTTTTCTAGTGCCTCATTTTAGGGAGCTCAGGCCGGGGTCCCTAAAGGTGCCAGGCATGGGCCTGCGGTAGTGTGGTCTGCAGGTGTGGTGTTGGTTGGTCTCCATAGTTTCTTGACTTGTTGTGGTGGAGCGGCAGCTGGACCTTTCATCCGTGGCTGCGAGGCTGAGAGGTAGTCCTGTGTGGTTTGTCCGGGTTAGTTGCTAGTGTCGCAAACCAGTCTTCGTAACCCGAGTGTGGCGTTACTCTACTTTAGCTTGTACACTTGGATGAGATTTGTCGTTTATTTATTAAAGGCTGATTACTATTTATAGCTTAGTGATACTTGTTATTTACAGTCTTAATGCCATGCGTGGATAGTCCTATAAATTGCTTAGTGTAGCTTCCTGTACCAGCACTTTGTGAGTTTGGTTTTGCACGACTTTTGGGGGGAGTTTCCCTACTGCGCCTGTGACTTGCGAGGCTCACCCCTACCCTTTTAGATGAGGGAGAGCAGGAGGCTTCCCACCCTTCGTCTATTTCGGAGCCGCACTGCAGTGGAGTTGGGTCTGCACCACCAGCTTTCTGTTCAACTTGGGGTATGCCCTAGGTTGCTGTACTTTGTACTTGACTCTAGTTGAGAACTAGCTATGTATATTTTCATGTAAATATTTGTGAGATGTGAAATCTTATATATATTTGAGCTATTTCCTTTATATTTCTATGGACATGTGATTGATATCCCTTGCGAGGCTATGGGTCGTTCGCTGGAGGTGGAGTCGGATCAAGCTCGTTATTAGGATAACGGGTTTGAACGGAGAGGACCACTACAGTTGGTATCAGAGCAAGGTCTGTGTGAATATAAAGGAATCGGAAATTTACATAGCCTGGTCTCTACTTTAGTCCACTGCTGGTAGTTGAGCCTAGTTTTTATATTGATCTGTTTGCATGTATGTGGTTGGAATGATGTATATGCAGGATTAGAAATGGCATATAGGAGAGATTGAGGAAGTGGTGGAGATGAGCCAAGGAGACTACACAACAGTTGATTAAGAGGCTATGGGAAAGTATTGCAGAGATCTGGACCAGACTGGATCAGCAGGCACTGATACAGCCACCAACGGTGGCACCCCAGATTATAGAGGAGGCAGTACCAGTACTAGTAGCACCACCCCCACCACCACCAGTTGTACCCGTAGTTCCAGTAGTACCAGTACGACCACCTAGTATGGAGAAGTCTACGACACTAGTGGAGAGGTTCTTGCAGTTACAGCCACCCACCTGTTCTGGAGGCCCAAATCTTGATACGGCAGAGCACTGGGTGCATGAGATAGAGAGAGTTTTTGTTACTATGAGATGTTCACATACTGATAGGGTGATTCTAGCTACCTATCAATTGCGTGGATTTGCACAGGAGTGATGGAGACTTAAGATGCAGACAGTATTCGCTGGAAGAACAGAGGATACCATCACTTGGCCAGAGTTCTTGAGGTATTTAATGATACCTTCTTTCCAGTTCAGATACAGCAGGCCAAGAGAGAGCAGTTCAGGACATTACAGCAAGGGAACTTGTCAGTATTAGAATATTAGATGAGGTTTATGGCTTTGAGTAGATATGCACCTTACATAGTTACAATAATGATATGATGGTAGAATATTTTATTCGAGGACTGCGATCAGAGTTACAGGATGCGGTAATTCCCCTTATGTGTAGAACAGTGGAGGAACCAGCACAGAGGGCAGCTATACTTGAGAGGACTGTACAGGCTAGATTGTTGGGTTGAATGCATATTCATATCATTTCCCTCCTATTTTGATGATGACAAGAGGTAATTTTAAAGCAATTTAAATGAAACATGTCAAAAACATCATACCTGAACATTTATCATTTGTACTCATAATAAAACATTTTACTAATGATATATGTGTTTAATTTTCAGGTACAAACACCTTTTTACAAAAGAAGTGTCGACACACCCCTCAATGGTGTCGACACATCACCTCAGTCTCAAAGGCAAAAAGCTGAAGAATTGCCTAGACTGTGTCGACACATGTCAAAGAGTGTGTCGACACGAGTTGCAGATTCCAGAAATAAGTGTACCCAGGTCGACACACTCTCAGAGCAGGTCGACACTGGACCCAGTTCCCAGAACAGCTAGTTTGCGGATTTGGGACAGCAGGTCGACACACTCTCAGAGCAGGTCGACACGGGACCTTCTTCCCAGAACTTCAGTTCTCATATTTGGGATAGTGTGTCGACACCACCACCAGGGCAGGTCGACACACTACGGAAAGTTTGCAACTTAAAGTGGATGGCTGCCACGTGTCAGCCCAGGCCGATGGGGAATCAACCTAGGATCGTGTGCCCTTATACCTAAAGGGTATCTTTGGATTCTTTTGGGTATAAAAGGCCCTCTATTGGCCATCCATCAAAAGAGAGAGACCCAACAAAGCTCTTAGAACCTCCTGGAAGTTTCCTGGCGGCTATAAGAGGTTGTCTCCCTCCTCTGCTCTCGAGTGCTTCCAGAAGACCAATTCTCACCAATTCAAGTGTGAGAATTGGAGTGTGATTCTTGAAGAAACCTCTGAAGCATCCCAAGGAAGCAGATCCTGTAGAAGCCTTCGTTGGAGAAGAACTCAAGGAAGATCCAACAACTCCAAAGTGCAGACCATCGGTTTTGGACTTCAAGACTGCAAGCCTCTTCCTAATCCAAGCTTCTACAAGGGAGTACACTTGAAGAACGAAGCTATTTAATACAATTCAATGTACTTCTGTTCTTTTGAGATATCTTTTGAGATTATGCAAGTGCTTCTGCATAGCTCTCATTAGTGCTCTCATTTTCGACTAGATCTGTGCTAGAAGGTCTATGTCTTGAGTTGGTGTCTAGCAACCATTGTGTGAGCATTGTGCTCAAGTTGTGTGAGCATTGTGCTCAGGTTGTTGTGAGCCATCGTGCTCAGTTTGAGTTGTCTAACTCGAGGTTGTGTTGAGCAGTCTTGCTCAGTGGTTCTAGAGTAGTCTTGCTCTAGAAGTTGTGTGAGTTGTAAGCTCTCAAGTGTTGGAGTTGTCAGGCTCCAGTGGGTGTGTACCCGGTTGTTTTAGTGAATCCTCACAGGGTGTGAGGGGTGGATGTAGGAATCACTTGGGTGATTTCCGAACCACCTAAAAATCCTTGTGCACTTGTCTATCTGTGGTTTGATTTCATTATCCGTTAGATGCTTGCATAGGATCGTTTAAAGTTCACTTAATCAACTGATTTCATATCTATTTTTACCAACTCACTCAAATCTCATCAGATCTGTGGTTTTTCACTGATAAAATTGCCTCTGATTCAAAAGTGTTTTTAAACTGTTTAAGCTTCCGCAGAAAGTGGCATAGATCTATTCATCCCCCCCCCCTTCTAGATCTTATCCACACCTTTTCCTCGATCCTTCAATTGGTATCAGAGCGGGTTTACCTTGATCTGATTTGATCTGAGTAGTTTTTGTTTCTGAGTGTTGTGTGTTTGAGTGTTTGCTTGTTTGTTTGCTAAGCATTTTCTGCCTGCTTTAGAGTCATGGATTCCAAAGGTTTCATAGCTGAGGGTCATTCCATAAATAGGCCACCATTCTTTAATGGGACGGACTATTCTTATTGGAAAAACAGAATGCAAGTATTCTTAAGGGCCCAGAACTATGAGATCTGGAAAGTAGTAGAAGTGGGTCCCTATGAAAACCAGGGAGAAGAAGACACCTGGACTAGGGAACAAATAAGGAAAGCTACATTGAATTATAGTGCCATGAACATGATTCAATGTGCTGTCCATCCCAAGGAGTATTCGAGAATCTCAATGTGCAAATCTGCCAAAGAGATGTGGGATAAACTCGAATTACTCTATGAGGGAACATCTCAAGTAAAGGAGACTAAGGCAAATATTTTAGTTTCAGAATATGAACTTTTCATGATGAAGTCTAACGAAAATATTTCTGAAATGTTTGCCAGGTTCATGGTGATTGTGAATGGATTGAAGGCCTTGGGTAAGGAATATACAGATGCAGACTTGGTAAGAAAAATTTTACGTTCACTTTCTTCAATTTGGCATACAAAGGCCACTGTCATTGAAGATTCAAAAGATCTGTCCAAAATCTCTTTGGATGAATTGATTGGATCCTTAATGACATATGAAATCAACTTAAAAAGAAATGAAGAACACATAATTAAGACCAAGCCTATGGCACTTAAGGCCTCTTCAAGCAATAAAGATAAAAGTCAGGAGAAAACAAGTTCTGAGGAGTCTGAGTCAAATGAGGATGAAATTGCCCTCATGACTAGGCAATTCAGAAAATTCTTGAAATACAGAAAAGGAAAAATGTCTGGGAAAAAGAAGTCTTTCTCAGGTAAGAAAAACACTTCCTTTTCTAATTTCAACAAGAATCACAAAACTGACGAAAATATTGTCTGTTACAGGTGCAACAAACCAGGACACATGAAGGGAGAGTGTCCTGAGAACAAGAAGGATAAGCACAAGAAATTCCAGAAGTACAAGAAGCCAAAGGCCATGGTGGCCACTTGGTCTGACGAAGACTCAAGTGAGGAAGAAGAAGAGAAGAAATCCTCAAGCTCTGAAAGTGAGGAGGTTTGCTTCATGGCCAACAACACAGATGAAAAGGTAAATACTTCCTTTGAAGACTTTACTGTTGAAGATTGGCAGGATGTGTATGCAGAACTGGTTGAAAGATATTCTGAAATGAGAAAAGAAAACAAACACATCAAAAAGAAAATTGAAAATCTTTACCATAACCAATCTTCAAACCATAGAACTTGTGAACTGGAAACTGAAGTAACAGAATTGCTTGAAGAAAAAGAAAATCTCCTGAACCTTATTGATGAACTAAAACTTGCCTCTCAAAAGGCCTCCCAAGAATTCAGAAACTTAACTGAAAAGCTGGAAATTGAAAAACAAGAAAAACAACAAAAATTGAAGAAATTGAAGCTCTTAAAAACCAGCTAAAAGAAAGGGATAAAGTTATCCAAACCTTCACAAAAGGTAAAGATAACTTAGAGGCATTGCTAGGAACCACCATGACAACCACCTCTCATGGATTAGGATTCAACAAAAAGAAACCCATCAAAGACAAATCTGGTGAGAAAAAGAACAAAGCACCACTAATTAAATTTGTCAAGGGTCCTAATCTTGAAAACACAGAAATTCAACAAACAGCAAACAAAACCTTAAAAAAAACATCAAAAAATTCAAAAACTCAAAAACAAAAGAAGACAACCAGGTCGACTCAGTCTCCTGACAGGTCGACACCAGTCCACAAGAACAAGGCTTCTGTGGCTGCTGTGTCGACACCAGTACAGGAGAGGTCGACCTGCTCAGCATCAAAAGCTGCAAACAACTCAACCAAAAATTCAAATAAAATTTGAAAAATAAGAAAAAGTCAAAAGAAATAATTCATGAAAAACCTTGGACCTCCAAGACAACACTGCAAAATGACTGGATCAATCCTTGGAGCCAATGGTATAACAACCCCTGTTGGTATAATCCTCAATTCTTTCATCCAAATCTTTGGATGTACCAACAAAATCCCTGGATTCCACCTCCTCATCCGAACTCCAATTTTCAAATGAAAAACTCCCCTCCTACCAAAAAAAAAATGTTGGTGCTTTCATTCCTAAGAAAAAGAACAAACCTAAAAAGACTGAAACCACCAATTTAACAAAACAAAATAAAAAACAAGTCAAATTTGGGTGAGAAAGGATTTACTAACAATGTCCAAACATTCTGATGGTCCCAACTCTGTTTGGGTACCAAAATCTTCTCTCCACTGATCTTGTTGCAGGAAGGTCGTGCACCCAACTCCAATGTATGGTTCCTTGACAGTGGGTGTTCACGACACATGACTGGAGATAGAGCCAAATTCTCATTCCTGCTTGAAAAGGAGGGAGGGTCAGTTACATTCGGAGGTAAAAATAAAGGAAAGATCTTAGGATCTGGAAAGGTTGGTCAAACTTCTTCAAACTCAGTAGATAATGTTTTATTAGTTGATGGTCTTGATTATAATCTGCTCAGTATCAGCCAACTATGTGACAAAGGTCACAAAGTTGTGTTTGAATCTGATTTTTGTAAGATAATTGACTCATCATCTGATAAAATCAAATTCTTTGGAAAAAGAGAAAATAATGTCTACATGATCAACCTAAATAAAAACTTTTCTGAAAATCTTTGTTTTGTTGCAAATAAAGATGAAATTGCATGGACTTGGCACAAAAGACTTGGCCATGCAAGTTTCAGAACAATGGATAAGTTATTAAGATTGAATTTGGTTAAGGGTCTTCCTGAATCCTTCTCTAAAGTTGAAAATCAAGTTTGTGGGATATGTGCTAAAGGAAAACAAACTAGGAAATCTTTTAAAACCTTCAATGAGGTACTTACATCTAGGCCACTAGAACTTCTTCACATGGACCTTTTTGGGCCAACAAGAGTTCTAAGCTTAAGTGGCAAAAGATATGGGTTTGTAATCATTGATGATTTTACTAGATTTACTTGGGTTATCTTTCTATCCCACAAAAGTGATACTTGCCTTGAATTCAGGAATTTCTGTACCACTATCTTAACAACTTATCCATATAAAATCAAAAACATTTTAACTGATCATGGGGGTGAATTTGATAACACATCCTTTTCTGATCTATGTGCTGAATTTCAAATATTTCACAAGTTTTCTTCACCTAGAACTCCAGAACAAAATGGAGTTGTGGAAAGAAAGAATAGAACTCTTGTGGAAATGGCTAGATCCATGCTCATAGGAAGTAATCTGCCCAAATCCTTCTGGGCTGAAGCTGTTAACACAGCCAATCATATCCTAAATAGAGCTTTGATCAGACCAAAGATCAGAAAAACCCCCTATGAACTGTTGAGAAACAAAAAGCCAACTGTTTCTTATTTCAAAACTTTTGGGTGCAAATGCTTTGTACACAATAATAACAAAGAAAACCTTGACAAGTTTGATGCTAAGAGTCAGGAAGCTATCTTCCTTGGCTATTCTGAAGTGTCAAGGGCTTTCAAAGTGTACATTCTAAAAACCAAAACTGTTGAAGAATCTCCACATGTTATTTTTGATGAAAATTCCTTTTCCACTAATGATTCTAAATCTTGCAGGGAAAGACAAGACAATGAAGAGGATGACCTCATTGTGGATTCTTCACCAACTGTTGAGGAGCTTGTCAATAATGAAGAGAACCTGAACAACAACTCACCATCTTCAAGTGGGTCAGGTAACATTGCTCCAGAAGTGGGCACTTCTCAACAGGTAATTTCTGAACCTCGATATCTGAGAGATCACCCATTAGACAGTGTAGTTGGCAATTTAAATGATAGAGTAAGGACCAGATCATCCTTCTTGCAAAATATTGAAGAAGACTCACTAGCTCTAATTTCCCAAATTGAACCCAAGTCAATTGATGAAGCCTTATCCAGTTCTGATTGGATTAATGCCATGCATGATGAGCTTCATCAATTCGAAAGAAATCAAGTATGGGAATTAGTACCTAGGCCTAGTGACCAAGCAGTGATTGGCACTAGATGGGTCTTCAGAAACAAATTGAATGAATCTGGTCAGGTAATTAGAAATAAAGCTAGGCTAGTTGCAAAGGGGTACAATCAAGAGTTTGGAATTGATTTTGAAGAGTCATATGCCCCTGTAGCTAGACTAGAAGCAGTCAGAATTTTCCTTGCTTTTGCATCCTCCATGAAATTTAAAGTCTATCAAATGGATGTCAAAAGTGCATTCTTAAATGGATATATAAAGGAAAATGTTTTTGTTGAACAACCTCCTGGATATGAAAATGAAAAATATCCTAACCATGTTTTCAAGCTTAATAAGGCTCTCTATGGTCTTAAGCAAGCTCCAAGAGCTTGGTATGACCGGTTGAGTTCCTTTTTACTTGAAAAAGGATACTCTAGAGGTAATGTTGATCAAACTTTGTTCACAAAAACAGTAAAAAATCAAATAATTGTGGTCCAAATTTATGTTGATGACATAATTTTTGGCTCCACCAATAAAGGCCTTTGCACAGAATTTTCAAATCAAATGAAGAATGAATTTGAAATGAGCTTAATGGGAGATTTAACATTCTTTTTGGGATTGCAGGTGAACCAAACAACTGAAGGAATCTTCATCAGTCAAACCAAATACGTCAAGGAGCTATTAAAGAGGTTTGACTTTCAGAACCTTAAGCACTCAAGCACACCAATTGCAATTAATGCTAAACTAGAAGAAGATCCATCTGGTAAGTCAGTAGATCCAAAGACCTACAGAGGTATGATTGGCTCTCTGCTCTATCTTACAACTTCTAGACCTGATATTCAGTTTTGTGTGTGTTTATGTGCTAGATTCCAATCTAATCCTAAAGAAAGTCACATGCTTGCTGTTAAACGAATCTTCAAATATCTTGTTGGAACATGTGACTTAGGTATTTGGTATCCTGCTGGTTGCAAGTTAGATCTGTTTGCCTATTGTGATGCTGATTATGCTGGGTGCAAATTAGATAGAAAAAGCACAAGTGGCTTGTGTCTATTTCTAGGTGGGTGCCTTATTCTTGGGCTTCTAAGAAGCAACATTCAGTTGCTCTGTCAACTGCAGAGGCTGAGTATGTTGCTGCTGGTAGATGTGGAACTCAGATTCTCTGGGTGAAACATCAACTTCTTGATTACAACCAAGATTTAGGGTGTGTACCCATCCTATGTGATAACACAAGTGCAATAAATCTGTCTAAAAACCCCATTCAGCATTCTAGAACAAAACACATTGAAATTAGGCATCATTTCTTGAGAGATGAGGTTGCAAAGAAATCTTTTGAACTCCATTTTATTGAAACTGAAAAACAAATTGCAGACATATTCACTAAACCCCTTCCTGAAAACAGATTTTCATCTTTAAGGAGAGAACTTGGTCTTTGTAAATGTCCACCTTCTTGATCTCTCTCAAGGTTTGGGTTGAGTGTTATGCATGGTCTAAGGGGGAGTTCTTTGCATTTCATAATTCTTTGCTTCCTTGAGTTACTTTGTTCATATCTCTCTCACTTTCAATTCTATTCCCTTTTTACAATAAACTCTCCAACTCTCATTGTGTTGAAATTTCTTGGTATATCAAATGGTGATTTGGAGAAGGACAAGTTATGCTTGTCTGGACACTTTCACTATGCGAGAGTATATGTCTCCGCCAAGTACTAAGAAATTGATATGCAATTGTTGAGGGGGAGCTTTTACTGTTCAAAGAGGATACCTTTTCTGATTTCAAAAACTTGCTTATTTTCACTTCCATTTCTTTTTGATAATGAATTCTTCAACTCTTATTGTATTGAAACTTCTTGGTATATCAAATGGTGACTTGGAGAAGGACAGGTTATGCCTGTCTGGACACTTTCACTATGCGAGAGTATGTGTCTCCGCCAAGTACCAAGAAATGGATATGCAATTGTTGAGGGGGAGTCTTTGTTGTCTAAGAAGAAAACTTTTCTGATTTCCAAAATCTATGTATCTTTATTTTGATGAAAAGTGGTTGAAATCATCATCTCAGGGGGAGCTAGAAAATTCACAAGTCATAACTTTGCAAAATTCAACTTTTCTTGAATCTCATCAATTTCTTGCATGATGTCATCATTTAGAAGTCTAGAGTCTCAAAATGAACCATTGAGTGATCTATTATATTTTTTTTTAATCAACTTTCAACTATATCTCTCAACCCACAGAAATTCAGATCTCTTCCTAGACTAAACATCAACTTGTGCCTTGAAATTAAAACATTTCCTTGTTTGCAACTGATGATTGAATGTATTTGATTTCTATCTCACAAACTCTCCAAATTAAAAAAAAAAATCCAACAGAGCAATGGCACTTGTGTTGAGAAACTGCACACCTTCACAATGAATGAAGTGTCATGTATGTCATGAGGCACTCTTGCTAACTCTGTTCAAAGGGGGATCAAAATAAAAATAAATTCAAAACAAAAGCAAAATGTGCTATGTTTTTTGATGATGACTGAGTAACTGGAAATATTGGCGTTTAAAAAACGTATATTTTCATGTCAAAAGGCCATCATTTACCCCTTTGAGACTTGACAATGACTAAATCTTCAGTATCCAGGGACTATGGTGTGTAAAAAGCACTAGTACTTGAGTGAAAGAGATTTATATCATTTGATAGTTTGTTAAAAGAACAAAATGTGAACATTATTGGAGATATGTCTAGAAAGAATCATCTTCATTCCTCATCAAGTTGTTCTTTGAGATTGTGTTTTATTTTCACACAATTGCATTTAGTCTAGATGACATCTTTAATTCTTTAAAGTTGAGAAATATGGTAGTTTATAGTTGATTGTTAGATATATTATATCCCTCAATTTCTCATTTTGTTGATTCAAGTCTTGGAATGCTAATATCCTGTTGGAAATTGTTTGAAAAACTTGAATTGTGATGATTTTTTTGCAAAATATAACAATGAATTTTTAAGCCTCTTAAAAATCCTTGAAATGATAATTCCTCTCATTGTTCATCATTCTAAAGATGTTCCAAATTTCTCAAAAATCTCCTCTCAAAAATTCAACTTTTTCTTCTAAGGCCGTGTCGACACCATCCCATCCTGTGTCGACACACTTTCGGTCAGGTCGACACAACCTTCATCCTGTGTCGACACTAACCCCTTGCCTGATTGTTTTTCAAACCGTTTGGTACATGATAAGCCATCCTTGTTCCTGCGGGGCAGTACACCACTGCACCCCTTTTAGGCATCAGGTCGACCCGACGGCCAAATTCTCATCGTTTCCGGCAAGAAATCTTCACCATTTCTCTCTAACTCTCATCCTCTTTCCATCACCTCTCCAATCTTCCATCTCCTCTCCGAATTCCACTCTTCTTTGCACCATGGTCAGGAAGTTGGGTCCCCGCCGTGGCGCAAGGTCCAGTGCCTCTTCAAGGCCGATTCCGGCAGTCAGAGCCCATGCCCAATCTGAAAGAAGATCTAAGAGAAGGAATGATCCTGCCGAGCAACCAGGATCCTCTTCAGCATCTCAAAGGGCAGCCAAGAGAGGTAGAGCCTCATCTTCAGGCAGAGGTAGTATTCCTCCAAACCCTAGAACAGAAATTCCGGGCGATTCTTCTGAAAACCCTGAGGAATCATCTTCCTCTTCTTCTGAGTCTTCTGAGTCTCAAGAGGATATTCCCTCAGAGTCAGTCAGTGCAGCCAAGTTAATTCTGAAGCCCCGAATTCTAGACCTATCAGATATTCAGCTAGCAGACTCTTTTCCAGAAATTCAAACCTATTTCTCCTTTCAATCTTGGATACCATTTATCTCTGAGTTTCAAGTCTGTTATCCAAGACTAGTTAGAGAATTCTACAAGAACCTCACCTGCACAGATGAAGGGTATGAATCCAAAGTTAAAGGAATAGCCATAGATATGCCAACTGAAAAAGCAGCCTCCATTTTCAAAGTGCCAGATGAGGGGCAGATTATCATGAATTTGAATTTGATCTTCATGAAGCCTATTCCATCTTGACAGGCCTTCCTGCAGATGCATCAGATCCCAAACAGACCTATGTAACCAGGTTCAATGCCAATTCATTTCCTCCTGTGTTAAGGGTCATCCACCACATATTGACCACCATAATTACTCCTCAAGGTGGTGGAAGGGATAGGTTGACAGACATTCAGAGGTTCATCCTTTATTGCATGGTGAAAGACATAAAAATCAACCTCCATGTAATTCTCTATCAAATCATATCTGAAACAACAAGGAAAGACCTAAAGAGATCACTTCCTTATGGAGCACATCTGACCTCAGTGTTCCAGCACTTTGGTGTGCCCTTGGAGAATGAGAAGTCCCAATCTATTCCCAAGTCCAACATCTACACCTTTAAGAATATCCAGAAGTTTATGGGATTTAGATTGGAGGGCAATCAAATTAGAAGAGGGCCAGTTGTGGTTGAGGCCCCTCAAGCTCAGGAGGAACAGCCTCAAGATCAGGGGGAACAGCCCCAAGCTCAGGAGGACCAGCCTCAGGTTCAAGGGGACCAGCCCCAAGGTCAAGAGGATCAGCCTCCTGTAAATGAGGATCAGCCTCAAGTCCAAACTGAAGGTGAAATTCCAGTTCATGCCCCTCTCTCACCTCAATTTCAACCCTCCTTCATTCACTCTGAATCTCCACAACCCTCATTCCAACCATCCACATCCTCTGGTGGGCCTTCTGTTCCACCAGAGTTGTTCTCCTTCCTCAATGAAAAATTTGAAACCTTAAACTCCTCCATTCAAACCATGTCCACATCATTTGAGTTGAGGATTCAAAGACTGGAGAACACAGTATCTGCCAAGTTCATAGAACAGAAAGCTGCTTCAGACTATGCAGCTCAAAGGTTCAATAGATTGATTGGAACAATGGGAGATGCCTCACTAGAGCTGAAGGAGCACCAGCAGAAGCTAGAAAAAGTACTTCAGGGAATTTTGGCAAATTCCCAAGCAGATGTCTTCAACACTACTCAGACATTGCATGAGATTTCCAGCACAAGACTGTCCTTTGCTCATTTTGTGGATGATCTGGAAAGTATGAGGAACTTCAATGAGCACATTGACAAGCAGTTATCTGATTTGACAAAGGAATTCAAGATAATGCAAAGACCTGGTTGGTCAGCTGGATCTTCATCATCTTCACAACCCATTGCAGCTGATCTAGCCAGAATTCAGGCCACCTTGATAGAAAACTCAGATAGAATGGAGCACTACTTGCATACAAGACTGACATCCATTCAAGAGCAAATGAAGTCCAGCATGACTTCAATGGAGAAGAGATTGTCAGACATAGAGACCATTCTTGTTCCAATTCCTCCTCCTCCTCCTCCTCCATCTTCTACTTAATGTAAATCTTGCTTTGATGATGTCAAAGGGGAGAAGAAAGAAAGAACAAATGTTTGTAATCTTTTGGAATGATTGTAATGGTTCTCTTGTTGAATGAAATGAAATGTTTTGCTTGGCTTGAATGATTTTCTCAATTGTGTATTTAATGTGATTGAAAATCTTTTGTGAATGTGATTGAATGATTACTTGTCAAGTTGCTTGACTTCTGTGTACAAAAATTCTCATTTCAAGTAACATTGTGTTCCACAAGTACATCATCATCTGTTACTAAAACATATCAAAAGGTCTTTGACAAGTTTAAAACAAAAAGAAAATAAAAATGTGAATAACAAAAATTGCTTAAAATCACACTTCATCAAAACCTCATTGTCATATGGATTTAATGTTGCCATCATCAAAAAGGGGGAGATTGTTGGGTTGAATGCATATTCATATCATCTCCCTCCTATTTTGATGATGACAAGAGGTAATTTTAAAGCAATTTAAATGAAACATGTCAAAAACATCATACCTTAACATTTATCATTTGTACTCATAATAAAACATTTTACTAATGATATATGTGTTTAATTTTCAGGTACAAACACCTTTTTACAAAAGAAGTGTCGACACACCCCTCAATGGTGTCGACACATCACCTCAGTCTCAAAGGCAAAAAGCTGAAGAATTGCCTAGACTGTGTCGACACATGTCAAAGAGTGTGTCGAGACGAGTTGCAGATTCCAGAAATAAGTGTACCCAGGTCGACACACTCTCAGAGCAGGTCGACACTGGACCCAGTTCCCAGAACAGCTAGTTTGCAGATTTGGGACAGCAGGTCGACACACTCTCAGAGCAGGTCGACACGGAACCTTCTTCCCAGAACTCAGTTCTCATATTTGGGACAGTGTGTCGACACCACCACCAGGGCAGGTCGACACACTACGGAAAGTTTGCAACTTAAAGTGGATGGCTGCCACGTGTCAGCCCAGGCCGATGGGGAATCAACCTAGGATCGTGTGCCCTTATACCTAAAGGGTATCTTTGGATTCTTTTGGGTATAAAAGGCCCTCTATTGGCCATCCATCAAAGAGAGAGACCCAACAAAGCTCTTAGAGCCTCCTGGAAGTTTCCTGGCGGCTACAAGAGGTTGTCTCCCTCCTCTGCTCTCAAGTGCTTCCAGAAGACCAATTCTCACCAATTCAAGTGTGAGAATTGGAGTGTGATTCTTGAAGAAACCTCTGAAGCATCCCAAGGAAGCAGATCCTGTAGAAGCCTTCGTTGGAGAAGAACTCAAGGAAGATCCAACAACTCCAAAGTGCAGAGCATCGGTTTTGGACTTCAAGACTACAAGCCTCTTCCTAATCCCAGCTTCTACAAGGGAGTACACTTGAAGAACGAAGCTATTTAATACAATTCATTGTATTTCTGTTCTTCTGAGATATCTTTTGAGATTATGCAAGTGCTTCTGCATAGCTCTCATTAGTGCTCTCATTTTCGACTAGATCTGTGCTAGAAGGTCTATGTCTTGAGTTGGTGTCTAGCAACCATTGTGTGAGCATTGTGCTCAAGTTGTGTGAGCATTGTGCTCAGGTTGTTGTGAGCCGTCGTGCTCAGTTTGAGTTGTCTAACTCAAGGTTGTGTTGAGCAGTCTTGCTCAGTGGTTCTAGAGTAGTCTTGCTCTAGAAGTTGTGTGAGTTGTAAGCTCTCAAGTGTTGGAGTTGTCAGGCTCCAGTGGGTGTGTACCCGGTTGTTTTAGTGAATCCTCACAGGGTGTGAGGGGTGGATGTAGGAATCACTTGGGTGATTTCCGAACCACCTAAAAATCCTTGTGCACTTGTCTATCTGTGGTTTGATTTCATTATCCGTTAGATGCTTGCATAGGATCGTTTAAAGTTCACTTAATCAACTGATTTCATATCTATTTTTACCAACTCACTCAAATCTCATCAGATCTGTGGTTTTTCACTGATAAAATTGCCTCTGATTCAAAAGTGTTTTTAAACTGTTTAAGCTTCCGCAGAAAGTGGCATAGATCTATTCATCCCCCCCCCCCCTTCTAGATCTTATCCACACCTTTTCCTCGATCCTTCAAGACAGTCAGGAGGATCAGGCAATTTTTAGCTTCCGTAGCAATCCACAGGTATCAGCAAGGGTAAGGCACCTGCGGGAGCATCATCATTATCCAGATTTGCCAAGTGGGGTAACAAATTGAAGAAGATATTCAGAGGACGAGGTGGTGGTAGGTAGCAGGGTTTCCAGCAGGGTGTTCAGTAGGGCCGAGGTCTTAGGCCAGCTCCAGAGGAATCACAGTAGAGCACAGCAGGGCAGCCCGCAGCTTTTCCAGGTTTCAGGTGTTATAATTGTGGGCAACCAGGGCATTTAGCCAGAAATTATCCACATCTCCGGGAATACAGTTATGGTTGAGGGACACTGCAGCAGCAACAGCCATTCCAGCAACCAGTAGTAGAGCCACCTTTTCAGAGGGGATGAGGATGAGTTATGGTTGTTACCATAGCACAGGCGGAGGCATCCAACTTGATTGAAGGTTTATTACCTCTCTTTGAATTTTCTACTAGAGTGTTGATTGATCCAGGTGCTTCGCATTCATTTATTTCTGAAGATTTTATGGATAGCATGGTTCATCCCTTAGAAGAGAGGCAGTGTGAGTTAGTTGTGGAGGTTCCTTCTGGTGGTTTTATGCTCACCTCATGTTATTTAGATGAAGTTCCGATTTTAATACAAGGAAATCAGTCTCCAGTAGGGTTGTATGCACTACAATTGAAACAGTATGATGTGATTCTGAGAATGGATTGGCTAGAGGCCTATGGGGAAGTGGTGGATTGTAGGAAGAAGAGAGTTAGGTTTTGTCGACCCAGTGGAGCTGTGTTTGAGTTCCAAGGTATGCTGTTATGCACTCCTAAGTTAATTATTTCTGCACTTAGGGCTAGGAGGTTGATTAATGCTGGGTGTGTGCCATATCTTGCTTCAGTCAGTTTAGTTAAGTCAGGAAAGTCTGTAGAAATGGTATTCGTGGTTAAGAAATTTACAGATGTGTTTCCAAAAGAGTTACCAGGGTTAGTTCCACACAGAGAGGTGGATTTCACAGTAGAATTGTAGCCAGGTAGCATGCCAATCTCAAAGGCACCTTACAAGATGGCACCAGCAGAGTTTAAGGAATTAAAGAAGCAGCTGCAGGAGTTGTTAGAGAAAGGTTTTATCAGACCCAATCATTCACCATGGGGAGCACTAGTGTTATTTGTTAGAAAGAAAGATGGCAGCTTAAGAATGTGTATAGATTACCGGCAATTGAACAAGGTCACTATTAAGAACAAGTATCCACTTCCCAGAATTGATGATTTATTTGATCAGCTACTGTCAGCCAGGGTATTCTCTAAGATTGATCTGAGATCAGTGTATTACCAGCTAAGAATAAGATATTGACAAGACAACATTCAGGACTAGATATGGGCACTATGAGTTTGTAGTTATGCCATTTGGTAATGCACCAGCAGTATTTATGAATCTGATGAATAGAATATTTCACCCTTATCTGAATCAGTTTATTGTGGTATTCATTGATGACATATTAGTGCATCCAGCATCAGAGGAAGAGCATGCAGCACATCTGAGAATTACATTACAGACTTTGCAGGATCACCAGTTGTATGCTAAGTTCAGTAAATGTGAGTTCTGGTTAAAGGAGATTCAGTTCTTGGGTTATGTAATTTCAGGACAGGGTGTAGCAGTTGATCTAGCTAAGGTAGAAGCAGTAATGAAATGGGAAGAGCCGAAAATAGTACCAGAAATTAGGAGTTTCCTTGGTCTGGCAGGTTATTACAGGCGATTCATCTCGGATTTCTCAAAGATTACAGCACCTATGACTAGATTGACCAGGAAAAGAGTACCTTTTGTGTGGTCTTCAGATTGCCGGTGAAGTTTTGCAGAATTGAAGAAGAGGCTTACTACAGCACCCATAATGGAAATACCATTAGGCAGTGGAGGATTTATGTTGTATACAGACGCATCCAGAAGACGGTTGGGAGCAGTATTAATGCAACATGGGAAGGTAGTGGCATATGCTTCAAGGCAGCTGAAGCAGCATGAAGAGAATTACCCTACACATGACCTAGAGTTGGCAGCAGTGGTTTTTGCATTGAAATTGTGGAGACATTATTTATATGGAGAAAGATTTGAAATCTTTACAAATTATAAGAGCTTAAAGTACATTTTCTCACAGAAAGATTTGAATTTAAGACAGCGTAGGTGGATGGAGTATTTGAAGGATTATGATTTTAGTCTTGCATATCACCCAAGTAAAGCCAATGTTGTTACAGATGCATTGAGCAGAAAGGCAGTTTTGAGTCAGATGATGATCAGAGAATGAAAATTATATGAAGATGTAGCAGAGAATTCACTATTTGTGCCACATAATCAGCAACGAGCAGTGTTAGCAAACAGTGCAGTAGAACCCTCATTGTATTGGCAGATAGTAGAAGCATAGAGAACATATGAGAATTTAGTGGATATTGTAAGAATGGAAGAGGTTACACTTGATGATGATAGCGTGGTTAGACTTAAAGGTCGATTATATGTTCCACCAGAAGTCGAGGTGAGGCAGAAGGTATTAGAAGAGGCTCACAGATCCAGATACACTATTCATCCAAGCAGTATAAAGATGTATCAAGATTTGAAGAAGCATTTTTGGTGGCCGAATATGAAGAAGGAAATTGCGGAATTTATATCAAGATGTCTGGTATGTCAGCAAGTAAAAGTAGAGCATTAGAGGCCAGGGGGATTATTGCAGCCATTGCCTATTCCACAGTAGAAATGGGATGATATAGCTATGGATTTTGTAGTTGACTTACCTAGAACAGCAACAGGTCACAATTGAATTTGGTTTTTGTGGACAGATTGACTAAAGTATGCAGGTTATTGGCAGTGAGCATGTCATGGACCGTGGACAGATTAGCCAGGTTATATGTGGACAGAATAGTACCATTACATGGAATTCCAATTACAATTGTCTCAGATAGAGATCCCAGGTTTACTTCAGGCTTCTGGAGGAGTTTACAGAGAGTAATTGGTACTGAATTAAGGTACAGCTCAGCTTATCATCTGCAGACAGATGGACAAATAGAAAGGACAATTCAAACCATAGAAGACATGTTGAGGGCTTGTTGTTTAGTGTGGGGTGGTACTTGGGAGCATCACTTGGGCATGGTAGAGTTTGCTTATAATAACAGTTATCATGCAAGTATTGGAATGGCACCTTATGAAGCTCTATCTGGAAGACTGTGCAAGACACCATTAAATTGGCATGAGGTAGGTGGAAGGCAAGTCATGGGACCAGAATTGATTCAACAGTGTTCAGAGATGGTCAAATTATTAAGGAAAAACTTCAAATATCTTAGAGTTGTCAGAAGAGTTATGCAGATACCAAACGCAGGCCATTGCAGTTTGAAGTCGGTGATTATGTGTTTCTGAAGGTTTGTCCTACAAAAGGTGTGTTGAGATTCAGCAAGAAAGGTATATTGAGCCCAAGATATGTTGGTCCATTCCAAATTTTAGAAAAAATTGGTGAAACAACTTATAGAATAGATCTCCTAGTAGACTTTACAGATGCACATGACGTGTTCCATGTTTCTATGCTCAGAAGGTATATTCGAGATCCCTCCCAGATAGTCAACTACACACAAGATGATTTTAACCCAGACATGTCAATGCCAGAATATCCAGTACAGATTACAGGATACAGAACCCAAAAGCTAAGAAATAAAGAGATTGAGTTAGTAAAAATCAGATGGGAAAACATACAAGGTGTAGAGGACACATGGTAATTGGCAGAGGAAATGATGAAAGCGTATCCATACTTGTTTGAGTAAGCTTTTAAATTCTTTTAGGTGATAGTACCATGCATGTTTAATTAAAAAAATTTGTGTTGAGCTTTCCTCTTAAATTTCGAGGATGAAATTTCTTTTAGGTGATAGTAATGTAGCGTAATGACCGTTCGGACTGTGGTTTAGTGGTCGTAGTGGCCAGTGTGTGGCCTGTGGTTTGTGTTTGTGGTGTTTTTCGCAGGTTGTGGGGCTTCGTGGGCCAAGATGTTGGGCCCAGAACACTCATTGGTTTTTGTTGCCCAGCTAGCTAGCCCAGAGGGGGGGTGAATGGGATACTAAAAAAATATTAAGTACTTGAAAACCTGATTACAAAAACAGTCACACAAACACACTTCGATGGTCGTTAGAGTTAGTGAGGATAAAACAATAAACACACAATAGGCAATCACACAACACAAGAAATTATCCTGATTCGGACCTCCTTTCCTTAGGAGTCCTACGTCCAGTCCCTGAGCAATTTCTCAGGATTTCACTACCAAGGGTATTGTCCCCCTTATGGACCCTTACACCCAACCGCAGCTGGTCTTCCTTTAACCTGAAGGGAATTACAACCCCCTGGATACCACACCAGGTCCTCCTTCAACAGGAAGGGAAACACACCCTAGATCCCACCAGGTCTTCCTTCTTACAGAAGGGAACAACCACAAGAAATGTGATCAAGAAGATGATGCCCCTAGATCAAGCTAATACAATGCAAGATCTGAAGCAAGGGACTAAGAGAAGATGATCTACAATCAAGGCTCACTCTCAGAACCAAAACAGCTCTCTCTCAGGATGTACAGGAAATGCAGAGAGCAGAAAGAGCTAATCTAATGGAGTGAAGCTTGGCTCAGTTCACAACTCGCAGAAGACTAGAGAAATAGCATTGTCTTTCTTGTTATTCTTCTTCTAGAGCTTCTATCTTCTATATATATGTTCATTTCAAATTCGAACGTTGAGAAGTTCGTTGTCTCTAAGCATTTGTTTACGTTAGACTGCTTGACACTTGGAAGCTTCCAGTCAACAGTCTGTTATCCATTTGTGCACGCAAAGAGATAGGATCTCCTCAGATGACCTTTGGCTTCAACATGGTCCAACGTTGTATGACGATATGTTGTCAGTGACCTGCACACATTTATGAGCTTAAACAGTAGACAGCTAAGCTGTCTCTGGTTGTCAGTCAACGTTAGAGCAAACATTCATCAAAATAGTAAAGCCATTTTGCAGTTACAAAAGATATTACCAGAGTAATACGAAAGTGGAAAATATTGTCTGCATGCATGCAGATATGTTCAGTCTTCATAAATGCACAACAGTCAGAAAGATATTCAGGAAGATATTTGACTTTTCAACGTAATTGGAAAACAAATCGTTGTTTTCTGTGAAGTCATTATTTGCATGACTTATGAAATCGTTGTACAAGACGTTGTGAAGTTATGAAGAAATCGATGCACAAACCGTTGTGTTTCTATGACGAAAACGATGTATAAATCATTATGATTCTATAAAGAAATCGATGTGCAAATCGTTATGATTATGCAAAGAAATCGATGTGCAAATCGTTATGATTCTGTAAAGAAATCGATATGTAAATCGTTATGATTCTGTAAAGAAATCGATGTGAAAATCATTATGATTCTTTAAAGGAAACGATGTACAAATCATTATGATTCTGTAAAGAAATCGATGTGAAAATCGTTATGATTCTTTAAGAAATCGTTACGGCGAGTAAGTCCTTGCGAGTTCTAAAGAAATCGTTATGATTACTTAAGAAATCGTTACGGCGAGCAAGTCGTTGCGAGTTCTAAAGAAATCGTTATGATTACTTAAGAAATCGTTGCGACAGGCAAGTCGTTACGAGCTTTAAAGAAATCGTTACGATGACTTATAGAATCGTTACAGGATCGACTTGTTTAAAACAACATGACTTTTCAATCTTACAAGGAAATCGTTAAAACACTTATGAAATTGTTATGGTATCAATTTCTTTGCATTCATAGACACTTAGAGAATCTTTATGAATGTAAGGAAATCGTTATAGTTACACAGAAATCGTTATGTACTTAGACAAAAAATTAATGCTATGAACTTACTTTGCTGTAGTACAAGAAATACTTACCCGTTTGTCTTGTTTTTCTTTGTTCTTGTTCCTGTGCTTAATTCTCATGAAAAATATGTTAGTAGACTTTGTAATTGTTTTGTTAATCACCAAAATAAATATGTAATTAATTTACATGGGAGCAGACTGATCATCAATCTCCCCCTTTTTGGTGATGACAAAACTTAACAAGATGCATGAATGATCTGAAATTATTCTAAGCATATTTTCATAAATAAAGCTTGAATGTAATTAACCTTTCAATGTATTTCAGAAGTGCTAAAATAATTCTCCCCTTTTTTTGTCATTAAGCAAAAAGATAAACTGAGACAAAGAAGAAAGAGATACACATTCAAGGATATTGTATTAAGGTTGAGAAGGTACAGGGAGATAGAAGAGAGGAGAAAGAAGAGAGGCATGGTGAGAGATAATTTCCCATGCCTTAATCTCTTGGTCTTCAAAAAGTTGAGTGAAGACACCAGGTGCTATAGAGAAAGAAGGACCCATGGAGGGGAGCAAGCGCTGAATGTACAGCTGCCGCTGGTCCTCCAAGAATACTGCATACTGATCCTTATCCATATAGAATCTGAAAAAAAGTACTCTGTCCAAAACTAGCACGCTGAAGGAATCTATCAAGAGTAATGGGATAGAAAAGCTGACGATCAAGTAGGGCCTTCTTCAAAGAAAAGTAAGCTGAGTATCTTGAAGCCCACAGAACATACAGTTCCTGAACTGGATTGATAGAGTTTAGATCCATGAAGGCTTCAGTAGATAAGCTTGGCTTTTCGGCCTTGAACAACGAACTATTGACTGCTTCCAGCTGGAGAGCAGATTGCTGATAGTGCTTTTCCCAGTCTGTGGGAGAAAGCCTTTCACACTCAGAGATTAAAGGAGCGAGAACTTCAGAGGAGATATGTCCAAGATGATATTCTCTGAAGATGAATCTCTGAAAGAAGGGAGCCTACCTTGCTTGGCCTGCAGTCTGCCCAATATTCTAGCAAACCGCTCAAAAGCATGAGAGCCAGCAGCGGAATCAAATACCAGGGAGTGTAGCTTGGGGAGGAACACAGTTGTAGACATTTGAGAGAGGTGAAATCTACTTGAAAAGAACAATTCACAGGGTGCTCTGTCCGAAGGAGAGCAAGAGCATCATGAAACTGACCAAACTGCACCTCAGGAATCTTATTCAGATAGCAGTAATCATTGTAGAGCTGAAAGTGCCTTGCTATCCTGATTTCTTTAAGGATGAACTGACCCCAGACAATTTGATGGTGAGAAACAAACCACTCAGAGAGAGAGAGAGTGGGTAATCTCGACTAGAAATGCTGTCATCCCTGGCCTGGAGGTATTTAGTGTAGAGAGTCTTGTGCCCTTTGGCCCACTGGTCTTCAGACTTACACTCAGCCAGTTGAAAGATTTTGGATTGATTGGCTTTGGACAAGTGGCAATAGGGAAGAACAATGGTGAGGTGATCAGTGAGGTTCAAAAATGGAATGCCAAAAATGGTGAAGAGAATGCATTTCTGCAGATATTCTCGATAGATTGGTCTCCTATCAATTTCAGCAGTGAGGGAGAACCAAAGAGGAGGGAATTTGGGTGTAGAAGGTACAGAGAGAGAGGTGGAGAATTTCCTCTTCTTCTAAGGAGGACTGGAAGAGACAGTCCTGTGGACATGAGTGCAACCTCCAGAATTTTGGTGAGAGTTGATCGTTCAAACTCATCCTCAAGTTGAGTGAGAAATGCGCTGCCAAGCTATGGATTTTGAGGGATGAAGGTTATGGAAGTAGGTGGAGTAGAAGGATAAAGAAGTGATTTGGAATTGAAAGAGGAAGAAAGTTTTGAGGTAGAATGACTAGATGAAGAGGAGGCTCCAGCTGATGAGGAGGCTGGAGGATTTTCAATAATAGGAGGAGGAGGAATGATTTGGGAAGAAGAAGGAGAGAAGGAAGATTGAGATGGAAATGGTGTTGGTGAGGAAATGGTTCTAGGTTGTGGTTGTTTGAAGGGTTGAGGAGCTGGTGGAGCAGTTGAAGATGAAGGTGGAGAAAGAGGGGCTGGAGTTAGGATGGGTGAAGGAACAGGGGGCTCAGGTGCAACATCCGCTTCCACTGTAGGAGACTGCTCAAACCTCACTGGCCCTGCTGGCCCAGACCCTTCTTCAGGTGGCCCTGATGGCCCAGACACCTGTTCTGCTGGCCTTGATGGCCCAGACTCCACAGCTGCTTCTTGTACCACCACTGATGGCCCTGATGGCCCTACCATTTGCTCAGCAGACCCTGATGGCCTAGAAACACCTGCTTCACTTCTCTGAGCAGTAGGAGGTGGAGAAAGAGGAGCTTGGGCTCCAACTACCTTCAAAATCTCAGAAAGCATGGACTTCATGCTTCCCATCTCCTTATTGAACCACCTTACTGCATTTTTTACTTGAGACATCTCCTTTGTGGCTGAGGTCTGATTAATGGAAATTGTGTTGACCTCTGATTGTACTGAGCTCAGAACCTTAGCTTGATCATCTAACCGTTTAAGCAAGGGCTTCGGGTTCTCCCTTAGCTGCTTCTTCGGTCTTCTACGGGCAATTCTTTTCAGCTTTCGCCCAGGCCCTTTAGTGGGCTCACCAGTTTCAACATTTTCACTGTTTACACCTTCCTGCATGGGGACATCTTCAGAATACTCCCCCTGAGGTACTACAGGAGCATCTCCTTGCTCCCCCTGAGTCTGTGCTGCCTCAGCTTCCACTGATTGCTCCCTTTGAACAGGAGCATCCTCCAAAACAATTTCTTCAGTGTGGCCTGATGCCACAGCTTCTGCTTCTGGAATCACATTGACTACTGGATCCCTTGAAGAACTCTGAAGGAATACCAGTACATTTCGGAGAATTGGAGCAACTCGGGAGGATGGAGCAACTTCCTCAACATTGTGCCCAACTGGCTCAATATTCTCTGGAGGAATGTCCTCTATTCTGCTGGATCCTGCTACTGCTGCTTCTTTGGATGGCACTTCTGCTGCTGCTTCTGCCGGTGATTCTGTAACGTCGCGTGCTTTTCAGATCCATGCGGATCATGTGTGTAATGGTTGTGATGGCCGTTGTGAGGCCAGTGTGAGTTGGTGGTGTGGAATGTGTGGTTTGGATGTGTGGTTTGTTTAGGTGAGGAGCAGGTTTGGTCCTGAAATGAAATAGGACCTGCTGTAGTTGAGTTGGAGTTGGCGGCCAGGGGGGGCGTTGACTTGTTGGCGTCCAGGTAGGGTGCCGTTGACTGCATGAACTTGGCGGCATAAGATGTGGACGTTGATGGTGGCGATTGCCCTAGGCGGCAGAGGGGTTGACGCCAACCTGTGAATTCTGCAGGTTATAGGGTCACCCGAGAGCAGGTTCTCCACCTGGTTCTCTCTTCCCCTTGCCCCAGCTTCACGCCCCTGCATCCCTAAAGCTTCCAACAGGTACAGGAGAGTGGTTGGAGGATCGTGGGACGTGTGGCGTTGCCGAATCGGGTGAGAAAATGCCGTGGCGTGGTGCAATTCCCGTGGGAGCTCGCGGAGGGTTCGGTGTGAACCGAGAGATTTCAGGAGGTTTGAGCGTGTTCTGAGGTAGGGAATGACCCTTGTAATTTCTATAGGTCGTGATAATGAAATTAGATAACATGAATCTGCATGAAAATGGTGATTTCGGGTCATGGTATCCATGCGGGGGATAATGGGTGGTTTGATGAATTCAGGTGGTAAAGCATGTTGTTATAGTTTAATTATAGTGCAT
Source organism: Colocasia esculenta (assembly GCA_014218235.1). NCBI lineage: Eukaryota > Viridiplantae > Streptophyta > Magnoliopsida > Alismatales > Araceae > Colocasia > Colocasia esculenta. Next base: position 141,968,674 of record CM024760.1, on the reverse strand, counting down.
GGATGTTAGAAGAACCAATTCTGTATATTTTTCCATTGTTTTAATGATTGTAAAACATGTAGAATCGGTTTAGGGTTTCTGCAGGAATAGAGGCTGAAGATATTGGCGTCAACATTGTTTGTCGCCAAGATCATCAGCTGGGATACAGACGACCATATCCCTTGCCGTCTATCTTCCATAAGTGGCAGCTGATATTGCAGCTAACCTGTGTATAAGCAGAAATGACTAATTATGGTATTTATCAATAAAGAGTGGTGCGTTGGCACCTGAGGTGCACTGAGTGCACGTGGTTTCTATATTTAGCATACGGGGTATGCAGTTAGTTACTCACTTCGAGGCTGCGTGTTGTTCACACGAGTCCAGTTGGGTTCACGTGTAATGGACCGTTGTTACTTGAGGTTTACGTGAGGTTTCACGTGGTTTGTGTGTGATGTGCACGTGGTTTTGTGTACGTGGCGAGTAGTACGACGCCTACCATGGTTACCTCTCCAGTTGGGTGCCCCAGGTTCTTTGTGAGCCAGGCTGTTAGCTCGGGGCTTTGTCCCGGTACTTGTGTTGTACCGTCGAGGTCTGTGTCGTCTGACCTGGACACCCTCACTCCTGTGTTTGAGTTGTACGTCCGGCTGAGGGAAAGACGACAGTGGGACAGTGACACTTGTGTTTGTCTTTAGTCACTTGTAGAGCGCTCGTAGTTGGGGGTACGAACACCAGTAGACGTACTGGACCCCAGCTAGTCCTTTTCCAGTGCCTCACTCTAGAGAGTTCCGGGCCAAGATCTCTAGAGGTGCCAGGCATGGGCCTGTGACCGTGTGGTCCGCAGGTGGTGGTGTTTAGTTGGTCTCCACAGTTTCTTGACCTTTTCACGTGGAGCGGCAGCTGGACCTTTCGTTCTTGGCTGTGAGACTGAGAGGTAGACCTGTGTTAGCTTGTCCGAGTCAATTTCTGGTGTCGCGAACCAGTTCACGTGGCTCGTGTTTGGCTGTCTCTACTTTAGCTTGTACACCTGTACTGATTTTCCGTTTAATTATTACAGTTGTTTTTCGTAGTCGGCAGACAGTGAGTACTTTTATAGCTTTTATATCCTGCTTAGCTGTTCTATAAATTGTTGGTACTGTTTATTGCTTTGTGCCTGTGGTTTTTGGTTTGCTCGGTTTTGGGGGAGTTCCCTACTGAGCCAGTGACTAGCGAGGCTCACCCCTACCCCCACAGGTGAGAGCGAGGAGGACGTTTCACGACCATCATCCAGTTCAGAGCTGCGTCATAGGGGTGCAGGGTCGGTACCTCCAGCTGTGTAGTAGCAGCTCCAGCAGTGTAGTGTAGTTAGTTGTTTAGTTTCTTCAGTTGTACCTCGGGGTATGCCCCAGGCTCTTGTACTTCTTTTCAGTTTTGTGGAAATATGGCTATGTAACTTGCGATATATATAAAAATGTGGTGTGTTCCTTTGTGTTTACACGGACTGTGGTTTGGTATCCCTTGCGAGGCTTCGGCCCGTTCACGGGAGGCGGACTCGGATCAAGTACGTTATCGGTTTAACGGGCTTGCCGAGGCGTTCCGCCACAGTTGGTATCAGAGCAAGGTCCGTGTTAATATAAAGAAACTAGAAAGATACATAGCCTTATTTTGGTCTTTGGACACTGCTGGTAGGGACTCTGGTTTTTGATAATTTGTTGTTTTGATTTTTTGTTTGGTGTTTTGTTTATGTAGAAATTTCTGGAATGGCTGATAGAAGAGATTGGGGTGGTGGAGGAGATGATCCGGAGGAAAGTACTCAGCGTATGATTGAGAGGATTTGGGAAAGCCTCACAGATATTCGGGCGAGGATGGATCAGCAGGCGTCGATACCACCGGTTGCAGTGCCACCTGGGGATGGAGAGACTGTACCTATTGCTCCAGTCCCGCCAAGAGTAGAGGTGCCTTTTGCAGCACCTGTGCCACCACCACCAGTGCTATTAGCAGAGGAACCAGTGATGCAGGTTGAAAAGTTTCTGAGATTGCAGCCGCCTACTTATTCAGGAGGGCCGAATCTAGATACAGTAGAGCACTGGGTTCATGAGATCGAAAGAGTTTTTACAACTATGAGGTGTCCGGCAGCAGATAAAGTTGTGTTAGTTGCTTATCAGTTGAGAGGTTTTACATTAGAATGGTGGCGACTGAAGATGCAGACCACCTTTGCAGGCAGGACAGAAGAGGCTATTACTTGGTCGGAATTTCTCGATGTATTTAACGATACATTCTTTCCGATTCAAGTGCAGCAAGTGAAAAGAGAGCAGTTTCGGATGCTCCAGCAAGGTAACTCTTCAGTTTTAGAGTACCAGATGAGGTTTATGACACTTAGCCGTTATGCACCTTATGTAGTTTCAGATAATAATATGATGGTTGAGTATTTTATTAGAGGTTTGAGAGTGGAGTTGCAGGATGCAATAGTACCTCTCATGTGCAAGACAGTGGAAGAAGCAGCCCAGAGAGCAGCTACATTGGAGAGGTCTATTCGGACTCGTCAGGTGGGTGAGTCAGGCTCAGGTAGTTTCCGGCTACCGCAGCAGTCAGTGGGTGCAAGCAAGGGTAAGGCACTAACAGGACCTTCTTCATCAGGCTTTGGGAAATGGGGTCAGAAATTAAAGCAAGCATTTAAAGGCAAAGGAAGAGGATGGGGAGGTCGTCAGCAATTTCAGCAAGGCCGAGGTAGGCCTGAGGTGGAGGAGTCGCAGCAGAGTACTGCCAGGCAGCCTATTACTCCACCAGGATATAGATGCTATAATTGTAATCAGCGGGGGCATTTGATTCGCAATTGCCCCTATCCAAGAGAATATGGGTATGGAAGAGGTGTGCAGCAGCAGCAGCAGCCTCAGCAGTTTCAGCAGCCACAGGCAGGTCGTGGCAGAGGAGCACCGCAGCAGCGAGGAAGAGGCCAGGTTATGGCTATCACCCGAGCCCAGACAGAGGCATCGAATATGATAGAAGGTACTTTACCTCTTTATAATTATTCAGTAATAGTCTTATTTGATTCGGGTGCCTCTCATTCTTTCATTTCTGAAGAATTTCTGGATTGTATAGCTCATCCTTTAGAGGAGAAATCTTGTGAGTTAGTAGTGGAGGTTCCTTCGGGTGAGTTCCTACTCACTTCAAGCTATGTAGATGAAGCTCCTGTTATGATTGAAGGGAACCAGATGCCGGGTCGGTTATATGCCCTGCAGTTGTCAGATTATGATATTATTTTGGGTATGGATTGGCTTGAGATGTATGGAGCAATGTTAGATTGCAGAAAGAAAAGGATTAGGTTTTGTCATCCTAATAGTGCAGTATTTGAATATCAAGGTATGCCTTTTTATACCTCTAAGTTTCTAATTTCTGCAATTAAAGCGAAAAAGTTGATAAATGCTAGATGTGTGGCTTATCTAGCCTCGGTAAGTCTGGTAGAAGCTAGTCAGCCAGTGGAAGCAGTTCCCGTGGTTAGGGAATTTGCTGATGTTTTTCCTGAGGATTTGCCTGGTTTAGCTCCACATAGAGAGGTGGACTTTACCATTGAGTTGCTGCCAGGTACCATGCCGATTTCTAAAGCTCCATATCGGATGGCACCAGCAGAACTTAAAGAATTGAAAAAGTAGTTAGAAGAATTGTTGCAAAAAGGGTTCATTAGACCGAGTCATTCCCCGTGGGGAGCGCCGGTTTTATTTGTGAAAAAGAAAGATGGAAGCTTTCGGATGTGTATTGATTATAGAAAGTTGAATGATGTGACCATTAAGAATAAGTACCCGTTCTCGAGGATAGATGATCTGTTTGATCAGTTGCAATCAGCAAAGGTATTTTCTAAAATTGATTTGAGGTACGGGTACCATCAGTTGAGAATCAAAGAGGAGGATATAGATAAGACAGTTTCAGAACTAGATATGGTCACTTCGAATTTGTGGTTATGCCATTTGGGTTGACTAATGCTCCTGCAGGTTTTATGGATCTGATGAATAGAATTTTTCATCCATATTTAAACCAATTCATTGTGGTCTTTATTGATGATATTCTAATTTATTCAGCATCTGAAGAGGAGCATGCAACTCATTTGAGGTTTACCCTGCAGTTGTTAAGGGATAACCAGTTGTTTGCTAAATTCAATAAGTGTGAATTTTGGATTGAATATTTAAAGGATTATGATTTCAGTTTGGCTTACCATCCGGGTAAGGCCAATGTTGTAGTAGATGCCTTGAGCAGAAAGGCATATGTAAGTTTGATGATGATTAAAGAATGGAAGTTGTATGAAGAGGTAGTGGAGAACTCCTTGTATGTGCCCAGTAGTCAGCGACGGGCAGTACTAGCTGCTAGTGCTGTAGAGCCGTCTTTGTATTGGCAAATTATTGAGGCTCAGAGAGCAGATACAAGTTTAGCTAAAATTGTGAAAATGGAAGGAGTTACCATTGATGATAATTGTGTGGTCAGGCTCAGGGGCAGGTTGTTTGTTCCAGCTGAAAGAGAGGTGAAGCAGCAAGTGTTGGAAGAGGCTCATAAATCTAGGTACGCTATCCATCCGAGTAGTACTAAAATGTACCATGATTTGAGAAAGCATTTCTGGTGGCCTCATATGAAGAAAGAGATAGTAGAGTTTGTTGCAAGATGTGCTATCTGTCAGCAGATTAAAGCAGAGCATCAAAAGCCTAGAGGTTTATTGCAACCGTTACCCATTCCGCAGTGGAAATGGGATGATATTGCTATGGACTTTGTGGCAGGTTTACCAAGATCGAGTTCCGGGCATAATGGAATATGGATATTTGTTGACAGATTAACCAAAGTGTGCAGATTAGTGGCAGTAAGTATGTCTTGGACAGTGGACAGATTAGCAAATATTTATGTTGAAAGAATTGTTCCACTGCATGGTATTCCGAAGACTATTGTGTCTAATAGAGATCCAAGATTTACTTCTAGTTTTTGGAGAAGCCTGCAAAGAGTAATTGGTACTCAGCTGAGATATAGCTCCGCGTATCATCCCCAAACAGATGGTCAGACAGAAAGAACTATCCAGACGATTGAAGATATGTTGCGGGCTTGTTGTTTAGTTTGGGGAGGTAGCTGGGAGCATCATTTGGGAATGGTTGAGTTTGCCTATAATAATAGTTGTCATACCAGTCTTGGGATGGCACCGTATGAAGCTTTATATGGAAGGCCATGTAGAACCCCATTGAACTGGCATGAAGTAGGAGAAAGGCAATTAGTGGGTCCTGAATTGATTCAGCAAACCACAGAAATAGTGAAGCTTATTAAAGAAAAATTACAGGCAGCTCAAAGCAGGCAAAAGAGTTATGCAGATATCCGGAGGAGACCACTTCAATTTGAAGTGGGAGATTTTGTTTTCTTGAGAGTTTCCCCAAGTAAAGGTATTATGAGGTTTGGCAAGACCGGGAAGTTGAGCCCGAGATATGTGGGACCCTTTCAAGTGCTAGAAAGGATTGGGGAAACAGCTTATAGGCTGGATTTGCCAGCAGATTTTGCGGATGTTCATGATATATTTCATGTCTCTATGTTGAGAAAGTGCATTGAAGATCCAGCTCAAATAATCAGATATCAAGGTGGTGACCTGAGGCCGGATATGACTATGCCAGAGTATCCGGTGCAGATCACAGATCGAAAGATAAAGAAGCGGAGAAATAAAGAAATTGAGCTAGTTAAAGTGAGATGGGAAAATAGGTTGGGTGGTGAGGATACCTGGGAGTTAGCCGAGGAGATGGCTAAAGGGTATCCCTATCTGTTTGAATAAGCCTTTGTATTTTCTTTTTAGATGATAGTGCTTGTAAAGGTGTGTATGTTTAAGTTGTTTAACTTTGAATTGTGTTATGAATTTCGAGGTCAAAATTTTCTTTTTAGATGATAGTAATGTAACATCGCGTGCTTTTCGGATCCATGCGGATCATGTGTGTAATGGTTGTGATGGCCGTTGTGAGGCCAGTGTGAGTTGGTGGTGTGGAATGTGTGGTTTAGATGTGTGGTTTGTTCAGGTGAGGAGCAGGTTTGGTCCTGAAATGAAATAGGACCTGTTGCAGTTGAGTTGGAGTTAGCGGCCAGGGGTGGCCGTTGACTTGTTGGCGTCTAGGTAGGGTGCCATTGACTGCATGAACTTGGCGGCATAAGATGTGGACGTTGATGGTGGCGGTTCCCCTAGGCGGTAGAGGGGTTGACGCCAACCTGTGAATTCTGCAGGTTATAGGGTCACCCGAGAGCAAGTTCTCCACCCGGTTCTCTCTTCCCCTTGCCCCAGCTTCATGCCCTTGCATCCCTAAAGCTTCCAACAGGTATAGGAGAGTGGTTGGAGGATCGTGGGACGTGTGGCGTTGCCGAATCGCACGAGGAAACGCCGTGGCGTGGTGCAATTCCCGTGGGAGCTCGCGGAGGGTTCGGTGTGAACCGGGAGATTTCGAGAGGTTTGAGCGTGTTCTGAGGTAGGGAATGACCCTTGTAATTTCTATAGGTTGTGATAATGAAATTAGATAACATGAATCTGCATGAAAATGGTGATTTCGGGTCATGGTATCCATGCGGGGGATAATGGGTGGTTTGATGAATTCAGGTGGTAAAGCATGTTGTTATAGTTTAATTATAGTGCATGGATGTTAGAAGAACCAATTCTATATGTTTTTCCGTTGTTTTAACGGTTGTAAAACCAGTAGAATCGGTTTAGGGTTTCTGCAGGAATAGATGCTGAAGATATTGGCGTCAACATTGTTTGTCGCCAAGATCATCAGCTAGGATACAGACGGCCATATCCCTTGTCGTCTATCTTCCATAAGCGGCAGTCGATGTTGCCGCTAACCTGTGTATAAGAAGAAATGACTAATTATGGTATTTATCGATAAAGAGTGGTGCGTTGGCACCTGAGGTGCACTGAGTGCACGTGGTTTCTGTATTTAGCATACAGGGTATGCAATTAGTTACTCACTTCGAGGCTGCGTGTTGTTCACACGAGTCCAGTTGGGTTCACGTGTAATGGACCGTTGTTACTTGAGGTTTACGTGAGGTTTCACGTGGTTTGTGTGTGATGTGCACGTGGTTTTGTGTACGTGGCGAGTAGTACGACGCCTACCGTGGTTACCTCTCCAGTTGGGTGCCCCAGGTTCTTTGTGAGCCAGGCTGTTAGCTCGGGGCTTTGTCCCGGTACTTGTGTTGTACCGTCGAGGTCTGTGTCGTCTGACCTGGACACCCTCACTCATGTGTTTGAGTTGTACGTCCGGCTGAGGGAAAGACAGCAGTGTGACAGTGACACTTGTGTTTGTCTTTAGTCACTTGTAGAGCGCTCGTAGTTGGGGGTACGGACACCAGTAGACGTACTGGACCCCAGCTAGTCCTTTTCCAGTGCCTCACTCTAGAGAGTTCTGGGCCAGGATCTCTAGAGGTGCCAGGCATGGGCCTGTGACCGTGTGGTCCGCAGGTGGTGGTGTTTAGTTGGTCTCCACAGTTGCTTGACCTTTTCACGTGGAGCGGTAGCTGGACCTTTCGTTCTTGGCTGCGAGATTGAGAGGTAGACATGTGTTAGCTTGTCCGAGTCAGTTTCTGGTGTCGCGAACCAATTCACGTGGCTCGTGTTTGGCTGTCTCTACTTTAGCTTGTACACCTGTACTGATTTTCCGTTTAATTATTACAGTTGTTTTTCGTAGTCGGCAGACGGTGAGTACTTTTACAGCTTTTATATCCTGCTTAGCTGTTCTATAAATTGTTGGTACTGTTTATTGCTTTGTGCCTGTGGTTTTTGGTTTTCTCGATTTTGGAAGAGTTCCCTACTGAGCCAGTGACTAGCGAGGCTCACCCCTACCCCCACAGGTGAGAGCGAGGAGGACGTTTCACGACCGTCGTCCAGTTCAGAGCCGCGTCGTAGCGGTGCAGGGTCGGTACCTCCAGCTGTGTAGTAGCAGCTCTAGTAGTGTAGTGTAGTTAGTTGTTTATTTTCTTCAGTTGTACCTCAGGATATACCACAGGCTCTTGTACTTCTTTTCAGTTTTGTGGAAATATGGCTATGTAACTTGCGATATATATATAAAATGTGGTGTGTTCCTTTGTGTTTACACGGACTGTGGTTTGGTATCCCTTGCGAGGCTTCGGCCCGTTCGCGGGAGGCGGACTCGGATCAAGTACGTTATCGGTTTAACGGGCTTGGCCGAGGTGTTCCGCCACAGCTTCTGCCTGAACAGATTCTTCTTGTGCCACTGGAACATCCATTGCTGCTGACTCTGCTGGCTCTTGTTCTGCTTCTGCTACTGCTTCCTGGCCTTCTTGGGCTTCTCCAATAATGGCTTCACCCTCAGCCACTGAGGTCTTTGACCATACTCCATTGACCACGGAGAAACCACTTTTTCTCAAATTTCTGGACCGGATTGCTTGGCCCATTTTCTCAGATACATCACCCACTGTACTTATGTCAATGTGCTTGAAAATCTTGGTCAGAAGATAAGCATACGGTAGGGATACATTCAATTTACTCTTGGTGTCCCATACCTGAGCACTGGCAAATTTCATCCTTTCAATCATAATCTCTGCTGTGTTGATTTCTTGATTCTGGATGGCCCAGAACATCAAATCCGAGTCTGCCCTAGTGCAGGTTGAAAACGTAGCACTCCTCGGAGTCACAATCTGACAAACTATGAAGTGCAGGAGGCGGTTGAACGCATTCATCTGATTTATATCTAGCTTATCATCCTTCAGTTTGAACTCAGGACCAACTATCCCTAGTCCTTTCGCCTGAATGTCCACAGTATGGATTCCACTGTGTCCGAGGTCGTCACATCAAACAGAGTCTTCAATAGATCATGTGAGACCCTAATCTGGGTTCCCTTAACCATGGAGGTCAAGGTCCCGTCTGCTTCTGACTTCAGACACACGTAAAAGGCTTTTACCAGGTCCGAAAAACTTACTTCAGAGATGGTAGCGATCATTGTCCACTTCAATCTGTCCAGAGCTTCTACAAAACTGCTCATGCCGTTCTTCCTCAGGTCGGCCACATCCACTGCCTTGTGACCACACAGCTTCGTCTTCACGGTTGAGAACCTTGCCTGTTGCTCTGCGGAGAGAAACTCAGCCCTGTAGCCCCCAACACTGCTGGATGCACCAGAAGAGGCCATGGTTTTGGATGGGAGGAGTTTCTGACGGATTGAGATGAAGAGGAATGTGAAATCCCTCAAGAAATTTCTAGCGGGAAGAGGTTTGAAGCTAGAATGATTCAAAGAGCTGATGCCGGAGTCGTTAGGGTATCGGCTCAGGCAAGTGAATGAGAGAGAGAGATAAAATGTGGGAGATGAATCGTTCTCACATAGATTTTGGGATATACATAATAAAGAAAAGTGGCTTTTAGGAAATCGGAGGTGTCATAATGGCAGAAAATGACAAAACAATAGGTTCGACGGCAGTAAAAACCTTTTAAAATAGCGAACCGTCAAGGATATTTACACAAAGGAGACGATTGAAATCTTTTGCTTAATTCAAGAGGGATAAATGATTTGAACTCTGAAATTTAATATTTCAGTCTTAAACAGATAATTCTTTCACAATTTACACATGCCTAATTCCCTTCTAAGAGAAGTAAATCTCTCTTCGGGTATGGCCTTTGTGAAGATATCTGCTAACTGATTATTTGTATCAATAAATGAAATTTCTATATTGCCATTAGCTACATGATCACGAATAAAATGGTATCTAACCTCAATGAGTTTTGTCCTTGAATGCTGTACTGGATTCTTGGTTAAATTAATGGCACTGGTGTTGTCGCACAGCAAGGGAATGGTCTTGATCTTGAGTCCATAATCCTCAATTTGTTGCTTAATCCATAAGAGTTGTGTGCAACAACTTCCAGCAACTACGTACTCAGCTTCAGCTGTAGACAGCGCTACTGAATTTTGCTTCTTTGAGGACCATGAGATCAGACATCCTGCAAGGAATTGACAACAACCACTGGTGCTTTTTCTATCTATCTTACATCCAGCGTAGTCAGCATCAGAGTATCCTACTAGATTGATTTCACATGATTTTGGATACCACAAACCTAAGTCATGAGTTCTAGCTAAATATCTAAATATTCTTTTGACAAAAATTAAATGAGACTTTCTAGGGTCTGCTTGATATCTAGCGCACATGCATACACTAAACATAATATCAGGTCTACTTGCTGTTAGATAAAGCAATGAGCCTATCATACCTCTGTAGATCTTTTGATCTACTTTCTTACCATCTTGATTACTGTCCATTCTTGTAGATGTACTCAACGGTGTTGACAGTGGCTTTGCTCCTTCAAATCCAAATTTCTTTAAAAGTTCCTTGATGTATTTGGCTTGACAGATGTGGGTGCCATCCTTTCCTTGCTTGATTTACAATCCAAGGAAGTAGTTTAGCTCTCCCATCATGCTCATCTCGAATTCTCCCTGCATAAGCTTTTCAAAGTACTTGCAAAGAGATTCATCAGTAGACCCAAAAATTATGTCATCTACATAAATTTGTACAAGTAGTATATGTTTGACCTTGGACTTGATAAATAGTGTACTATCTACTTGACCTCTCATGAAACCATGGTCTAACAGAAAAGAGCTAAGCCTTTCATACCAGGCTCTAGGTGCTTGTTTTAAACCATATGATGCTTTGTGTAATTTGAAAACGTGATCCGGAAAATCAGTATCATCAAAACCTGGAGGTTGTTCTACATAGACTTCCTCCTTAATAAAACCATTCAAAAATGCAGACTTAACATCCATTTGAAATAATTTCAAATCTAATGCGGATGCATATGCAAGCAGAATTCTAATAGCCTCAAGTCTAGCTACAGGTGCATAGGTTTCATCGAAATCTATGCCTTCCTCTTGTGAATAGTCTTGAGCTACCAATCTGGCCTTGTTTCTTAGGATCACACCAGTTTCATCTAGTTTGTTTCTGAACACCCATTTGGTGCCAATCACGGGATGATCTAATGGTCTAGGAACAAGTGACCATACTTGGTTTCTCTTGAACTGATTAAGTTCATCTTGCATGGCTATAATCTAAGATTCATCAGTAAGAGCTTCATTGACTATCCTAGGCTCTATTTGAGAAACAAATGCTAGATAATCACAAGGGATTACATTACCTCTTGTTCTTACCCCTACAGATGGATCACCAATGATGTTCTCAGGTGGGTGATCTTTCTTGTGTCTCCACTCCTTTGGAAGATTTTCATGTTCGATATCCTTCTCTTGCATGTCTTCCAGAGGTGGATCTTTCTTGTCCTCAAATGATGTATTCTTTAACTTTTCGGACAGTTCATCTGCATCATTATCATTATTTTCTTCCTTTTTCAAGGAGGGGTTAGTCTCATCAAAGATAATGTGCACAGTTTGTTCAATCAATAGTGTACGTTTATTAAATGCTCTGTAGCCTTTAGGTTTAGAAGCACACCCCATGAAGATGCCTTCATCTGACTTGGCATCTAACTTACCAATATCTCTTTTGCCGTTGTTGTGAATAAAACATGGACATCCAAAAGTTCTGAAGTGACTGATCTTCGGCTTTTCCCTTTATATAACTCATATGTTGTTTTCTTCAGTATGGGCCTGATCATTACTCTATTTATGATGTAGCTTGCTGTGTGCACTGCTTCAGCCCAAAAATACCTTGGTAAATCATATTCTGACAGCATGGTTCTTGCCATGTCCAAAAGAGTTCTATTCTTTCTTTCAGCAACTCCATTTTGTTGAGGTGTCCTTGGTGCTGAGAAGTTGTGCTCTATCCCTTGATCATCACAGAATCTTGCTAACTTCTCATTCTGGAACTCTCCTCCATGATCTGATAGAATTCCAACAATGCAATATCTCTTATCTTTCTGTACCTTTCTGCTGAAGCTCACAAAGCTATCAAAGGTATCATCTTTATGCTCCAAGAATGAGACCTATGTGTATCTGGAATAATCATCTACTATGACGAATCCAAAATTCTTTCCTCCAAGACTTGTGGTCCTCATTGGCCCAAATAGGTCCATATGAAGGAGCTCTAAGGGTTTAGAGGTAGTTACCACAGTCTTTGACTTGAAAGAGCTTTTAGCATGTTTTCCTTTAGCACATGGTCTGCAAACTCCATCCATTCTGGTGCTGACTTTTGGCAGACCTTCCACCAGGCCTTTCTTGAATAGCTTCCTTATGCCATCCAAACTGCAGTGGCCCAATCTTCTGTGCCACAGCTCAGTAGACTGTTCTTTGCTAGAGTTAAACAGATATCTTACTCCTTTAGTTCTTCAAGATATAGTACGTACAAGTTCTTTTCTCTGTTTGCTTCAAAGATGACTGCTCCATCCTTCATGATACTGCACTTGGATTCTTGGAATCTGATTTGATGTCCTTTGTCACACAACTGGCTAATACTGATAAGGTTGTGCTTTAATCCTTTAACGCATAGCACATCATCAATTACTATTTTTCCTTTGCTGTTTACTGAACCACTACCAATGACAGTCCCTTTTCCATTGTCTCCATAGGTGACTATTCCTTCTTCAGCTTTGAGGTGAGAGAACAACTTTTTATTCCCTGACATATGCCTTGAGCACCCACTGTCTAAATACCATTTGGATGCTCGAAGGTTCTCCTGAAATAAAAACATCAAGCTTTAGGTACCCAAGTTCTTTTGGGTCCTGGTTGGTTAGTAACAGTATTTTCTCCTTTTATTATCCATTTTTTATGTCTAGTTGGACAAGTTTTCTTACTGTGACCTAGTTTGTTACAGTGACTGCAGCATGTAGTTTTAGTTACTTTTTCAAAATATTTAACATTTACTTTATACCTTGTGTCTTGTTCAGATACAAACTTTGGAGTTGGATATGTTTTAGGGTATACTATTGTGTCTTCATTATCTGGGGGTGTATAACCTATCCTATGCTTCTTTTTACCTGACCGTCTAGCACCTTTCAATATTAAGTTTGTTTTACCATTAGTAAATTTTTATAATGTGCTGGATAGTTTTTCATTTTCTTCGGTTAATCTCTTAATTTCTGTTTTTAGTTCATCTGAACTCTCTTGTTTTTCTAGCTTAACTATTTGTTTATTCTTGCCTTTTAAATCTTCACACAGCAACTCATTTCTTCTTTTAAGTTCATTAACTTGCTTCTCTAATTGTTCATTTTCTGATTTTAAATCTGAGTTAGTATTTTCTAAGCAAGCGACATTTTTCTTACTAGCTTTTAGTAGTTTATAAACTTCCTTATATTGATTATAAAGTTCGTTGAATGCTTCTTTTAGATTATCAGAATCTGAATCATTGCATGAATCAAAGGATGAATCAGAAGTTACCTTTTCATCTATGTTGGCCATGAAAGCTAGATTGGCTTCTTCTTCTTCACTGCTTGAGTTTGACTTGCTGTCTGAGTCACTGCTGTTGTCCCAAGCAGCTGCCATGGCTTTCTTCTTATATTTTTTGAATTTTCTTGAACTGTCCTTCTTCCTGAACTCGGATTTCTTTAGCTTGGGACACTCTGCCTTGAGGTGTCCTGGTTTCTTACACTCGTAGCAGATGGGCTCAGCTTTCTTAAAGTCTTTTCCTTCTGGCTTCTTAAGCTCCTTGTTCTTGAAGTATTTTCTACCAGGCTGAAACCTTTTATTTTTGGCCAGAATTCTCTAAAGTCTTCTAGACAACATAGCTTCTTCGTCTTCACTGTCTTTACCACTGGCTTCATCTTCAGATTGTTCCTCAAAGTTGTCTTCTACTGCTTTGAGAGCGTTGGTGTGCTTCTTTCTACTTGAGGACTCTCCTAACCTTTCCATGTTGATCTCATGGGCCATAAGGGACCCAATGAGCTTTTCCAAAGACATTAGTTTCAGATCGTTTGCTTCCTCTATTGCTGTTACCTTAGGGGTCCAAGAGGATGGAAGAGATCTGAGAATTTTTCTGACCATGTCTCCATTCTCATACTTCTTCCCAAGACCAGCTAACCCATTTGTTACATCTGTGAATCTGCTGAACATCTGGGTTATTGATTCGCTTGGCTGCATTTGGAACCTCTCATATTGAGTTACCAGAATGTCTATTCTGGTTTCTTTAACTTTGTCCGTGCCTTCATAAGTGATTCTTAGTTTCTCCCGCATCTCCATTGCGGATTTGTAGGCAGACACATGGTTGAACTCCTTTTTACTGAGAGCACAACACAGTATGCTCTTGGCTTTACAGTTGAGAGAGATCTTCTTTTTGTCGTCGTATGTTCATTTATCCTTTGTATTTAGGATAATGTAATCACCTTCTTTTACGATTAACCAGATTTGAAAATCGAAACCTTGCAGGAAATATTCCATCCTGGTCTTCCAATATGTGTAATCTTCACCGTCAAAGAGAGGGGGTCAGTTTACGGACTGACCTTCTATGTTTCCTTGGGCTGCCATGGATCTTCAATCTTCAGATCGTTGGATCTTCTTCTTTGTTGAAGAGACTCGCTCTGATACCACTTGTTGCCCAGCTAGCTAGCCCAGAGGGGGGTGAATGAGATACTTAAAAAATATTAAGTACTTGAAAACCTGATTACAAAAATAGTCACACAAACACACTTCGATGGTCGTTAGAGTTAGTGAGGATAAAACAATAAACACACAATAGGCAATCACACAACACAAGAAATTATCTTGGTTCGGACCTCCTTTCCTTAGGAGTCCTACGTCCAGTCCCTGAGCAATTTCTCAGGATTTCACTACCAAGGGTACTGTCCCCCTTATGGACCCTTACACCCAACCGCAGCTGGTCTTCCTTCAACCTGAAGGGAATTACAACCCCCTGGATACCACACCAGGTCCTCCTTCAACACGAAGGGAAACACACCCTGGATCCCACCAGGTCTTCCTTCTTACAGAAGGGAACAACCACAAGAAATGTGATCAAGAAGATGATGCCCCTAGATCAAGCTAATACAATGCAAGATCTGAAGCAAGGGACTGAGAGAAGATGATCTACAATCAAGGCTCACTCTCAGAACCAAAACAGCTCTCTCTCAGGATGTACAGGCAATGCAGAGAGCAGTAAGAGCTAATCTAATGGAGTGAAGCTTGGCTCAGTTCACAACTCGCAGAAGACTAGAGAAATAGCATTGTCTTTCTTGTTATTCTTCTTCTAGAGCTTCTATCTTCTATATATACGTTCATTTCAAATTCGAACGTTGAGAAGTCCGTTGTCTCTAAGCATTTATGTACGTTAGACTGCTTGACATTTGGAAGCTTCCAGTTAACAGTCTGTTATCCATTTGTGCACGCAAAGAGATAGGATCTCCTCAGATGTCCTTTGGCTTCAACATGGTCCAACGTTGTATGACGATATGTTGTCAGTGACCTGCACACATTTATGAGCTTAAACAGTAGACAGCTAAGCTGTCTCTGGTTGTCAGTCAACGTTAGAGCAAACATTCATCAAAATAGTAAAGCCATTTTGCAGTCACAAAAGATATTACTAGAGTAATACGAAAGTGGAAAATATTGTCTGCATGCATGCAGATACGTTCAGTCTTCATAAATGCACAACAGTCAGAAAGATATTCAGGAAGATATTTGACTTTTCAACGTAATTGGAAAACAAATCGTTGTTTTCTGTGAAGTCGTTATTTGCATGACTTATGAAATCGTTGTACAAGACGTTGTGAAGTTATGAAGAAATCGATGCACAAACCGTTGTGTTTCTATGAAGGAAACGATGTATAAATCGTTATGATTCTGTAAAGAAATCGATGTGCAAATCGTTATGATTCTGTAAAGAAATCGATGTGCAAATCGTTATGATTCTGTAAAGAAATCGATATGTAAATCGTTATGATTCTGTAAAGAAATCGATGTGAAAATTGTTATGATTCTTTAGAGGAAACGATGTACAAATCGTTATGATTCTGTAAAGAAATCGATGTGAAAATCATTATGATTCTTTAAGAAATTGTTACGGCGAGCAAGTCGTTGCGAGTTCTAAAGAAATCGTTATGATTACTTAAGAAATCGTTACAGTGAGCAAGTCGTTGCGAGTTCTAAAGAAATCGTTATGATTACTTAAGAAATCGTTGCGACAGGCAAGTCGTTATGAGCTTTAAAGAAATCGTTACGATGACTTATAGAATCGTTACAGGATCGACTTGTTCAAAACAACATGACTTTCCAGTCTTACAAGGAAATCGTTAAAACACTTATGAAATCGTTATGGTATCAATTTCTTTGCATTCATAGACACTTAGCAAATCTTTATGAATGTAAGGAAATCGTTATAGTTACACAGAAATCGTTATGTACTTAGACAAAAAATTAATGCTATGAACTTACTTTGCTGTAGTATAAGAAATACTTACCCGTTTGTCTTGTTTTTCTTTGTTCTTGTTCCTGTGCTGAATTCTCATGAAAAATATGTTAGTAGACTTTGTAATTGTTTTGTTAATCACCAAAATAAATATGTAATTAATTTACATGGGAGCAGACTGATCATCAGTTTTCTGTCTATGAACCCGACAAAGCTGGGCGTCGAGTTCAGAACGTGACGGTCCAGGACATCGCGTTCCTGTTACCGTCGTTTGGGGTTGTTCGGCTGCATGCTCGCCGTGTGGCGCGCGCTAAGCAGTCAACTGGCGTCAGCGAGGAAAAGGCGACGGCCTACACTGTCGCGTTCTGGTCACGACGGCAGGGTGCGTCGCATTCTCAACTCCGAAGGGTTTTTAACCTAGGTCGGCTAAACAGAGCTTAGCAAGCTCTGTTCGGCCAGAAGAAGGGTTTTTGCCATGGTTCTTGGGCGATTTGGGGTTTTTGTGCTGTTTTCAGTGTACTCTCGCCGCGAGGACGTGGCACGGAGCGGGGGAAACGCTGGATTATCATTGTTCTTTGCGTATCTCGCGAAGGTAGGGTGATTCCACCATGTTTCTCACTGTGAATGCTCTGTTAAGCATGTTTAGTTTGTTATATGCATGGTAAATGATAGAAAGCATGCTAGTGTAATGGATAGAATGTGTGTAACTACTTTTTATGGACGTTTACATGGTTTACATGGGGATTGTGGAGATGGAACCCCAGTTTCGGGTCTCTGACTGTGAAGGCGACAGACCTAGGTGTCGCGTTCAGAACGCGACAGCCCGACCCATCGCGTTCTACTTCAGAACATGCCGTATCGAGCTGTCGCATTCTGAAGGAGACAGAGGACCCTGTCGCGTTCAGGCTTCCGAAGGCTTAAGGTTTATGCATGGCTACGTGATTATCATTTGGTGTTATTTACTATTCGTGTTATTGGTAGGTGGTGCATTGGCACGCGCCGTGGTCGAGGACAGTAGTGTTCACGTGGTTTGTGTGTACGTGGCCAGTAGTACGACACCTACTGTGGTTACCTCTCCAGTCGGTTACCCCAGGTTTTGTGTGAGCCAGGCACGTCAGTGCTCGGGGTTTGTCCCAGTACTTGTGTATCGTCGAGGTCTGTGTCGTCTTCCTGGACACCCTCACTCTTGTGTAGAGTTGTACATCCGGCTGAGGGAAAGTAGAGGGACAGCGACTTGTGAGAGTTGTGTTTGTAACTTGCAGCGCGTTTGTAGTGGGGGTTACGGACACTAGTAGATGTATTGGGCCCCAGCTAGTCCTGTTTTTCCAATGCCTCACTTTAGGGAGCTCGGGCCGGAGTCCCTAAAGGCGC
Organism: Colocasia esculenta; assembly: GCA_014218235.1. Taxonomy (NCBI): domain Eukaryota; kingdom Viridiplantae; phylum Streptophyta; class Magnoliopsida; order Alismatales; family Araceae; genus Colocasia; species Colocasia esculenta. Next base: position 141,951,079 of record CM024760.1, on the reverse strand, counting down.
CAGGCATGGGCCTGCAGTAGTGTGGTCCACAGATGTGGTGTTTGTTAGTCTCCATAGTTTCTTGACTTGTTGTGGTGGAGTGGCAGTTGGACCTTTCATCTGTGGCTGCGAGACTGAGAGGTAGTTCTGTGTGGTTTGTCTGGGTTAGTTGCTGGTGTCGCGAACCAATCTTCGTGACCCGAGTGTGGCGTTACTCTACTTTAGCTTGTACACTTGGACGAGGTTTGCCTTTTATTTATTAAAGGTTTATTACTGTTTATAGCTTAGTGATACTTGTTATTTATAGTCTTAAAGCCATGCGTAGATAGTTCTATAAATTACTTAGTGTAGCTTCTTGTACCAGCACTTTGTGAGTTTGGTTTTAAACGACTTTTCGGGGGAGTTTCCCTACTGAGCTAGTGACTTGCGAGGCTCACCCCTACCTCTTTCAGGTGAGGGAGAGCAAGAGGCTTCCCGCCCTTCGTCTAGTTCGGAACCGCACCGCAGTGGAGTTGGGTCTTCACCACCAGCAGTGTAATTTTTACTTTATGTTCACCTCGGGGTATGCCCCAGGTTGTTGTACTTTGTACTTGACTCTAGTTGAGAACTAGCTATCTATATTTCATGTAAATATTTGTTAGATGTGAAATCTTAAATATATTTGAGCTGTTTTCTTTATATTTCTACGGACATGTGATTGATATCCCTTGCAAGGCTACGGCTCGTTCGTGGGAGGCAGAGTCGAATCAAGCTCATTATTAGGTTAACGGGTTTGAACGGTGAGGACCGCTACACATTGCAACATCGATTACACTTAAACATCAATTACTATTATATTTAAATATCTATTGTCTATATCGATTATCTCTTTCATATCGATTGTTTTATATCGATTATCTATATCAATTATTTGTTTATATCGATTATTTCTCACTCTGACTTCCATATAGTCGAAGTCTATGGTCAAAGTTACATACCGATTACCTTTGTGAAACATTGATTGCCTTTGTAACATTGATTACCTTTATGAAACATTGATTGTCTCTGAAACATGGATTACTATTATACTTAAACATCGATTGCCTCTATATTTCAAATGTTTCAAAATGTCTTTGTCGCTCAAATGAAAGTTCAAATGTATTTAACTTATTATTTCTATGATTGACTGAAGATCTTTCTGTTGTGTACCTTCTACCATATCAGGGTAGGTATGCAAAGGAGTCAGCAGAAATTAAGGACTAAAAGGACTCCTTCCTTATGCTAAAAAGTAAAGGTCTTACCCAACATATCTGGATGTCAGCGGAAATCATGGACTTTCACATAAGAAGGTATGGGCTATCTGACGCAATACTTCTGAAGTCTAACATTCTCTTCCATGCATTAAATGTCTACAGGAGTTTAGTTTTAACATGAGGAATCCGTTAAGATTTAAGTAAGCATCTATTAGACACAATGATAGCAGAAGAAGATGAAGAAGAAGATGAGCAAAGGCTAGAAGACTTACAACAGATCCAAGAACTCCAATAGCTACTCTTCAACGGATCTGTTCAAGCTGCACTTAAAAGAATGAAGCAAAGTTGAAGAACATAAGAGATCAAACTTGAAAATCATTCAAAGAGTGTACATCCAGTGAGAAGCCTCAACACCATACACACTCAAAGCAAGAGAGAAAGAGCTAGAGCCCAAGAAGCAGTGTGCGAGCAAGCAACCATCTGAAGTTTTCAAGCATTCAAGCTTCTTTTCTCTCTTCACTCTCTCTGTGCATCATTGTAAATCTGGGGAAGAGTCTGTGAGCTGAGAGTTTGAGTTCCTTAGTGCTCATCTTTTATAGCTCTCAGTCTATTCTTTTTTTTCCAAGAAAGACTTGTGTCCAGTTGTAGGACTATATACAGTGTTCCTCTTCCGGTGTGAAGAAAAGGTTAGCTGGGTTCTGGTGGATTCTGTCTGGCTATGAGATTGTACACAGTGTTCCCCTTGTGTTAAGGGAAGAACCTAGCTGGGGTTGATGTCAGCAGAACCTAGCTGGTGGTTTAAGTCTAGCAGAATCGCACTAGGGTTTGTTTTAGGAGGGTGGCTTCTTGACCTGTAACAGAAGTGAGTTTCCTTCCTACTCGGAAAGGAAGAGGACCAGCAGGGAGCTGGGGGTTTGTATATCCTTGGAGGGATTGTATCCTGATTAGTGAAATCCCAAGATTGGCTTGGGGACTAGACGTAGGTCTTCTATTTGAGAGGTACCAAAGTAGGATAAAATTCTCTGTGTTCATTTGTGTGATTGTTTGTTTAAATTGCTTCAACACTGCTACTCTATCTACTGCACACAACTACATTCACTAACCAAAGTTTTCAAGTGGTGATTTTTATTTGTATTTTTAAATAACCTATTCACCCCCCTCCTCCTCTAGGTTTATCCTTACTGCCATTCGTGGGCCAACAATTTCTATCTTATGGTGTGGGCATACTTTAAGTAAATTAACATTTTATCATGCAACAGGCAATAATCAATGTCAGAGTCATGACATGTATTTGAAAAGAGAACAATTCAGTAAATAATATCCAAGGACATTTATCAAGTGATAAGAGACGATTACTAATAGTGTTGACGATAGTATGATCATTTGTCAAAAGGAAGAGATTCAAGAGACTTAATATTCAATAGCATGTACAGTGAATAGTACGAGTTGAATTCCATAGAATCTGAGTGGACAGTAACATGTACGATAGAATTGGCCAGGTAACAATTCAGCCATATCAATCAATTCATCATTCAATAGCAATTTGGAATTAACTAGACCAATCTTGCATTTCATTTAGGTGCTATGCCAGACACCCCAATGGATCATATATTTCCGTGGTTATAAGTACTTTTGGGTGCTCCTCCTAGGACTAGATAGGGCTCTATTTGCACATACATTCAGTCATGAACCAAAGTTCCATTTAATTCTTGGTAATTCCATTTCATTTATGGTCAATAGAATTTCCAATAACAAGCTTATTGTATGATGACTCGAGATTATTCAAGAAGAGAGAAGATGACACGGATGATGTAGAGAAGATGACAGAACAATTGACACATGCAATTAGTGTGTCACTATCAAGGTAAGACACTTGTTTGCCCACTTAGACTCGACAACTGGCAGGATTTGGTAAACCATATGCTTGTTAGGCAGTATGTTCACCATTGCGCACTAAGGGTATGACACATTTACAATCAGATCAATAGTACATACACAGGCCATATGAAACACATTATACGATCCGACATGTTTCATAAAAATGGGTTCAGGGATTTAATGCTACAACTAGCTCATCGGCCACGTGGGAATCCATGGTCAAAGGAGACTTACTCTCAGGCCCCGATTCAGCAATGGAAATAAATCGAGAGAGTGAAGATACGAGTATCAAACAGCCAAGTAATTCATAGCGACAACGAAATTTAACAAAAGATTCGAGACAATGATAGTGCTAGCCAAAATAACTCTTTATTTCATTTCCTTCAATGCTAACTTACAACCTTTAATAATCAGAGCCAAACCTAGGGCCCCTTTATTGAAAATCAAGTGTACATTCGACTCAGATAAAGATAATTAACTGATACGTAATCAGGTACGCTCTGAGATAGTCTTCACACTTCCCCAGCCCCATCATTCTCAATTTCTTCATAGTCATCACTTGAAAATGTTCAAGAAGCAAGTGTGAGCGCGCTAATGCCTTGTAGGATTTACATCTCATGTGCAGGCAATGCTTTAAGTACTTATCATATTCATAGGCAGAAACTAACATGCAAGTGCTCATGTAAAATTGACAGTAACGAATATTCCGAGTCAAATACACAATAATCAGGAGAAAGGAAAGACGTATGACATTCAGGTATACTCCTCAAGTGGTAAAAGAAGATACCATCATTTACTCTTTTAGGGAGTGAGTTAAGGAAAACTCATGTACAGTAAACATTGTGAATATGAGATTCGATAGTTGTGACATATATAATAGAATTTGGCCATTTCGCATGTAACCATTCAATCAATCAATCATTCAATAACAATGTGAAAATTACCCAGATCAATCTTGCAGTCAATTAGATGATTTCCAGACACCTCAATGGATCATATAATTTCGTGATTATAAGTATTTCAGGTGCTCCTCCTAGGACCAGATTTGGCCCTTGTATGCACAAGCATCAATCATGAATCGAAGTTCAAATAATTTTTGGTAATTCTATTTTATTTAAGGCCAATATGATTTCCAAGAAATAGATAGTCATGTACTAAAGATCATGTCAATGATTTTTAGAGTAACAAGGCAAGCGAACATGATCCGAAGTAAATCTCAACATAACGACTTAATTTCGTTAGTTCAATCTTTACATTTAGTCACTTGGTTTTCATATTACAAAATCACAGTCACGAGAAGTAGATGATAAAGGAAGTGTCTTCTATATTCGGAGAACTTCAATGGTACAACCAACTCGTCTCCATGAGGGAATCTATCGAGTAAGAATATTTATGGAGGTCTTGTTAGAAATGTCACTAGTCTACCAGAATAGAATGTCTAGTAGAAAGTTTCCAATCCTCCAAGAAAAGGCTACCTATGTGTGCAATGTGTTGTGTACGATGTGTCTCAAGATCCACAATCCACCAGTTTAAAATATAGTGGAAAGTAATTAACATGAATACATGACATGGAACAACCCATATTTCAATAACATGATATCTCCACTTTTAACATGATATACTTCTAGTTTGATATCGAGTTAGATCATGAAGATAGAATATAGAAATCACATGATAGATGGAATCAAGCAATTCATTAGGAACAATTAGAATAGAATTTCATGTTATTATGACTTTTACATGGATTGATAACTTTTAGGCCACTTGACAGACTGAACAATACTTCCTAATAATCATAACATGCAAGACATACAATCTAGACTGACTGAAAAAGTTCCGGGTAGGATTTAGAAATCATGACGGGTTTAGTCATCGTGGATCTCCATGGTTAATACATAAAAATATGGTTTTTTGAGATGTAAATTGGTTCTGACTGAAAATCACAATGGGTTGAGTCGTCGTGGTTCACAAATGACCGAAAAATTGAAATAACACACAAAATGAATCAAATGGGGGTTAGGGCCAACCTATAGGTCAAGTTGGGTCAGTGGGACATCATAAAAATCATGTCAAAATTATGATGGGTTTAGTCGTCGCAATTTGAGGCACTGAATCGCGACCTCTGGACTGGTTGCGATTCAAACAGGTAGACAGATCACAGACTAGGTCGTGCGATCTCGTGTTTTGGCTCGAAACTCAAGGTTCTAGTGGTTTTTGGATGAAATGTTCAACATGAAACTTGTTGAAAACTTGAATAAGAAGAACCCTATAGCTTTGGTTTCATCCAACTTGACCTAGGGATGTGTAAATCATGAGGTTAAAAAGAAAACCCTTAAAACTCCACAACAATCACAAAATGCTTAATACTCTTTACACACACAATAAAAATTGAATAAAATAGGGGCAAATGAAAGTAGACTCGAAGAGATTTCAAATGGAATATGCCATGTTAAGATTTGAGCCCAAGATCACCTACCTTTGGTCATTTTAAGACAAGTCTTCTTCAGGACGATGCAACACGAGAGTTGAAGAAGAAGAAGCACGGTTTGTGGTTGATCTCCTCCTCTTCTGGTGCCCTAGCTCGACTCCTCATGACTCCAACACGATGGTAGCTCATCCCAAGGGGATTATGACAAGTATTTATAGATCTAGGGTTAATTCAAGCCTTAATGTAACTAGAAATGTGGGGTTGTGGTTTTAGCTTGATCCCTTCCAAGGTTTGAGGATTCCCCTCCCAATCTATGTAGAATAGCTATTAGAAAACCTCCTATTATGTTTGTGCATGAATTTGGGTTAATTTTAGGAGTCCATTAAACTAATTTTAGCCCTAATTAGCCTTTCTAATTCAAGCCTAATTAAACCTATGAATTTTTGGGATTTAATGTCATTTGGTTTTGTTCTTTGGCTCAAAATAGTTTGTTTGGCCCAAACAATATTAATTAGTTGATTCCACTAATTGAAAGTCTAACCATGATTTATATGTTTATTTATTGAGCACTTTTAACACATGCGATAATAGAATGTATTTGTTTAACTCGATTTAGTATTTTTAAATTTCAGATATTTAATTTCTCTTTAATTTTGATCTCTTAAATTTTTGGGGTGTTACATCCTCCACCACTTTAAAGAATTTGGTCTCCAAATTTATGCATAACGGTTGCGATGTCTTACCTGAGAACAATTCTGAGGGGTTTTTCTTCATTGTTTCTTCTAATTCTTAGGTAGCTTCTGTGACTCCTCGCCTACTCCATTGAATCTTAACCATGGGTATCACACGATTCCTCAATTGTTGTAGCTTCCGATCCAATATCTTGATTGATTTTTCATCATCGGTTAAGTCCTCCCGAATTTCCAGGCCTTCATGTTGGATCACATGATCAACATTAAACACATACCTCCTCAGCATAGATACATGGAAGACATTTTGTATGGTTGCTAGTTGTGGAGGTAATGCTATTCTGTAGGCTACTTCTCCAACCCTTGCAAGAATTTCAAAAGGGCCAATAAATATGGGACTCAACTTCCCTTTGATCCCAAATCTTTGAATTCCCTATGAAGGTGAGACCTTCAGGAAAACATGGTCACCAACTTGAAATTCTAACTCTCTTCACCTTTTATCTGCATAACTTTTCTGTGTTGACTGGCTATCTTCAGACATTCTCGGATAACTTGGACCTTCTTGATAGTTTCTTGTACTAAGTCAGGTCCGATCCATTAGTTTTCTCTAACCTCCTCCCAGCAAATAGATGATCTACAACTCCTACTGTACAAGGTTTCAAATGGTGCCATCTTTATACTTGCCTGGTAGCTGTTGTTATATGCAAACTCAATTAAAAATAACTACTCATTCCAGCATCCCTTAAAATTGATCACACAAGCTCGAAGCATGTCTTCCACTATTTGATTTGTCCTTTCTGTTTGTCCATTTGTCTATGGGTGAAAAGCAATGCTAAAGTTCAACTTGGTACCCAGTGCAGATTGTAGCCCTTTCTAGAAGTGTGAGGTGAATATGGGATCCTGATCAGATATTATGGTAGATGGAACCACATGCAACCTAACCACTTCTTTGACATAAAGTGCAGCTAACACATCTATTGTCCACTTACTCTTAATTGGCATGAAGTGAGCTGACTTAGTCAATCTGTCTACTATCACCCACATTGCATCCAAGCCTCTTCTAGTCTTGGGCACTCCCATAATAAAATCCATACCGACACTATACCACTTCCATTCTGAGATGTCCAGCGGTAGTAACCCACTAGCGAGATTCTACCACATCTCTCTTCATATTCGGCCACCAATAATACCTTTTCATGTTTTGATACATTTTTGTTGATCTAGGGTGAATGGTATATCTAGACCTATGAGCTTCATCCAGCAGGTTTTTGAGGTCCTCATGATCAGGTACGCATGTTCTACCTTGGAATAACATTCTTCCATCATGCATCAGGAAGAAATCTGATCTCTACTCTAGCTTCTCCTTAATTCAACTAAGAAGGGATCTATTTCTTGCATATCTTTGATTTCAGTAAGTATGTTAGACTGTACCTTGATATTATCAACCATCACTTGTTCCTCCTCTTCTTCCATATCTAAGTTTAGACTTGCAAATTGTTCTAGCAACTTCCATTTACCAAGCATCATACTGGCTAGCAATGCTCTTGGCTTTCTATTTATAGCGTCTACCACCACATTGGCTTTCTATTTATAGCGTCTACCACCACATTGGCTTTCCCAGAGTGATATTGAATAGAAAAGTCAAAGTCTTTGAGGTACTATAGCCACCTTCTTTGCCTCATGTTGAGCTTTTTCTAAGAGGAGATATTTCAGGCTCTTGTGGTCAGAGTAGACTCTAAATTGTCCACCGTATATGTAGTACCTCCATATTCTTAGAGCAAACACTATGGCTACCTATTCTAGGTCATGAATTGTATAATTCACCTCGTGGGTCTTTAGCTGTCTAGAGGCATATGCTATTACCCTTCCTTGTTGCATTAGGACACATCCTAATCTCGTTCTAGAAGCATCTGGGTATAATTCGAATCCTCCCCCTTCAATGGGTAGGGCGAGAACAAGAGCAGATGTCAGACACATCTTTAAGCTATTAAAGCTTTTCTCACAGTCTATAGTCCAAACATATAGATTTTCCTTCCTGCACAGCTTGGTTAATGGCACAACGATCTTGGAGAAGTCTTTTATGAATCTTCTATATATCCTACTAATCCCAGAAAACTTCTTATCTCCGTGACATTTGTTGCCTTTCCCAGTTCATTACAGTCTCAAACTTTGATGGATCTATAGCGATACCATCTTTGGTTATCACATGGCCCAAGAAAGATACCTTATCTAGCCAGAATTCACACTTACTTTTCTTGGCATACAATTTATTATCCCTCAAGATTTGTAATTATATCTTCAAATGTTCCTCATGTTCTTCTTTTGTCTTTGAATAAATCAATATATCATCAATAAACACCACCATGAATTTATCAAGGTATGGTCGATACACACTATTCATTAGCTGCATGAAAATTGCAAGAGCATTTGTTAGTCCAAAAGGCATAACAATAAATTCATAATGCCCGTACCTGCTTCGGAAGGCTGTCTTGTGTATATCCTCTTCTTTAATCCTCAATTGGTCCAGATCTGAGATCTATCTTAGAGAAATACTGAGCTTCAAACAGTTGATCAAATAATTCATTGATCCTTGGTAGGGGATATTTATTCTTTATTGTTAATTGGTTTAGTTGTCTATAGTCTATGCATAATTTCATCAACCCATCCTTCTTTTTGATGAAGAGAACAGGTGCATCCCATGGTGATGTGCTTGGTCTGATAAACTCTTTCTCCAGCAGCTCCATCAATTGCTCTTTTAGTTCCTTCAGTTCGGCGAGGAACATCCTATAAGGTGTCCTAGATACTGGTGCTGCTCCAGAGATCAACTCGATAGTAAAGTCGACCTCTCACTCAGGTGGAACACCTGGCAAGTCTTCGGGGAATACATCAATGTATTCATTGACAATAGGGATGTTCTCAATCTTGATTTCTTCCTTTTTGACGACAATAGCAGCCAGAAAGGGTATACAACCTTTCCTTATCATTCTCTTGGCTTGTAGAGTAGAGATGAGGGATAGTCATATGTGATTTCTATCTTTCGAGAACATTAGTTTTGGATGCTAACTAAAGTCACCGTACTCCTTTTACAATTGAAACTAGCCCCATGCTCGAACAACTAGTCTACCCCTAGTATCACATCGTTACCCTCCATATCCATGCATATTAAATTAGTAGGTAAAATTCAGGTCCCAATTAACACCTCACTAGATGGGAAGTGATATCTAAGTTTGGTGCCAGGACCAATAGGAGTTGACACAACTGGTCCAAATTCTATTGGAGTGGGTTTTATAGGCAAAATATCAGCAAACGTTTGTGATATGAAGGAATGAGTAGCTCTTGTATCAAATAGAATTAATGCGGGTTGGGATGAAATAGTAAGTGTACCTTCAACAACACCTCCTTCCTCCGAGGTGGTTGATTCCTACAGAGCTTGCAATCTGCCTTGGCACTTTTTTCCACCCAGACGTGCCTCAGGTGTCTGATTAACCATCTGCAGGCAGTTAGAGATCTTGTGGTTCTGGCTTCCGCAGCATAGACATCTCCCAAGTGCCTTCCACCAATCCTCCAATCTATGACTCACCTTGTCACAGTGCTTGCATAATTCTTTATTGATGGGGGCTTGTTAGTTACCTCCATCCCTAAATTTCTTCATCAGCTGGCTGGTTGGCCTCTTGGTCCCGATCACAGATTGTGGCTTTCTAGAAGCAGTTCCTTGTTCCTCCTTTGCCATGTTGCTCCTAATGGTTTCAGCCATGGCTAGGGAGTCCTCAAATAGTAGTTCTTTTCTAACCATCTCAGAATATGTTTGCAGATCCATCGGTCCCAACTGTGTAATGTACTGAGGCCTTAGACCGCTCATGAATCGCTTGGCCTTCAATTGCTTGGTGTGGACCAAGTGAGGAGCATAACAGGCCAACTTGGAGAACTGGGCCTTGATTCTGCCACGAAAAGGCCATGTTGTTTCAGATTGGTGAACTTTGTCGCCTTCTTTCTTGTACTCAATTTGAGAAATACTTGTTGAAGTATTCCAAGAATTGTGCCCAGGTGACCTATGCATCACCTAGAGTTGCCTCAATGGATTCCCACCATGCACGGGCTTCCCTCTCTAGCTGATAGGTTGCTAGTGTGACTTTGTCCTCATCCGTGCATGTCATGACATGAAAAGCACGTTCCATCTCCTTGACCTAGTGCTCGGCCTCATCTAGGTTAGTACTTTTACCAAATCTTGGTGGATTCATGCCACGAAAGTTCCGATGGAGTTCATCGACCTCATGATTATGACCCCTTTCTTGGGTCACCTGTAGTAGTGCTTGGGTAAGGGTATTGATTGTCCTCTGCATGTCTCTCTCATGTGCACAGCCATTACAACCTTCAAGACAACATTATGATTATTAGTCCTCCCACATTGCTAATTTAGTATTACTTTTTAATGGAAGTGAACTTAACCCATGGTTCTACTCCAATCTTACAACTTGGTTTTGGCAATTGACACATGGACAATTTAGTCTTGACTATTTAACAAAAGATTGGGATAGAACCATGGGTCGGTGAACTCCAAAATGACAATGAAATTTAACAAAAGATTTGAGACAATGATACTGCCAGCCAAACTAACTCTTTATTTTATTTCCTTCATTGCTAACTTACAACCTTTAATAATCGAAGCCAAACCTAGGGCCCCTTTATTAAAATCAAAAGTACATTCGACTCAGATAAAGGTAACTAACTGATACAGACTCTTAATGACTCTAAGACATTGTTGGCTAACAAACTATGTAATCAGGTACACTCTGAGATAGTCTTCACACTTCCCTAGCCCCATCATTCTCAGTTTCTTCATAGTCATAACCTAAAAATGTTCACGAAGTAGGTGTGAGCGCACTAATGCCTAGTAGAATTTACATTTCATGGTGCGGGAAAGGCTTTAAGTACTTATCATATTCATAGGCAGAAACTAACATGCAGGTGCTCATGTAAACATTGACAGTAACGAATATTTTGAGTTAAATACACAATAATCAAAAGTAAGGAAAGATGTACAACATTCAAGTATACTCCTCAAGTGGTAAGAGAAGATACAATCATTTACTCTTTTAGAGAGTAAGTCAAGAAAATTCATGTACAGTAAACATTGCAAATATGAGATTCAATAGTTGTGACATATGCAATAGAATTTGGCCATTTTGCATATAACCATTCAATAACAATGTGAAAATTACCCAGATCAATCTTGCAATCAATTAGGTGATTTCTAGACACCTCAATGGATCATATAATTTTGTGTTATACGTATTTCAAGTGCTCCTCTTAGGACCAGATTGGGCCCTTGTATGAACAAGCATCAGTCGTGAACCGAAGTTTCAATAATTTCTGGTAATTCCATTTCATTTATGGCCAATATGATTTCCAAGAAATAGATAGTCATGTACTAAAGATCATGTCAATGAGTTTTAGAGTAACAAGGCAAGTGAACATGGTACAGAGTAAATCTCAACATAACGGCTTAATTTTGTTAGTTCAATCTTTACATTTACTGACTTGGTTTCCATGTTACAAAATCACACTCACGAGAAGTAGACGAGAAAGGAAGTGCCTTCTATCTTCGGGGAACTTCAATGGTACAACAAACTCATCTCTATGAGGAAATCTATGGAGTAAGGAGATTTACGGAGGTCTTGTTGGAAAGGTCACTAGTCTACCAGAACAGAATGTCTAGTAGAGAGTTTCCAATCCTCCAAGAAAGGGCTACCTATGTGTGCAATGTGTCGTGTAGAATGTCTCAAGATCCATAATCCACCGGTTTAAAACATAGTGGAAAGTAATTAGCATGAATGCATGACATGGAACAATCCATATTTCAATAACATGATTTCTGCACTTTTAACATGATATACTTCTAGTTTAATATCTAGCTAGATCATGAAGATAGAATATAGCAATCACATGATAGATGGAATCAAGCAATTCATTAGAAATAATTAGAATAGAATTTCATGTTATTATGACTTTTACATGGATTGATAACTTTTAGGCCACTTGATAAACTGAACAATACTTCCTAATAATCATAACATGTAAGACATACAATCTAGACTGACTGAAAAAAATCTCTGGTAGGCTTTAGAAATCGCAACGGGTTCAGTCGTCGCGGATCTCCATAGTTTTTATAGAAAAATATACTTTTATGAGACATAAAGTGGTTCCGACTGAAAATCGTGACGCGTTGAGTCAGTTCACAAATGACCAAAAATCGAACTAACACGCAAAACGAAGTATATGGAGGTTAGGGTCAACCAATAAGTCACATTGGGTCAGTGGGACATCACCAAAAACATGTCAAAATCATGATGGGTTCAGTCATCGCAATTTAAGGCACTGAATCACGACCTCTAGACTGGTCGCGATTAAAACAGGTAGATAGATCGCGGATTGGGTTGCGCGATCTCATGTTTTGGCTTGAACTGCAAGGTTCTAGGAGTTTTTGGACGAAATACTCAAACATGAAACTTGTTGGAAACTTGGAGAAGAAGAACTCTATAGCTTTGGTTTCATCCAATTTGACATAGAGATGCGTGAATCATAAGGTTAACAAGAAAATCCCTAAACCTTCGTGACAATCACAAAATGATTAATACTCTACACACACAACACGAAGAGCTCTCAGATTGTATATGCCATGTTAACTTTGAGCCCGAGATCACCTACCCTTGGTTGATTCTAAGACATGTCTTCTTTAGGACGATGCAGCCTGAGAGTAGAAGAAGAAGCACAGCTTGTAGCTAATCTCCTCCTCTTCTGGTGCCCTAGCTCGACTCTTCACGACCCCAACACGATGGTAACTCATCCCCAATGGGATTATGACAAGTATTTATAGACCTAGGTTTAATTCAAGTCCTAATGTAACTAGGAAAGTGGGGTTGTGCTTTTAGCTTGATCCCTTCCAATATTTGAGGATTCCCCTCCCAATCTAAGTGGAATAGCTATTAGGAAACCTCCTATTATGATTATGCATGAATTCTGGTTAGTTTTAGGAGTCCATTAAACTAATTTTGATCCCTAATTAGCCTTTCCAATTCAACCCCAATTAAACCTACAAATTTTGGAGATTTAATGCCATTTGGTTTTATTCTTTGGCCTAAAAGAGTTTGCTTGGCCCAAACAATATTAAATAGTTGATTCTACTTATTGGAAGTCTAACCATGATTTTTATGTTTCTTTATTGAACACTTTTAACACATGCAATAATAGTATGTATTTGTTTGACTCGATTAACTATTTTTAAATTTCAGAAATTTAATTTCTCTTTAATTTTGATCGATTTAATTTTCAGGGTGTTACAGGCTTATTTGTTGACTATTCACGTCCCAATTATTCCTTCAGTTACCATCTTTGGGACGTGACAACATATTCATTCATATCTCAAAACTTCGTTGATACTCTAAATGTTAAACATGCATCTATTGGTTTTGAATTTCCTATCACAACACTGTTGAGAGAGAAAGCAAAACTTAACAAATATTTCCCATTAGTCGATGTGATGATCGGAGAACTCAATCTAAGAGCCGACCTGATATGTATGCCGATGGAAGGCTATGATGTGATTTTGGGATCCGACTGACTTTCCACTTATGGAGCTAGTGTCAACTGTAGAAAAGGGAAAGTTACATTTAGTGAATTCCCAAAGTTATCATTCATTGGACTTAGTACACAAGAGGTCTTTGTCTCTAATCTATGCCATACAAGTCCACAACATGATAAGGAAAGAATGTGTGGCTTTCCATGTGGCCATAGTGGTTGAAAAGAAAGGGTTTAAGATAGAAGGCATACACATAGTCGAGGACTACCCTAACGTCTTCCCCGATGAGCTGCCAGGAATTCCACCTGAATGAGATGTCAATTTCTCTATCGACTTGATCCCTGGAGCTGCACAGTTGTCACATCAGCTATATAGAATGCCACCTGCCGAGTTAAAAGAGTTAAAAGCACAACTGATGGAGTTGTTAGAAAAAGGGTTCATTAGACCAAGTACTTCCCCATGGGAATCACATGTTCTATTCGTTCAGAAGAAGATGGATCCATGAGATTATGCATCGACTATAGGTAATTGAATCAATTGACTATCAAGAACAAGTACCCACTACCTAGAGTCGATGAACTCTTTGATCAAATATCTGGAGCTCAATACTTCTCCAAGATTGACTTTAGATCTGGCTATCATCAAATGAGAATCAAAGATGATGGCATCTACAAAACGGCCTTCAGGAGCAGGTATGGACATTATGAATTCATCGTTATGTCTTTTGGCCTAACCAATGCTCCTGCAGCTTTCATGCAACTTATAAACAGCGTGTACCAGCCATATCTTGATAAGTTCGTGGTCGTCTTCATTGATGATATTCTCATATATTCTAAGACCAAAGAAGAGCATGAAGTGTATCTGAAGATAGCTCTGCAAATCTTATGCAACAATCAGCTTTATGCTAAATTAAGCAAGTGCGAGTTCTAGCTCGAAGAAGTGTCCTTCTTAGGCCATGTCATCTCTAAAGATGGTATAGTTGTGGATCCCTCCAAATTTGAAGTTGTACTTAACTAGGAGAGACCAACCAATGTCACAGAGGTTAGAAGCTTATCGGGACTAGCTATCTATTACAAGCGGTTCATAAAGGACTTTTCCAAGATTGTTGTGCCTCTCACTCGACTTACTCGAAAAGAGAACCCCTATGTCTGGAGCAAGAAGTGAGATAAAAGATTCCAAACATTAAAAGAATATTTGACATCTGCACCTGTCCTTGCTCTGCCTATCAAAGGAGAAGGTTTCTCAGTCTACACCAATGCTTTGGGAATTGGTTTAGGATGAGTGCTTATGCAGAAGGATAAAGTCATTGCCTATTCTTCAAGACAATTGAAGACTTATGAGGTCAACTATCCTGTACATGATCTAGAGTTAGCTAATGTAGTCTTTGCACTAAATATCTGAAGACATTACTTATACAGTGAGCAATTTATTGTCTACTTAGATCACAATAGCTTGAAGTACTTATTCTCTCAAAAATAGCTCAACATGAGACAAAGACGATGGCTAGAATATCTCAAGGACTTTGATTTCAATATCCAATACCATTCTAGCAAAGGTAATGTTGTAGCTAACGCTCTTAGTAGAAAGCCTATGGCATCTTTATCTAGTCTAATTTTTGACAAGATGCAACTGTTAGAACAATTCGCATGATTAGACTTAAATATTGAACAAAGAGATGATCATGTCTTGATTGCCAATATCAAGATCCAATTTGACATACTTGTGGAGGTCAAATCTCAACAAGACAATGACCCATCCTTGGTTCATGTTAAATAGACTTTAGTAGAAAAACCAGACTTTGCCTTGACTAAGGATAAAAGACTATTATTCCAAGGAAGAACATGTGTACCTGACAACGAAGATCTTAAAAAGAAGCTAATGGATGAAACATATAGAACCAAATACACTATCCATATTGGTGCTATCAAGATGTATGAAGACATGAAAAGAACATTCTGGTGACCCAACATGAAGCGAGAAGTAGCTGAACATGCTGCACATTGTCTTACTTGCCAACAGGTAAAGACAGAACACCGACATCCTGCAGGTGTACTTAGACCCGTGGAGACCCAGAGTGGAAGTGGGAGAGTATTGGCATGGACTTCATCATGGGTTTACCGAGGACTCGTGGTGGACTCGACGCTATATGGGTCATTGTAGATCGACTAACTAAGTCTGCATATTTTCTACCAATCAAAGTTAAGTGGTTTGTAGATGTGTTAGTCACTCTTTATGTCAAAGAGATAGTGAGACTGCATGGAGTTCCATCATCCATAGTCTCAAATCGTGACTCAAGGTTTATCTCTCATTTTTTGAAAGGACTTCAAACTGTACTTGGAACTAAATTCAATTTTAGTACCACTTTCCACCCACAAATGGACAGACAGACCGAGAGGACGAACCAAATTGTGGAAGACATGTTAAGAGCTTGCACAATAGACTTTGAAGGGTACTGGAATGAGCAATTCCCCCTAATGGAATTCACCTATAACAATAGCTAGCAGGCGAGTATAAAGATAGCTCCATTTGAAACACTATATGGAAGAAGTTGTAGATCACTGATATGCTAGAATGAAGTTGGTGAACAACACTGGTTAGGTCTAGACATGGTCCAAGCTACAACCAAAGATATCCAAGTCATACAAGATTGGCTCACAATCACTCAATTTAGACAATAGAAGAGAAATCTAAAATTTCAAGTGGCAGATCATATACTTTTGAAGGTATCTTCTACTTAAGTCTGAGATTCATAGGCCCTTTCGAAGTACTCACAAGGGTTGGTGGAGTTGCATATCGACTGGCGTTGCCCCCACATTTAGCATTCACACACAATGTATTCCATGTTTCTATGCTCAAGAAGTATGTGTATGATCCTACCCATATTATACGCCATGAAGGCTTGGTATTGCACAAGAATATGACATATGAAGAGAAGCTAGTCAGGATATTGGATCAGAAGCTATAGTAACTCAGGAACCGGTCCATACCAGTAGTGCAGATCCTATGGAATAATTGTGGAGTAGAAGAAGCCACATAGGAACCAGAATCAACGATGAGACGAAATTATCACGACTTATTTGGTAAGACATTCTCTCTGTTATGATTATATGAATTTGGGGACCAAATTCTTCTCAAGAGGGGGATGATGTATCAACCCAATATTTAAAAATAAATAAAGTAATTAAAATCATAAATAAAAGTAAATAAATTAAAACCATGTATGCAAAATCAAGATATGGCCTTTAATTAATGGTCCATATTGGAGATATTGGGCCAAAAAAAGGAGTTTAAAATGATAGAATAAAAAGAAAATACTATTAAATTCGTAACCCCATTACTTCCTAATTAAAAAATGATAAGTAAATCATAAATACAATGCATACATATCCAAATTGGAGTCCAAACCCTACCCTAATATGTTAGCTACAAAATTGGGATTCTATCCTAACCCAAATAGAAGATTTGGTTGCTAGGAGATCTAGATAAACATGAAAACTCAGACTTAAAGGGAAGTTAAAGTTGTATTAGAAATTAACAATACTAGATCTATAAATAATCCCCAAACCCTTCATGGCCTACCTTATTGCTCTTCTGAGACTTCTTGGACGTGGAAGGTGTTCGAAATTGACTTGGGGCATCACATGTGTAGCGGAAGTAAAACAAAACAAAAATCAATTTTCATCCATGTACTTGATCAGGCTATGATGTACGGTGCATGTAAACATACATACAAACAAGGCGTGAGACCATCTCACCTAGGGGAGATCTTATATCCCCTGGAGCGCAGAACTAGTCCTTGTTTGAAGGAGCTCTCGAGAGACTCCCTCTAGCAGTATCCACACAGTGGATGATCGGCGATGATGATGACCCCTCCTTCGCCGGTGGTGCCACTCCTCCACGTCGTGCAATGCCACACAGCGGCCAACAACAGCAAGTAGCAACAACAACAAGAGGGCTCGGCCCTCCTAGTTCTCCTTTTGTCTAAGGAGAGTATAGGAGGGAGAGATGGGAAGGAGGATGAAGAAGGTGGCTTCTCCTCTCAAGATCTAGCCTATGAACTTTAAGGAGAACCCCTTCTATTTATAGAGAGCCTAAAGGACACCTCATCAGGGACACCTCATCCTATCATGATGACAAGAAGGACACCTCGTAGGGACACCTCGTCAAGTAATCATGACAAGGGACACCTCGCAGGGACACCTCGTCCTATCATGATGACAAGAGGGACACCTCGTAGGGACACCTCGTCATGTAATCATGACAAGGGACACCTCATAGGGACACCTCATTAGGTAATCATAATAAGGGAAACCTCATAGAGACACCTCGTCAGGACACCTCGTGATGCCATCATGACTAAGGACACCTCACAGGGACACCTCGCAATGTCATCATGGCTAATGATGATGAGCTGTCCCCCTTCTAGAAGGGATGACACCTGTCATCATACAATATGATGAGGTGTCCTCCTTCTAGAAGGGGCGAGGTGGCATGATCCTGATGATCAATCCATCTCCATAAATAAATTATCTTTTATTATATGTATTTTTAGTGATTAACAAAACCATTGAAAACATATCCAACATCTTTCTCTGAAGTTTATAGGCATCAAGTAAATTAAAATTAGTAAGTTATCCACACTCACTATTATTTGAAGTTCAAAACATGAATTCTGGCTAAGTATACATCGACTCTTTTAATAAAACAACAATTTCATAAGTGAAACAACGATTTTTATCGCACAATGATTTCATAAGTAAAACAACGATTTCGGTCTCACAACGATTTCATAAGTAAAATAATGATTTCCATCGCACAACGATTTCATAAGTAAAACAACGATTTTGGTTTCACAACGATTTCCATCGCACTACGATTTCATAAGTAAAACAATAATTTCATGATCGATTTCACTTAAACAACGATTTCATGATCGATTTCACTTAAACAACGATTTCATCATTGAAACTGATGATCAATCCATCTCCATAAATAAATTATCTTTTATTTTATGTATTTTTGGTGATTAACAAATCTATTGAAAACATTATCTAACATATTTTTTCTGAAGTTTATTAATAGGCATCAAGTAAATTAAAATCAGTAAGTTATCCACTCTCACTGTTATTTGAAGTTCAAAGCATGAATTCTGTCAAAGTAATGAAACAATGATTTCATAAATACATCGACTCTTATAATAAAACAATGATTTCCATTGCACAACGATTTCATAAATAAAACAACGATTTCCATCGTACAACGATTTCATAAGTAAAACAACGATTTCCATCGCACAACGATTTCAGTTTTACATCAATTTCATATCACTTGAACATCGATTTCGTTGATACATCAATTTCATATCACTTGAACATCGATTTCGTTGATACATCGATTTCATATCACTTAAACATCGATTTCGTTGTTACATCGATTTCATTTCACTTGAACATCGATTTCGGCAAAATAACGATTTCATTATCGATTTCACTTAAACAACGATTTCATCACTAAAACAACGATTTGGTCACATAAACAAAGACTTCATAGAAAGAACGATTTGGTCGCTACAACGATTCTATTTCACTTAAAGAACGATTTGGTCGCTACAACGATTCTATTTCACTTAAAGAACGATTTGGTCGCTACAACGATTCTATTTCACTTAAAGAATGATTTGGTCGCTACAACAATTTGGTCGCTACAACGATTCCGTTTAACTTAAACAACGACTTGGTTGTTGCTACAACGATTCGGTTAATACATTGACTTCTGTAGAACAACGATTTCATCTCTACAATGACTTCCTATGAAACACAGACTTTACTTAAACAACGACTTTATCTATACATCAATTTCATTCATATAACGATTGTGTACAGAACAACGATTTCACCATATTTGTACATGGATTATGGTCACTTCGACTCTATTTCAACATAGATTTCATTTATATGTTTATAACAACGATTTCATGAATATATCAACTCTCTTCACAACGATTATGATTTAAATAAAGTGTCATATACTTTCATTATCTTCTCAGATAATCTTGAAAATAATTATTCTTCATGACATTCAAATGTATTCTTTTTGAATCTCTGTGGAGTTCATGTCCTCCCGCGTATAACAGTGTATCTCATGCTCTTGTGCATTTATTATGTTAGTACACATCTCTGCACGAAACATTTCTATGTGCTTTCTACTCCTGTGTTCTTTAATCAAAAGCTTTACAGGGTGACAGAATGGCATTTCCTCTTTGGCGTATTTTCTTATTGCATGCCATCTAATGTTGACTGACAGCTTAGAGACAGTTGAGCTGTCTATGTTTTAGTATTTATTGTGTGCAGATTTCTTCCAGAATCACACCCTACAACGTTGGACAAACAAGAAGCAAAAGATATCTGGATGATCCTTCTCTGTGTGCGTGTCTCTCTGGGCATTTAATGGCTGCAGGTATTCCTGGTACCCACGTTGGACCATACTCAACTTGCTTTCCTCAGACATAGAGACAATGGATACTTCAACGGCTATATTCTCAAGATAATATATATAGAAGACCGACGACTCCATGCAATCAATCGGTTATCCTTTGGAGCACCTTGTAGAAGAGCTTGTTCTTTCCGGCAATCAGTCTTTAGCTCTTAAGCTCTCCACAGCCATTTGCTTAGCCTTTTGAGAGCTTGTGTAAGATATGAGAGAATTCACCACTGCAAATCTTTGTCTCTTAGACCTCGCCTCAGATCAAGCAATCCTATAAGCTTGGTCTAGGGGCCATTCACTCTCTACTCATTCTTCCTGAGTGCTCCTCTTCGGTTGTGAAGAGAAGACCTGTTGTTGAACAGGTGGTGGTTTCCCTTTGGTAAGAAGGAAGACATGTTGCATGAGGTGTTGGTTGTACCTCTTCGGGTAGAGAAGAGAAGGCCAGCTGTTGCTGGATGTGTAAGAGTCTTTAAGGGGGACAGTACCCTTGTTTAGTGAAATCCCAAGTTGTTGCTTGGGGACTGGACGTAGGACAACTTGGGATAGGAGATCTAAACCAGGATAAAATTTCCTGTTGTCTATGTGTGCTTGCTTGTTTGTCTTTATTCCACACTAACTCTAGCTATCGAACTTAGTGCTTTCTATCAAGCATTTTATTTACAGGTATTATTCTAAAAGAATTTTTAGCAATCCATTCACCCCCCCCCCACCCTCTGGGCTTGCTATCTGGGCAACAAGTGGTATCAAAGCCTTGTCTCTTCAAGCAAGAAGATCTCACGATCTGAAGAGCAAAGATAAATGGTGGCTCAAGGATATGCAGAGGATCAGTCCGTCAATAGACCACTATTCGACGGTGAAGATTACAACTACTGGAAGACTCGGATGGAGTTCTTCCTTCAAGGTCTCGATTTCCAGC
Organism: Colocasia esculenta; assembly: GCA_014218235.1. NCBI lineage: Eukaryota > Viridiplantae > Streptophyta > Magnoliopsida > Alismatales > Araceae > Colocasia > Colocasia esculenta. The sequence continues at coordinate 141,929,898 of CM024760.1, read as the reverse complement.
TTTGGTCAATTATTGAAGAAGGAGATCTAGTGGTACTCAACAACAGAGAAAATTGGACAGATGATGACAAGAAGAAAATATCCCTAAACAGCAAAGCTAAAAGTATACTATGCTGTGCGCTGAGCAAGAAAGAATTCAACAGGATTTCAGTATGCAAGTCAGCTATGAAAAATGTGGGAAAAGCTCATAATCACATATGAAGGAACTGACAAGGTAAAGGAAACAAGGATAGACATCCTAGTAGCTCAGTATGAAAGATTTCAAATGCAGTCAGGAGAATCCATCACCAAAATGTACAGTAGATTTACAAATATCACCAACGGTTTGACTGGGCTTGGAAAAACCTATGAAATTGGAGACATGGTAAGAAAAACATTAAGATCTCTACCAACCTCATGGACTCCAAAAGTAACAGCCATACAAGAAGCCAACGATCTTAGGAGAATGTCACTTGAGAAACTTATTGGATCCTTGACGGCTCACGAGATAAATATAGAAAGGCTTGGAGAATCCTCCAGCAGGAAGAAGCATAGCAATGCTCTAAAGGCCACAGACGGTAGTTCTGAGGGCGAGTCAGAAAGTGAAAGGAGTGTTGCAGGCAGCGAAGATGAAGAATCTCTTCTCTCCAGAAGACTACAGTGCATTCTAGCCAAGGAAAAATACCAGTCATGAAGAAGGCATTTTAAGAAAGGCAGAGATTTTAAAAGATCTGAAGGAAAAGAAGTCAAGAAATCAGAACCTATATGCTACGAGTGCAAGAAGCCTGGACACATCAAGGCTGAGTGTCTGAAACTAAAGAAGACATAATACAAGAAGAAGGACAGTGTGAAGAAATTCAAGAAGTATAAGAAGAAAGCCATGGCTGCTGCATGGAACAATGAGAATGACTCAGACAGTGAGTCAAGCTCCAACAGTGAAGAAGAAGAAAATGCCAATCTGGCCTTCATGGCAAATATTGATGATAAGGTAACATCTAACTCATCTTTCACTTCTTGCAATGAATCTAATTCAGATAGTTTAGAATATGCATTTAACGAATTATACAGTAAGTATAAAAATGTCTGTAAGTTGTTAAAAACAACCAAGAAAATTTATGCATGCTTGGAAGAAACCAACTCAGATTTAAAATCTGAAACTGAGCAACTAGAACAATAAATTTTTGATTTAAAAAGGAGAAATGAACTATTATGTGAAGATTTAAAGGATAAAATGAAAAGATAACAAAACTAGAAAATCAGGAAACTACAAGCAAACTTAAAAATGAAATCAATACACTAACAAAAGATAATGAATATCTAACTGCTACAATTGAAAAATTCACAAACGAAAAATCTTCTTTAATATTAAAAGGGGCAAGAAGATAAGGAAAGAAAAATTTTGGTTTAGGATACACTCCACTTGACAATGAAGAAACAATCATTCATCCTAAAATTTATCCAATGCCGAAATTTGTAGCTGAACAAAATACTAATTATAAATCTAACATTAATTACAGACCAATTAAAACAGTAGATAATATCTCATGTTGCAGTCACTGCAACAAATTAGGTCACACTAAAATAACATGTACAACTAAACACTTAAAGTAGATTTCGAAAAGAAACAGTGAGGAAACTAACAAACCAGGACCCAAAGAAACTTGGGTACCTAAATCTCAGTGATTTATTGCAGGGAAGACTTAGAGAATCAAAGTGGTACCTGGACAACGAGTGCTCAAGGCATATGACTGGCAACAAAAGGTTATTCTCGCACATCAAATATGAAGAAGGCACAATAACCTATGGAGATAATGGAAAAGGATCAGTGATTGGTTGCGGATCTATTGGAAGCCAAGATAGAACTCTGATAGAAGATGTACTATGCGTCAAAGGACTTAAGCACAACTTAATTAGCATCAGCCAACTGTGCGACAAGGGACATCAAATCAAGTTCCAAGAATCTAAGTGTTTGATCATCAAGAATGAGACAATTATCTTCGAAGCTAGTAGAGAAAAGAATCTGTATGTACTACACCAAGAAGAATTGAAAGATCAAGATATCTGTCTAGCATCAAGTAAAGAGCAAAATGTTGAACTGTGGCATAGAAGGTTAGGCCACTGCAGCTTGGATGGCATGAGAAAACTCATCAAGCATGATCTAGTGGAAGGTTTGCCAAAGATTCATTCAAAACTAGACAGCGTGTGTGAACCATGTGCGAAAGGAAAACATGCAAGATCCTCTTCAAATCCAAGATAGTAGTAACTACCTCCAAACCTCTAGAACTGTTGTATATGGACTTGTTTAGACCAATGAGAACAACAAGTTTTAGAGGAAAGAATTTTAGATTTGTCATAGTTGATGATTATTCAAGATTTACATGAGTGTCTTTTCTTGAGCAGAAAGACGACACATTTGAAAGCTTTGTGAAGTTCAGTAAAGTAGTTCAAAAGGATAAGAAGTTCAGCATCATCAGTATCCGTTCAGATCATGGAGGAGAATTCCAAAACGAGATATTTGAAGAATTTTGTGATGATCAAGGTATAGAACACAATTTATCAGTACCTAGAACACCACAGCAAAATGGAGTAGCTGAGAGGAAGAATAGAACATTGTTAGATATGGCTAGGACCATGCTATCTAAATATAACCTTCCAAGATATTTCTGGGCAGAAGCTATAAATACAACATGCTATATTATAAATAGAGTCATGATCAGGCCAATTCTGAAGAAGACTACTTATGAGCTGTACAAGGAAAGAAAGCCTAAGATCAGCCATCTCAGAACATTTAGATGTTCATGCTTCATTCACAACAACGGTAAGAGAGATTTAGGAAAGTTGGATTCTAAATCTGATGAAGGAATCTTTATGGGATACACTTCTAAACCTAAAGGCTATAGAGTTTTTAATAAAAGAAGTTTATTAATTGAACAAACTATTCATGTTATTTTTGGTAAGTCTAACCCTTCCTTGAGAAAGGAAGTCGATAGTGATGATGAAAATGCAGAAAATCTCACCAAGAAACTGAAGGAAACAACTATCAAAGATGGTGAACATCCACCCTTGGAAGAACTACAACAGAAAGAAATTATTCATGATGATCTTCCAAAGGAATGGAGATACAAAAAGGATCACCCTATTGATAACATCATTAGAGATCCATCAGTTGGGGTAAGAACAAGAGGTAATGTTATTCCTTGTGATTATTTAGCATTTGTATCTCAAATAGAGCCGAAGATAGTCAATGAAGCACTGTTTGATAAATCTTGGATTTTAGCCATGCAAGATGTACTTAATCAGTTCAGGAGAAATCAAGTTTGGTCCCTTGTTCCGAGACCATCAGATCATCCTGTGATTAGCACCAAATGGGTGTTCGGGAACAAATTGGATGAAGCTGGTGTTATTACTAGAAATAAGGCTAGACTGGTTGTTCAAAGCTATTCTCAAGAGGAAGGCATAGATTTCGATGAAACCTATGCACCAGTGGCTAGACTAGAGGCTATTCGAATTTTACTTGCTTATGCATGCGCATTGGATTTAAAACATTTTCAAATGGATGTAAAATCTACATTTTTAAATGGTTATATAAAGGAGGAAGTCTATATGGAACAGCCTCCTGGTTTTGATGATTTAGATTATCCAAATCATGTTTTCATATTACATAAAGCATTGTATGAATTAAAACAAGCACCTAAAGCATGGTATGAAAGACTTAGTGCATTCTTGCTAAATCATGGTTTTATTAGAGGTCAGTAGATATCACACATTTTATTAAAACAAATACTAAAAATAAATTACTTGTTCAAATTTATGTAGATGATATTATTTTCAGATCAACAGATGAATCCTTGTGCAAGTATTTTGAGAAGCTCATGCAGGGAGAATTTGAGATGAGCATGATGGGCGAACTCAAATACTTCCTTGGATTACAAATAAAGCAAGGAAATGAAGGAACTCACATTTGTCAAGCAAAATACACCAAGGAACTTCTAAAAAATTTTGGTTTTGAAAATGCCAAACCATTGTCAACTCCCATGAGCACATCTACCAGGTTAGACAGTGATCCAGAAGGTAAGAAAGTTGATCAAAAACTTTATAGAGGTATGATTGGGTCATTGCTTTATTTGACAACTAGTAGGCCCGATATTTTATTTAGTGTATACATGTGTGCAAGATATCAATCTGATCCTAAGGAATCTCATTTAATATCTATTAAAAGGATCCTTAGATATTTAGCTAAAACTCATGACCTAGGACTATGGTATCCTAAATCATGTGAAGCTAGTTTAGTTGGATATTCTGATGCTGACTATGCTGGATGCAAAGTAGATAGAAAAAGCACCAGTCAATTTCCTGCAGGATGCTTGATTTCATGGTCTTCAAAGAAGCAAAATTCAGTAGCACTATCAACAGCTGAAGCTGAATATGTAGCTTCTGGGAGCTGCTGCACTCAACTCTTATGGATAAAGCAACAGCTTGAGGACTATGGATTGCACATCAAGACCATCACATTGCTGTGCGACAACACAAGTGCGATAAATCTCACGAAAAATCTAGTTCAGCACTCCAGGACGAAACATATAGAGGTCAGATATCATTTTATTAGAGATCATGTAGCTAATGGTAATATAAATATTTCCTTTATAGATACTTTAAATCATTGCATATATCTTTACAAAGGCCTTACCTGAAGAGAGATTTACGTCTCTTAGAAGGGAATTAGGCATGTGTAATTTGTAACAGATATGTCTATACGTAGCTGAAATAATAAATTTCAGAATAATATTTATCCTTCCCACTAGATTTAAGTAAATCCTTTATTGCTTACGTCATAAATTGCTATGGCGTTTCAGATCAATTCTTTATTATTTGCGTTATCCTCTCCTCTTTTGTCGCTATCCGACTTTATTGCTCTGTCATTTCAAAAAGCTACTTTATGTCCTGTCGTTATGTCTGAAATCCTTGCCTCATCGATTTCCTCTCTCTCTCTCATCTCCTTCGATTTGCTTGCTTGCGAAACCCTCATCGACTTCAGAATCCCCTCTGTGAGGTTTCGAAGATTCTCTCTATTCTCGCTCAAATTTATTGAGGGTTCTTGTTCCTCTCTTTCCCACGATCCTCCAGAAACCTTCCTTGCTCAATTCCATGGCCGCTTCTGGGAGTTTGGGCAGCGTGGGTGGTTACAGCGTCGCCTTCCTCACAACAGAGCAACAGGAACGTTTTGCAGCTATGAGGATCAAGGTTTGTGGTAACAAGGCAGTGGATATAGAAGACCTGGATAAGCATGGTATGCACAGCGTAGTCAAAGCCATTCAGAGGATGAAGTGGACAAAGATGTGTATTGTTTCTGAATCAAGTTATCCAGACCTCTCAAAAGCTTTCTATACTTGCCTAAAATCAGAAGCAGATGGGTCTCTCTCCTCCATAGTCAAAGGTACACCCATTCATATCACTCATGATCTTTTGGAAAGATTATTTGAAGTTTCTTCAGTCGGACACAGCTTGGTGGACTCAGTAGACATTCATGCCAAGGGGCTAGGAATCATTGGAACAGAGTACAAACTGAAGGATGGAAGATCGACATCAACCAGCTTAATGCTTTTAACAGAATACTGCATTTTATAGTCTGTTAGATTTTGGTGCCGAGGAGTGCTACTTTCTCAACCTGTCCAAAGGGAGATGCTGATATGATGTTCTGGGCCATCCAAAATCAATATATCAATATGGCTCAAGTTATAATAGAGAGGATGAAGTCTGCTGCAGAGATGATTTGGGATAAGAAGAATAAGTTGGTTGTATCACTACCATATGCTCATTTGCTGAAATTGATCTGAAGAGAGAAGTGATGGAGAAGATGGGCCAGCCTATTCGGTCCAGAAACTTAAAGAAGAGTGGTTTTTCTCTTGTGGGGAATGTTTGGTCAAAGACTTCGGTGGCAGAAGGAGAGGCCATCATTGGTGAAGCTCCTGAATTCCTATAGTTCAAGAGGCAGAGGCAGAAGTCAGAGTTGAAGAACCTCCTGCACCTATAAGGAGGATTGAGGAAATATCATCGGCGCACATTGAGCCCGTTGGGCAATTATCTAAAGTTGTGATCCCCTCTACAGTCCCTGCACCTGATATTGAAGAATCTTTAGAGACTATTGCTCACACTGAGGAGGAGCAGGAAGATACTCACATGAAAGACATCCCTAGTGTTTCAGTTGCAGATGCTTTTGTGGAAGTTAATTTGGAAGAAGTCATTCCGGAAGCTGTGGCACCAGGCCACACAGAAGACATTTAGATGGAAGATGCTCCACCTCAGGGGGAGCCAGAGATTCAGGGGGAGCCTACTACTAGTGCTCCTGCAGACCAGTTCTAGGAAGGTGTTGTTGAAGACACCTCAGAAGAGGATGTTGAACCAGTTATTAGCTCCAGTAGAAAGTGTAAGGGTGTTGCCTCAAGAATTCCTTTACTCACCAGGAAGGCACACCACAGATCCAAGAAGAAGAAGATTCATGTGCACTTGAAACCAGTTATTAATAGACTAAATGCACATGGGGAGATTTTGTGCTCTTTGCAATCTGAAGTAACATCCATCTTTATTAGTCAGATCACTGAAGCCATGGAGATTGGAGCAATTAAGATTGAGCTCTAGGAGATGAGAAGTGAGTTGGGTAGCCTGAAGCAGCTAGTGACAGATCTTTCAGATTTTGTGAGGGTGAAATTGTCTGTTCCCGCCCCTCCTGCTCCCACTCAATCTGTACCAAAAGAAGCAATCAGGCCACCAGGGCCTTGTGAAGAGGAAGTCAGGCCATCAGGGCCTCCTGAAGAGGCAATCAGGCCATCAGGGCCTTCTGTAGAGGAAGTCCGGCCACCAGGGCCATCAGTTGTAGAGTCAGGGCCATCAGGGTCATTTGTAGTTGAAGATGCTGGTACTGGGCCATCAGGGCCAGTGGAGTCTGTGGCAGAGCCAACCGGATCTCAAGCTTATATAGAGGTTTCTACTGTGCCCCCAGAGCCTTCTGTCCCTTCTAACCTTCAGACTCCAGCTCCTTCTTCACCACCTACATCCTTCACTGCCCCACCTGCACCAAAACCTTCCAAGAAACCACTTCCAAAGCATATCTCTTCTCATACACATTTTCCTGCTACCTCCTCCTCTTCACCTATTTCTTCTACTCCCATTCCTCCTCCCACATTTGAGGAACCTCCAGCATCATCTTCTGTTGGTCCCTCCTTTGCTGGTCCCTCTTCTGCTGGACCATCTATACCTTCTCCTCCTACTTCATTCACCTCTCTTCATCGACCCACTCCACCATCCTTCATCACCATTATTCCGAAGGCTGCTTGTGTTCAAGGCCATGTCATTCAGGACATTAAAGATGAGTTTGAACAAGCAATTCTTTGCTCAGTCCTGTCTGTCTCCTCTCATGTTCACAGGACAGGTTCTCCTAGTCCTGCCCCCCAAAAGAGAAAAGTTTCTAAGGAGCTAGATCTCTCCTCTGAACCTCGATTCCCTCCTCTTTGGTTCTCTCTTTCTGTTATAAATAGAAGGAGATCTCTCTACTGTGAATACCTACAGAAATGCACATTTGCTGCACTTTTTGGCCTTCCTCACCTTAATCTCACAGATCATCTGCATATTGTTCTTCCTCTCTCTCCTTTATCCAAAGCTGATCAGTCCAAAGTCTTCTCCTCAGCTGAATCTAAGACTGAAGACTAGTGGGCTCGGGGTAATCAGTCTCTCTAAAAGAAGTTTGTGCTTGCCAGATCTGAACGGTTCCCACCCTCAGACCACTCTCTCACATTGACTGAATGGTTTGTACTCCACCATAGAAATACTTGGGGACCCTTCATCCAAAGGGAAATCAACTTAATCTGGCACTTCAAGATGTTCAATGATTACTACTTTGTCAATAAACTTCCAGAAATTCAGCTTGGCCAATTTAGGGTAGCTATTGCTCAACTCAGAACCGAAAATCCTGTCAACACCTCCCTACAAGCGGATTTTGCTACACTTAAGTTGCCAGAGATTGTGTTTCTCCAAAAGTTACATTCCTTACTCATGGACCCTGCTGTGGGACCTATAATTTTTGAAAGGTTTGCCAGAGTCATGGCCAGAATCACTATTCAGCAGGGAGCTCCTCTTGCTTTCCATCGTTTTTTGTTTAGAGAATATCATAGGGGTTCCATCAAGTCTGATGTCTTAGCTCCTTTCTTGTCTGAGTGTGAAAGACACTTCCCCTCTGACTGGGAGAACCACTATCACCATGCTGCTCAGCAGTTGGCACTCTGAATCTCTCCCTGGCCAGATCCAAGAAACCCTCTCTATCTGCTGAAGAATTCTTGGATCTCAACTCCATTAATTTGGTTCAGGACCCTTTTGCCATTTAGGTTGAGCGGTACAAAATCTATGTACCCCTGAAGAGGGAACTGTTGTAGCACAAAATTTTCTACCCTCTTTCCAGTGATAAGTTTCTTCAGCATGCTAGTTTTGGAACCACTAGCTTCTTTCGAACATCTCTTGGAAAAGATGAGTATGCCAACTTTATTGAAGCTCAGAGGCAGCTCCACATCCAAAGACTCCTTCCAGATATGGGGCCTTCTTACAACATCAGTTGGGGTGCTTTTAAGAATTTCTTTGAAGAGCAGGAACTCCAGGCCTGGCCAATCATTACTCGCCATGCCTCTCTTTTATCTCCTGCCTTCTATATTTCTGACCCCCATTAAGTACTCGAATATGTCGATTTGACTCCCATTTATCTTAGTCTCTTCTCTTCTATCCTTCTTTGGCTCCTTATATTTCTTTTTGCTTAATGACAAAAAGGGGGAGAAAATATTCTGAAATACATACTTTAAAATTTTTCCAGCAAATTCATTTCAGCACCTTTACACTTGCATATCTTTATGTTTTGTCATCACCAAAAGGGGGAGATTGATGATCAGTCCATCTCCATAAATAAATTATCTTTTATTTTATGTATTTTTGGTGATTAAAAATCCATTGAAAACATTATCTAACATATTTTTCTGAAGTTTATTAATAGGCATCAAGTAAATTAAAATCAGTAAGTTATCCACTCTCACTGTTATTTGAAGTTCGAGGCATGAATTCTGTCTAAATAATAAAACAACCATTTCATAAATACATCGACTCTTTTAATAAAACAACGATTTCCATCGCACAACGATTTCATAAGTAAAACAACGATTTCCATCGCACAACGATTTCATAAGTAAAACAACAATTTCGGTCTTACATTGATTTCATATCACTTGAACATCGATTTCATTGATACATCGATTTCATATCACTTGAACATCGATTTCATTGATACATCGATTTCATATCACTTAAACATCGATTTCGTTGTTACATCGATTTCATTTCACTTGAACATCGATTTCGGTAAAACAACGATTTCATTATCGATTTCACTAAAACAACGATTTCATCACTGAAACAACAATTTGGTCACATAAACAACGACTTCATAGAAAGAACTATTTGGTCGCTACAACGATTCTGTTTCACTTAAAGATTGATTTGGTCGCTACAACGATTTTGTCGCTACAACGATTATGTTTCACTTAAACAACGACTTGGTTGTTGCTACAACGATTCGGTTGATACATCGACTTCTGTAGAACAACGATTTCATCTCTACAACGACTTCCTATAAAACAACGATTTTACTTAAACAACGACTTTATCTGTACATCAATTTCATTCATATAATGATTGTGTACAGAACAACGATTTCACTATATTTGTACATGGATTATGGTCACATCGACTCTATTTCAACATAGATTTCATTTATATGTTTATGACAATGATTTCATGAATATATCAACTCTCTTCACAATGATTATGATTTAAATAAAGTGTCATATACTTTCATCATCTTTTCAGATAATCTTGAAAGTAATTATCCTTCATGATATTCAAATGTATTCTTTTTGAATATCTGTGGAGTTCAAGTCTTCCCGCGTATAACAATGTATCTCGTGCTCTTGAGCATTTATTATGCTAGTATATATCTTTGCACGAAATATATATGTGTGCTTTCTACTCCTATATTCTTTAAACAAAAGCTTTATAGGGTGATAGAATGGCATTTCCTTTTTGGTGTATTTTCTTATTGCATGCCATCTAACGTTGACTGATAGCTTAGAGACAGTTGAGCTATCTATGTTTCAGTATTTATTGTGCGCAGATTTCTGCCAGTATCACACCCTACAACGTTGGACAAACAAGAAGCAAAAGATATCTGGATGATCCTTCTCTGTGTGTGTGTCTCTCTGGGCATTTAATGGCTGCAGGTATTCTTGGTACCCACATTGGATGATACTCAACTTGCGTGCCTCAGACATAGAGACAACAGATACTTCAACAACTATATTCTCAAGAGAAGATATATAGAACACCAACAACTCCATGCAAGACAACTGGTTATCCTTTGAAGCACCTTGTAGAAGAGCTTGTTCATTCAGGCAATCAGTCTTTAGATCTTAAGCTCTCCACAGCCATCTGCTTAGTCTTTTGAGAGCTTGTGTAAGATCTGAGAGAATCCACCACTGCAAATCTTTGTCTCTCAACCTCGCCTCAGATCAAGCAATCCTATAAGCTTGGTCTAGGGGCCATTCACTCTCTATTCATTCTTCTTGAGTGCTCCTCTTCGGTTGTGAAGAGAAGACCAGTTGTTGAACAGGTGGTTCTTTCCCTTTGGTAAGAAGGAAGACCTGTTGCATGAGGTGTTGGTTGTACCTCTTCGGGTAGAGAAGAGAAGGCTAGCTATTGCTGGATGTGTAAGAGTCTTTAAGGGGGACAGTACCCTTGTTTAGTGAAATCCCAAGTTGTTGCTTGGGGACTGGACGTAGGACTCCTTGGGATAGGAGATCTGAACCAGGATAAAATTTCCTGTTGTCTATGTGTGCTTGCTTGTTTGTCTTTATTCCACACTAACTCTAACTATCGAACTTAGTGTTTTCTATCAAGCGTTTTATTTACAGGTATTATTCTAAAAGAATTTTTAGCAATCCATTCACACCCCCTCTGGGCTTGCTATCTGGGCAACAAGTGGTATCAGAGCCTTGTCTCTTCGAGCAAGAAGATCACACGATCTGAAGAGCAAAGATAAATGGCAGCTCAAGGATATGCAAAGGGTCATTCTGTCAATAGACCTCCACTATTCGACGGTGAAGATTATAACTACTGGAAGACTCGGATGGAGTTCTTCCTTCAAGGTCTCGATTTCCAGCTTTGGTCAATTATTGAAGAAGGAGACCTAGTGGTACTCAACAACAGAGAAAATTGGACAGATGATGACAAGAAGAAAATATCCCTAAACAGCAAAGCAAAAAGTATATTATGTTGTGCACTGAGTAAGAAAGAATTCAACAGGATTTCAGCATGCAAGTCAGCTATGGAAATGTGGGAAAAGCTCAGAATGACATAGAAGGAACTGATAAGGTAAAGGAAACAAGAATAGACATCCTGGTATCTCTGTATGAAAGATTTCAAATGCAGTCAGGAGAGTCCATCACCAAAATGTACAGTAGATTTACAGATATCACCAACGGTTTGGCTGGGCTTGGAAAAACCTATGAAATTTGAGACATGGTAAGAAAAATATTAAGATCTCTACCAACATCATGGACTCCAAAGGTAATAGCTATAGAAGAAGCCAACGATCTTAGGAGAATGTCACTTGAGAAACTTATTGGATCCTTGATGTCTCACGAGATAAATATGGAAAGGCTTGGAGAATCCTCTAGTAGGAAGAAGCATAGCAATGCTCTAAAGGCCACAGAAGGTAGTTCTGAGGGCGAGTCAGAAAGTGAAAGAAGTGATGAAGGCAGCGAAGATGAAGAAGCTCTTCTCTCCAGAAGACTGCAGCGCATTCTAGCCAAGAAATAATACTAGTCAGGAAGAAGGCATTTTAAGAAAGACAGAGATTTCAAAAGATCTGAAGGAAAAGAAGTCAAGAAATCAGAACCTATATGCTACGAGTGCAAGAAGCCTAGACACATCAAGGCTGAGTGTCCGAAACTAAAGAAGACAGAGTACAAGAAGAAGGACAGTGTGAAGAAATTCAAGAAGTATAAGAAGAAAGCCATGGCTGCTGCATGGAACAACGAGAGTGACTCAGACAGTGAGTCAAGCTCCAGCGATGAACAAGAAGAAAAGGCTAATCTGGCCTTCATAGCAAATATTGATGATAAGGTAACTTCTGACTCGTCTTTCACTTCTTGCAATGAATCTGATTCAGATAGTTTAGAGGATGCATTTAACGAATTATACAGTAAGTATAAAGATGTCTGTAAGTTGTTAAAAACAACCAAGAAAAACTATGCATGCTTAGAAATAACCAACTCAGATTTAAAATCTGAAACTAAGCAACTAGAAAAACAAATTTCTGATTTAAAAAGGAGAAATGAACTGTTATGCGAAGATTTAAAGGATAAAAATGAAAAGATAACAAATCTAGAAAATCAGGAAACTACAAGCAAACTTAAAAATGAAATCAATACACTAACAAAAGACAATGAATATCTAACTGCTACAATTGAAAAATTCACAAACGAAAAATCCTCTTTAATACTAAAAGGGGTAAGAAGATCAGGAAAGAAAAAAAATGGTTTAGGATACACTTCGCCTGACAATAAAGAAACAATTATTCATCCTAAAATTTATCCAATGCCAAAATTTGTAGCCGAACAAAATACTAATTATAAATCTAACATTAATTACATACCAATTAAAACAGTAGATAATATCTCATGTTGCAGTCACTGCAATAAATTAGGTCACACTAAAATAACATGTACAACTAAACACTTAAAGTGGATTTCGAAAAGAAACAGTGAGGAAACTAACAAACCAGGACCCAAAGAAACTTAGGTACCTAAATCTCAGTGATTTATTGCAGGGAAACCTTAGAGAATCAAAGTGGTACCTGTACAACGGGTGCTCAAGGCATATGACTGGCAACAAAAAGCTATTCTCGCACATCAGATATGAAGAAGGCACAATAACCTATGGAGATAATGGAAAAGGATCAGTGATTGGTTGCGGATCGATTGAAAGCCAAGATAGAACTCTGATAGAAGATGTACTATGCGTCAAAGGACTTAAGCACAACTTAATTAGCATCAGCCAACTATGCGACAAGGGACATCAGATCAAGTTCCAAGAATCTAAGTGTTTGATCATCAAGAATGAGACAATTATCTTCGAAGCTAGTAGAGAAAAGAATCTGTATGTACCACACCTACAAGAATTGAAAGATCAAGATATCTGTTTAGCAGCAAGTAAAGAGCAAAATGATGAACTGTGGCACAGAAGGTTAGGCCACTGCAGCTTGGATGGCATGAGAAAACTCATCAAGCATGATCTAGTGGAAGATTTGCCAAAGATTCATTCAAAACTAGACAGCGTGTGTGAACCATGTGCGAAAGGAAAACATGCAAGATCCTCATTCAAATCCAAGACAGTAGTAACTACCTCCAAACCTCTAGAACTACTGCATATGGACTTGTTTAGACCAATGAGAACAACTAGTTTGGGAGGAAAGAATTTCGGATTTGTCATAGTTGATGATTATTCAAGATTTACATGGGTATCATTTTTAGAGCATAAAGATGACACATTTGAAAGTTTTGTGAAGTTCAGTAAAGTAGTTCAAAAGGATAAGAAGTTCAGCATCATCAGTATCCATTCAGATCATGGAGGAGAATTCCAAAATGATAGATTTGCATAATTTTGTGATGATGAAGGTATAGAACACAATTTCTCAGCACTTAGAACACCACAGCAAAATGGAGTAGCTAAAAGGAAGAACGGAACCTTGTTGGATATTGGTAGGACCATGCTATCTGAGTATAACCTTCCAAGATATTTCTGGGCAGAAGCTATAAATACAACATGCTATATCATAAATAGAGTCATGATCAGGCCAATCCTGAAGAAGACTGCATATGAGTTGTACAAGCAAAGAAAGCCCAAGATCAGCCATCTCAGAACATTTGGATGTCCATGCTTCATTCACAACTATGGTAAGAGAGATTTAGGAAAGTTGGATTCTAAATCTGATGAAGGAATCTTTATGGGGTACACTTCTAAACCTAAAGGCTATAGAGTTTTTAATAAAAGAAGTTTATTAATTGAACAAACTGTTCATGTTATTTTTTTTGAGTCTAACCCTTCCTTGAGAAAGGAAGTCGATAGTGATGATGAAAATGCTGAAAATCTCTCCAAGAAACTGAAGGAAACAACTATCAAAGATAATGAAGATCCACCCTTGGAAGAACTACAACAGAAAGAAATTATTCATGATGATCTTCCAAAGGAATGGAGGTACAAAAAGGATCACCCTATAGACAACATTATGGGAGATCTATCCACAGGGGTAAGAACTGGAGGTAATGTTATTCCTTGTAATTATTTAGCATTTGTATCTCAAATTCAGCTAAAGACAGTCAATGAAGCACTGTCTAATGAATCTTGGATTTTAGTCATGCAAGATGAACTTAATCAGTTCAGGAGAAATCAAGTTTGGTCCCTTGTTCCGAGACCATCAGATCATCCTGTGATTGGCACCAAATGGGTGTTCAGGAACAAATTGGATGAAGCTGGTGTTATCACTAGAAACACAGCTAGACTGGTTGCTCAAGGCTCTTCCCAAGAGGAAGGCATAGATTTCGATGAAACCTATGCACCAGTGGCTAGACTAGAGGCTATTCAAATTTTACTTGCTTATGCATATGCATTGGATTTAAAACTTTTTCAAATGGATGTAAAATCTGCATTTTTAAATGGTTATATAAAGGAGGAAGTCTATGTGGAACAACCTCCAGGTTTTGATGATTTAGATTATCCAAATCATGTTTTCAGATTACATAAAGCATTGTGTGGATTAAAACAAGCACCTAGAGCATGGTATGAAATACTTAGTGCATTCTTGCTAAATTATGACTTTATTAGAGGTCAGGTAGATAGCACACTTTTCATTAAAACAAATGCCAAAAATATATTACTTGTTCAAATTTATGTAGATGATATTATTTTTGGATCAACTGATGAATCCTTGTGCAAGTATTTTGAGAAGCTCATGCAGGGAGAATTTGAGATGAGCTTGATGGGAGAACTCAACTACTTCCTTGGATTATAAATAAAGCAAGGCGATGAAGGAACTCACATTTGTCAAGCAAAATACAACAAGGAACTTCTAAAGAAATTTGGTTTTGAAAATGCCAAACCACTGTCAACTCCCATGAGCACATCTACTAGGTTAGACAGTGATCCAGAAGGTAAGAAAATTGATCAAAAACTTTATAGAGGTATGATTGTGTCATTGCTTTATTTGACAGCTAGTAGGCTCGATATTTTATTTAGTGTATGCATGTGTGCAAGATATCAATCTGATCCTAAAGAATCTCATTTAATATCTGTTAAAAGGATCTTTACATATTTAGCTAAAACTCATGACCTAGGACTATGGTATCCTAAATCATGTGAAGCTAGTTTAGTTGAATATTCTAATGCTGACTATGCTGGATACAAAGTAGATAGAAAAAGCACCAGTGGTGGTTGCCAATTTCTTGCAGGATTCTTGATTTCATGGTCTTCAAGAAGCAAAATTCAGTAGCACTATCAACAGTTGAAGCTGAATACGTAGTTGCCGAGAGATGCTGCACTCAACTCTTATGGATAAAGCAATAGCTTGAGGACTATGGATTGCACATCAAGACCATCCCATTGCTGTGCGACAATACAAGTGCGATAAATCTCACGAAAAATCCAGTTCTGCACTCCATGACGAAACATATAGAGGTCAGATATCATTTTATTAGAGATCATGTAGCTAATGGTAATATAAATATTTCTTTTATAGATACTTTAAATTAGTTAGCAGATATTTTTACAAAAGTCTTACCTGAAGAGAGATTTACGTCTCTTAGAAGGGAATTAGGCATGTGCAATTTGTAACAGATATATCTGTACGTAACTGAAATAATAAATGTCAGAATAATATTTATCCTTCTCGCTGAATTTAAGTAAATCCTTTATTGCTTGCGTCATAAAATGCTATGACGTTTCGAATCAATTCTTTATTGTTTGCATTAATCCTCTCCTATTTTTTGTCGCTATCCGCCTTTATTGCTCTGGCATTTCAAAAAGCTACTTTATGTCCTGCCGTTAAGTTCGAAATCCTTGCCTCATCAATTTCCTCTCTCTCTCTTATCTCCTTCGATTTGCTTGCTTGCGAAACCCTCATCGACTCTAGAATCCCCTCTGTGAGGTTTCAAAGATTCTCTCTGTTCCCGCTCAAATTTCTTGAGGGTTCTTGTTCCTCTCTTTCCCACGACCCTCTAGAAACCTTCCTCGCTCGATTCCATGGCCGCTTCTGAGAGTTCCGACAGCATGGGTGGTTACAGCGTCGCCTTCCTCACGACGGAGCAACAGGAACCTTTTGCTGCTGTAAGGATCAAGGTTTGTGGAAACAAGGCAGTGGATATAGAAGACCTAGAGAAAAATGGTATGCACAGCATAGTCGAAGCCATTCAGAGGCTGAAGTGGACAAAGATGTGTACTGTTTCTGAATCAAGTTATCCAGACCTCGCGAAAGCTTTCTATACTTGCCTAAAATCTGAAGCAGATGGGTCTCTCTCCTCCACAGTCAAAGGTACACCCATTCATATCACTCATGATCTTTTGGAAAGATTATTTGGAGTTTCTGCAGTCGGACACAGTTTGGCAGACTCAGTGGACATTCATGCCAAGGGGCTAGGAATCATTGGAACATAGTACAAACTGAAGGATGGGAAGATCGACATCAACCAGCTTAATGCTTTTAACAGAATACTGCACTTCATAGTCTGTCAGATTCTGGTGCCGAGAAGTGCTACTTTTTCAACTTGTCCAAAGGGAGATTTTGATATGATGCTTTGGGCCATCCAAAGTCAAGATATCAACATGGCTCAGGTTATAATAGAGAGGATGAAGTCTGCCACAGAGATGATTTGGGATAAGAAGAATAAGTTGGCAGTATCACTACCATATGCTCATTTTCTTACTCTAATTTTCAAGCACTATGAAATTGATCTGAAGGGAGAAGTGATGGAGAAAATGGGCTAGCCTATTCGGTCCTGAAACTTAAAGAAGAGTGGTTTTTCTCTTGTGGGGAATGTTTGGTCAAAGACTTCGGTGGCAGAAGGAGAGGCCATCATTGGTGAAGCTCCTGAAATTCCTATAGTTCAAGAGGCAGAGGCAGAAGTTAGAGTTGAAGAACCTCCTGCACCTATAAGGAAAATTGAGAAAATATCACCGGCGCACATTGAGCCCGTTGGGCAATCATCTAAAGTTGTGATCCCCTCTACAGTCCCTACACCTGATATTGAAGAATCTTTAGAGACTGTTGCTCACACTGAGGGGAAGCAGGAAGATACTCACATGGAAGACATCTTTAGTGTTCCTGCTACAGATGTTTTTATGGAAGTTAATTTGGAAGAAGTAATTTCGAAAGCTGAGGCACCAGGCCACACTGAAGACATTCAGATGGAAGATGCTCCAGCTTAGGGGGAGCCTACTGCTAGTGCTCCTACAGACCAGTTCCAGGAAGGTGTTGTTGAAGACACCTCAGAAGAGGATGTTGAACCAGTTATTAGCTCCAGTAGAAAGTGTAAGGGTGTTGCCTCAAGAATTCCTTTACTCACTAGGAAGGCACACCACAGATCCAAGAAGAAGAAGATTCATGTGCACGTGAAGCCAGTTATTAATAGACTGAATGCACATGGGGAGATTTTGTGCTCTTTGAAATCCGAAGTAACATCCATCTTTATTAGTCAGAGCACTGAAGCCATGGATATTGGAGCAGTTATGATTGAGCTCCAGGAGATGAGAAGTGAGTTGGGTAGCCTGAAGCAGCTAGTGACAGATCTTTCAGATTTTATGAGGGGTGAAATTATCTGTTCCTGCCCCTCCTGCTCCCACTCAATCTGTACCAGAAGAAGCAATCAGGCCACCAGGGCCTTGTGAAGATGAAGTCAGGCCATCAGGGCCTTCTGAAGAGGCAATCAGGACACCAGGGCCTTCTGTAGAGGAAGTCCGACCACCAGAGCCATCAGTTACAGAGTCAGGACCGTCAGGGTCAATTGAAGTTGAAGATGTTGGTACTGGGCCATCAGGGCCAGTGGTGTTTCCTAGATAGCAAGCCAGAGGGGGGGGTGAATGGATTGCTAAAAATCTTTCTAGAATAAAACCTGTCAATAAAAATGCTTAACAGAAAAACACTAGGATTGATAGTTAGTGTTAATGAGAATGAAGACAAATAAGCTAACACACAAACAACAGGAGATTTTTATCCTGGTTTGGATCTCCTATCCCAAGGAGTCCTATGTTAAGTGTCCAAGCAACAACTTGAGATTTCACTAACCAAGGGTACTGTCCCCCTTAAGGACTCTTACACATCCAGCAGCAACTGGCCTTCTCTTCTAACCCGAAGAGGTGCAAACCAACACCTGATGCAACAGGTCTTCCTTCTTCAATGAAGGGAATAACAACCACTTGTTTCCTATAAGTCTTCTCTTCACAAACGAAGAGGAACACACACAGAGAATGTGAGTAAAAGGAAAATGGCCCCTAGACCAAGCTTATGAGAAATTGCTTGATCTGAGGCTGTATCTGAGAGACAAAGATTTGCAACAAGAAAATCTCTCAGAACTACACTAGCTCTCCAAAGACTAAGCAAATGAAAACCGGAGAGCTGAGAGCTAAAAGTTGGTTTGCTGAAAGGAATTAGCTCTTCTTGCTGATCCTCGCAAGTTCTTGATGGGCTATGTGTATTTTACACAGTGTATCACTTAGTGTATTCTTTCACGGAGTCATCAGTCTTCTATATATCTTCTCTTGAGAATATAGTCGTTGAAGTGTCAGTGGTCTCTATGTCTGAAGCACGTTAGACTGTTTGAATGAGGTGTGGAACAGGTAAGCCTGCAATCATTAATGCTCTTGGAGACACATACGCAAAGATAATATTCATCCAGATCTCTTTCACTTTAGGTTATCCAACGTTGTAAGATATTGTAAGATATGGTACTGGCA
This sequence comes from Colocasia esculenta, assembly GCA_014218235.1. Classification (NCBI taxonomy): domain Eukaryota; kingdom Viridiplantae; phylum Streptophyta; class Magnoliopsida; order Alismatales; family Araceae; genus Colocasia; species Colocasia esculenta. The sequence goes on along the minus strand of CM024760.1, from coordinate 141,910,831 downwards.
AAAGACCTGCACACAATAAATACCAAAACGCAGACAGCTAGACTGACTCTATGCTGTCAGTCAACGTTAGAAGTCATGCAATAAGAATGTACATAAAAATAGAAATGCCATTCTGTCACTCTAAAAAGTGTTTGCTATAAAAACACAGGTGTAGAGTGCACACTGATATGTGACATGCAAAGATGTGTACAATCACAATAAATGTTACGTGGTGCAAGATACAAAGATATACGCGGGAAGACTTGAACTCCACAGTGTTTTAAAAATATGCTTGACTATTATAGAGAATAGTTATTTTCAAATTTATCTGAGAAGATAATAATACCAATGTATGACAATTCATTCAAACCATAATCGTTGTGAAGAGAGTTGATGTATTCGTGAAATCGATGTTATAATTATAGTCCATGCATAAATCAAATTCATGATGAAATGAAATCGATGTGATAATCATGATCCATGTATAGATGAAATCTATGTTGTACTTGTGAAATCGTTGTGTAAGCAAATCATTGTTCAAGTATGAACAAATCGTTGTTTAAGTAGAAACAAATCGTTGTTTGTGATCAAATCATTATTTTCTATCAAATCATTGTTTAAGTAAAGCAAATCGTTGTTTGCTAACAAGTCGTTGTTTAAGTAAAGGCAAATCGTTGTTTGCTATCAAATCGTTGTTTGAGTGAAAGTAAATCATTGTTTGCTATCAAATCGTTGTCTGAGTGAAAGCAAATCGTTGTTTAAGACTAAATCGTTGTTTATGATCAAATCGTTCTTTTAGTTAAGGCGAATCGTTGTTTCGACCAAATAGTTCTTTAAGTGAGAGCAAATCGTTGCACTAATCAAATCGTTGTTTTAACTTGTTGAATCATTACAGCGATCAAATCGTTGTTTAACTTATCGAATCATTACAGCAATCAAATCGTTGTTTAACTTATCGAATCGTTATACCAATCAAATCGTTGTTTTAACTTGTCGAATCGTTACAGTGATCAAATCGTTCTTTAACTTATCGAATCGTTACAGCGATCAAATCATTGTTTAACTTATCGAATCGTTACAGCGATCAAATCGTTGTTTAACTTATCGAATCGTTAGAGCGATCAAATCATTGTTTAACTTATCAAATCATTACAGTGATTAAATCGTTGTTTAATTTATCGAATCGTTACACCGATCAAATCGTTGTTTCACTTATGAAACTGATGTTCTATTAAGGAAATCGATGTGTACTTAGAATGAATGCTTTGAACTATAAATAACAGTGTGTGAGAGTAACTTACAGATTTTGCTTGACTTATTTCTTGTGGATGAACTTCAGAAAAGATTGTTAAAAAATATTTATTAAGATTTTGTTAATCACAAAAAATTACATATGAATAATAATTAAAATTATATGGGGATGGACTGATCATCAATCTCCCCCTTTTTGGTGATGACAAAACATAACATAAAAATATAAAGTGCTGAAATAAATAAATTTATTGTCTAAATTTAAGTAATGTATTTTAGAATATTTTATTTTCTCCCCCTTTTTGTCATTAAGAAAAAAAAATAGAAATATAAAGAGACAAAGAAAGAAGAGAAGAGAGATAAATGGGAGTCAAAGGAACCACTATATTTGATTACTGAGGGGGTACAGAGATGTAGAAGGCAGGTGACAAGAGAGAGGCATGGCGAGTGATGATCGACCGAGCCTTGAGTTCCTGCTCTTCAAAATAGGTTTGGAATGCACCCCAGGACATAGTGTATGAAGGCCCCATAACAGGAGCCATTTTCTGGTTGTGGAGTTGCCTCTGAGTTTCTAGGAAATTTGCATACTCATCCTTTCCAAGAGAAAACTTGTAAGAACTAGAGGTTCTAAAGCTGGCATGCTGCAAAAACTGATCAATGGAGATAGGGTAGAAGATATTCTGCAGCTTCAGATACTTTTTCAAAGCTACATAGACTTTGTACCTTTCAACCCAAATAGCAAAAGGATCTTAAACAAGGTGTATGGAGTTGAGATCCAAGAATTCATCAGTAGACACTGTGGGTTTGTTTGATCTGGCCAGAGAGAGATTGTGATTGAGTAGCTGCTGAGTAGCTTGAGGATAAAGTTTTTCCCAATCAGAGGGGGAAAGCCTTTCACACTCAAATAGGAGGGGAGTAAGCACATCAGACTTGATATATCCTCTGTGATATTCCCTGAACAAAAATCTGTGAAATGCAAGAAGATTGCCCTTCAGGACTGAGATTCTGCCCATTACTCTAGCAAACCTTTCAAAAATAATGGGACCCACTGCAGAGTCCATGACCAAGGAATGAAGTTTAGGTATGAACACAATCTCTGGCATCTTCAGGGTAGCAAAGTCCACTTGAATTGAGGTGTTGACTGGATTTTTGATCCTGAACAGATCGACGGCTCCTCGAAATTGGCCAAGTTGAACCTCTGGCAGATTGTTGAGATAACGATAGTCATTAAACATTTGGAAGTACCTGATCAGCTTGATCTCCTTCTGGATGAAAGGACCCCAGGAGTTCTTATGATGAATGACAAACCACTCACTCAGTGTGAGAGGGTGGTCTCTGGGAGGGAACCTTTCAGATTTAGCAAGCACGAATTTCCTGTATAGAGACTGATGTCCCCGAGCCCACTGGTCTTCAGTCTTAGACTCAGCCATGGAAAAGATTTTGGACTAATCAGCTTTAGATAGGGGAGAAAGAGGGATAACAATTGTGAGGTGGTCTGTGAGGTTGAGGTGAGGGAGGCCAAAAATGGTGGCAAAAGTACATTTCAGCAAGAATTCACAATAAAGAGATCTCCTTCGGTTTTCAACAGAAAGAGAGAACCAAAGAGGTTGAAAGTGGGGTTCAGAAGAGAGAACAAGGTCCTTTGAGATTTTCCTCTTTTTAGGGGCAAGACTAGGAGAGCCTATCCTGTGAACATGAGAGGAAACGTGTAAGACCCTTGATTTTTCATCTTTGGGTGATTTCATATGTATGTATAAATGTATGCCATCGATGTATAAACTTTATTGTGCATAGTACTTACTTGTTTACATTGCGTGAATAAGCATTATTTTAATGTGTGCATTGTAGATTATATATATATGTGTGTGTGTGTGTGTGTGTGTGTGTGTGTGTGTGTGTGTGTGTGTGTGTGTGTGTGTGTGTGTGTGTGTGTGTGTGTGTGTGTGTGTGTGTGTGTGTGTGTGTGTGTGTGTGTGTGTGGTGTGTGTGTGTGTGTGTGTGTGGTGTGTGTGTGTGTGTGTGTGTGTGTGTGGTGTACATAGAATTTCTGCAGTTTTAAGTTCTGTTCTGGCAGCCAGTTGGCGTTAACATCAGTTGACGTTGACCATAAATCAGCGACCACATCGATGGACGCCAACTCAGAATTGGCGGTCTGTGATGTTGACGTTAACCTCCCAGGTCTGTTGCGATTTCAGATCTGGAAACGCCTCCAGAAATGTTGCCCTTGGTTTAGGAAACCGTTCCCCAACGGTAACCCAACCTTACCCAACTTCGTCTCCGACCCTAGCTCTATAAAACACCCCATCTCCGGCCAAATCTAACCTTTTTGGCTCTTGAGTCAAAACCCTAGTTCTTGGTGTGAAAAAACCCATCTTTGAATTTTGAAATCTGGCGACTGGAGGCTTCATCCGGCGTTCTACAACGACTGGAGAGGACTCTGAACAACCGGGAACGACTTCCCCACACTGGTGTGCAGAGGAGATCAACACAGAATCTGGATCGAGAGAGTTTTAAGGACTCTTTGGCTCGGGCCGAGGAGGGCTTCTCTGGCTTAATCCATCAATTGGAGATTTTATCCAAAGCAAGTAACCCTTTCACATCACCCATACATACGTTTAGTAAGTCCCAGGAATTTTTACTGATTTTATTCAAGTCCTGGAACCCCAATTTCACCAAGTTTCTTGCGTTCAGTCTGTGTTTTGCACAGACAGGAACTTAACGGAAGGATCCCTTGCTGTTAAGATCTTGACTTGGCGGTGACCTTTGTTGTCGTTAACCTAATAAACGGCCACATGCATGCCGTCAAGTTCGCCAGACTGCCACAGTGTGCATGTCTGACCTATATAACTTATTTTTCAGATTTCTGCATATGTGGATATAATGTAAAAGTGATATGCTATAAAATACTATTATTGGATCATGTTGTGCAAATTTTATGAATTTCTGTGGAATACCCTAATTGTCTGAAATTTCTGAAATGCATGTTAAATAGGTTTTAATCTTGTAAAATTCCGTTTGTGTAATCTATGTGGAATCCAAGTGTCATAAATTTTTTGTGAAATGTTGATGGGTTTCAGTTCATGCTGTAGAAATTTGGGAAAATTCTGACAACTGTGTAAATTATTACATTTTTTGAATGGTAAAACAGTGAGCATGATTTATTGATACAGAAATTTAGATAAGTAGTGTAAAAATAGTTAAATTCCTAGAAATTGACATATGTTTAGGACTATTAGTATCCATGTATAGAATGAGTTGTGGGTCTGAACAATGAAAATCCATGCTAGTTTGACTATGTTTACTTTGTATAATACAACTATTGAAATTTTCATAAATTGTGGGTAATTCAAAAAAATGCAAAATTTGGTATGCATGATGGGTAACCTGTAAGAAATTAGTGGTTAAAGTTTCGTACTGAAATGATGAAAGTAACTACATGTGTTGGTTTTATGTGAGCATTGATCAATTAATACATGTTAATGAGGTTGTTAATGAAATCTACTAATTTCAGCATGATTAGACTTGTTTCGAATCTGTTTAATATTGAGAACAGTAGTACCATGCTAGGTAATCCTGAAGTATGTAAATGTGTGAGCATGAAATGGATGTGTTAAAAAGATTGTGCATTAAGTGTGTGTTAAAAGATTAGAGAAAATGTGTAAATGTGCCAATGGGTGACACTGCTACCTTAGAGGGCTGTCGAACTGTACTGTGGTAAAGTCCCCATGGGAAGGTTCATAGTGTGTGATATCCCATGGGCACTGGGATTAAATCCTGGAGGCGGACAAGTACCGCTGGTTAGGGTGGAGAGTGCTTCTCATGGTTCTGCGCAGTAACTAAGATTTATCACTGTAATGTCTAGGTGATAGATATGTGTGTGATGTGACAAGTGTGTGTCCTTCTAGAGGTGGTTTGGACTATGTGTCATGGCATATAATTAAGAATATGTGATCATGTGCGTGAAAGTGTGAACATGTGAACTAGATAAGTGAAATTGTATAAATGATTAGGTGAGAATATGAATTAATGATATATCATGTAAAATGATAATTCTTTATATGAATGTGATATATCCATGTCAAAACAGCAATATATTCATGTGTGTAGGTGCGTTAACCATGTGAAAATGATCATAGAATCCATGCTAGGGATGTTTTTGTAATATGTGTAAACTCCATGATTAAAATGGTTATTACCTTAGTATGTGAATGTAATTAAATGAGATTTAGTTTAGCATATGGTAAAGTGCGTAGAAAGCATGTGATCAGTTTTAAGTCATTGTAAAAGTTGTTATAAATCACTTATCATGTGTAGCATGTATAGAAATCATGTTTAGGTTTTTGAAACATTATCAAATCCATGCTTTATATGATAATGGTGTAGCATGAGAACGTGAAAAGTCATATGATGTATGTATGTTTAGTGTGGTTGGAGTTACTTGTTGAGTTCTTTTGGACTCATTCTTGCTTCGGCGTACAGGTGCAGACATTTCTACTTCTTCCGAGGAGATCATTAGGAGCGACTCAGAGCGGGAGTAGGAGACTTTTGTCTTGGATACAACATTGCAGTTTCTTCTTTCACAGTATGTAATAAAAGACTCTGCGTAGTCTTATGTGGACAATGTAATAATTGAAATTCTCAGTTATGAAGTATTTTACTTTTCCTTTGCTATATAGACTGTGTATAAATGATGATGATGGAATAAGAGTTAATTTCCAGTTATTTCATTTCCGCTGTCATGTGTTATATATATTTGTGTATGTTTCAGCCTAATTGTACAATTGTTGGGTAAATGTCCCACTGTAGCGGCGTTCATTATACCGATGAGGGTTGGTGTAACCGTACCGGTATAAGGAGGGTCGTTACAGAGATTGGTATCAGAGCTATAGGCAAAAATTTTACATAAATATACACATACCATCATCTTCATTGTATGCTAAGTCTGTGTAGATTGTCCACATAGATAAGTAAATAGTTAGAAATTAGATAGTCTAGTTCTAATTTGTGATTAAATCATTTTGCAGGGTATGGCTTCACGTGGTAGTCGTGGTGTTCCTGCTCGTGAGGGTGAGCAAAGGAGAGATGAGTCTCGGTGTGAGGATCAGGGTGAGCAGTAGGCCCCAGCACCCCAGGGTCTTGTGCTTCCCCCACCGCCACCAGTAGACTATGGAGTGTTCATGCAGGGTTTAGTGCAGGCCATGCAGACGCAGGCCCACACCCAGGCTGCACTCCAGGCTCAGCTAGAGGCTCAGCAGGCTCAGGTTAGAATGATAGATAGGGTAGTCTGTTTTACTTGATGATCTGTTTATTATGTTGCTGTGCTATATGTGTTGCTTATGTTGTTTGCTGTGGTAGGCTCAAGTGCCAGTTCCCCAGGCTGACCATGGTGGACCCTCCATCATGGAACGGTTCAAGAGGATGTCGCCACCCTCTTTTAAGGGGGAGAGTGACCTGTTACTTGCCGAGAGCTGGATGAGGGAGATCGAAAAGATCTTCCGGGCTATTAGGTGCGCTGAGGATGACAAGGTCAATTTAGCCACCTATATGCTACAAGTATGTGTAAATTAATCCGGTGGTTATTTCTTTAATTATAGATTATGTTGGTTAGTCCTTATGGGTGGTTTTGACAGGAGCAAGCCGACGTATGGTGGTCCTCGTTATTACGCACCAGGTTCGAGGATGGTGCTGTGGAGATTGCTTGGGACGAGTTCGTGAGGTTTTTCTGAGCCAAGTTTGATCCGGAGCACATCCAGGACAAGATGGAGCAGGAGTTCCTCTCGTTGACTCAGGGCTCCATTACCGTGCTGGAGTACGAGTCCAGGTCTGCCGAGCTCTCGAAGTATGCCCCTCATATCGTAGCAGATGAGCGCAGGAAGGCGAAGAAGTTCGTGATGGGTCTGAGACCATCACTGAGGACGAGGTTGGTGGATTTCGACCATCGTACCCTCGAGCAGGCCCTTAGCGCAGCATGTCGTCAGGAGGGAGAGATGGAGCAGTACTTGGAGGAGAAGAAGGCTTCTTAGAAGAGGCCTGTAGCTCCTTTCCAGAGGCAGGAGAGGAAGAAGGCAGTTTTTCAGTCACCGCAACGTCCCGTGGCATCGAGAAGCAGTCAGGTACCTTCTCAGCATTCCCCTTGTGGCCAAAAGGAGTGTCCTCATTGCGGAAGGACACATGGTGGTACGGAATGTTGGAAGTTGGCGGGGAAGTGCTTGAAGTGCGGGAGCAGCAAGCATAGGATCAAGGATTTCCCCAGACTGCAGCAGGGAGGTCAGCGTGGGGTGGCACCAGCCCCAGCAGTAGCAGCAGCAGCAGTGCCAGTGACAAGACGACCAGGGAGACCTCGAGCCCCAGCTCGGGTGTTCGCGTTAGCTCGTGAGGACGCCGAGCAGGCGGATCATGTTACCGAAGGTACGTTTTTATTCTTAGGTATACATGCTCGGGTTCTATTTGATACGGGTACTACTCACTCGTTCATTTCTGAGTGTTTTTCTAGGTAGTTAGTCTTAGAGTCAGGAATAGAGTCTGAGGAGTTAGAAGTCCCTTTGTCTGTGCACACACCCGCAGGTACAGTATCGACTAGGAAGTGTATTCCATCTTTACCGGTGTGCATTGAGGATAGAGTCCTAGAAGGGTGTTTCTTCTTTCTAAAGATGAAGGACTACGATGCTATTCTTGGTCTAGATTGGCTAGAGGAGCACTATGCGTTAGTAGATTGTCGTGGGAAGAAGATTGTTTTCCGTATTCCTGGTGAAGATGAATTTTCTCATCCTTTGCCAAGGAATTTAGCGGGGAAGTTTGTCATCTCTGCCATGAGGGCAATGAGAATGGTGAACAAGGGTTGTGACGCTTTTCTTGCCAGCGTGGTATTAGTACCCATGGCTGATGAGTCATCTACTCTTGCGGAGATTGATGTAGTGCGGGAGTTTCCAGATGTTTTTCTTGATGATTTATCTGGATTGCCACGGGCTAGAGAGATAGAGTTCACTCTAGAGTTGCTTCCAGGCACCTCTCCTATCTCAAAGGCACCTTATCGGATGGCACCTGCGGAATTAGCTGAGCTAAGGAAGCAGTTGCAGGATTTGTTAGATAAGGGATTTATTCGCCCTAGTGTTTCTGTGACGACCCTCATTATACCGGTACGGTTATACCAACCCACGTCGGTATAGCAAGAGTCCTCATAGTGGGACATTTACCCAAACGATACATACAGCTGAGATACACGCGAATATACAACAGAGTAGCGGAAGTAAAAGACAACTGTCTCCATTCATTCATCATCCACATTAAACATACATGCAATTCGCAATTAACATAAAAGAACTAAAGGTCCACATAATTTAAATTGCTGAAATAGAACCACAAATTGTCCACATTTATACATCCTTTTCATAATACTCTAATACAATGTTCAAATTACATACTTATGAAATACACAAATCTCAAGAAACTCCAAAGCTAGTCTCCGCGCTCGGAGTCCGTCTCCACCGTCTCCTCCAACGGTACCGTGTCACCAACTATACCTGTACGCCGAAGCAAGGAGTGAGTCCAAGGACTCAGCAAGCAACACTGCTCATAACATACACGTACAAGTTCTAGTGGTTTCTACATGCACATTTACAATTTGCAACACATGGCATGCTAGTCAATTCAAGTTTCAACCTATCATGAAAGTTTTACAATTTTATACATGGATCATGCTTTCAGATTTCTAAGAATAAAATTCACCTATCACATGCTCTCTATTCAATTTACTCATGAAACTTTAATCTTTAAAGAGCTAAGACACGAGAGCTACCAACATGAACATTTTACATACATGAAAGGGGAACCCAACTAGCATGGATTTCACATGTTCTTAAGTACATACATAACTCTTTTCGCATGCTTTAGGTTTCTGATTTCACATGGTTTAACGGCTGTAAACCTATACATGAAAGCTACAATATTGCATAAAACATATCATATGATCAAACAATCATATTTTCTTGTACCCGTTTTCACCAATTATCCCTAACATGGATTCTAGACATCTTTGCACATAATAACATGATGATAATAACATAAATTCACTGATTTCACATGATTTCAGATTTGTCTCACATGGTTTTCAATAACATATTTTCACATCTTTAGTTTCACATTTTCTTTACACAAGTTTCCTCTTTCACATGGTTCACTTTACACATACACATTCACATTGTCACTTACACATTTACACATGGACACATACACATCACACATTTCACATTACACATTTTAGGTGCCGTGACACATAGTCCAAACCACCAAAGAAGGACATATACACATCACATTACACATAGATGCCATCTAGGCATTCCAATGGCGACTCTTGGACTGCGCAGACCGGGAGAACAAGTCTCCACCCTAACCAGTGGTACTTGTCCACCTCCAGGATTTCCCCCTAATGCCCTTAGGGTCACATACACATTGAACTTTCTCAGGGGGACTTTTCCCTGATACAGCTCCACTGCCCTCTACGGAAGCAGTGTCACATTGGCACAGTTACACATTTACACATTTACATTTTACACATGGTTGCACACTTCACACCTTTCATCTCATTCACTTTCTCACTCACATGAATATCTCTGTTTTTCCTAACATGGTACTACAGAATTTCAGGAGTTTAACACACAGGAATTTTCACTAATCAAGTTGGGTTTAGACAATAACTAACCACATTACGATAATATACGTAGATTATCACATTTCACATGAAAATACATAACTTCTTATTTACCGGTCCAAATGACCTGAAATTTTAACCACATGCTGTTTTCGGGTTCAAAATCATACACTCAATTTTTCAGATTTTTATGAGCTAAATATAATTTACAGAAAATCAAACACTTATTTTACATGCCATTCACAATTTAAGTTAAATGGAACTTAACACATCATGCAATTTGCCATTTACTGTTTGAACAGGGATTTCCATTATGTGCATGATTTGAGAATACAGAACTATCCTAAATCATACAATCACAAATCGATCACCACAAACCATTCTTGCATGTCTTTCTATTTACCGAACCGAATTTATTTGCAAGCTATACAAGCATGAACAATTTACCAAAAATTGGGCATACATCTACTGATCTACAAATCTTCATGACAGACAAAACCAAGGCATTCAGACTAATCCTACTCATGAAACATAAATTTGGCAAGATCATTAACAAGTCATGCTTACAATTCATGGGATACAATATTTCCTACATTCACCATCACACACCACATTCGTCCACACACCACAATTGACTATATACATAGAGTATAAGGTTACCATATATCCTCATCACGGAAACCATACCGAAATTAATGTAAAGGAAGGGCAGAACAGTTCACTGTTCTGTCCAGAGGAACTTGGCGACAGTCTCTGGCCGCTGACTCAGGGTCAGTGGCATGGCCGATGGATGCCAAGCATGATATCGGCGTCCAGGGACCTTGCCGTCGATGCAGGTCTGTGCAGAAACACAGACCCGACCTCTCAAGATTTGGTGAATAGGAGGGTCTAGGACTCGAGGAAAAATGTACAAAATTTGCAAAACCAACCTAGACTCATACGGGAACATCATGGATAGGTCACTTGCCTTTTAAAAATTCCTCCAAAGGATCTAGGGCTCGGTGAAGCTCTCCTTGGGTTGTCCCAAGAAGTGCAAAACTCCCTCCAAATGATCTCTCCTCCGGGTTCTTGAGCGAGATCCACAGCAAGCCAAGGTCGGGGAAGCCTTCCTCGTCGGTCCAGCAACCTCCTTGAAGCAGTGGAACGCCGGATCAGGCTCCAGGGGGTCAGATTTTTGGGTGGCAAAGTGGGTTTTTCTCACAGTTTTCTCTCTAGGGTTTTTCTTCCTCTTTTTCTCCTCTTGCAAGGGTGAAAAGAGGCTGGGGGAAGGGAGCTCCGGTTTTAGACCTAAGGAGAGACCCCTCACCCACACCTTGGGTGATATGACAGCCCTCAGAGCCGTTGGGGAGAACCCCCAATGGCTGGGCTTTCTTGTTTCAGAAGCTTGCAGCTCTGCTGCGCATGCAGGCCAGAGAAATTGGCATCAATATCGCTGGACACCAGGATGAGTGTTGGCGTCCATGTCTGGACGCTGACACCAGCTAAACGGCCTGGGATTGACGCCAAGATGGCCTTCGGCCAGAACTCTGAAATATGCAGAAAACCATGTATACCGTGCATATATACATGCAATATGTATACGGTATTATACCCATACTATCACCATGCAATACATACATTATTTATATTTAATCTAAACACATGCACACGTACTTGTATTAACTAATACGTACGTAAATATGTACATACATACACAAGCACAATCATACACACACAAATACAAATAATGCGACGGAAATTTGAGGGCCTTACAGTTTCCCCTTGGGGCGCACCTGTCTTATTCGTGAAGAAGAAGGATGGATCACTTAGGTTATGCATTGATTATAGAAATCTAAACCAAGTGACGGTGAAGAACAGGTATCCCTTACCTCGGATTGATGATATGTTTGACCAACTGCAAGATGCATCAGTCTTTTCTAAGATTGATTTGCGGTCTGGTTATCATCAGTTTAGGATTAGGAGTGAGGATGTGTCCAAGACGGCATTTAGAACCCGTTATGGACATTATGAGTTTTTGGTCCTTCCTTTTGGTTTGCCCAACGCCCCTGCAGCATTCATGGATCTCATGAACAGGGTGTTTAGACCATATCTAGATAGTTTCGTCGTAGTTTTTATTGATGACGTGTTGGTCTACTCTCCAGATGAGGCCACACATCATCAGCATTTAAGGGTAGTATTAGAGGTTCTCCGTGAGCACAAGCTGTATGCAAAATTCAGCAAGTGCGATTTTTGGTTGCGTGAGGTTCATTTCCTTGGGCATGTTATCTCCAGTGATGGTGTAGCAGTGGATCCAACAAAAGTCCAGGCTGTTATGGATTGGGAGATTCCCAAGACTCCTTCGAAGATTCTGAGTTTTCTTGGTTTGGCGGGTTATTATCGGCGATTCATTGAGGGATTTTCATCCATCGCCACGCCATTGACTCAGCTAACCAGAAAAGGAGTAAAGTTTGTCTGGTCTGAGGAGTGTGAGAGTAGTTTTCAATTATTGAAGACTAAGCTCACTTCGTCTCTTGTGTTAGTTTTGCCGAGCGGTGTAGAGGGTTTTGCTATCTACACGGATGCATCTCAGATTGGCCTTGGCTGTGTATTGATGCAGCAAGGAAGGGTAGTAGCGTATGCTTCTCGTCAGTTGAAAGAGCATGAGTGAAACTACCCGAACTCATGATCTTGAGCTTGCGGCAGTGGTACATGCACTGAAAATCTGGAGACACTATCTTTATGGTGTCAGATTTGAGGTGTTCACTGACCACAAGAGTGTAAAGTATCTTTTCTCCCAAAAGGAATTAAACCTTAGGCAGAGAAGATGGATTGAGTTCCTGAAGGACTATGACTTCGACCTCCAGTATCATCCTGGAAAGGCGAATGTTGTAGCAGATGCCCTTAGCAGGAAGAGGTCGTCTCTCCAGCAGGATTGGAAGATGTTGGAGGATGCAGCGTGTGCGATGACTGAGTTAGAGCCATCATTATGCCTGGCTTTTGTAGCTCAGTTGTCCATTAGGTCTTCGGTGTTGGATGAGGTGATCGAGCAACAGAAAGCCGACCCTAGACTACAAGAGCTAGTGGGCAAGGTAGGCATTGCTCGTGATGAGGATGGTGTAATTAGATTCCATCACCGTGTTTGTGTTCCAGACATCGTGGATGTCCGTGAGCATGTTTTAGCGGAGGCTCATGGGTCTAGATTCTCTATTCATCCGGGTAACACTAAGATGTACCAAGATTTGAAGAGATCTTTTTGGTGGTCTGGCATGAAGAAGGATGTAGCGGAGTATGTGTCTAGATGTCTAGTTTGCCAGAAAGTGAAGGCCGAGCGGCAGCGACCATCTGGTCTTATGCAGAAGATGGAGATCCCAGTATGGAAGTGGGAGGCTATCACTATGGATTTTGTTACGGGTTTTCCTTGATCCAGACGGGGTAATGACTCGATTTGGGTAGTGATAGATAGATTCTCGAAGACTGCGCATTTCTTGCCCATGAAGAAGAAACAGTCAGTAGAGAGTTTAGATAGATTGTATATTAGTAGTATTATTAGATTGCATGGTGTCCCAAAGTCGATCATTTTGGATCGAGATCCAAGATTTACTTCGAGGCTGTGGAAGGGTCTTCAGGATGCGTTAGGTTCGGAGCTGAAGCTCAGTTCGGCGTTTCATCCCTAGACAGATGGACAGTCCGAGAGGACTATCCACAGTTTTCATGCGAGTATTGGTATGGCTCCATTTGAGGCATTGTATGGTAGGCCTTGCAGATCTCCTTTATGTTGGGAGGAGACAGGCGATAGGTAGTTGATTGGTCCGGAGTTAGTTTAGGAGACTTCGAATAAGGTCCAGTTGATTAGGAAGAGGCTTGTTGCAGCACAGGATAGGCAGAAGAGTTATGCCGACAACAGGAGAAAGGATTTAGAGTTCGAGGTATGTGACGACCCAACCAGCAAACTGGCCCAACAACCGTACTAGTTGGTAGACTTCCCAGGAAGGTCACCCATCCTGGGACTACTCCCAACTGAGCATGCTTAACTTCACAGTTCTTTTCCTGCTCGAGCACTGAAAATGACTAGTCCGAGTTGTTGGTAGTCTACTGATTTAGTACATTTAACATATTCTTTTATGGGGTGTACAATCTACCTGTGACGGCCCTCATTATACCGGTACGGTTATACCAACCCACGTCGATATAGCGAGAGTCCTCACAGTGGGACATTTACCCAAACGATACAAACAGCTGAGATACACGCGAATATACGAACAGAGTAGCGGAAGTAAAAGACAACTGTCTTCATTCATTCATCATCCACATTAAACATACATGAGATTTGCAATTTACATTAAGAGCTAAAAGTTCACATAATTAAATTGCTGAAATTTAAGTACACAATGTCCACACTTATACAATTTTCTCATGATAGTTCTAGTACAATGTCACTTTTACATACTATGAAACAAAAGGGGGTACACTGCTCCAACAATCTAAACTCCGCGCTCGGAGTCCGTCTCTACCGTCACCTCCACGAGAGTCTCGTCACCGTCTATACCTGTACGCCGAAGCAAGGAGTGAGTCTTAAAGACTCAGCAAGCAACACTACCCATAACATACACGTATAAGTCATAACGATTTCTACATGCACATTCACAAATTTCAACACATGGCATGCTAGTCATTTGAAAGTTCCACAATTTAGTACATGGATCATGCTTTCAGATTTCTAAGAATAAAACTTACCTATCATATGCTCTCTATTCCATTTACTTGTAACGTTTTGCCTTTAAAGAACCAAGACATGAGAGCTACCAACACGAACACTGTGCATATATGAAGGGAAAGCACAACTAGCATGGATATTACATGTTCCTAAGCACATACATAGACATTTTCACATGCTTTAAGTTGCTGGTTTCACATGGTTTAATGGCTGTAAACCTACACATGAGAGCTACAATGTTGTTTAAAACATACCATGTGAACAATCAATCATGCCATTTTGTACACGTGCTCATCAATTATCCCTAACATGGGTTCTAGACATTTTTGCACATATAAACATGATGATAACAACATGAAATTTCTGATTTCACATGGTTTCAGATTTGTCTCACATGGATTTCAATGTCATATTCTCACATTTTTAGTTTCACATTTTCTTTACACAAGTTTCCCATTTCACATGGTTGCACTTTACACACACACATTTCACATTGTCACTTACACATTAACACATGAACACATACACATTACACATTCACATTTTAGGTGCCGTGACACATAGTCCAAACCACCAAAGAAGGACATATACACATCACATTACACATAGACGCCATCTAGGCATTCCAATGGCGCCTCTTGGACTGCGCAGACCGGGAGAACAAGTCTCCACCCTAACCAGTGGTACTTGTCCACCTCCAGGATTTCCCCCTAATGCCCTTAGGGTCACTTACACATTGAACCTTCTCAGGGGACTTTTCCCTGATACGGTTCCACTGCCCTCTGTGGAAGCAATGTCACACTTGGCACATTTACACATTTACACATTTTTACCGATTTTACACATAGTTTGACACATGTCACTCTCAATTCATTTACTTTCTCACTCACATGCACATTCTCTATTTTCCTATCATGACACTACAGATTTCAGACATTAACAAGCAGGTAATTCCATTAATCAAGTTGGATTAAACAAGAATCAACTCATTTTACAATGACATGCATCAATTTCACATTTTTCATGAAAATTTCATAAGGCATCGTGCTCTGGTCCAAATGACCTGAAATTTTAATCACAAACTAATTTCGGGTTTAGGACCCTTCATACAATTTTTCAGATTTTTCTGAGTTAAAATGAATTTACAGAAAATCAAACATTCATTTTTCATGCCATTCGTAATTCAAGTCAATATGGAATCATATACAAGTCACAATTCTAGCAAGCTACTGTCTGAACCCTACATGTATAGAGCTACAGAATTTATTCCTCAATTTACGGGGCAATGCCCAGTTTACCGAGGATTTATCATAACCTATGCACAATTTCCTATTTTCCAAATAACACTTTTAATAACTTACACAAGCATGGCAAAATCTCAATTTCAGAATAGGGCTGATCCATTCATGTATGATCCTCACAAACTTGGTCATACAGGCTAGTCCTAAATCATGCAACAGTAGATTGACAAAATTAACAACTAATCATGCTTTGTAATTTCATGGAATAACTTTTATCATTCACCACCATGCACACTCATCCATCCACACACCACATTCATCACATTAACAATATACATAGAATATAAATGGTTTACAGTATATCCTCATCATGAAACATATCGAAGATAGTGTATAGAAGGGCAGAACAGGTCACTGTTCTGTCCAGATGAACTTGGCGGCGGTCTCTGGCCGTTAATTCAGTGTCAGCGGCATGGTCGATGGACGCCAAGCATGATCTCAGCGTCCAGGGACATTGCCGTTAATGTCGGGTCTGTGCAGAACACAGACCCGAGCTCCAAAGATGGGGTGAAAGTGGGGGTCTAGGACATGAGGAAAAATTCATAAAAATTGTAGAATCGACCTAGACACGTATGGGGACGTTATGGTTAGGTTACTTGCCTCTAGAAAATTGCTTCAACGGATCAAAAGTGCTGGTGAAGCCCTCCTTGGGCAGTCCCAAGAAGTTGCAAATAGTCCTCCGAGATCACCTCCCTCCGGATTCTTGGGTGAAGATGGCTCCAAGGTACGGCCGGGGAGGTCTTCTCCATCACTCCAGCTAGCTTCTTGTCGAGGAAGATGGCCGGATTCAGCTTCAGAGGGTCAGATCTTTGGGTGCAAAGTGGGGGTTTTCTCACAGTTCAGAACTAGGGTTTTCTCCTCTGGTTTCTCTCTTGCAAAAGGGTAAAGAGAGGGTTGGGGAAGGCAGATCCGGGTTCAACATATGGGAGAGGCCTCTCTCCCACTCACAAGGTGACAAGATGGCTCTCAGAGCCGTTGGGGACAGCTCCCCAATGGGTGAGCTTCCTTGTTTCCAGAATTTCTGGCTCTGCAACGCATGCAGGTCAGAGAAATAGGCGTCCACATCGTTAGACGCCAGGATTAGTGTTGGCGTCCATGGGTGGACGCTGACACCACCTCAACGGCTAGGGGTTGACGCCAATAGGGCCTTCGGCCAGAAGTTTAAAACATGCAGAAAACTATGCATGCCATGCATATATACATGCAATATGTATATGGTAGTGTATCCATACTATCACCATTCAATACATGCAATATTTACATCTAGTATAAACACATGCACACGTAATTGTACTAATTAATACGTACGTAAATATGTATATACATACACAAGCACAAACATACATACACAAATACAATTAATGCGACGAAAATTTGAGGGCCTTACACCCTCTCCCCCTTAAAGAAACTTCATCCTCGAAGTTAGAACGACACTACTCAAACAAAAGGGGATACTTCTTCTTCATCGCATCCTCAAGCTCCCACATAGCCTCCTCTCGTGAGAAGTTCGGCCAAAGAACTTTCACCGACGCAATACTCTTGTTCCGGAGATGCTGAACCTTCCGGTCAAGAATGGCTACTGGTTGCTCGACATACGAAAGATCTGGCTGGATCTCCACTGGCTCATGACTGATCACATGAGACGGATCTCGGACATACTTCCTGAGCATAGATACGTTGAATACAGGGTGAACGCTAGCCAAAGCTGGGGGTAATGCTAACTCATACGCCACGCTGCCCAAACGTCTGAGAATCTTATATGGGCCAATGAATCTAGGGCTTAGCTTGCTATGCCTGCCAAATCTAACGACACCACGAGTAGGCGATATCTTCAAGAAGACATGATCGCCAACCTCGAACTCCAAATCCTTTCTCCTGTTATCGGCATAACTCTTCTGCCTATCCTCTGCCGCAACAAGCCTCTTCCTGATAAGCTGGATCTTATCCGAAGTTTCCTGAACTAACTCCGGTCCGATCAACTGCCTATCGCCAGTCTCCTCACAACATAACGGAGATCTGCAGGGCCTACCATACAACGCCTCGAATGGAGCCATACCAATACTAGCATGAAAGCTGTTGTTGTATGCGAACTCCACAAGAGGTAAATGACGCTCCCAATCATCCTTCCAATCCAGAACACACGCTCTCAACATATCCTCGAGCGTCTGGATAGTCCTCTCGGACTGTCCATCGGTCTGGGGATGAAACGCCGAACTGAGCTTCAGCTCCGAACCTAACGCATCCTGAAGACCCTTCCACAACCTCGAAGTAAATCTTGGATCTCGATCCGAAATGATCGACTTCGGCACACCATGCAATCTAATGATACTACTAACATACAATCTAGCTAAACTCTCTACTGACTGCTTCTTCTTCATAGGCAAGAAATGAGCAGTCTTCGAGAATCTATCTACAACTACCCAAATCGAGTCATTGCCCCTTCTAGATTGAGGCAAATCCGAAACGAAGTCCATAGTGACAGCTTCCCAATTCCATACTGGGATATCCATCCTCTGCATAAGGCCGGATGGTCGCTGTCGCTCGGCCTTCACTTGCTGACATACTAGACATCTAGACACATAATCTGCAACATCCTTCTTCATGCCGGACCACCAAAATGATCTCTTCAGGTCTTGATACATCTTAGTGTTACCCGGATGAATAGAGAATCGCGACCTATGAGCCTCCGCTAACACATGCTCACGGACATCTACCAAATCAGGGACACAAACACGGTGCTGAAATCTAATCACACCGTCCTCATCACGAGCAATGCCCGCCTTACCCACTAACTCTAACAATCTAGGGTCGACTTTTTGCTGCTCAATCACCTCATCCAAGACTGAGGATCTAAGGGATAGCTGAGCTACAAAAGCCTGACACAGAGATGGCTCTAACTCGGTCATAGAGCATGCTGCATCCTCCAACATCTTCCAATCCTGCTGGAGCGAAGACCTCTTTCTACTAAGAGCATCCGCTATGACGTTCGCCTTTCCAGGATGATACTGAAGGTCGAAGTCATAGTCCTTCAAGAACTCAATCCATCTCCTCTGCCTCAGGTTTAATTCCTTCTGGGAGAAAAGATACTTCAAACTCTTGTGGTCGGTAAACACCTCAAATCTGACACCATAAAGATAGTGCCTCCAGATCTTTAGTGCATGAACCACTGCTGCGAGCTCCAAATCATGAGTCGGATAGTTCTTCTCATGCTCCTTTAATTGACAAGAAGCATAAGCCACTACCCTTTCTTGCTGCATGAGCACACAGCCCAAACCAATCTGAGACGCATCCGTATAAATGGCAAAGCCCTCTAGACCACTAGGCAATACCAATACCGGAGCAGAAGTAAGCTTAGCCTTCAATAGCTGGAAGCTACGCTCACATGCCTCAGACCATACGAACCTCTCACCCTTCCTGGTTAGCTTTGTCAAGGGGTGGCGATGGATGAGAAACCCTCAATGAATCGCCGATAGTAACCAGCTAACCCAATAAAACTACGAATCTCCGAAGGGGTCTTGGGAACCTCCCAATCCATAACTGCCTGGACCTTCGCTGGATCAACTGCAACACCAGCGCCGGAGATAACATGCCCGAGGAAATGAACCTCGCGCAACCAAAAATCGCACTTGCTAATTTTGCATACAGCTTGTGCTCACGAAGAACCTCTAACACTAACCTCAAATGCTGACGGTGGGTGGCCTCATCCGGAGAATAGACCAACACATCGTCAATAAACACTACGACAAAGCTATCTAAATACGGCCTAAACACCCGGTTCATGAGATCCATGAACGCTGCAGGGGCGTTGGTCAATCCGAAAGGAAGAACCAAGAACTCATAATGTCCATAATGGGTTCTAAATGCCGTCTTGGACACATCCTCACTCCGAATCCTCAACTGATGATAACCAGATCTCAAGTCAATCTTAGAAAAGACTGATGCATCTCGCAACTGGTCAAACAAGTCATCAATGCGAGGTAAGGGATACCTGTTCTTCACAATCACTTGGTTCAACTTCCTATAGTCAATGCACAACCTAAGTGACCCGTCTTTCTTCTTGACGAACAATACAGGTGCGCCCCAAGGGGAAACACTAGGGCGAATAAATCCCTTATCAAGCAACTCCTGCAACTGCCTTCTCAACTCGGCTAACTCTGCAGGTGCCATCCGATATGGAGCCTTCGAGATAGGAGAGGTGCCCGGAAGCAACTCTATAGTAAACTCTATCTCTCTATCCGGTGGCAATCCAGACAAGTCATCAGGAAAGACATCTGGAAAATCCTGCACTACCTCAATCTCCGCAAGAGTAAGTGACTCGTCAGCCTCTGGCACTAACACCACGCTGGCAAGAAAAGCGTCACAACCCTTATTTACCATGCGCATCGCCTTCATGGCAGAGATGACTAACTTTCCAGCCAAGTTCCTTGGCAAGGGATGAGAGAACTCGTCCTCACCAGGGATGCGGAAAACAATCCTCTTCCGACGACAATCCACTAACGCATAGTGCTCCTCTAGCCAATCCAGACCAAGAATAGCATCATAGTCCTTCATCTTTAGCAAGAAGAAACACCCATCTAGGATTCTATCCTCAATGCACACAGGTAACGACGGAATGCACTTCCTAGTCGATACCGTACCCACAGGGGTGTGCACAGACAAAGGGACCTCTAAATCCTCAGACTCTATGCCTGACTCTAGGGCTAACTGCCTAGCGAACCGCTCGGAAATGAACGAGTGAGTAGCACCCGTATCAAACAAAACCCGAGCGTGCACACCTAAAAGCAAAACCGTACCTTCGGTGACATGCTCCGCCTGCTCGGCATCCTCACGAGCTAAAGCAAACACTCGAGCTGGGGCTCGAGGCCTTCCTGGTCTTCCTGTAGCTGGCGCGGCTGCCGCTACTGCTGGGGCTGGCGCTCCACGCTGAGCTCCCTGCTGAAGTCTTGGGCAGTCTTTGATCTTGTGGTCGCTGCTCCCGCACTTCAAGCATCTACCCGCTACCAATCAACACTCGGAACCACCATGTGTCTTCCCGCAATGGGGACACTCTTTCTTCACACCAGGGGAACGTATAGAAGGTACCTGAGAGTTGTTGACTGTCACGGATCGCTGCGGTGTCTGGTACACCGTTTTCTTCTTATCCTGCTGCTGGAATGTCGCTGCCGGCCTCTTCTGCGAAGCCTTCTTTTCCTCCAGATATTGCTCTATTTCTCCCTCCTGCCTGCAGGCAGCACTGAGGGCCTCGTCCAACGTGCGGTGGTCAAATGCCATGAGTCTCGTCTGCAGTGATGGCTTGAGTCCCATCACGAATTTCTTCGTCTTCCTGCGCTCATCCTCTACGATATGCGGTGCATACTTAGAAAGTTCAGAAAACCTTGCCTCGTATTCCAGCACGGTCATGGAGCCTTGCGTCAGGGAGAGAAATTCCTACTCCATTTTGTCCTGGATATGCTCTGGGACGAACTTGGCTCGAAAGAGCCTCACGAACGCGTCCCACGCCACGTCTACTGCTCCGTCCTCAAAGCGTGTACATAGTAGGGAGGACCACCATACATCCGCTCTCTCCTGCAATACACCTTCATAAGCACCAACTAACAAATTCTAAATTAAGCAAAACATACAAACATACAAAATTAAAAGTCTACCTGCAGCATGTAGGTGGCTAATGTCACCTTATCCTCATCAGGGCACCTGATGGCTCAGAAGATTTTCTCTGTCTCCCTTAACCAACTTTCTGCCATTAATGGATCACTCTCCCCCTTAAAAGAGGGTGGGGTCATCCTCTTGAATCGCTCCATGATGGGAGGTCCACCATGGTCCTGAGCTGGTGCCTGAGCCTGCTACATTAAACAATAGGCAATACACAATAAACACAATATCATGCAATTTAAATAGCAACTACTAGTTGTTTCATTATTCTACCTGGGCCTCCAACTGTGCCTGGAGTGCTGCCTGGGTATGAGCCTGCGTCTGCATGGCTTGCACCAGACCTTGCATGAATACTCCGTAATCCACAAGCGGCGGTGGGGGAAGTACAGGACCTGGCGGTGCCGGGCCTGCTGCTCCGCCCACTCGTCACGTCGCGGCTCATCCTCACGGGCCGACGCTCCACCACGCCTACCTCTCAAAGTCATGGCTGTAATAAAATTCCAGCCACCATTAGAGCTAGGTTACTAGGTTCTCTAACCATTTTCTTATCTATCTTTCACTTCTTATTAGTGTTTTCTACACATGGGACATACTTAGCATGCAATGGGGATGATGACTTATGTATATTCATATGCAATCTCAACCGGTCGCTCTGATAACAATCTCTGTGACGGCCCTCATTATACCGATACGGTTATACCAACCCACGTCGATATAGCGAGAGTCCTCACAGTGGGACATTTACCCAAACGATACAAACAGCTGAGATACACGCGAATATACGAACAGAGTAGCGGAAGTAAAAGACAACTGTCTTCATTCATTCATCATCCACATTAAACATACATGAGATTTGCAATTTACATTAAGAGCTAAAAGTTCACATAATTAAATTGCTGAAATTTAAGTACACAATGTCCACACTTATACAATTTTCTCATGATAGTTCTAGTACAATGTCACTTTTACATACTATGAAACAAAAGGGGGTACACTGCTCCAACAATCTAAACTCCGCGCTCGGAGTCCGTCTCTACCGTCTCCTCCACGAGAGTCTCGTCACCGTCTATACCTGTACGCCGAAGCAAGGAGTGAGTCTTAAAGACTCAGCAAGCAACACTACTCATAACATACACGTATAAGTCATAACGATTTCTACATGCACATTCACAAATTTCAACACATGGCATGCTAGTCATTTGAAAGTTCTACAATTTAGTACATGGATCATGCTTTCAGATTTCTAAGAATAAAGCTTACCTATCACATGCTCTCTATTCCATTTACTTGTAACATTTTGCCTTTAAAGAACCAAGACATGAGAGCTACCAACACGAACACTGTGCATATATGAAGGGAAAGCACAACTAGCATGGATATTACATGTTCCTAAGCACATACATAGACATTTTCACATGCTTTAAGTTGCTGGTTTCACATGGTTTAATGGCTGTAAACCTACACATGAGAGCTACAATGTTGTTTAAAACATACCATGTGAACAATCAATCATGCCATTTTGTACACGTGCTCATCAATTATCCCTAACATGGGTTCTAGACATTTTTGCACATATAAACATGATGATAACAACATGAAATTTCTGATTTCACATGGTTTCAGATTTGTCTCACATGGATTTCAATGTCATGTTCTCACATTTTTAGTTTCACATTTTCTTTACACAAGTTTCCCATTTCACATGGTTGCACTTTACACATTTCACATTGTCACTTACACATTAACAAATGAACACATACACATTACACATTCACATTTTAGGTGCCGTGACACATAGTCCAAACCACCAAAGAAGGACATATACACATCACATTACACATAGACGCCATCTAGGCATTCCAATGGCGCCTCTTGGACTGCGCAGACCGGGAGAACAAGTCTCCACCCTAACCAGTGATACTTGTCCACCTCCAGGATTTCCCCCTAATGCCCTTAGGGTCACTTACACATTGAACCTTCTCAAGGGGACTTTTCCCTGATACGGTTCCACTTCCCTCTGTGGAAGCAATGTCACACTTGGCACATTTACACATTTACACATTTTTACCGATTTTACACATAGTTTGACACATGTCACTCTCAATTCATTTACTTTCTCACTCACATGCACATTCTCTATTTTTCTATCATGACACTACAGATTTCAGACATTAACAAGCAGGTAATTCCATTAATCAAGTTGGATTAAACAAGAATCAACTCATTTTACAATGACATGCATCAATTTCACATTTTTCATGAAAATTTCATAAGGCATCGTGCTCTGGTCCAAATGACCTTAAATTTTAATCACAAACTAATTTCGGGTTTAGGACCCTTCATACAATTTTTCAGATTTTTCTGAGTTAAAATGAATTTACAGAAAATCAAACATTCATTTTTCATGTCATTCGTAATTCAAGTCAATATGGAATCATATACAAGTCACAATTCTAGCAAGCTACTGTCTGAACCCTACATGTATAGAGCTACAGAATTTATTCCTCAATTTACGAGGCAATGCCCGGTTTACCGAGGATTTATCATAACCTATGCATAATTTCCTATTTTCCAAATAACACTTTTAATAACTTACACAAGCATGGCAAAATCTCAATTTCAGAATAGGGCTGATCCATTCATGTATGATCCTCACAAACTTGGTCATACAGGCTAGTCCTAAATCATGCAACAGTAGATTGACAAATTAACAACTAATCATGCTTTGTAATTTCATGGAATAACTTCTATCATTCACCACCATGCACACTCATCCATCCACACACCACATTCATCACATTAACAATATACATAGAATATAAATGGTTTACAGTATATCCTCATCGTGAAACATATCGAAGATAGTGTATAGAAGGGCAGAACAGGTCACTGTTCTGTCCAGATGAACTTGGCGGCGGTCTCTGGCCGCTAATTCAGTGTCAGCGGCATGGTCGATGGACGCCAAGCATGATCTCAGCGTCCAGGGACATTGCCGTTAATGTCGGGTCTGTGCAGAACACAGACCCGAGCTCCAAAGATGGGGTGAAAGTGGGGGTCTAGGACACGAGGAAAATTCATAAAATTGTAGAATCGAGCTAGACACATACGGGGATGTTATGGTTAGGTTACTTGCTTCTAGGAAATTGCTTCAATGGATCAAAAGTGCTGGTGAAGCCCTCCTTGGGCAGTCCCAAGAAGTTGCAAACCGTCCTCCGAGATCACCTCCCTCCGGGTTCTTGGGTGAAGATGGCTCCAAGGTACGACCGGGGAAGTCTTCTCCTTCACTCCAGCTAGCCTCTTGTCGAAGAAGATGGCCGGATTCAGCTTCAGAGGGTCAGATCTTTGGGTGCAAAGTGGGGGTTTTCTCACAGTTCAGAACTAGGGTTTTCTCCTCTGGTTTCTTTCTTGCAAAAGGGTGAAGAGAGGGTTGGGGAAGGCAGATCCGGGTTCAACATATGGGAGAGGCCTCTCTCCCACTCACAAGGTGACAAGATGGCTCTCAGAGCCGTTGGGGACATCTCCCCAATGGGTGAGCTTCCTTGTTTCCAGAATTTCTGGCTCTGCAACGCATGCAGGTCAGAGAAATAGGCGTCCACATCGTTAGATGCCAGGATTAGTGTTGGCGTCCATGGGTGGACGCTGACACCACCTCAACGGCTAGGGGTTGACGTCAATAGGGCCTTCGGCCAGAAGTTTAAAACATGCAGAAAACTATGCATGCCATGCATATATACATGCAATATGTATATGATAGTGTATCCATACTATCACCATTCAATACATGCAATATTTACATCTAGTATAAACACATGCACACGTAATTGTACTAATTAATACGTACGTAAATATGTATATACATACACAAGCACAAACATACATACACAAATACAATTATTGCGACGGAAATTCGAGGGCCTTACACTACCCCTCTTATATAAGCGACGTCCTCGTCGCTGCTCACATATAGCACACAATCAAACCCCAGGCAGGCAAGATTCTAGAGGTGGCTCCCACTATGTAGCACTTTGCGCCATTATGGCCTCAAGGGTGGCTCCCATAGCATAGCACTTTGCCCTGTGTGGCACTTAGTTCCTGCACTTCCGGCCGGGCAAGGCTCTGATACCATTTGTGACGACCCAACCAGCAAACTGGCCCAACAACCGTACTAGTTGGTAGACTTCCCAGGAAGATCACCCATCTTGGGACTACTCCCAACTGAGCACGCTTAACTTCAGAGTTCTTTTCCTGCTCGAGCTCTGAAAATGACTAGTCCGAGTTGTTGGTAGTCTACTGATTTAGTACATTTAACATATTCTTTTATGGGGTGTTACAAGGTAGGTGAGCATGTCTTTTTAAAGATTTCACCTACTCGTAGTGTAGTTAGATTTGGCAGGCATGGTAAGTTAAGTCCTACATTCATTGGCCCGTATGAGATTCTCAGACGTTTAGGCAACGTGGCATATGAGCTAGCTTTACCCCCAGCGTTAGCTAGTGTTCATCCTGTTTTCCACGTATCTATGCTCAGGATATATGTCAGAGACCCATCTCATGTTATTAACCACGAGCCAGTGGAGATCCAGCCAGATCTTTCTTATGTGGAGCAACCAGTAGCTATTCTTGACCGGAAGGTTCAGCATCTCCGGAACAAGAGTATTGCGTCGGTGAAAGTCTTATAGCATAACTTCTCGCGAGAGGAGGCTACTTGGGAGCTTGAGGATGCAATGAAGAAGAAATATCCTCAATTGTTTGAGTAGTGTCAGTCTAACTTCGAGAACGAAGTTTCTTTAAGGGGTAGAGGGTGTAAGGCCCTTGATTTATCATCTTTGGGTGATTTCTTATGTATGTATAAATGTATGCCATCGATGTATAAACTTTATTGTGCATAGTACTTACTTGTTTACATTGCGTAAATAAGCATTATTTTAATGTGTGCATTGTAGATTATATATATATATATATATATATATATGTGTGTGTGTGTGTGTGTGTGTGTGTGTGTGTGTGTGTGTGTGGTGTACATAGAATTTTTGCAGTTTTAAGTTCTGTTCTGGCGGCCAGTTGGCGTCAACATCAATTGACGTTGACCATAAATCAGCGACCACATCGATGGACGCCAACCCAGAATTGGCGGCCTGTGATGTTGACGTTAACCTCCCAGATCTGTTGCGATTTTAGATCCAAAAATGCCTCCGAAAATGTTGCCCTTGGTTTAGGAAATCGTTCCCCAATGGTAACCCAACCTTACCCAACTTCGTCTCCGACCCTAGCTCTATAAAACACCCCATCTCTGGCCAGATCTAACCTTTTTGGCTCTTGAGTCAAAACCCTAGTTCTTGGTGTGAAAAACCCCATCTTTGAGTTCTGAAATCCGGTGACTGGAGGCTTCATCCGGCGTTCTACAATGACTGGAGAGGTCTCTGAACAACTGGGAACGACTTCCCCACATTGGTGTGCAGAGGAGATCAACACAGAATCTGGATCGAGAGAGTTTTAAGGACTCTTTGGCTTGGGCCGAGGAGGGCTTCTCTGGCTTAATCCGTCGATTGGAGATTTTATCCAAAGCAAGTAACCCTTTCACATCACCCATACATACGTTTAGTAAGTCCCAGGAATTTTTACGAATTTTATTCGAGTCCTGGAACCCCAATTTCACCAAGTTTCTTGCGTTCAGTCTGTGTTTTGCACAGACAGGAACTTAACGGAAGGATCCCTTGCTGTTAAGATCTTGAGTTGGCGGCGACCTTTGTTGCTGTTAACCTGATAAACGGCCACATGCATGCCGTCAAGTTCGCCAGACTGCAACAGTGTGCATGTCTGACCTATATGACCTATTTTTCGGATTTCTGCGTATGAGGATATAATGTAAAAGTGATATGCTATAAAATACTATTATTGGATCATGCTGTGCAAATTTTATGAATTTCTGTGGAATACCCTAATTGTCTGAAATTTCTGAAATGCATGTTAAACAGGTTTTAATCTTGTAAAATTCCATTTGTGCAATCTATGTGGAATCTAAGTGTCATAAAATTTTTGTGAAATGTTTATGGGTTTCAGTCCATGCTGTAGAAATTTGGGAAAATTCTAACATTTGTGTAAATTATTACATTTTCTGAATGGTAAAACAGTGAGCATGTTTTATTGATACAGAAATTCATATAAATAGTGTAAAAGTAGTTAAATTCCTAGAAATTGACGTATGTTTAGGACTATTAGTATCCATGTATAGAATGAGTTGTGGGTCTGAACAATGAAAATCCATGCTAGTTTGATTATGTTTACTTTGTATAATACCACTATTGGAATTTTCATAAATTTGGGTAATTCAGAAAATTGCAAAATTTGGTATGTATGATGGGTAATCTGTAGGAAATTAGTGGTTAAATTTTCATACTGAAATGATGACAGTAACTACATGTGTTGGTTTTATGTGAGCATTGATCAATTAATACATGTTAATGAGGTTGTTAATGAAATCTACTAATTTCAGCATGATTAGACTTGTTTCGAATCTGTTTAATATTGAGAACAGTAGTACCATGCTAGATAATCCTGAAGTATGTAAATGTGTGAGCATGAAATGGATGTGTTAAAAAGATTGTGCATTAAGTGTGTGTTAAAAGATTAGAGAAAATGTGTAAATGTGCCAATGGGTGGCACTACTACCTTAGAGGGCTGTGGAACTGTACAGTGGTAAAGTCCCCACGGGAAGGTTCATAGTGTGTGATATCCCATGGGCATTGGGATTAAATCCTAGAGGTGGACAAGTACCGCTGGTTAGGGTGGAGAGTGCTTCTCCCAGTTCTGCGCAGTAACTAAGATTTATCACTGTAATGTCTAAGTGATAGATATGTGTGTGATGTGACAAGTGTGTGTCCTTCTAGAGGTGGTTTGGACTATGTGTCATGGCATATAATTAAGAATATGTGATCATGTGTGTGAAAGTGTGAACATGTGAACTAGATAAGTGAAATTGTATAAATGATTAGGTGAGAATATGAATTAATGATATAACATGTAAAATGATAATTCCTTATATGAATGTGATATATCCATGTCAAAACAGCAATCTATTCATGTGTGTAGGTGCGTTAACCATGTGAAAATGATCATAGAATCCATGCTAGGGATGTTTTTGTAATATGTGTAAACTACATGATTAAAATGATTATTACCTTAGTATGTGAATGTAATTAAATGAGATTTAGTTTAGCATATGGTAAAGTGCGTAGAAAGCATGTGATAGGTTTTAAGTCATTGTAAAAGTTGTTATAAATCACTTATCATGTGTAGCATGTATAGAAATCATGTTTAGGTTTTTGAAACATTATCAAATCCATGCTTTATATGATAATGGTGTAGCATGAGAACGTGAAAAGTCATGTGATGTGTGTATGTTTAGTGTGGTTGGAGTTACTTGTTGAGTTCTTTTGGACTCATTCTTGCTTCGGCGTACAGGTGCAGACATTTCATCTTCCGAGGAGATCGTTAGGAGCGACTCGGAGCAGGAGTAGGAGACTTTTGTCTAGGATACAGCATTGTAGTTTCTTCTTTCATAGTATGTAATAAAAGACTCTGCGTAGTCTTATGTGGACAATGTAATAATTGAAATTTTCAGTTATGAAGTATTTTACTTTTCCTTTGCTATATAGACTGTGTATAAATGATGATGATGGAATCAGAGTTAATTTCCAGTTATTTCATTTCCACTATCATGTGTTATATATATTTGTGTATGTTTCAGCCTAATTGGACAATTGTTGGGTAAATGTCCCACTGTAGCGGTGTTCATTATACCAATGAGGGTTGGTGTAACCGTACCGGTATAAGGAGGGTCGTTACAAAACGGATAGGACTGAGCGAACAATTACTTCTTCAAACTCATCTTTAATGTCCGCTATGACCTCACTCTGAATACGAGCACTCTCCGAAAATGAGAGTTATGAATGATGGAGGAGTGGGTGGATAGAGAGTGGAGAAAGTAGTAGGAGGAGGTAGTGAAGATGGTCCTGAGGATGATGGTCCGGCAGATGAGGGTCCAGCTGAAGAAGATGAGGCTGGAGGTTCCTCAAAAATGGGAGGAGGAGGAATAGAGGTAGATGAGATAGGTGAGGAAGAGGAGGTAGCAGGAAATGGTGTAGGTGAGGAGATGTGTTTTGGAAGAGATTGTTTGAGGGTTGCAGGGGCTGGAGGGGCAGTGGAAGAGAAAGGAGGAGAAGGAGGGGCTAGAGTCAGAAGAGGAGAAGAAGCAGGAGGCTATGGGGGCACAACATCAGCTACTATAGGTTCCTGAGGTGCAACTAGCTCTGCCTCTTGTTCCACTGGCTCTGATGGCCCTGACTCTTCAGCTGATGGCCCTGTTGGTCCTGACTCCTTAACTGTTGGCCCTGGTGGCTAGATAACTTCTTCATTAATTTGCCCTGATGGCCCAGATTCCTCAACACCAACTGGCCCTGATGGCCCAACTGCAGGTTCTTCTGCTACTGGATGAGTGGGAGCAGGAGGGGCAGGAGTGGTCAATTGCGCCCTCACAAAATCTAAAAGTTCTGTTACTCATTGCTTCAGGCTACCCAACTCACTTCTCATTCCCCGGAGCACAACTTTCACTATTGCAATCTCCTTAGCTCCTGTGCTCTGACTGATGAATATAGATGATATGTCAAATTACACAGAGCATAAGATCTCCCCTTGTGCATTTAATCTTTCAAGTACTGGCTTCAGTTGCACAAGAATTTTCTTCTTCTTGGATCTGTGGTGTGCCTTTCTGGTAAGCAATGGAATCTTTGTGGCCACACCCTTGCCTTTATCTCCAGTGCCAACAACTGGCTCCATATTAACATCATCAACACCATCAGAGGTGCTCTCCACTATACCTTCTTGATATTGATCAGCAGGGGCATTTATTGTGGGCTCCCTCTGAATTTCTGCTTCCTTTTGAATTTCAGGCTCCCTCTAAAATGGAACATCCTCCAACTGCATTTCTTCTGTGTGGCCTAGTGCCACATCTTCTGAAACAGCTGCTTCCTAGCTAACTTCCACACTAGCATCTCCAGTAGGAATATTTGGGATGATTTCTTCATGAATCTCTTCCTGCTCCCCCTCAATATGAGCAACAGTATCCAAAATTTCTTCAATTATAGATGCAATGACTGTTGAGGGGGTCTCAACTCTAGATGGTTGCCCAACGGGATCAATATGCTCAGGAGCAATTTCTTCTTTTCTTC
Organism: Colocasia esculenta; assembly: GCA_014218235.1. NCBI lineage: Eukaryota > Viridiplantae > Streptophyta > Magnoliopsida > Alismatales > Araceae > Colocasia > Colocasia esculenta. Next base: position 141,880,087 of record CM024760.1, on the reverse strand, counting down.
TTGCACTTGCCACTGGTTCTTCTGTTCTGACTACTTCTTCCTCTTCTTAGACCACTGGAATTTCTGGGTTGCCTCTCCTTATGCCATAGAGGTTTTGGTCCAAGTGCTTCCTACAAGAGAGAAGCCACTCTTCTTCAGATTCCTTGACCGAATGGGCTGGCCCATCTTCTCCATCACTTCTTTCAAATCAATATTAAAATGCTTGACTATCCTAGTCAGCAAGTGTGCATATGGAAGTAATACATTCAGTTTGTTCTTTCTATCCCATATCATCTCTGAAGCAAATCTCATTCTCTCAATGATTACTTGAGCCATATTAATATCCTGATTCTGGATTGCCCAAAACATCATGTCAGAATCGGCTTTAGGGCAAGTTGAGAATGTGGTGCTCCTTGGCACAAGAATCTGACAGACTATGAAGTGAAGGATTCTGTTGAATGCATTCAACTGGTTGATATCTATTTTACCATCTTTCAGCTTGTACTATGTTTCGATGATGCCTAAACCTTTCACATGAATGTCCACACTGTCTACCCCACTTCGACCAACGTGGATACACCAAACAAACTTTCCAGTAGATCATAGGTGATATGAATAGGTGTACCTTTAACTATGGAGGTAAGGGACCCATCTTCTTCTGTCTTCAGGCATGTGTAGAATGCCTTGGCTAGGTCCGGGTAGCTAGCTTCAGAAACTGTGACCATTCTCGTCCATTTCATCCTTTCTATGGCTTCTACAATACTGTGCATCCCATTCTTCTCTAAATCAGCAATATCTACTGCCTTGTTACCACACAACTTGATCTTGACTGCTGTGAATCTTTCATGCTGCTCCGCTGTGTGGAAGACAACGCTGTATCCACCTACAGTGCCGGAACTCCCAGAAGCAGCCATGGATTTTGACAAGGAAAGTTTCTGGATGGTCGTGGGGGGGAATGGAACAGAAGCCCTTAAGAAATCTTTAGCGAGAACAAGGAGTTATTTCGAGGTCACACAGAGAGGAGTCTGGAATCGATAGGGTTTTATCGCTCCACGCAAGTCGATAGAGATGAGAGAGAAAGATGAAATCAATAGGGCATGACTTATAGATTTAACGGCAGGACATAAAGGTGCTTTTTGAAACGTCAGATCAATAAATGCAGATAACGACAAAAGAGGAGAAGATAGTGCATACAATAAAGAATTCATTTTGAAATGTCATAGCAACTTATGACGCAAGCAATAAAGGATTTGCTTAAATACAGCGGGAAGGATAAATATTATTCTAAAAAATTATTATTTTAGTTACATGTAGTCATATCTTTTACACATTACACATGCCTAGTTCCCTTCTAAGAGACATAAATCTCTCTTCAGGTAAGGCTTTTGTAAAGATATCTGCTAATTGATTTAACGTATCTATAAAAGAAATATTTATATTTCCATTAGCTACAAGATCTCTAATAAAATGATATCTAACCTCTATATGTTTCGTCCTGAAGTGCTGAACTGGATTTTTAGTGAAATTTATCGCACTGGTGTTGTCACACAGCAATGGGATGTTCTTGATGTGCAATCCATAGTCCTCAAGTTGTTGTTTTATCCATAGGAGTTGAGTGCAACAACTCCCAGCAGCTACGTACTCAGCTTCAGCTATTGATAGTCCTACTGAATTTTGCTTCTTTGAAGACCATGAAATCAAGCATCCTGCAAGAAATTGACAACTGCCACTGGTACTTTTTCTATCTACTTTGCATCCAGCATAGTCAGCATCAGAATATCCAACTAAACTAATTTCACATGATTTTGGATACCATAGACCTAGATCATGAGTTTTAGCTAAGTATCTAAAAATCCTTTTAACAGATATTAAATGGGATTCCTTAGGATCAGCCTGAAACCTTGCACACATACATACACTAAAAGAATATCAGGTCTACTAGCTGTCAAGTAAAGCAATGATCCTATCATACCTCTATAAAGTTTTTGATCAACTTTCTTACCTTCTTTATCACTGTCTAACCTGGTGGATGTGCTCATTGGAGTGGACAGTGGTTTTGCATTGTCGAACCCAAATTTCTTTAATAATTCTTTGGTATATTTTGCTTGACAAATATGTGTACCTTCCTTGCCTTGCTTGATTTGTAGTCCAAAAAAGTAGTTGAGCTCACCCATCATGCTTATCTCGAATTCTCCCTGCATGAGCTTCTCAAAATACTTGCACAAGGATTCATCAGTAGATCCGAATATAATATCATCTACATAAATTTGCACAAGTAATATATTTTTGACGTTAGATTTAATAAACAAAGTGCTATCTACTTGACCTTTGATAAAACCATGGTGTAACAAGAATGCACTAAGCCTTTCATACCATGCTCTAGGTGCTTTCTTTAAACCATATAATGCTTTATACAATTTAAAAATGATTTGAAAAATCCACATCATCAAAACTAGGAGGTTGTTCTACATAGACTTCCTCCTTTATATATCTATTTAAAAATACTGATTTTACATCCATTTGAAAAAGTTTTAAATCCAATGTAGATGCATAAGCAAGTAAAATTCGAATAGCCTCTAGTCTAGCCAGTGGTGCATATGTTTCATCGAAATCTATGCCTTACTCTTGGGAATAGCCTTGAGCAACCAGTCTAGCCTTGTTTCTAGTGATAACACCAGCTTCATCCAATTTGTTCCTGAACACCCATTTGGTGCCAATCACAGGATGATCTGATGGTCTCAGAACAAGGGACCGAACTTGGTTTCTCTTGAACTAATTAAGTTCATCTTGCATGGCTAAAATCCAAGATTCATCAGACAGTGCTTCATTGACTGTCTTCGGCTCAATCTGGGATACAAATAATCGCAAGGAATAACATTACCTCTTATTCTTACCCCAACTGATGGATCTCCAATGATATTGTCTTTTGGATGATCCTTCTTGTATCTCCATTCCTTTGGAAGATCATTATGAGTTATTTCTTTCTATTGTAGTTCTTCCAAGGGTGGATCTTCATGATCTTTGATGGTTGCTTCCTTCAGTTTCTTGGAGAGATTTTCTGCATTTTCATCATCACTATCTACTTCCTTTCTCAAGGAAGGGTTAGACTCATCAAAAATAACATGAACAATTTGTTCAATTAATAAACTTTGTTTATTAAAAACTCTATAGCCTTTGGGTTTAGAAGTGTACCCCATGAGGATCCCTTCATCGGATTTGGGATCCAACTTACCTATGTCTCTCTTACCATGGTTGTGAATGAAGTAAGGGCATCCAAACATTCTGAAGTGACTGATCTTGGGCTTCCTTTGCTTGTACAGTTCATATGTAGTCTTCTTTAGGATTGGCTTGATCATGACTCTATTTATGATATAGCAAGCTGTGTTGATAGCTTCTGCCTAGAAATATCTTGGAAGGTTGTATTCTGATAGCATTGTTCTGGCCATATCCAATAAGGTTCTATTCTTTCTTTCAGCCATTCCATTCTGCTGAGGTGTCTTTGGTGCTGAGAAATTGTGCTCTATGCCTTGATCATCACAAAATTCTGTAAATTTGTCATTTTGGAATTCTCCTCCATGATCTGAGCGAATACTTACTATGCTGAACTTCTTATCCTTTTGAACTAATTTACTGAACTTCACAAAACTCTCGAATGTGTCATCTTTGGGTTCCAAAAATGATACCCATGTGAATCTTGAAAAATCATCAACTATCACAAATCCAAAGTTCTTTCTTCCCAAGCTGGTGGTTCTCATTGGTCCAAACAGATCCATATGTAGCAGTTCTAGCGGTTTGGTAGTAGTGACCACTGTCTTTGATTTGAAGGAGAATTTTGCATGCTTCCCTTTTGCACATGGTTCACAGATGCTATACAATCTTGTATTTATTTTTGGCAGACCTTCCACTAGATCATGTTTGATAAGCTTTCTTATTCCATCCAAGCTGCAGTGACCTAACCTTCTATGCCATAATTCTGCATTTTGATCTTTACTAGCTGCTAGACAAATGTCTTGATCCTTCAACTCTTCTAGATGTAGTACATACAGGTTCTTTTCTCTGCTTTCTTCGAACACAATTACATCATCCTTCATAATTAGGCACTTAGACTCATGAAACTTGATTTGGTGACCCTTGTCACATAGCTGGCTAATGCTTATTAGATTGTGCTTGAGTCCTTTGACGCGTAGGACATCTTCTATGAGGGTTCTATTTTGACTTTCAATGGATCCACAACCTATCACTGATCCTTTTCCATTATCTCCATAGGTTACTATCCCTTCTTCTTCTTTGATGTGCGAGAACAGTCTTCTGTTACCAGTCATGTGCCTTGAGCACCCGCTGTCCAGGTACCACTTTGATGCTCTAAGGCTTCCCTGCAATAAATCACTAAGATTTAGGTACCCAAGTTCTTTTAGGTCCTTGCTGGTTAGTTTCCTCACTTTTTCTTTTAGGAATCCACTTTAAGTGTTTAGTTGTACAAGTTATTTTAGTGTGTCCTAATTTATTGCAATGACTGCAGCATGATATATTATTTACTATTTTAATTGGCATGTATTTAATGTTAGATTTATAGTCAGTATTTTTGTTCAGCTACAAATTTTGGCGTTGGATAGATTTTAGGATGAATAATTGTTTCTTCATTGTCAGGTGGAGTGTATCCTAAACCATGCTTTTTCTTATCTGATCTTCTTGCTCCTTTTAATATTAGAGATGATTTACCATTTGTGAATTTTTCAATTGTAGTAGTTAGATATTCATTGTCTTTTGTTAGTGTGTCAACTTCCTTTTTAAGTTTACTTATAGTTTCCTGGTTTTCCAGGTTTGTTATTTGTTCATTTTTAATTTTTAGATCTTCACATAACAGTTCATTTCTTCTTTTTAATTCAGAGATTTGTTTTTCTAGTTGCTCAGTTTCAGATCTTAAGTCTGAGTTGGTGATTTCCAAGCATGCATAATTTTTCTTGATGGTTTTTAATAACTTACATACATCTTTATACTTACTGTATAATTCATTGAAGGCATCTTCTAGACTATCAAAATCAGATTCATTGCATGAAGTAAAAGATGAGTTCGAGGTTACCTTGTCATCCATGTTTGCCATGAGTGCCAGGTTGGCTTTTTCTTCTTCTTCATCGCTGAATCTTGACTCACTGTCTGAGTCACTCTCGTTGTTCTATGCAGCTTCCATGGCTTTCTTTTTGTATCTTTTGAACTTCTTTGAGTTGCCCTTCTTCTTGAACTCAATCTTTTTCTGCTTTGGACACTCAGCCTTGATGTGTCTAGACTTCTTGCATTCGTAACATATGGGTTCTGACTTCTTGACATCCTTAATCTCAGATTTCTTGAAGTCTTTTCCTTTCTTGAAGTATCTTCTTCCTGACTGATATTTTTTCTTGGCCAGAATACGCTGCAGTCTTCTAGAGAGAAAAGCTTCCTCATTTTCATTGTTCTCATCACTTCTTTCATTTTCTGATTCTTCTTCGGAGCTACCTTCTGTAGCCTTTAGTGCGTTGCTATGCTTCTTCTTGCTGGAGGATTCTCCAAGCCTTTCCATGTTTATCTCATGGGCCATTAGTGACCCAATGAGTTTCTCAAGTGACATTCTTCTTAGATCATTTGCTTCTTCTATGGATGTCACCTTTGGAGTCCATGAGGCTGGTAGGGATCTTAGTATCTTTCTCACCATGTCTCTGATATCATAGGTTTTTCCAAGCCCAGCCAAACCACTGATGATGTCTATGAATCTGTTGTACATTTGTGTAATGGATTCTCCTAATTGCATTTGGAATCTTTCATATTGAGCTACCAAAATGTCTATTCTTGTTTCTCTTACTTTGTTAGTTCCTTCATATGTAATCCTGAGCTTTTCCCACATTTCCATAGCTGACTTGCATGCTGCGATCCTGTTGAACTCTTTCTTGCTTAGCGCACAGCATAGTATACTTTTGGCTTTTCTATTAAGGGATTTTTTTTTGTCTTTGTCTGTCCAATTTTCTCTGTTGTTGAGTACCACTAAGTCTCCTTCTTCGATAATAGACCAAAGTTGGAAATCAAGAACTTGGAGAAAGAACTCCATTCGAGTCTTCCAGTAATTGTAGTCTTCACCATCAAATAGTGGAGGTCTGTTGACGGACTAACCTTCTGCATATCCTTGAGCTGCCATTTATCTTTGCTCTTCAAACCGTGAGATCTTCTTTCTTGAAGAGACTTGGCTCTGATACCACTTGTTGCCCAGATAGCAAGCCCAGAGGGAGGGTAAATGGATTGCTAAAAATCATTCTAGAATAAAATCTGTCAATAAAAATGATTAACAGAAAAACACTAGGATCGATAGTTAGTGTTAATGAGAATGAAGACAAATAAGCAAACACACAAACAACATGATATTTTTATCCTGGTTCGGATCTCCTATCCCAAGGAGTCCTACGTCCAGTCCCCAAGCAACAACTTGAGATTTCACTAACCAAGGGCACTGTCTCTCTTAAGGACTCTTACACATCCAGCAGCAACTAGCCTTCTCTTCTAACCCGAAGAAGTGCAAACCAACACCTGATGCAACAAGTCTTCCTTCTTCAATGAAGGGAATAACAACCACCTATTTCCTACAGGTCTTCTCTTCACAAACGAAGAGGAACACACACAAAGAATGTGAGTAAAAGGCGAATGGCCCCTAGGCCAAGCTTATGAGAAATTGCTTGATCTGAGGCTGTATCTGAGAGACAAAGATATGCAACAAGAAAATCTCTCAAAACTACACTGGCTCTCCAAAGACTAAGCAAATGAAAACCGGAGAGCTGAGAGCTAAAAGTTGGTTCTCTGAAAGGAATGAGCTCTTCTTGCTGATCCTCGCAAGTGCTTGATGGGCTCTGTGTATTTTACACAGTGTATCACTCAGTGTATTCTTTCATGGAGTCATCAGCCTTCCATATATCTTCTCTTGAGAATATAGTCGTTGAAGTGTCCATTATCTCTATGTCTGAAGCATGTTAGACTGTTTGAACGAGGTGTGGAACAGGTAAGCCTGGAGTCATTAATGCTCTAGGAGACACATACGCAAAGAGAATATTCATCCAGATCTCTTTCACTTCAAGTTATCCAACATTGTAAGATATGGTGCTGGCAAAAGACCTGCACACAATAAATACCAAAACGCAGACAATGAGACTGACTCTATGCTGTCAGTCAACGTTAGAAGTCATGCTATAAGAATGTACACCAAAATAGAAATGTCATTCTATCACTCTAAAAAGCGTTTGCTATAGAAACACAGGTGTAGAGTGCACACTGATATGTGACATGCAGAGATGTGTACAATCACAATAAATGTTACATGGTGCAAGATACAAAGATATACGCGAGAAGACTTGAACTCCGCAATGTTTTGAAAATATGTTTGAATATCATAGAGAATAGTTATTTTCAAATTTATCTGAGAAGATAATAATACCAATGTATGACAATTCATTCAAACCATAATCGTTGTGAACAGAGTTGTTGTATTCGTGAAATCTATGTTATAATTATAGTCCATGCATAAATCAAATTCATGATGAAATGAAATCGATGTGATAATCATGATCCATGTATATATGAAATCTATGTTGTACTTATGAAATCATTGTGTAAGCAAATCGTTGTTCAAGCATGAGGAAATCGTTATTTAAGTAGAAACAAATCGTTGTTTGCGATCAAATCATTATTTGCTATCAAATCATTATTTAAGTAAAGTAAATCATTGTTTACTATCAAGTCGTTGTTTAAGTAAAGGCAAATTTTTGTTTGCTATCAAATCATTGTTTGAGTGAAAGCAAATCGTTGTTTGCTATCAAATCATTGTTTGAGTGAAAGCAAATCATTGTTTAATACCAAATCATTGTTTACGATCAAATTGTTCTTTTAGTTAAGGCGAATCGTTGTTTCGACCAAATCGTTCTTTAAGTGAGAGCAAATCGTTGCACCGATTAAATCGTTGTTTTAACTTGTCGAATCGTTACAGCGATCAAATCGTTGTTTAACTTATCGAATCGTTACAGCGATAATCGTTGTTTAACTTATTGAATCATTACACTGATCAAATCATTGTTTTAACTTGTCGAATTGTTACAGCGATCAAATCGTTGTTTAACTTATCGAATCATTACAGCAATCAAATCGTTGTTTAACTTATCGAATCATTATAGCGATCAAATCGTTGTTTAACTTATCGAATCGTTACAGCGATCAAATCGTTGTTTAACTTATCGAATCGTTACACCGATCAAATCATTGTTTCACTTATGAAACCGATGTTCTATCAAGGAAATCGATGTGTACTTAGAATGAATGATTTGAACTGTAAATAATAGTGTGTTAGAGTAACTTACAGATTTTGTTTGACTTATTTCCTATGGATGAACTTCAGAAAAGATTGTTAGAAAATATTTATTAAGGTTTTGTTAATCACCAAAAATTACATATAAATAATAATTAAAATTATATGGGGATGAACTAATCATCAAGTGGCAGAGCCAACCGGATCTCAAGCTTCTGTAGAGGTTGCTGTTGTGCCCCCAGAGCCTTCTGTCCCGTCTAATCTTCAGACTCCATCCCCTTCTTCACCACCTGCATCCTTCACTGCCCCACCTGCACCTGAACCTTCCAAGAAACCACTTCCAAAGCATATCTCTTCTCCTACACCTTTTCCGGCTACCTCCTCTTCTTCACCTATTTCTTCTACTGCCATTCCTCCTCCTACATTTGAGGAACCTCCAACATCATCCTCTGCTAGTCCCTCTTCTGCTGGACCGTCTGCACCATCTCCTCCTACTTCATTCACCTTTCTTCATCCACCCACTCCACCATCCTTCATCACCATTATTCTGGAGGGTGCTCATGTTCAAAGCCATGTCATTCAGAACATTAAAGATGAGTTTGAAGAAGCCATTCTTTGCTCAGTCCTGTCTGTTTCCTCTCATGTTCTCAGGACAGGTTCTCCTAGTCCTGCCCCCAAAAAGAGAAAAGTTTCTAAGGATCTTGCTCTCTCCTCTAAACCTCGATTCCCACCTCTTTGGTTCCCTCTTTCTGTTGTAAATAGAAAGAGATCTCTCTACTGTGAATACCTACAAAGATGTACCTTTGCTGCACTTTTTGGCCTTCTTCACCTCAATCTCACAGATCATCTGCATATTGTTCTTCCTCTCTCTCCATTATCATAAGCTGATCAATCCAAAGTCTTCTCCTCAGCTGAGTCTAAGACTGAAGACCAGTGGACTTGGGGTAATCAGTCTCTCTATAAGAAGTTTGTGCTTGCCAGATCTGAACGGTTCCCACCCTCAGACCACTCTCTCACATTGACTGAATGGTTTGTACTCCACCATAGAAATACTTGGGGACCCTTCATCCAGAGGGAAATCAAGTTAATCCGGCACTTCAAGATGTTTAATGATTACCGTTTTGTCAATAAACTTCCAGAAATTCAGATTGGCCAATTCAGGGTAGCTATTGCTCAGCTCAAAACCAAAAATCCTGTCAACACTTCTCTACCAGTGGATTTTGCTACACTTAAGTTGCCAGAGATTGTGTATCTCCCAAAGCTACATTCCTTGCTCATGGACTCTGCTGTGGGTCCTAAAATCTTTGAAAGGTTTGCTAGAGTCATGGCCAGAATCACTGTTCAGCCGGGAGCTCCTCTTGCTTTCCACTGATTTTTGTTCAGAGAATATCACAGGGGTTCCATCAAGTCCGATGTCTTAGATCCTCTCTTGTCTGAGTGTGACAGACACTTCCCCTCTAACTGGGAGAAGCACTATCACCTAGCTGCTCAGCAGTTGGACACTCTAAACCTTTCCCTAGCCAGATTTAACAAACCCTCTCTATCTGCTGAAGAATTCTGTAAGGCCCTCTAATTTCCGTCGCATTATTCGCATTTATGTGTGTATGTTTGTACTTGTGTATGTATGTACATATTTACGTACGCATTAATTAGTATAATTACGTGTACATGTGTTTATATTAAACATAAATAATGTATGTATTGCATGATGATAGTATGGATACAATACCGTATGTATATTGCATGTATATATGAATGGTATGCATGGTTTTCTGCATAATTTAGAGTTCTGGCCGAAGGCCACCTTGGCGTCAAGCCCAGGCCGTTTAGGTGGTGTCAGCATCCAGACCTGGACGCCAACACTTATCCGGGCGTCCAGCGATGTGGACGCCAATTTCTCTGACCTGCATGCGCAGCAGAGCTGCAAGCTTCTGAAACAAGGCATGGCCACCATTGGGGGGATGTTCCCCAACGGCTCTGAGGGTGTCCCATCACCCTAGTGAGTGGGAGAGAGACCCTCCTTAATCCTGAACCCGAATTGGCCTCTCCCCACTCTTCCCTTCACCCTTGCAAGAGGAGAAAAGAGGGAGAAAAACCCTAGGAGGAAAACTGTGAGAAAACCCCATCTTAGCACCCTAAAATCCGACCCCATTGGAGCTTGATCTGGAGATCTACTGCGACAAGAAGGAAGCTGGAGCAAATGAGAAGGCTTCCCCATCGTCCCCTTGCTGTGGAGCTCGTCCAAGAACCCGGAGGAAGGTGACCTTGGAGGCACTTCTGCAACTTTCTTGGGACTGCCCAAGGAGGTCTTCACCGAGCCATAAATCCCTTGGAGGAATTTTAGAAAGGCAAGTGACCTATCCCTGATGTCCCCTTATGAGTCTAGGTTGGTTTTGTGATTTTTATGCATTTTTCCTCGAGTCCTAGACCCTCCTATTCACCCAAGATTCAGAGCTCGGGTCTGTGTTTCTGCACAAACCTAGTTCGACGGCAAGGTCCCTGGACGCCCAAATCATGATTGGCGTCCATCGACCATGCCGCTGACCCTAAGTCAGCGGCCAGAGACCGCCGCCTAGTTCCTCAGGACAGAACAATGAACTGTTCTGCCCTTCTTCTACTCTAATTTCGATATGATTTCCGTGATAAGGATATATGGTAAACCTTATACTCTATGTATTTTGTAAATTGTGATGTGTGAATGAATGTGGGATGTGATGGTGAATGTGGAAATGGTATTCCTTAAACTTGTGAACATGGATTGTTGATTCTTGCAAATTTAGTTTTCATGATTAGAATCATATGAAGGCCTTGGTTTTGGTCTGGTCATGAAAGTCAGTGGGTCAGTATATGTGTTTTGCAAATTTGGTAAATTATCCATGCTAGTGTAACGTGCTAATAAATCCGATTCGGTAGAATAAAATGAAAGCATGCAAGAATGGTTTGTAGTGACCAATCCATAGATGTATGAATTAGGGTAATGTTGTATTCTAAATTCATGCATATGTTAGTAACTTATGTTTAAAACAGTAAGTGGCAAGTTACAAGATGTGTTAAATCTCATGTTAAATTAAATTGTGAATGGCATACTGATTAGGTGTTTTATTTACTGTAAATTCCATGAAGCTCAGAAAAATCTGAAAATTTGAGGGTATCATCTTGAACCCGAAACCAACATGTGGGTAAAATTTTAGGTCATTTGGATCAGTAAATAAAAAGTTATGTGTTTTCATGTGAAATGTGATAATTCATGCATATAATTGTAATGTGATTAGTTATGGTTTAAAACCAACATGATTAGTGTGTTTACTGTGTGTTAAACTCTTAAAATTATGTAGTACCATGTTAGGAAAAACAGAGATATTCATGTGAGTGAGAAAGTGAATGTGATGGAAGTGTAAAGTGTAAAACCATGTGTAAAACGGTAAATGTGTAAATGTGTAACTGTGCCAATGTGACACTGCTTCCGTAGAGGGCAGTGGAGCTGTATTAGGGAAAAGTCCCCCTGAGAAAGTTCATTGTGTTAAGTGACCCTAAGGGCATTAGGGGAAATCCTGGAGGTGGACAAGTACCACTGGTTAGGGTGGAGACTTGTTCTCCCGGTCTGCGCAGTCCAAGAGTCGCCATTGGAATGCCTAGATGGCGTCTATGTGTAATGTGATGTGTATATGTCCTTCTTTGGTGGTTTGGACTATGTGTCACGGCACCTAAAAATGTGTAATGTGAAATGTGTAATGTGTATGTGTCCATGTGTAAATGTGTAAGTGGCAATGTAAATATGTATGTGTAAAGTGAACCATGTGAAAGAGAAAACTTGTGTAAATAAAAATGTGAAACTAAAGATGTGGAAATAGGTTATTGAAACCCATGTGAGAAAAATCTGAAATCATGTGAATTAAGTAAATTCATATTATTATCATTATGTTTAATGTGCAAAGATGCTTAGAATCCATGTTAGGGATAATTAGTGAACACGGGCACAAGATAGCATGAATGGTTGTTGATGTGATATGTTTTATGCATTATTGTAGCTCTCATGCCTAGGTTTTCAGCCATGAACCCATATGAAATCAGCAACCTAAAGCATGTGAAAAGGGTCATATATATGTTTAAAAATATGTAAAATCTATGCTAGTTGTGTCCCTTCTATGTATGTAAAATGTTCATGTTGATAGTTCTCATGTTTTAGCTCTTTAAAGATTAAAGTTCATGAGTAAATTGAATAGAGACCATGTGATAGGTGAATTTTATTTTAGAAATCTGAAAGCATGATTTATGTACAAAATTTTAGAACTTTCATGATAGGTTGAATCTTTAAATCGACTAGCATGCTATATGTTGCGAATTGTAAATATGCATGTAGGAACCCCTAGGACTTATAAGTGTATATCATAAGTAGTGTTGGTTGCTGAGTCCTTGGACTCACTCCTTGCTTCGGCGTACAGGTGTAGTCGGTGACGTGGCACCTTTGGAGGAGGCAGCAGAGACGGACTCCGAGCGCGGAGACTAGCTAGTTTTTTTTGGAGTTCTTTGAGATTTGTGTACTTTATAAGTATGTAACTTGAACATTGTACTAGAAGTATCATGAAAAGGATGTATAAGTGTGGACATTTGTATTTAATTTCAGCAGTTTAAATCATGTGGATTTTTAGTTCTTTTATGTTAATTGCGAACTGCATGTATATTTAATGTGGATGATGAATGAATGAAGACATTGGTCTTTTACTTCCGCTACTCTGTTGTATATTCGCGTGTATCTCAGATGTTTGTATCGTTTGGGTAAATGTCCCACTGTGAGGACTCTCACTATACCGACGTGGGTTGGTACAACCGTACCGGTATAATGAGGGTCGTCACAAATTCTTAGATCTCAACTCCATTAATTTGGTTCAGGACCCTTTTGCCATTTGGGTTGAGCGGTACAAAATCTATGTACTCCTAAAGAGGGAATTGTTGTAGCACAAAATTTTCTACCCTCTTTCCATTGATAAGTTTCTTCAGCATGCTAGTTTTGGAACCACTAGCTTCTTTCGGACATCTCTTGGAAAAGATGAGTATGCCAACTTTCTTGAAGCTCAGAGGCAACTCCACATCCAGAGACTCCTTCCAGATATGGGGCCTTCTTACAACATCAGTTGGGGTGCTTTTAAGAATTTCTTTGAAGAGCAGGAACTCCTGGCTTGGCCAATCATTACTCGCTATGCCTCTCTTCTGTCTCGTGCCTTCTATATTTTTGACCCCCATTAAGTACTCGAATATGTTGATTTGACTCCCATTTATCTTAGTCTCTTATCTTCTATCTTTCTTTGGCCCCTTATATTTCTTTTTGCTTAATGACAAAAAGGGGGAGAAAATATTCTGAAATACATACTTTAAAATTTTCTAGCAAATTCATTTCAGCACCTTTACACTTTAATATCTTTATGTTTTGTGTCATCACCAAAAGGGGGAGATTGATGATCAGTCCATCTCCATAAATAAATTATCTTTTATTATATGTATTTTTGGTGATTAACAAAACCATTGAAAACATTATCCAACATCTTTCTCTGAAGTTTATACGCATCAAGTAAATTAAAATCAGTAACTTATCCACACTCACTGTTATTTGAAGTTCAAAGCATGAATTCTGTCTAAGTATATATCGACTCTTTTAATAAAACAACGATTTCATAAGTGAAACAACAATTTCCATCGCACAACGATTTCATAAGTAAAACAACGATTTTGGTCTCACAACGATTTCATAAGTAAAATAACGATTTCCATCGCACAACGATTTCATAAGTAAAACAACGATTTCATGATCGATTTCACTTGAACAACGATTTCATCATTGAAACAACGATTTCATGATCGATTTCACTTAAACAACGATTTCATCATTGAAACAACGATTTCATGAACGATTTGGTCACTTAAACAACGATTTCATAGAAACAACGATTTGGCCGCTACAACAATTCTGTTAAAGAACGATTTGGTCGCTATAACGACACTATTTCACTTAAACAACAATTTGGTCACTATAATGATTTGAGTGCTACTACAACGATTTCATCTCTACGACTTCCTATGAAACAACGATTTTATTTAAACAACGATTTCGTCTGTACATCAATTTTATTCATATAACGATTGTGTACAGAACAACAATTTCACTATATTTATACATGGATTATGGTCACATCGACTCTATTTCAACATAGATTTCATTTGTATGTTTATGACAACGATTTCATGAATATATCAACTATCTTCACAACGATTATGATTTAAATAAAGTGTCATATACTTTCATTATCTTTTCAGATAATCTTGAAAGTAATTATCCTTCATGATATTCAAATGTATTCTTTTTGAATCTATGTGGAGTTCAAGTCTTCTCGCGTATAACACTGTATCTCATGCTCTTGAGCATTTATTGTGCTAATACATATCTCTGCATGAAATATATTTGTGTGCTTTCTACTCCTGTGTTCTTTAAACAAAAGCTTTGCAGGGTGACAGAATGGCATTTCCTTTTTGGAGTATTTTCTTATTGCATGCCATCTAACGTTGACTGACAGCTTAGAGATAGTTGAGCTGTCTATGTTTCAATATTTATTGTGCATAGATTTCTGCCAGTATCACACCCTACAATGTTGGACAAACAAGAAGAAAAAGATATATGGATGATCCTTCTCTGTGTGCGTGTCTCTCTTGGCATTTAATGGCTGCAGGTATTCTTGGCACCCATGTTGGACAATACTCAACTTGCGTGCCTTAGACATAGAGACAACAGATACTTCAACGGCTATACTCTCAAGAGAAGATATATAGAAGACCAATGACTCCATGCAAGACAACTGGTTATCCTTTGGAGCACCTTGTAGAAGAGCTTGTTCATTCAGGCAATCAGTCTTTAGCTCTTAAGCTCTCCACAGCCATCTGCTTATTCTTTTGAGAGCTTATGTAAGATCTGAGAGAATCCACCACTGCAAATCTTTGTCTCTCAGACCTCGCCTCAGATCAAAAAATCCTATAAGATTGGTCTAAGGGCCATTCACTCTCTACTCATTCTTCTTGAGTGCTCCTCTTCAGTTGTGAAGAGAAGACCTGTTGTTGAACAGGTGGTTGTTTCCCTTTGGTAAGAAGGAAGACCTGTTGCATCAGGTGTTGGTTGTAACTCTTCAGGTAGAGAAGAGAAGGCCAGCTGTTGCTGGATGTGTAAGAGTCCTTAAGGGGGACAGTACTCTTGTTTAGTGAAATCCCAAGTTGTTGCTCGGAGACTGGATGTAGGACTCCTTGGGATAGGAGATCTGAACCAGGATAAAATTTCCTATTGTCTATGTGTGCTTACTTGTTTGTCTTTATTCCACACTAACTCTAACTATCGAACTTAGTGTTTTCTGTCAAGCGTTTTATTTACAGGTATTATTCTAAAAGCATTTTTAGCAATCCATTCACCCCCCCCCCTCTGGGCTTGCTATCTGGGTAATAGATCCTAAATGAATCCTTGTTAAGGCTTATTGGGTCTTACCCAATAGATCCATAATGGGTTAAATAAGGCTTATTGGATAACTTTTATCCAATCCTCTATTCATCGCATTATCCACCTTATGAATGTGATCCTCTTGGCCCAATATTGAGCTGGCCATGAGTTGCACCCATCAGAACTCCTTCTAACTTAGTGAATTATTATATCCATAATAATTCACTCAACTCATCAATTATGAACATACTAGGCCACTATGCCATAATCCCCAGACGATACGAGTGATCAAATCCATTGGACATGTTTGCCTATAGTTACCATGTACCTGTAGTCCCTCATCCATCTATTATCTAAGAGATCGTATAGTAGGCATGGTGTTGTCAGGCCTATACAGAATCTATTGAAGTCAAACTCTTATTCGATTCTCCCGGAGAACTACTTCTCTCTAAATCTGATTGACCATAGCCAAGGATTTGTCTGAGTAAGACAATATGGGATATTCTTCTCACGATACCGAGAGTGGATGATCCTCTATTGACACACAATTACCTTTGTAAGGTTGGCTACCATTCCTAATGACTGGCTATACTAGACCTGAAACATCCAAACCTATAAATCCAGTATCAAAGAATGGAGTACTCAAACAAGACATCTTTGGTGTCTCAAGTCTAAGGACCAGTTACATAATTGAGACTACGAAATCGCTATCTGACAATTAGGTATCATTAACCATACAACATTCTGAGAGCGGATCATTCAGTGAACTCATTATCCAATGAGCACCTACACCATATCCCTAGTGTCTCCACACAAGCAGCTATGAACCAACTGCCTCCATCACATGGATAGGTATATGGCACACCGGTTTTTCCGGTCATCTCAATGTCCTTCTTGAGTAATCTATGACTAAGAATATTTAGGATCTATGTTTAAAGACAATCGGCCTCATTATCATGATCTCATCATGATCCAATTCCCATTACACAGACCCATGGACATTATAGTATACATACGCATAGAATATACAGTGATAAAAATACCATTATAATATTACCAAATGAGATTGTACATAATTACAAATGCCATCATTCATATGAATTGGCTTGTAGGGCACCTATAACCAGCAATCTCCCACTTGACCTAAAACCAATCACCTACATGTTTGATCCCTATCAGACCTCGGTGTCGCTCAAAAACAATTTGAGTCAGTGGCTTTGTCAGTGGATCTGCAATGTTATCGTCGGATGAAATTCTTTTTACTGCTACATCTCCACGGGCCACGATCTCTCTGATCAAGTGGAACCTCCTTAGAACATGCTTAGACTTCTTATGAAACCTAGGTTTCTTTGCTTGAGCAATCGCCCCGTTGTTGTCACAGAACAATGAAATTGGCTCTTCATGGCAAGGGACACCTTGCAGGGACACCTTGTCAAGTAATCATGAAAAGGGACACCTCGCAAGGACACCTCGTAATGTCATCATGGCTAATGATGATGAGGTGTCCTCCTTCTAGAAGGATACTTGTCATCATACAAGATGATGAGGTGTCCTCCTTCTAGAAGGGGCGAGGTGGCATGATCCTAGTATGCTCCCTTAATGGATACTTGTCACCCAATAGATCCATAATGGGTTAAATAAGGCTTATTGGATAACTTTTATCCAGTCCTCTATTCATCGCGTTATCCACCTTATGTATGTGACCTTCTAGGCCCAATATCGAGCTGACAGTAAGTTGCACCTGTCAGAACTCCTTACTTAGTGAATTATTATCTCTATGATAATTCACTCAACTCATCGATTAAAAACATACTACCACTATGCCATAATCCCCAGACGTACGAGTGATGAAATCCATTGGACCTGTCTGCCTACAGTTACCGTGTACATGTAGTCCCTCATCCATTTCCCAGACCATATATTAGGCATGGTGTTGTCAGGCCTATACGAAATCTATTAAAGTCAAACTCTTATCGGATTCTCCCAGAGAACTCCTTCTCTCTAAATCTGATTGACCATGGCCAGGGATTTTCCTGAGTAAGACAATATGGGATATTCCTCTCATGATATCGAGAGTGAATGATCCTCTATTGACACACAATTGCCTACGTAAGGTTGACTACTGATAACTACATAATTTTTTATGTTAAATTTCATACATTTAGTTAATTTTAGACATATTTTGTCTATAAATAATGCACAATTTGATTTTAATTCTCATTTTCATCCATTAATAGGTTTTCGAGTATATTAGTTAAATAATTTTGGTAGAATACACTAGTTAGATTTTCATTAAATAAAGTCAATAATTCCTTGAATAGTTTGACTAATAAAAGTGTTTTCTTTTTCAGGTACATTGTACATAAATAATTGGTCTTCTTATCATTTTCGTATATATTTTCTAAAAATCCTTGTAAATATTCATCTGTAAATAAATCAATTTTAAATGGATAAAACAATCCTCACCCAATCCCATCAAGCCACATACCCCTCATGGGTCTATTACGCCAGCACATTTTCTTTCCACCATCGGTGCATTGCGCCATTCTCTCATCTCACCAAAAGTGGCCACGAATACCCCTTAAAACCTATTTTTAACAATTCTTTCTTTCCATCAGAAGCTGCTGGAAGATGCATAGCAGCGGAACCAGGGCGGCGTGGCCTGCTGGAGGTGAAGCGGCCTGGGGTGTGGCCAGCGCCCATGTGTGCAGAGCAGCGGATGCAGGAGCTGAGGTGGAGGCCGGTTGTGCAGGTGGCCGATGGAAGCTGGTGGTGGTGCGTGTGAGGCGGCCAGGGCACTGCCGTGTGTGGCAGGCATGAGCAGCAGAGGCCAGCTGCGATGGCGGAGCCTGTGCGGATCTGCTGATCGGATTGCTGGCTGGGGCGCGGCGCTGGGCGGTTTGGTGCTGCAGAGCAGCTGAGTTGGCCAGATGAGGCTGGCGTGGCGATCCTGGTGCAGAGCTGAGGCGGCATCCAGGAAGCGGGAAGAAGCTGTGCAGAGGGCCTTGAGGCCTATAAAAGGACCCCAGAGTCCTCTTCTCCGGGAGTTCGGTTGGGAGGGAATTTTTAGGATTTGATTTCGAGTTTTTAGTTTGTTCTGTATTTTCTTCTTTCAAGCATCTGTGAGAGGCAGATTGGGGGTTGGAGTTTTTAGAATTTTTAGGTTTTATTTCTGTTCTTCCAGAGCCAATCAGACTTTTAGGAGTTTATTTCTACCAGTTTATTTCTGTAATCTTCCTTTGAGTAGAGCAGACGGGTTGGACATTTCTTTGGGATTTTAGGTTTTATTTCTTCTGTTCAGAACCTGGGCTTCGCCATTTCAAGTTCTTGGGATTTTAGCTTTCTGCCAGTTTTCCTGTATTTTCTTTTCCACAGAGGAGTGAGGGAGTTCAGAATTTTTGGGATTTAATTTATTCTGTATTATCTTCTGTTCTTAGTGAAATCGAGCCAGTGCATTTGCTCAATCTTCTGTTCTTAGTTTAATTTCTCATTTCAATCTTACAATTTCTTTGTGCTGTGTGGATCTGTTCCATTGGAGATTTGTGGAATTCAGCATTTGTGAGATTTTCAGCATCAGTTGGGGAGTTGAGTTCTTTGTGGTTTCTACAAGGTTGGCGAGTTTAGATTGTGGGGAGTTCGGCTGTCCGGAGGATGATCCAGGGGCACTTGCTGTGCCATTTCTTCTAAATTGCTTTGTCCCTTCTTGCTGTTGGTAAGATCAATTCAGGAGAGTTCGGTGTTTTCCTTTTTCAGAATTGTTCTTTCTTTTGTAAGCATTTGACTGTTCTGCTGTGGGAAGGGGGTTGGTGATAAAAGAATGGAGTACTCAAACAAGACATCTTTGGTGTCTCAAGTCTAAGGACCAGTTACACAACTAAGACTACATAATCACTATATGACAATCAGGTATCATTGACCATACAGCATTCTGAGAACGGATCATTTAGTGAACTCATTCTCCAATGAGCACCTGCACCATATCCCTAGTGTCTCCACACAAGCAGCTATGAGACCAGCCGCCTGCATCACATGGACGAGTATATGGCACACTGGTCTGTCCGTGTTGGGTTGAGTGTGTTTTGGAATTTCCTAAAGTTGTATTTTAATGATGACCAATGATGACATATTGTGATTTTGATGATGATATGTTGAACATGTTATACATTTTATACATATCACAATAATGCTTAAACAACATGTTTTTGATGTTTAATATCTCATATTTTAATGATAATATCTTGTACTAATGATTTATGTGTTAAATTTACAGGTGTATACAGCTCGTCATTGATGGTGTCGACACATCCATTGATGGTGTCGACACTAGGTCACTATTCCTGGAGCTTTTTCATGAAGACAGGGTTCAATGTGTCGACACAGCCCCTGGTACTGTCGACACTAGACCTAGTTCCCAGGAGACCCAGTTGCCTGACTGGGACAGGGTGTCGACACAGTCCCTGGTAGTGTCGACACTAGACCCAGCTTCCAGAAGACCCTTTTGGACAATTGGGACAGTGTGTCGACACACTCAGTGGTAGTGTCGACACACTCCGGCTGAAATTTCAACTTATGATTTTTCTAGGACACGTGGCCGCTTGGGGATCAAGGGAATCTGCCTAGGTTTTTGTGCCCACATACCCTAAGGCTCCTTATGGACATATGGGGCTATAAATACCCATGTTTTTGGTACTCCAAAGCATCCCACGCAAGAAAAAGCCAAGAGCATTCTGGGAGAAGGCAAGAAGAGCGGGAAAAGAATCTGCATCCAGAGGAGCAGAGCAGCGCCGCCAAGAGAAGAAGAAGAAGAAGAGAAGAAGAGAAGGAGCTCGTGATTGCAGCAGTGCTGATCTAGAAGGAGATCTAGCCGAGTCTGTATTTGGTCAGAGTGTTAAATTCTCTGGGGAATCTGTGTATGTGTTCTACACAGATCTCCCAATTCTATTTGTCTCTACCATTTCTATTGTACTGAGACAGATCGTGCTAGAGGATCTATTCTCTAAGTGTGCTTGTTCTAGCAGAACTTGGATCTATTGCGATCCAGAGGTTTGAGTACTTTGTACTCTGGTTTGGAGCCGTTGTGCTCTGGTGCGTGAGACGTAGTGCTCAAGGGCTTGTGAGGGCTTGTGAATTTGCTGAATTCACAAGTGGTCTGTGAGTAGGTTGTCGTGCCGATCTCCTGGGTTTCTTTGAGTTGTAGATCTCAAAGAGGTGAGAGTCTTCGTGCTCCAGTTTGTACTGCACTTGTGCTAGTGGTTCCTCTGTTGTGAGGAGGTGGACGTAGGAGACACAAGTTGTGTTCTCCGAACCACCTTAAAAATCTTCAGTGCACTGTGGTTTGATGTGTGGTTTGCTGTTCTTATTCACTATACTCACACACCACACTTGTATCTGATTGAATTGTGTGTATCACTCATTTTATTTTCGCTGCCATACACACAATGTCCTAGTTCTTTTGTCAAAGTCACTTATCCGATCCCCAACATCTGGTATCAGAGCGGGTCAGAGTCAATTATATACTCTGAGGTGCTTTGGTGAATTTTCTGTATTTCAGATTTTGACTCACTCAATTACTTGCTCAAATTGCTATGTGTTTTGGTTTGATTATCTCTATCATGGACTCTAGAGGTTTTGTTGCTGAAGGTCATTCAATTAATAGGCCTCCATTTTTTTGGTACTGACTATACTTACTGGAAGAATAGGATGATGGTCTTTCTTCGAGCGCAGAATTATGAAGTCTGGAAAATTGTTGAGACAGGACCAGTAGAAATCACTGGAGATGAAGCAACATGGACAAGGGTGCAGATCAGAAAGGCTACCCTGAACTACAGCGCCATGAACATGCTGCAATGTGCCATTCATCCAAGGGAATATTCCAGAATCTCCATGTGTAAGTCTGCCAAGGAGATGTGGGATAAATTAGAATTGCTTTATGAGGGCACGTCTCAGGTCAGGGAGACTAAGGCTAACATGTTAGTTTCTGATTATGAGTTGTTTATCATGAAATCTAATGAAACTATATCTGAGATGTTTGCTAGGTTCATGGTTATTATAAATGGACTTCGAGCCTTGGGTAAGGAATATTCAAATGAAGACTTTGTAAGAAAAATTTGCGCTCATTATCTCCTGTATGGCACACTAAAGCAACTGTCATTGAAGATTCAAAGGATTTATCCAAAATCACATTGGATGAACTCATTGGATCATTAATGACATATGAGTTAAACCTTAAGAGATCAGAAGAACACATGCTAAAAACAAAAACCATTGCTCTTAAAGCTTCATCAAGTAATAAAGGAAAATCTAAAGAAAATCTAAAGAAAATTCTGAATTTGAGAAATCTGAATATGATAATGATAATCTTGCTTTCATCACTAGACAATTTAAGGCATTTCTGAAATAAAACAAGATGAATTTTGGTAATAAGCAAAATGCCATGTCTGGTAAAAAGAAACACTTCTCCCATGTTGATAATAAGAAAACTGATGAAGTTCCTGCGTGTTACAGGTGCAATAAATCTGGACATATGAAGGCTGATTGTCCAGAAGCTAAAAAGGACAAGTATAAAACCCACAAGAAGGAGTTTCACAAAAAGAAGAACAAGGCCATGGTTGCTACATGGTCAGATGATGAAAGCTCATACTGCAATGAAGAATCCTCAACTTCAGATGAAAATGAAGTTTGTTTCATGGTTGGAAGCAGCGAAGAACAGGTAGATATATCCTTTGAACTATTTACCATTGAAGATTGGCAAGAAGCATATGGTAACTTGGTTGAAAGTATGTCTGAAATTAGAAAAGAAAATAAATACTTGAAAAGAAAATTGAAAGCATTCTTCATGATACTTCATCATTTGTAAAGATTTCTGAATTGGAAGCTCAAATTTCAGACCAAATCAAAGAAAATGATGAACTGTTGATTTTTGTTGATGATCTGAAATTGAAAATTCAAAATTGAACAAAGAACTCATCAATTCTATCAAGAAATTTGAAGAAAAAGAAAAGGAAAATCATGAAAATTTGAATCAAATTGAAAAACTCAATCTTTGCATTAAAGAAAAAGAAGATATCATTAAGAACTTCACTCAAGGGAAAGACAATTTGAAAGCTCTACTTGGAGTTAAATGAATTCAAACAAATTTGGTTTAGGTTTTGAACCACAAAATTTAAAGAAAATTGAATCATCTTCAAAGCAAACAAAATCATTAAAAATTCCTTTAATAAAATTTGTCAAGGCAGGTTCATCTGAAAACAAAGAAAAAATACAAAAACAGAAAGAACTTGTGAGGTCGACACACACTCTGCACAGGTCGACCTATCCCAGTCAGAGGTTGACACAAACCATGCATAAGCCGACTTACCCTTCTTATAAAAATCACAAAAACTTCAAACCAATCACTAATCATCTTTCTCATGGCAATTGGAATGTTTTCTCATCTTACAATTCAAGATGGAATAAGTCTTGGAACCAAAGGTACAATGGTACCCAATGGTTCAATCCTTATTTCTATCATTCATCTTTTCCTGCATATCAACAGCAATACATGCCAAGTTTTTCACAGTGGAACAAATCAACTAAGAGGTATAATGTTCAAAAAATTGAAAAACAAAAAGTTGAATCTTTTGTTTCAAAAAACATTGTGAAGAAAAATACACAAATTTAGGTTAGAAAGGATTTGTTATCTCTTCTCACTCAGGATGTTGGTACCAATCTCATGTGGGTACCAAAAACTTTTCTTGTCTAATTTGATATGTGCAGGAAAGCCGTGCATCCAATTCCAACAACATGTGGATTCTTGACAGTGGATGCTCACGGCACATGATAGGAGACAGAAATAAATTTCATGCTTGATTGAAAAGGAAGGTGGATCAGTCACCTTTGGAGGTAAGAATAAAGGAAAAATAATTGGCAAAGG
Organism: Colocasia esculenta; assembly: GCA_014218235.1. NCBI lineage: Eukaryota > Viridiplantae > Streptophyta > Magnoliopsida > Alismatales > Araceae > Colocasia > Colocasia esculenta. The sequence continues at coordinate 141,856,414 of CM024760.1, read as the reverse complement.
AAAAATTGGTAAGTCTTGCATTACCTTAAGTGATGATGTTTGTTTAGTTGAGGGTTTGAATTACAACTTGCTTAGCATTAGTCAATTGTGTGACAATGGTCACAAGATTCTTTTTGAACATGATTCATGCAAAATAATTGACTCCTCTTCTGAGAAAATTAAATTGATTGGAAAAAGAGAAAATAATGTCTACATGATTGATTTGTGTGATAATTCCTCTTTAAATGTTTGCTTGATTGCAAGTAAAAATGACACTGCTTGGTTGTGGCATAAAAGGTTTGGTCATGCAAGTTTCACAACCATTAGTAAACTCATAAGAATGAATATTGTAAAAGGTCTCCCTGAATCTTTCCCAGTCATTGACAATCCTGTTTGTGGGATATGTGCTCAAGAAAAACAAACAAGAAAATCTTTTAAAGTGTTCAATGACGTACTTACATCTAAACCACTTGAGTTGCTTCATATGGATCTTTTTGGTCCAACCAGAACTCAAAGTCTCAGTGGTAATAGATATGGCTTTGTGATCATTGATGACTTTACAAGATATACTTGGGTCTTATTCTTATCCCATAAAAGTGATGCATGTTCAGAATTCAGGAGATTTTACAATTCTGCCTTAGTGGGTTTATCTTTCAATCTGAATTCCATTTTGCCAGATCATGGGGGTGAATTTGAAAATAAATCATTTTCTGATCTCTGTACTGAACTGAAAATTCTCCATAAGTTTTCTTCCCCTAGAACTGTAGAACAAAATGGAGATGTAGAAAGAAAAATAGAACTCTTGTGGAAATGGCTAGAACTATGCTCATTGAAAGTAAACTGTCTAAATCTTTTTAGGCAGAAGCTGTAAATACAACTAATTTCATTTTGAATAGAGCATTGGTAAGACCAAAGATCAGAAAAACCCTTTATGAGTTGTTCAAAAATAAAAAGTCAAGTGTGTCATATTTCAAAATTTTGGTTGCAAATGTTTTGTTCACAATAACAACAAAGAAAATCTTGATAAATTTGATGCAAAAAGTTTTGAATCAATCTTCTTAGGTCATTTTGAAACTTCAAGAGCTTACAGAGTTTATATTTAAAAAATAAGACTGTGGAAGAATCTCCACATGTCATTTTTGATGAAAACTTCCAAAGATTGACATTCCTACTTTGTGCAGAACTCCATTATGTGATGATGAGGATGATTTTCTTGAACATCCATCTACAAATCTTGAAGAGCAAGAAGTACCAAATGCACATGAGGTTCTTGAATTGCCAACTTCAAGCGATTCAGGTAATCATGTTCCTGAAAATCATGCAAACCCTGAGGTAATTTCTGAACCCAGATTTTTAAGAGACCATCCACTTGAAAGCATTGTTGGTAATTTGCAAGATGGAATAAGAACCAGATCATCTTTTCATTCTGTCATAGTTGAAGATTCTTTGGCACTACTTTCCCAAATTGAACCCAAAAATGTTGATGAAGCTTTATCTTGTGAAAACTGGATAAATGTTATGCATGAAGAGCTTCATCAATTTGAAAGAAATCAAGTTTGGGATTTAGTACCAAAACCTTCAGATTTAACTTCTGTCATTTGAACTAGATGGATTTTCAGAAATAAATTGAATGAATCTGGTCAAATTGTTAGAAATAAAGCTAGACTTGTTGCTCAAGGGTATAACCAAGAACTTGGTATTGATTTTGAAGAGTCTTATGCCCCTGTAGCAAGACTTGAAGCTGTTCGAATATTCCTTGCATTTGCTGCTTCTTTGAAATTCAAAGTCTTTCAAATGGATGTCAAGAGTGCATTTTTAAATGGATACATAAAAAAAATGTTTTTGTCAAACAACCCCCTGGTTTTGAAAATGAAAAATTTATCAATCATGTTTTTAAACTTAATAAGGCTCTTTATGGTCTTAAACAAGCTCCAAGAGCTTGGTATGACCGGTTGAGCTCCTTTCTTGTAAATAAAGGTTACATAAAAGGAAACATTGATCAAACCTTGTTTACAAAAACTGTAAAAAATTATTTCATTGTTGTTCAAGTTTATGTTGATGATATCATTTTTGGATCAACAGATAATACTTTGTGCAATGAGTTTGCACATCTTATGCAATCTGAATTTGAAATGAGCCTCATGGGTGAACTTACATTCTTTTTAGGTCTGCAAGTACATCAAACTGCTGAAGGAATTTTTCTAAGTCAAACAAAATATGTCAAGGAGTTGCTCAAGAGGTTTGACTTCCAAAACATCAAGCCATCCAACACACCAATGGCCACAAGTGTAAGACTTGAGAGTGATACTTCTGGTAAGCCTGTTAATGCTACACTTTACAGAGGTATGATTGGATCTCTTCTTTATTTAACTACCTCTAGGCAAAATATTCAATTCAGTGTCTACATGTGCGCAAGATTTCAAGCAAATCCTAAAGATAGTCACATGTCTGCCGTTAAAAGAATTTTCAAATATCTTCTTTCTTCATGTGATTTGGGTCTTTGGTATCCTGCTAGATGTAAATTGGACTTGATTGCATATAGTGATGCTGATTATGCCGGGTGCAAACTTTATAGAAAAAGCACTAGTGGGTTGTGTTTATATCTAGGAGGGTGTCTTATTTCTTGGTCTTCCAAAAAGTAACATTTTGTAGCTCTTTCAACTACAGAAGCTGAGTATGTTGTCGCTGGTAGCTGTGGTACCCAAGTCCTTTGGGTCAAACATCAACTTCTAGATTATAATCACACATTAGGTTGCATTCCCATTCTTTGTGACAACACAAGTGCTATAAATCTGTCCAAAAATCCTATTCAGCATTTCCGCACAAAACACATTGACATTCGGCATCATTTCCTTCGAGATGAAGTTTCAAAGAATTCTTTTGAACTCCACTTCATTGACACAGAAAAATAAATTACAGACATTTTCACTAAGCCTCTTGCAGAACCTAGATTCACTTCTCTTAGAAGGGAACTTGGTTTATGCAAGTTTTCACATGTCTGAAATCTTCATCTCATTTCTTTGTGCAAATAAAAGCCATTCTTTCTTGCAAATAAATTCCTACTTCTCAGTTGTATTGAAATTCTTGGTATATCAAATAGTGATTTGAAGAAAGGCAAGTTAGGCTTGTCTGGACACTTTCACTATGTGTGAGTATATGTCTCCGCCAAGTATCAAGAGCCTCGTATGCAATTGTTGAGGGGGAGTCCTTGTTTTTCAATAAAAACATTCTTGTTCATTCTGCTTTCACTTCATTCCTATTTCTTCAATAATCATCATGTTCACCTTGTGAAGGGGAGATACATGAAAAGGGGAGTCATTGTCACATTCATTGACCTTACTTGTCTATCTTGAACCCCAAACTCATCAGAATGTTTGAGTCATTGTGTTATTTTCTTTTGAGAGAATTAAGACATTGAAACTAAACTCATTGTGCATTTAGTTTAATTTCAAAGATTCATTATCATTTCAAGGTTAAGCAATCTTAATACTGAATGTTTTTAAAATGATTTGCAAAACACTATTATAGACACATGAGTGGCTTTAATATTTCACATGTGTATGTTTAAGCTTCATTTTTACCACATGTTAAGAATAATTTCTCTAAATTCGTAGTCATGACTTTTCTGGTCAAAGCAAACATATTCCTGCAAAACATCAAAAGAAAATGATCAACAATCTGGAAAGATACAATCAGAGCAATGCAAATTCTTGAACCAATGAGTAACCGAGCCATTTCACCTAAAAAGTGATTTGTTTCACGTCAAAAAGTGGAAATCAAAGTTTTCAACTTTGTATAAGATAATGAAAGTTAAACCACTGAGTAATCAGGAGATCTTGCATCTAATCAATGTGATCTCTTGCATTGAAAAGTGAGATTTAACTAATTTATTCTTGTATTCTTTTCCAGTTAAAAATGAAAGAAAATCAAATTGACAGGATGGAAAAGCTTAAGACCTTCATAAAGTTCATGTATACTGAGTTTAGACCTATTATTTTACATTGTGTTACACTTAAAGCTCCTCACATCCTTGTTAAATATTTCTGCTCATTCATATAGGTCATTTTTCTTCACATTTGCATCATTATTTTAACTACATTCAGATCATTATATTTTGCTATACTTTGTGTTGAGTGTATCTTTGCGATTAAACTTTATTGCACAATACAAAGAACACAATAATTTCTTTCATATGTAAATATCACTTTGCCTCATTTATTTTGATCATTTCTGACCATTCATTTCCTACATTTTATTTCTTGATCTCTTACAATCTTTGTTTCTCTCTCTTATCTATCTTTTTGATGCTGTCAAAAAGGGGGAGAAAGTTCCTTAAAGGAGGAGAAAGTAAAAGTTTCTAGGGGGAGAAAGTTCTTTATGGGGAGAAAGTTCAAAGGGTGTATATGGTCAAGGGGAGTTATTGCAGTCAAGGGAGTCAAGCTATTGGGAGATTGTGCATATGTTTTGTCATCATCAAAAAGGGGGAGATTGTTGGGTTGAGTGTGTTTTGGAATTTCCTAAAGTTGTATTTTAATGATGACCAATGAACATCACTCATACTTTATTTTGATGATGACATATTGTGATTTTGATGATGATATGTTGAACATGTTATACATTTTATACATATCACAATAATGCTTAAACAACATATTTTTGATGTTTAATATCTCATATTTTAATGATAATATCTTGTACTAATGATTTATGTGTTAAATTTACAGGTGTATACAGCTCTTGTCATTGATGGTGTCGACACATCCATTGATGGTGTCGACACTGGGTCACTATTCCTGGAGCTTTTTCATGAAGACAGGGTTCAGTGTGTCGACACAGCCCCTGGTAGTGTCGACACTAGACTCAGTTCCCAGGAGACCCAGTTGCCTGACTGGGACAGGGTGTCAACACAGTCCCTGGTAGTGTCGACACTAGACCCAGCTTCCAGAAGACCCTTTTTGGACAATTGGGACAGTGTGTCGACACACTCAGTGGTAGTGTCGACACACTCCGGCTGAAATTTCAACTTATGATTTTTCTAGACACGTGGCCACTTGGGGATCAAGGGAATCTGCCTAGGTTTTTGTGCCCACGTACCCTAAGGCTCCTTATGGACATATGGGGCTATAAATACCCATGTTTTTGGTACTCCAAAGCATCCCACGTAAGAAAAAGCCAAGAGCATTCTGGGAGAAGGCAAGAAGAGCGGGAAAAAGGAATCTGCATCCAGAGGAGCAGAGCAGCGTCGCCAAAGGAAGAAGAAGGAGAAGAAGAGAAGAAGCTCGTGATTGCAGCGGTGCTGCTCCACAAGGAGATCCAGCCGAGTCTGTATTTGGTCAGAGTGTTAAATTCTCTGGGGAATCTGTGTATGTGTTCTATATAGATTTCCCAATTCTATTTGTCTCTACCATTTCTATTGTACTGAGATAGATCGTGCTAGAGGATCTATTCTCTAAGTGTGCTTGTTCTAGCAGAACTTGGATCTATTGTGATCCAGAGGTTTGAGTACTTTGTACTCTGGTTTGGAGCCGTTGTGCTCTGGTGCTTGAGACGTAGTGCTCAAGGGCTTGTGAATTTGCTGAATTCACAGGTGGTCTGTGGAGTAGGTTGTCATGCCTATCTCCTGGATTTCTTTGAGTTGTAGATCTCAAAGAGGTGAGAGTCGTCGTGCTCCAGTTTGTACTGCACTTGTGCTAGTGGTTCCTCCGTTGTGAGGAGGTGGACGTAGGAGACACAAGTTGTGTTCTCCGAACCACCTTAAAAATCTTCAGTGCACTATGGTTTGATGTGTGGTTTGTTGTTCTTATTCACCATACTCACACACCACACTTGTATCTGATTGAATTGTGTGTATCACTCATTTTATTTCCGCTGCCATACACACAATGTCTTAGTTCTTGTGTCAAAGTCACCTATCCGATCCCCAACAGTCTGGTCATCTCAATGTCCTTCTTGAGTAACCTATGTCTAGGAATATTTAGGATCTATGTTTAAAGACAATCTGCCTCATTATCATGATCTCATCATGATCCAATTCCCATTGCATAGACCCATGGACATTACAGTATACATACGTTTTGAATATATAGTGAGAAAATACCATTATAATATTACAAAATGAGATTGTACATAAATACAAGTGCCGTCATTCACAAGAATTGACTTGCAGGGCACTTATAACTAGCAGAAGGGGGGCTAAAGGAGGAGGGAATCGAGGAGAGGAGCTTGCGAGAAGATCTACAAGTTTGTTCTTTGAGTTCTAGCCTTAGGAAGATCATCTTGTCCAAAGGTAGGCAATCTCACAAGCAAAATTAAATTAACCTCGTTCGTAGGTAGTTCTTGATCCCAAGAATGAAACCCCCTTGTTTCCCCCTATGTTTATCGTGCTATACTCTTCAATTTCATGCTTTAAGTTATGAAATGAGCATGAACCAGAGCTCTCTTTCTTGCTCTCAAAATCTATATAATCCTTATCTACTTGATTGAATCTTGTTCTCTGCATGTTTAGAAGATAGTTAGCATCATTTTAAAACTTGTTCCATGTTTTTTCATACTTTATATATCGAAATCCATGCAATTTTCCATTTATATGTCATCTTGGGTTCTCTACACTAAGAACGTGGTCGACATATGCAACCTCGTCGTGGTCGCTCGATACACTGCGACAAGAATGCATCACCCAATCTAATCACGATAAGTGGATCGCATCGGACCCCTAGACCACGATCTTAGCACGTTGCACCACCAGGTCGCATTAAGACCAGCAATCCAGAAACCCTAATTTTCATGAAATCCTACTATAAGTTTCTATGTTTAACCTTTGTTAAGTCATTTTATCACTAAAACACATTAACAGAAGCCATATCATGATGAACTTGAAATTTCTCTTAAAAGCTATGCACATGATCTCTTAATCTCAAGTCCATGATTTTTCTATCACACATACACACAAAAATCCATTCATCTTAGACTTGCAATGTTCATAAAAGTATTTCATAATATATTTGGTAATTATTAGAATTTTGTACATAAATTTCCCCATTTAATAAAGTACTTGTCTTCGTTTTTCACGATTACTTTGGAACACTGTTACTGGCGCTCTGCTATTCTAGAAGTCCTCGAATGCTGAGCAACTACTGTTTCCACACTTTTCTTGACTTGGACAAACTTTCCGTCGGATATTCCTTTTGTCGGACTAGTGAATCCTTGTTCAAGACCTCTGTAAGTCTTCTCTGGACATGGATTCTCTCATGGTCGACGAGCTAGTTGTACCATTAAGACCTATACACCCTAAGGGATCATGTTGGACCTATACGACATATTCCAACCAGCAATAGTACTGTCTCTGTGAATGCGTCTGCCCTGCTGACCGCATTATTAACGCGTCAGTCATGGGGACCGCGTCTTCTCTTTTAAACTCGTCCGACTCCCCGATCGCATTATGGTCACGTATGGAAGGTAGACCACGACATAGACCAGTCTGCCAGTACTGAATGTTACTATTTACAGCAGTTACTTTTGCATGTTTTAACATCGTTTTGCATGCATATACCAGTATCTCTCATCAACTCTCTATTCTCTCGTCTATTCATATTCTCTCTATACTCTCGTCTATTCTTCAATTGCTTTAATATATTTTTGTTACTCTCTAAGCCATTTGATTGTTGTCTAAAGATAATAAACATAATCAATGTCTGGCAATGTAAAAGGGCCCAGTTTGGTCCTGGGCAGTACGCCCAAAAGTGCTAGTGCTCGCGGAAGTTAATTGACCAGAGTGTTTGGCATTAGACTCAAGTGCTATACTATCTCGACTATCTATTGACAATCAAAGTGCTATACTATATTCGACATGTTGTGATATGTGCTATTGTGTGCTATTTCGTATTATTTGTGCTATAGCCATCCTGTTTTTTATGCTATACTTGAAACATGTGTTGTTTGAACCATGTTATTTGTGCTATTACTCTCTCGATATTACTTGACTCTCTCTGTGATTAGTTACTCTGTCCTTTAATATATTAATCACTTAAAACATGTTTGGTTATGAGATTTAAGACCTATTGGGCGTTATTGCTCACCCTGTATTATTTGAGTATGATGACGAAACCAACACTCACGAGGAAGGGAACAACTAGGAGTGATCCAAGAGTGTCTCTGAACCAGCATTATCCTAGAAGTCTTAGCTTAGCATTTTACATTTTATTCAATTGTAATGATTCCAATTGGGTCCTAAGTAATGGCTCTGAATTAGTGAATGTAATAGACATTAGTGAAGATTATTAATGGAATATAGTGATTTTGTATTATTCAATTATCTAGTAGATTGATGTATATTATATGCTCTATACTTGCTCTATTGCAACTGTCTCACATTCTGATATTCCGTGTCAGGATGTGACAAATCGAAGTGTCGATCGTCATGGAAAAAGATTGTAATCGAACCAATAATTGCCACCCAAATTGGTCTTCATTCCAATAGTTATTGGAGCAATAATCGATAGGACTTGAGTGTGATAATCGAAGGACTAATCAAAGTAGAGTTATGTCCATAATCGGATCATAACTCAACTATTAATCGAAGTAGTAATCGAAAAGGATTTTAACCACTAATCGAATGACTAATTGATTGCCAATCAAAGACTCATCGATGCAGACTTTTACTACCAATCGATGTGGAGTCACTTCTAATAATCAATAAAGAAGTGAATAGCTAATCGAAATAATAATCGGTTGGAAAAATGACTAGTAATCAATGTAATAATGGATGGCATAATGCATGACTAATCTATGTAATAATCGATAGCAAAATGAACTGCTAATCCATGTAATAATCGATAACAAAATGAACGGCTAATCGAAGCAATAGTCGATAATGAAATGAATAGCTAATCGAATGATTAATCGATGTGGAGTTAGTATAGTAATCAATATCAAAACAATTAATCGAAGCACTATAACTAATAATCTATATGGAAATAGTCTTGTAATTAATGGGGAATTGAATTGGCAATCGAAGCGATGAACTAATAGTTGAAGCAAGAGTTTGAGCTAGTAATCAACGTGGATAGTTTGATACTTGATAGGGAATTTGTTCTACTAATCGATATGGATTGAGCTTCTAATCGATAGAGAATTGTTCTACTAATCAATAAGTCACTTAGACTCAATTCCTTGTTTGAGTCAGAGAATCGATTATAGGCTTGCGACTTGATTGAGTCAAAGACTTGATAAATGATGACTAGACTGATCAAACCTCAACTTTTTCTCATGGGGGTTTTCCTATTTAATAATTCATCTAAAATTTCTGGTCATTACAATGGGAATCTCACTGCCACCTGGCTCAAGCCCATGAGGCCCAACAAGCTGAATGTAGCCCAAAAAGAAGACAACTCTGACACTTAGTTAGGGCAGTCTAGGGAGATTGGCAATAAGTGGGGCCCAAAGAAGAAATGCCACCGAGCCTCATAATGCCACCCCTCCGAGAGAAGCCACATCTAGCCCGGGCCAAAAGAGACCAAGGCAGGCAAGGCACAGCTGCTAGGCAATGCGCCCGAATGCGCAAGAGGTTAGGGACTCTATGTTGAAGCTCAATCTCAGCCAAAGAGCCTGTAGTCTGAAAAACTAACCCTCAGCCAAAGAGCCCATAGCCCAGGAGATCTACTCCCCCTCCCCCATAGGATGAAAATGGCTCGGCAAAGGGTGACTTAACCCCAGGGAGCCCTTAGCTCGATAAAAGTAAAATCGAAACTACGCTTACTATGATGTCAACAAGCACCCAATGGACAATAGGAAAGAAGGGGTCAAAGCCAGGTGTCCATCCTATGATTGCCCTATTTTACTCGATCAAGTGTCATGCTTCGTGTAGACTTCCCCAAGGAAAATCATTGGTCCTCTATATGTAAGGCTGCCACTATACCACATGTGAACGAATGGAGAAGTTGACACTTATTTAATTGCTGGTGAGCCTCCGATGAAGGTAACTTTAAGTTACTCCAAACAATCTCACGCCATCCTAAGTGAATTACTAGTAGAGAACGATCTTGAGTTGTCTCCCCTTCTCCCGTTTCCTTAGCCACCATCAATGACTTAAGCATCAGAGGGTGATCTCTCAAGGCACATCTCTAAACCCCCATGATACTTGGTCTCTCGTGTGCAGATCTATCCTTAGCGTGTTCGTCTCATCCCAACATCTAAGACCATCCAACAGTCTGTGCAAAGGCTTGAGATCCGCCCATTTCAATCCCTATTTCTCCTATTCGGATGCACAAGAGGACTTTCAGTGATCAACTATGGTGAAGGAGTGTGGGTGAATGTCGAAAGCATAGATATCACGGAGGAGAATGGCCGGGCAGTTATTTCCAATTCGCTAAGGAAGAGTAGCAATAGGAGTGCTTTCCCGCCGACAGTGGCAGAGGACGAGGTAGCGGCCACAGTGTGATGAGGTCATTCTCCTTACTGAAGCTTAAAAATATGGAATGCCACCTACATGTACGGTGGCCTTGATGGTGGTGGGGCTCTTGAGGGCTTGTGGGTTATTGTTCTAGCAGCATCTTCTCTCCCCCACGCGTATTTGATGGCGGGTAAGGATATGAAAATTAGACACAACCGTCGGAATTTTTTTGGTCATTTCAAATGTCAATTAAAATACAACTCATCTCCTGTTGAGTTTTTAAGAATATGAGCATTTTGAGTAAATATAATTATCTTAAAAAGGTGTCGTTTAGGAAGAATATGACATCGTAGCTCCTCATCATACATCCTTTTGTCTATTTCCCGCTGGCAAAAATACACGAACCAACTTCCAAACGAGATGACAATTACAGCGGTGCCCCACACCAGAATACCACCATGATGGCATTAATGGCCTTCATACATATGGCTTCATCCAGAGACAACATCGTGACCACCTTCTCTTCTTATCCTTTTTCATTGTTTGATGGGATTTGAACTGGGTAGTCCCGGGAAAATGTTGCTCGTAATTCCTTTTGACAACTTGTTCGTTGAACCATTAACCCCGACAGCGAATTAGTGCACGGACGGAGACGACCACTTCATGAGAGGTGCACAGTTCCCATCTGCAAGTAGTTGGCTGATGGAGACATCAAAGACATGAATATGAGAAAAGAGAGCGTAGAACCTATAAACATTGAGGGAGGGAAATATTCACATATAGCTTCCTTCAAGAATGAATACAATCGTCAAATTACAGACCGACCAATGTGATCAAAGAGGATAAGCACTGCGCTAATTCGTTTTCCACTTCCAAGTGCAGACTCAAAGAATTGTAATGCCAATTCCGTAACTTATTGTCCTTGTAATACATCCGGGCGGTCGAAAAAGCATGGAAGGAAGAATATATAGTAGTACTCGAGATACAGGACTTAAAAAGAACACTGGATTTTTGCATATAAATAGATGAGAACGCTTGTTATTTACAAAGTGACGCTCTGGACCGTGTTAGGCGGCGGCCTTCTCTGCAGGACAGAATTGAAGTATCTCCTGAGTCCTTCCAACACTTCCAGCAGATCATGTTTCCACGACCATGTGGGTGCATTCAGAGCGCGAATCGAATTTAGGCAAACTAAGAGCGTTCCTCCTTCATGTAGAAGGACCTGTAAAAGAATAACGGACAGCCATTCATATTATAATCAACTAGTCAAGGCACAAAGTACTCCAGAAAACTGCGGTCATCACAGGTTTTAAGAGTCACGATTGAATGTCAATCACAAGCGCCAGAAATCTGCATGCCTTCACATGAAGAAAACCACAAAGGATGCATGAAATTGCTAATATGTCATTACTTCATTAGTCTCCATGACAGCAGCCTATTTTGGGCATATGCTATCAGGACATGACCTCTCACATCATTCCATGCATTATTCAGACTGGTTGTTACAAGTTTACTTTATGACTTGGCATTCATTTCTAACTTGGAGGCAACAAAATACTACACAAAACATTTGCATCTAGCTGCAGTTCCTGGAGAATCATATCAAAGATTTCATTCCTTCCGAATGTGCAATTCAATTTAGGAGCATGCGGATGAAGTCATTAGCTTTAATAGACCATTTTTAGGAAAGGCTAACCACTATACATATTGCCATTGTCAGCTATGATATCTTAACAGTAAAAGGGCAGAGATGGATGAAATAAAATGAAATTACATGACCTTATGATATTGCTCAGCATTGATACCAAGTTACCAACAAAACTGAGGACCTATGTGTCTTCAAGTCTGACAGGTGTTATTTCCAGAGATGGTACACATCAAGTTCACATGCTAACAAGACAGAAGCGTACTTGGATTAGGTCAGCTTCTTTCATTCTTTTCTCTGTAAGTTCCACGACAGGAAATCAATTGGTGGCATGTGAAATGAGGGCTAAACCATGGTGGTGGTGTTACCTTATCTTCCATGGAGGACATTATGAAATTGTTCATTCTATTCTAGAAGATCTTTGTTTTTAAACTGGTGACAGCAGAGCAGCTGGTTTTATTTAATTTACTGGCTGGAGTGCCATTTACCACGTTGTGTCAAACTACAATAACCTCTAACCTAAGATGATTTTCAAGAACCAGTCTAAGATCTAAATACAAAATGCTTATTGGTAACTAGCTATAAGAAAGGTTATTTATTTCCAAATCAAAACTCATTTTGCACGATATTCCAGCATGCACATCAGAACTTCAGCATGGAAATCGCAACTTGAAGATAAAGGAAAAGGCACCACGGCAAATCACATGCTCCTCCCACCAAGAGGGAAAAATGCTGGACTTCAGAATAGAACTACATCATATGACCAAAAGGCTCGTTCAATTGGATGGTCCACCAAAAACCCCATAGGACACAAACACTTAACCCTTGAACTTCGATTGAACAGCTGCCCTTTCACCTAGTTTGTGGTTTATCGGCCAAAAGATTTTGAGTTTTTGGATTTGGGGTCTGGCTCACCTTTATGGTTTGCTAGCCAGGAATTCGGACTCTTGGGAATTTAGGTTTGGACATCCTTATGGTTTATAGGCCAGGAATCTGAGATTTGAGGTTTATATGTGGCCTACCTTTATGTTTTATTAGCCATGGTTTTGATTTGACTTGGATTTGGGAGGTCGAAGTTTAGTTTGCTTAACCCGATAGCTTTGACTGTTCTGCCTCCGGCCTTTGTGGCGTTTTCCCCGGTCGTTGTTTATCAGCTTCGAGTGGAGATGTCAGCATCATGTTGCTTGAGAAGCTTTCAGCATATGTTTCAGCTTCTCGATGGTTTCTTTCTTCGTACTAGTTTTGTTGGTGAGGGGCTTCTGCCTTTGCAGGCTGTCAAGTTGCACCTAATATCAGGACCAATAAGCTTGTGATTGAATTGGCCTTTCTGATCTTTTGTGAAGTTTGATTTGATCTTCTCTTGTCGAGACTTGCCGTGTCGACTTTGCTGGACATTTAACTTGAGATTCTTTTCTCAGGTCATGCTTTTTTGACTTTGCCTAAGACTTGATTTGATTTCTTACTCGTGGAACTTACTTTTTTGCTTTGATCCAAGGATTGACTTAAGGGTTTGCCCCTGGAGGTCGCCTTTTTGACCTGGTTCAGAGTGTGATTTATGCCTTGGCTTTAGAACTGACCTTTCTGGCTCAGTCACAAGTCTGGCTTGACATGTTACTCCCACGCTGGCCTTTTTGGCTCGCCCAGTTTGAGGCTTTGTCCCTAGAAGTGACCCTTTTTGCTAGATCCAGAAATTGCTTTGATATCTAATTTCTAGAACTGGCCTTTCCGGCTTCATCCCGAAGTTGATTTGACATTTCGTTTCTGGAACTTCTCTTTCTGGCTTCGTCCAAAATTTGACTTGGCATTTAGTGCCTAGAACTGGCCTTTTTGGCTTGGACCAAAATTTGATTTGACAGTTGATTTTCTGGAACTTATTCTTTTGACTTGATCCAGGACTTGAATTGACATTTCATTTTCTGAAATTTATCTTTCTGACTTTGTCCACAACTTGAATTGACATTTGATTTTCTGGAACTTGTCTTTCCAACTTAGCCTACAACATGATTTGACATTTGATTTTATGGGACTTGTCTTTCTGACTCTATCTAGAACTTGATTTGACTTTGATTTTCTAAAGCTTGTCTTTCTGACTCAGTCTAGAACTCGATCTGACTTTGATTTTCTAGAGCTTGTCTTTCTGAGTTGGTCCAGAACTTGATTTGATATTTGATTTTTAGAACCAGTCTTTCTCACTTGGTCCAACATTTTGTTGCGAGCATTGTTAACAAGGATTGATTGCTTATCTCTTTGGCTCAGCCAAAAACTTTAGCTTGGAGTGTTGGCCGTTCCTGGTCAAAAGAGGCAGGATTTTGACTGCGTAATACAAGGCTATTTTGGCGCAATATAGTTTTGGCTGTCTTGTGAACATTCCTTCTTTTTACTGACTGTCGGACGCGGAAACTTTCATGGAAATTTTATGGTGTTTGAATTTGATTTCATTTTTTTTTGTGAGGCGTGTCAGGCTGTCTAACAAACAGAGTTTGAAATCTGCGCGATGCGGAGGAGAATTTTACATCCAATTTTATTTTGAACTTGTTTGTTCCGCGATTTTATTTTATCAGGCGATTAGGGTAGCGCGTGCTGGACCCGTTCTCCATCGACCAGAATCAATGTTTATTTACATCGGATTAAAAGCTTTTGATGTTGTTTTACATTAGTTTTAACCCGAACACCATTGATAATAAAAGTCGAGGTTTGCATTTTTCTAGAAAATAGTAGTATGATGTCTTATTTTTTTTATCGAACGAAATGGATTTTGTTTTGAAAAGAAATTTTGTTTTGAAAAGAGCATGGACTCGATTTGTGAGTTTAGCATGCAATTTGAGGAATGATTGAGTGTATACCCGTGAATTTATTTGATATTTGAATACGTTGTGTATTTGAGCAGAGCTTCCGCATGGGCAAAGTTACCATGCAAACACACGAACATATATTTGATGTACATATTGCCGTATTTATTTTGGGGCAGAGTCTCTGTACAAGCAGAGTCTCCCCATGAAATACGCACATATGAACATATATTTTGTGAACATATGAGTATGTTTTTGGGTAGAGCCTCCGCTTGGGCAAAGTCTCCTTTAAAAGACACACACATATGAGTACAAAGATTTACCCTCACAGAGTCTCGCTCAACGTGAGGGAATAACATAAATGCGTCTAAATGCTTATATCCATGGAGACTAACTCGACATGGAAACATTTAGAACACAAGAACATAAAGATGTTAAATACCTTATGCCCATGGAGACTAACTCAACATGGAAGGTATTTAAACATCGAAGCACACGAGAACAATTTAATTTTATCTCCACAGAGACTAACTCGATGTGGAGATATGAATATATATATATTTGGATTTTAGAACTCCCCCATGGAGACTAACTCGACAAGGAGGGAGTTTATGGAGATTTTGTGGCCGGAGGGGGATGACCTTTTTACTTGCCGAGGGCGAATACCTTCACGCCGAGCGGAATCTTCTTTCATAAGAAGGCTAGAGTTTCCTTTCAAAAGAGCTTTCTTTTCAAATTTCAGAAAATCCCCTTGACAATTTCCGAAGACAAAAGCTCCAGACCCATTGCCATTGGGCTACATGGACTATTTATAGGGATTTTGCCCCTTACATTGAGAGAGGAGAAAGAAGTAACCGATGGAAGGGTTCCATCGGTTAAGGGACCCTTCCTTAACCGATGGAAGGGTTCCATCGGTTAAGGGGGTCTCCCTTAACCGATCGAAAGGTTCCATCGGTTATTCCATCGGTTAAGGGGGTCTCCCTTAACCAATGGAAAGGAGGGTTCCATCGGTTAAGGGGTTTTTTCCTTAACCGATGGGAAATTTCCATCGGTTAAAGGGTTTTACATGGGTAGTTTTCCTCTATAAATACACCCTCGTGTTTTCTTACGAGAGCTGTTGATGCAATGAAGACTCCTGCATTTGGAGATCCTCTGACGAAGTGCTTGTATTCCGACTTTGCAAGTGCTTGGCGCCTTCCCTTGCACGTATTTTTGGAGTTGTAATTTTCTTCAAACTCGGTCTTATTGACCTTGTGTTGCTGAAGTTCTTCCGCAACTCGTCTTCTTTGAAGCGTTGTTCTTCCCAAACTTTGGCTTCATTGAAGGGGTTTGGTGCTGACTTCATTAATAAGTTCCCTCCTTTAATATGAAAGGGACTTGGATTCAATATTACCTAAGTAACCATGGCATAACCTAAGTAACCATTGGATCATTATAAATAACTTCGGACATTCCCCTTTGTAGATATCCACTGCAACTTTTTAGGGTTCAATACTGACTTTCCTTGGACTTTTGTCGGTATGGATTCCATTGATTACGTAGTATACTAGGCTGACTGATTGGTTAGACTACTCCCACTCATGAGGTTGTGATAGGTCAACTCAACCATTTTTCATTGCGACGAGGCAATTTTGAACTATTTTATCCACCTCATTTTCCATTCTTTTGTGAAGATATAAGCAATCTTCGATAGTGTATCCCAACATTAGTTAGGCTCCTTTGACTTGCAGACGCCTGCGGACTTCTTTAGATTTGGCAGACGTTTAGGCGATTTGCCGCTTCTTTGGTGGTTGTATGCCTGTGTGGGGTGGTGCCCCCAGTGTTTTGAAGACTGAGACACGCACCGTTAAGACCCACACATAATTTCCCTCTTCCATTTGGATTGGTTCTGAAGTTGGACTATTGGTACATGACCTTTCCTTTTAGTTGTTACAAATGTAGAAATTTGGCGCTTTAGAACACAGCTTACTACTACTCTGGCACTTTGGTGGGCCTATCTGCCCAAGCTTTTCAGATTACACAGGCCTTCTTCTTGGTGACCTGAATATGCTTCATCTTTGGAGGGTTATCTTCTATTACATTGCCCCAATCTTGGATTTAGAATCCTTTTTTTTTTAAGTCCACTGTGTTTTCTCACACTTAGTAAAGGAGTGCGAAACTGTTGGAGGTTGAGATTGTTGGGACGTATGTATCACTTGGCATGGTTGACTCGCCCCCGCCCAACCGAACACGAAGATTGTCGACAAGTACAATCTCGCCAAAATTGGAGACGATTGCTACTGGCCTTTTGCCTTTGCGACTTTGGCATCATCCTTTCTTTTTCAGGCTTGCCTTTTTGGCTTTGCCTAAAGCTTTTGTTTGGAGCCTTCTTCCTTGGACTTGTCTTGTTGTCTTTGTCAGGGACTAGGCTAAGAGCCCTTCACTTTAGACTTCTTCTTGAATTTTTGCTTGTCAGAGCTTCTTACTTGAGTTTTCGCTTGAGGCTTTATTCTAAGCATTATTTGGCGCTTTGTCACCGACTTTCTTTTGGGTTTCCATTCCCAGATATGTCTTTTTGACTTTCTGAGTTAACAACTTGCTTCTTGGGTTGTTGCCTTATAAGGCTTTGACTATTCAAGAATTCTTTGACCCAGTTGGCTTCTTGACTTGGTGTTTGGCTGAAAACTAGGTAGATTTAACTACACTAGATTGCTTTGATTGTTCGGGCCTCCTCCTTAGTGACCCCAAACTTGTTTGATGCAAAGTTATTGCACATAAAAGCCCCCATGCTTGTGCTTTAGGACTTTGGCTTCCTGTCATGACGCATTTTCCTGGTGAGACTTGGATGCCATCTTCCTTCATTTTCGCCTTAACTTGATGCAGGCGATGATATGGCTATCCCTTTTGCTTGAACTTCAATGCTTTGGATTTTCGCCTATGCACTTGAGATTTTAGGCTCTGACTTTCTTTTATTTCCTACTTAACTTGACGTAATTGGCGGAGCATGCTAACATGATTGCACAATGGGGATATGACAGCCCCATGGCAAGATTTACTAGCTTCCATCAAGCCGCATGTATTAAGTTTTGTCAAACTTGGATATAGCCCTAACAGGTTTTCTAACTTGGCGGCGACATTGCCCCCGGCTAGCAGGAACCAAGGTATCAAAACTCGGTCGGCTCGGGATCAGATCGCCTGAGCCGGCTCGGTTTTGACCCAGCCGAACCGAGCCGAGGTAACCGTGCCGGTCCCGTGCGCGCGGATCGTCCGGGCTCGGCGGGCTCGGCGAGCCTGGCCCGATCCGCCGCGGACCGGGCCGGTCCGGGGCGATCCGTGCTGTAACGGCTAGTTTTGAACTAGCCGTTTTCTAGCCGTTGGGGGGTGCTCCCCAACGGCCAGAAACAGCTCTTTAGAGCCTTTGGAGGCCTTGGGGGTCTATATAAACCCCCAAAGGCCCCCAATATGCTCTAAACTCAAGTGTTGAGTTCTCCTCCCCTCCTCTCAATATTTTGGGCATTCTCTCTCTCTCGGGCACTATTTTGCGCTATTTGGGAGGCGATCTCATCTTTCACGCTCTTCGTCTTCGACTCTTCGAGCTCTCTCACACACACTCTCGGCCCGAACTCTTGGCTGCGATTCATCTCCCTCTCTCTCAGCCGTAAAAAAAATTATTTATTTTTTATTTTTTTATTATTTAACTTCTTTTTTTGTGTTCTAAGTGATGGCCGCCGAAGGTGGTGCTACTCCGGCTCCCTATTCTTCAAGCAACCCTCTGTTGAACCCAAAATAATAGCGCACCCACCCGAGAATCAAAACCAAAACCCACACCAAACAATAGGCCAGCAGGACAGACACTTCAGGTCAGAGCTTGACCACTGTGTGAGTTCAGGAGTCTGAAAGAAAAAATCAAATACGAAAATATTGTCTCCTGAAAATTGGAAATAAATGGGGGCCAATAGTGTTCTCTGTTACACTGTGGGCAGAGACCGGGAAGAAGGATAAGGAGAGAAAGAGTGGGGTAAATACCTCCGGAGACCCCTTGGGAGTCACGCTGTTCTTCCCCTGGTGGACCCGGAGGCCGTTGAAGACTCCGCCAACCGCGCCCTCTGCCCCTTTGGCCGGAGTCGCGGAGGAGGGCCTCCCCTGCGGGGGTGGGGTTTCCCTTGGTTTGTGGCGTCTCAGCGGGAGGCCCCTCCGCCTCCACCTTTGCCTTCAGCCGTCGCCGCCTCAACCCTCCAACAGAGCCGCCGGAGTCCGCCGCCGCTGCCTCCCCGGTCCAAGCCGCACCGGCAAGGGGATTCCCCCCAGACGGGCCGCAACAGGGACCCCCCCCTGGGCTCCCCCAAGCGCCGCCGGAGCCCGCCTCCGCAGCCACCGCCGCCGCAGCTGCTAGCAGAGCTCGCCGGCGCAGCCCTCCCTGCCCGCCTCCTTGTCTGGCCGCCGCCGAGGCAGTTCCCAACAGGGTCGCTGGCGTCGCCTTCCTCCGCTGCCCCTGTCCCAGTTCTCCCCGGCGCAAAGGCCAAACAGGGGAAAGAAAACCAGAAACGGCAAGTCCCTGCCGTAGTTCTCCTCTCGCAGGGGTATAAACGTAAAGAAAACAAAGCTAAAAAGAAAGAAAAGAAATAAGAATCAGGGGGAGATACGTAAAAGTCCAAATGGCCGGGACGGCGCAAATGGCCGGGACGGCGCTTATGGTAAGTACGCTATTTATGGCCGGGACGAGTTTTTATGGCCGGGACAGAGGTCTTCTCCACCCTCTATAAAAGGAGATGGGGCGCCCCAGGCTCAAGGGGAGAATTTCTGAATTCCAAAAAACCAGAGCAAGGCTCTGAAACGACTGCAAGGCGGTCTGAAAGAAGGGTCTGCAAGGCAGCCCTGAAAATATATTGTGCGAGGCACAATTGGATTTTTCTCAAGTGTTAAAAAAGGTCTATTGGACTTCCCTTATTGGGCCAATCTCTTATTGGGCCTGAGACTGCTTATTGGGCCGGACTTGTACTTCTACACAATTAATTGAGATCTTTTGTGCTTATTGGGCCGATATTTGACAAATTCTCTCATGTGATTTAATGGGCCCATTGGGCTATTTTTAACCATTTAATCTTACATTATATGAATTATTTTACGTAGTGTCACGTTTATTTAAAACACTGCACTACCTAATTTCTTAACCAAAATCAATCAAGTTTTCGACAAACGTTAACAAAATATTTTTCAAACATTATTATTTAATTTTTAATAACATAAAATCAACAAACAAGTTATGTTTCACATCAATTTTAATCCACCTTAAGTTAAACACCTTCTAAATCAAATAAATAAATGAAAATGTTAATTTAATTCACATAATCATAATGTAAATAAATAAATAAAGAAAATAGATAAGTAAATGAAATTAATAGTCCTAAAATACTAAAAAATGAGAAAAATACATTTAAAAATCAATAAAAATGAAATAAATATAAAAAATAATTCAAAAAAATAAATTGCATGTCTGCAACTGTGTTTCCCTTCATGCACAATTCATTTCATGCGAATGTGAGTTATGTTCTTTTTCTAAGGGTTTGTCTGATGGTTAATCAAGGGTATTCAGCCTTTGTGCTGATATAATTAACACTAACCACAGTTAGTGGGGGAGGTCAAATGAGCTAAACAAAACCATGTCCTTGTAAATAAATAAAAGGCCAAATAAATCAAATCCAAAGATAAATTTAAAATTTTTAAATGTTTGAAAAATAATTCTCACACCCTCCCAGCGCCGATCCCGCTTGGGCTCATGGTATCGTTGTGGACATGGCTCGAAGGAAGGTCCAATGTAAGTATTGTAACCGGGTCTTATCGGGCGGCATATTTCGTTTGAAACAACATCTAGCGGGAATTAAAGGTGAGGTGGCACCATGTTCGAGAGTTTCTGCTGAAGTTCGAATACAATTTTGCCAATATATGAAGGAGAACGAGACATCCAAAGCAAACATTAGTAGAAGACGGCAAGAAATCCGGGAAGAATTGTCTGCCCCTCCTCGAAGGTCCGTGGATTTACCAAGAGGGAGACAAACAATTGATCTTGATGATGATGAAGAAGGTTAGTAATTAGTTAACTTAGTTTTGGAACATTTATTTTAGTTCAATCACCCTCATTATAATTTATACATTTCAATGTATAACATCATCAACAAGTTTTTTAAAATTATATCATTCTATTTCTATCTCATACTATAGAACAATTTCGTCGGGCATCGCAAGCAAGTCGAAGGTCTTTTGCGGAAGAGGACTATCTCCGACGTACTGGTCATGACCTAGGTGAAGGTAGTGGCCATGGGGGTAGCAGACAAGGGAGTTCAAGTGCTGGAAAGAGTACAAATATACCTGAGGTTCCAGTAGATATCCCTAGAGACGGAGATCCTAGAGTGGGACCATTGGACCCATTTCTCACCAGGCGGAGGGAGAAGCAACCATCCATTTATGCAGCCTTCAAGAATTTGAAAATATGTAAGGAGAAGATAGGGAGAGCGACGTCAAGATGGTTCTTCTTCAACAGCATACCGGCTAATGCAGCAAAAGAACCATATTATGAGTCAATGATCGAGACGATTGGTGAAGTGGGCAAAGGGGTAGAAGACCCTACTTCTTATGAAATCTACAACAAGTACTTGGACATGGAGGTTGAAGATATGAAGGCATATGTTTCCACTTTTGAACGCATATGGGATGAATATGGTTGCACGTTAATGTGCGATGGATGGACAGGTATGTACAAGTGTTTGGTCAGTTAATTGTTATTCATTAATAACACATAGGTTTTAATTTTTCTTATGGAATTGTGTCATTACACGAAGAAGTATGATAAACTTCTTAATCTACTGCAAAGCAGGGACTGTTTTTTGGAAGTCAGTAGACGCTTCTGGCAAGGTGAAGAATGCGGACTACCTATTTCAGTTGATGGATGGGATGGTGGAGGAGATTGGAGAGAAAAAATAGTCCAAGTGGTAACTGACAATGCAACGGCTTTCAAGTTGGCGGGCCAAAAACTAATGGAGAAAATGGAACACTTGTATTGGGTTCCTTGCTCCGCGCACTGCATTGACCTAATGCTAGAAGACATTTGTGAAGATCCAATGGTGGAAAATGTGGTCAACAGTGCAAGATTCGTAACCACATTCATCTACAATCACAACAACATATTGGACATCATGAGGACGCATACACATGGACGGGAGTTGCTTCGGCCAGCACCTACAAGGTTTGCATCCCAATATATTGCATTGGATAGCATAAATGGGCAACGTAGCAACCTTATTAGGATGGTAGCATCTGAAGAGTGGGAGAACTATATGTCCCGACATGCTCCTACACGGGTGAGGGAGAAGGGAAAGAAAGTGACCGACATTATCCAATCAAAGCCATTTTGGAAGGGGGTCCAAAATGTTTTGAATGTAGTAGAACCGCTTGTTTGGGTCTTAAGGGCGGTAGATGGGGAGAGGAGATCTGAGATGGGTTACTTGTACGAGGCTATGGATCGAGCAAAGGAGCTTATCCAAATGAACAACAAAACAACGTATGCCAAGTGGTGGGAAATCATAGATCGACGATGGGAGCACACATTGCATCATGATCTTCATGCTGCAGGTAAGCATAACACTTCAACTCTTGTGAATTGTGATTACATATTATTTATAACTCATGTTTTAACATTTTTCTTCTATATGTAGGGCATTTCTTCAACCCTCAATACATGTATAGGACTGATGGGAGGAATGAGAACTATGACAATGCCTTTGAAGTGTTGATTAAGGCAAAAAATGTAATCAAACGCATACTAGACAATGAGGATAGGGCAATCATAGTATGCAAACAAATGCATGATTATAGACTTCAACTCTACCACTTTGGTACTAGCACGACACAAAGAGCTGCTCAGATTTTGAGTCCAGGTTAGAAGTTACCCATCATATTTATTTGCCTCTAGAATGAGTTGGTTCTACTTCTATTTTTTAAAACACTATATATGCTTCTTTTACAGCGGATTGGTGGTTGGATCATGGAAGAACTTATGGATATGAAGACTTAGCATATGTAGCTATTCGGATGTTAAGCCAAACAACGTCCGCCACAGGGTGTGAGAGAAATTGGAGCACATTTGGCTTGATCCACACAAAGCAAAGAAACCGCTTGAAGTCTGCACGTCTTGAGAAGTTGGTATTTTGCCACTACAATATGAGATTGAAGCTTAAAAATCTCAAATTAATCAAACAAGTTCAAGATAGAGAAAAATATAGATCCTCGGGCCAACAACAAGCTGAAGCTCGAGACAATAGATATAAAAGAAGTTTTTGAGGAGGAACATCCACTACATGCATGGGTAAATGCAACCACTTCGGTTGAACCAGAGTTCGACCCGCATGATCATGCATGGGCTGAAGGTAGATGACCTTTACAATGTACATGCAACATGGCATTATCATTTATAAGTTATTTATTTCTCATGTTAACATGTTTATGTCTCATTTAGGTGAGCTTGATGATGTGCATTTGCTTCCGGAGTTTGAAACTCCCCCAGCCCCTAAACGCCAAAAGAAGACAGTGGGTGCAAGAGGAAGGAGCAAGAAATATGGCATTAGCATTGCAGACTTGGAGACAATCGAGGAAGATATAGATGATAAAACACCAGAGCCAAGCGATAATGTTGTATACCAAACTTCTAATGACTCCACATCGAAGACAAGTACTCCTAGTGAGGGATCCGATCATGGAGGAGATGTCCTAGTTGTCAGCAGTGTACCGCCACAGGCACTGCCACCCGACCCTATTGTATTCACCGGAGAGGAAGACTTCACCCATGCTACTCAAGATCAACATCATGGGAGTAGGCAAGGGAGGGAAGCACAAACCTCAAGTCAACAATATGCACGAAAGGGGAAGAAAGTGGCATCTCAATTGCAAGGGCAAGGGCAAGGCTAAGGAGCATCCGAAGATTCGGGATACAATCCCAACTTCATTCCGTATAGACGGAATTGGTTAATGAAGAAGAAGAAGATGCAAGAGGATTGGGAGCGTCAAGAAAAGCTACGGATAGAGTTTGAGACCATGGAGCAAGCGTCAGATACATCATCTGATGCTTCCACTGAAGGATATTACCAAGGGCAGGGAGGCTACTTTGGATATCCTCAATACCTGGATGCATCGTATTACACCGGAGGCGGAGCATATGCATAATCCACTGAGTCCGATTCACATTCACATGACTCATATGAGTCATATGGCTCATATCAAGTGCCTGAAATACCTGGCTACACACCAATTACTATCATATATGCGAACACGAATGCCTATAGTCAATATTTGACTCAATATGAGGCATATTACCAACATTATATGTCTTGGACAGATTATGTAAACCTTATGTCCACACAATATAATGTGCGATTCCAATAAATATAATTATATTACTTTTCCTCAGTACCAATGATGTATTATGTCCTATTTTTTCATGTATTTCAGTTCATAAATACAATGTTCATATATTTCCTATTTTTTCATATTTTTTCTAATTTGTTTTCAATTTTTTTAAGGGGGGCGATCCAGCTCCCTTTACCTCGGCCATACTCGGTCGGGCTCGGCCCGGCTCGGCCGAGCCGGGGTCGGGATCGGCCGGTCGGACCGGTTTGGGGCCGGTCGATCCGATCCCGATCCTCGAGTTCTTAAACCTTGGCAGGAACAACACATAGCTTCAGTTGGCATTTTATCTTTATAAAGAAGCCTTCGCTTTGATGTTTTGAGCAACCACAACTAATGTTGGGGTGGTGTTATGTCTTGCTGGCAAGAGTAGCTTCAAGCATTTGTCGTATTGACATTTTGGCTTTGAAAGGAAGCACTTAGCCTTGATGCCATCGGCGGAAGCTAATTGTTCAGTATGTTTCTTCAACTTTCTTTTCACATTTTTTTCTTTTATTCTTCTTCTGCTTCTTAGCCTTGACCAACATGGCTAGAGAGAAGACTTTTGCCTTTGTCGGCAATTGGGGATTGTCGCACCTCATACTGAAATCCCTCCATCTTTTAATGGATGTCTTGGCGAAGTACCACCTCCAGCCCGTCAAAGACCGAGGTGTGTAGTATCGGAGCTTCACTATGGCTTTTGTCTTTTCCACTTGAGAGGGGGCGAAGTTGGACTTTCGATAAACCCCGCCTCCTCTTTTGTCCATGAGGACAAAGGGGCTCCAATCTCTGAGCTTTATTTGGCTCAGATTGCTACTCCTAGTTTTACGCGGGTTTACCCGCCCTTCCTTCTTTTATCTTGTAGGTCTCTTCTTTTAGTGACCCACATTTGCTTCATGTTGCAAGACTACCTACGTTCTTGGGTTGAAACCCCTTTCTAGAGTCCTTATCTTGTCGCCTCCCTTAGGGCAGCTCAAACTTGTTGGATGTAGAGATTGTGGGGACGTGCTTGTCTCTCGACATGATCGGCTCACCTCCGTCGAGCCACATGTGCAGATTCCCGACCAGAATAGTCTTGTCGGAGCTGGAAGTTGCTGCCTTGAGCTTTGTGCCCTTACAGCCCTGATGTTGCCCCTTTTTTGTAGGGATGACGATGCAGAAGATTGGATTTGGCGGGGCTTAATGCCCCCAACAGTAGCATACTTTGATGTTGTTGCTAGAGCCTTTGCCAAGCTAGACATGAAGATTGTCGATGGTGATCGTCTTACTAGATCTTGAGGTGACCGCCATCGGCTCTTTTGTGGCCTTTGGGTTGCCCTCTTTAAGCAAGGCGACACTAGAGGAAATTAGATTAATCGAGTAAACACGGCCTTAAGATGTGTGGGGCTTAAGGCCCTCAACAGGAGTGGTTGCACTTCCGCTACTTCCCACATTGGAAGACTTGTTGTCTTTAGCAAGGATGGGGTTGCTGCCTCTCATAGCAAAAGGCTTGATGCTTCGGATACCTTGCCCCCAACAGTGGGTTTTTTGCACCTGTGACCGTAGGCTTGATGCCCCTAGTCACTAGATTATTATTTTTGGAGTCGGTAAGCTTGATGCTTGGCCACTGGATTGATGTCTTTGGTGCCAATAGGCTTAGTGCCCCTGGCTACTAGCTTGTTGCATTCGATGCCAGTAGGCTTAGTACCCCTGGCTGCTGGCTTGTTGCTTCCGGTGCCAATAGGCTTAGTGCCCCTGGTTGCTGGATTGATGTCTTGGATGCCAGTAGGCTTAGAACCCCTGCTGCTGGCTCGTTGCCTCCGGTGACCGCTAGGTTGATGTCTTGAACAGGGGGCTTGGTGCCTTTAGTGCTATAGCGCACGATGCCTAATGAGCTGTAGGAGACAGCCGTCATTGTTTTGTTGTTGTTCATAAGCTTTGGTGCTTTGATTGCGAATACTGGTTAGTCTGGAACGAATATTGAGACTTCTTGTTAATCCTTTAGAGATGGAGAAATTGAGACAAGGATTTTTGTTGATGAATCTCGGCATTATCATGAAAGGTAGAAAGGGTCCCACTGGGCGTGCCAATTGTTTTGAACACGAAAAAAGAAATGGAATTTGAGTGATTCTTCGTTTTGGTTGCAGGGCGTGCCAATCTGTCAAACAAATAGAATTTGAAATCCACTACATGCGGGAAATTTACATGTCCATTTATTGGACAAGTATGCCTATATTTTGGCATATTTCTTCCATGCATTTATTTTCTTAGGTGTTTAAGGTTTCATGTACCGGACCCTTCCCCACCGACCAGGGTCAGTGTTAATTTACATCGGATTGAATCCGAACACCTTTAATAATAATGTCGAGATTCATTTAGTACAAAGTCCCAAGAATTTGAAAATTGTAATTTAGATTACAATTTGGTCTTTCAAGATCCTTGTAATTGGTCCTGATTATCGAGTCTTCAAGATTATATTTCATCACAATCGAACTCTTTGAATTTGCTTACGCTTGCATTTGATTTGCTTTATGGGCATAATCACTTTTTTTTATTGTGATCAGACCTTTGGAGTTGACTTGATGTCTGTAAAGGGCATTTCCGCACAAAGCGGGGGTTTTTGTATATGTTTTAACCATTTCTAGGTCTTGCTACAATTTTTACCCTTACTGAATATTTTTGCAATTTCATACCCTTTGTGGGCATTTCTTCAATTTGGCACCATTTCAGGGCATCCTCGCCATTTCTTGACTTTCTCGGGTGTTTTTGTCATTCCTTGGCTTTCTCGAGCTTCTCTGCCATTTCTTGATGTTTTATGACTTTCCTGGCTTTTCCGTCGCTTCTTGATGACCTTGGCTTTTCTGCCATTCCTCGACTTTTAGTCATAAGTCGAACTTAGGTGAGCACATGCTATTTCAGGAAAGTGACGTGGGTCCCGCTCTGCTGAGTCATGTAAATGACA
Source organism: Colocasia esculenta (assembly GCA_014218235.1). NCBI lineage: Eukaryota > Viridiplantae > Streptophyta > Magnoliopsida > Alismatales > Araceae > Colocasia > Colocasia esculenta. The sequence continues at coordinate 141,829,262 of CM024760.1, read as the reverse complement.
AAAAATTAAGTGACATACCAAGGGCTCACTAGTGATCTGGCAACTGAAGACTTGGCCAATGCTATCTTTTAAAGAAGATTTGGACAACATTGTATTTGAGTCTTTTCCAGGACTTCTCCAAAATTTCTACCCTTAAGACATTTATGTAATTTCTCTCAGGGGCTTCTTACAACTTTTCGTCCTTTTAAGGACTTTTCTGCCATTTTTGCCCTTTTGGAGAGACTTTTTGTAATATATATCAGATGAATAACCCTTGCAACCCTTTGAAGGGCCTATAGCTTTTCTAGAGCTCTCCAAGAACCCAACAGCGTCTTCTTCTTCTTCACTACTTGAAGAGATCTTTGGCCGATGGAGAACTTGTAGCACTTGATAAATGAGGGTTTATATTTGATACCCCTTATAATTACTTGATGACCACACGAGGAATCTTCATAAAGACATGTGCTAAAGTCCACATGATCTTCCCATGGAGAAAGATACACATAAACATTTCACGAACACGTGGTCTCCTAGGATAGACACATGGTAATCACACAAAAGTGATAGGAGCACACATGGTAAAATACATGGAATATAGGAATATAGAATATAATATGGAGATTTCAGGGATATAACCTCGAATACGATGTATTCTAGAGTTATGTATGTATTTTTTTTCATATCAAACAAAAGTGACATATTGATGTAGAGTATAGGTGGAGTAGCATCTAAAAGCATGTGGATGATAGAAAACCAATAATCACAAAACATCACCAAAATATTTAGTCTTTTACTTATCCACACATTCCTTTCGGTATCATCTATTCCCTCATGTTATGCAATGCAGTTTTGGCTATATCCTTCTGGTTCAATACCATCTGAACTTGAGTATTCTGTTGAAATCTGAACTTGAATATTCTGTTTAAAGACAATATAAAAAATGTAAGATTTTGGAGGATATCCAGTAATTTATACATATAATTATTCTGATTACTTTAAGAAGTTAACCAAGGACAAAAGAATCCTCTTTCTCTCCTAACCTACCTACAGTCCTACACAAGGTAAACAGACAACAGAGAAAAGTAGAGCTACATATGATAGAATATGTTTTTATAGGGGGTATACATGACAATAAACAAGCATATTCATGCCTTCATGGCTTCATCAACACTGCACCAATGGGAAATTAAGCATTTCTGCAAACTTAAGGGACGATATATCATGTGACAGAACACAATTAAATTAACTGAAACAAAGCATACCGTCAACCATAGAGGCAGAAATCCCATAACTGAAGGAAGAGAAGCCAAAATAATGCATGATAGTGCAAGCCCCACACTTTGCTTGACCTGCACTGCCAGAATTTCAGAAGAGATATAAAAACTAACAAAAATCTACTAACTTTAACCGCAAGTTACCAGTGAGGTTGTTTGCCGAGCTTTTGCAACACAAAATGGCACACTAGAAATATTGTCCTCTAATAACAAAAATCTACTAACTTTAACCGCAAGTTACCAGTGAGGTTGTTTGCCGAGCTTTTGCAACACAAAATGGCACACTAGAAATATTGTCCTCTAATAACAAAACATCTGCCACAGCTATTGCAGTCGCACTGGCACGCTGTGCAAGAACAATACCCACAGTTGCAGCAGCAAGTGCGGGTGCATCGTTGATACCATCACCAACCATTATCAGACCACCTCCTGCAAGAGGAATATTGAAACATTTTTAGCCTGTTTAAGTTTCATTGAATTGGGTCTTCCACCTCCAAACCTTAAGATGATGAGTGGAGAGGGCTCCACTATTATAAACACACAATATTTTTGTCCACTTCCAATGTAGGACTATTCTTACATGCCTCCTCACATACAAGCTGATATTAGGCTCTATCATATGGATCATAAATTTGAGATCATACCATGGGCTCTAATACCATGTTAAAGTTTAATTAGATTGGGCCTTCCAACTCAAAACCTTAACATGATGAGTGAAGAGAGCTCCACTATTATAAGCACATTATATTTTTGTCTACTTGCAAAGTGGGACTATTCTTACACAGCCAAAGTGGTTGTTGAAATCATAAAACCGCGGTGTTGAGATTCGTAGGCTCAAAGGTCATAAGCAACAAGAACCTCAACCCAGAAACCGATGTGAAACTAAATGCCCAAGTTCCAACACTCCCCCTCATAACCAAGATGGGCCATGGAGATTAATTGGTGAAGGTGGAAAAGAGTGGGAGCCCTGGCCCATGCTCTGGTACCATGTTGAAATCACAAAACTGTGGTGTTGAGATTCACAGGCCCAAGGTCATAACCAACAAGAACCTCAACCTAGAAACTGATGTTGATGGGGAGCGAGAAGCTGAAACAATGGTTTAAGCCCATTTGGAGCCCATGGGAGATTTCTTATTTTTCTGTAATTTTTGGTGCAACTTTCGCACTATTTTTAAGTCTAAGGGTAAAATTGTCCAAAAGAGTCATATTAGAGTCCAATTAGTTTTTTATTGTGTAATTTTCACTTCTTTATTTGAGTCAAGTCCAATTTGGATAGGATTCTATATTTTTCTTTAGGTTTCTAGAAGTCCACCTTTAATTTGAAGTCCATTAGGATTGGGAATAGCCCAAACTTCTTTAAATACTTGTAAACACCGATTTTGAGGGAATGGAACAGAGTATTTTGCTTTTGAGAAAATTTGGAGCTGCTGCTCTTCTTCTTCCTCTGCGACGAAGAGGTGCCCGTGAAGGGCCAGGCGAGAAGCCACGCCGAGAAGGCTTCATCCCCCCCCCCTCCCTTCTACCTCCCCTCCGGTGAGACTCCGGCTGCCTCTCTCTCTCTTCTTACGCTGTCCACACTCTGTCCCGCATCAGATGTGGAACTAAATGTCCAAGTTCCAATAGTGGTCATTAGATAGTACAAATATGTGGAAAGAACAACAATAAAGCAGCATAGGAGAATCATATAGCTGTACTTTAGCATTAAGGAAGTATTGAGATTTAGAAAAAGGCCAGAAGCTTAAATCTTGCATGAAAACAGAAAGTATGTTATAGGCAAGAGGCTTTCAGCTTGATGGAACAAAGTAACAGATTATCATAATTCATAGCTTCAAAGTTCAGGAAGTTAATGCAAGTACATGCCTGTATGTAACAAAGCAAAAACTCAAATGTGACCGGGAAACATGGTAGCGCACCTTGAAGCATATATTTGGGACCATCATAAGTACAAGTTTAAGGAGAATAAGGTGAAATCAGTCAAGATGAATTAAAAATGGAGAAGAAAAAAGGATGTATAAAGAAGGAAAAATAAGAAAAAATTTAGAAAAGATAATATGAAAACATGAGGAGAAGTAGCAAACAGAAGAATTCAATGCTGTAAATAGTAATAATAAATGAAACAGAGAAGAAAGATCAATCCAAATTTCACATTCATACAACTGCTTCCGCAGAAACCATGCATGTCCTCACAGAGAATCTTCATCTCTTAAAAGTTTTAATGCCAAGATGACTTCCAAAACACATACTTGTCAACACTAAAAAGCCTAAATAAAATAATAAATGTTGGCAATATGCATGGTTTTATTGGATCTAAATTGAAATCAAGTGCAATACCGGTAAAGGATAAAATGAATGTGAAATGCATTATTATCTTCATTTTCTAGAATTGCACTTACATAAAAGATTGTCAAAACCCAAAAGTATAACCAAACACAATATTTGATAAGGAGAAACTTAGAGTTATTATAGTAATAGCTTATTGCTACCTGTGTCCCTTGAGATATGCTTTACTTGATTAAGTTTATCCTCCGGCTTTAAGTTCCAGTATACTTCATCAATACCCACAGCTTTTGCAAGTCGCCAAGCACTTGACTTATGGTCACCAGTAAGCATCATCACACGAAGCTTTCCTTGGTTTCTCAAGGTGGAAACAACATCAAAAACACCTTCTCGAGGTTCATCCCCAAAATGAAATAATGTTACCTAGCAAAGGGTTTCACAATGTATCATATAGTTGGTACAAAATTGCCTTGAGACTCAAACCTCCTACATGGATAAGAAGCATCAATTGCTGAAAGATAATAATTCACATTATTGGTATCCATGTTATTGACATCTTTTATTATTTTTAAAGGAAATATCATCTCACCCTATTATCCCTGGCAAAATCAACTCCTCTTTCTAGTTCAAAATTAATGCAACATTTATTTCTTGCATTGTAAAATGAACTAGAATGATGCTGAAAAAAGAAATTCTAGAAGAAAGAATAGAGTGATGCCCCCACGATGCCATAAACACCTTCCAAAATCCAAAGATTCTGTCTAATAGTGAATTAAAGAATTAAGAGTAATGCAAAATCCCCTGCTGGTCCTGGACCTGGTTCTGGCTCTGCAAATTAATCGACCATTCAAGGGGAAAATCACCGGCAGTGTTCAACAAGGGAACATTCAGTTTACAGAAATAGTGCCAAACAAGGAGAAAGTGAGAAAGAGAAACAGTAGCAGTGTCCTACCGCAGTCCCACCAATACACCCCACATCCAAGCCCTAGAAAGAAACAAAAGAACAAAAATGGACATACTGTAGGCTTCGGTCAGCCAAAAGCCGAATTGTATTTGATGGAGTCTCTGCCCCAAGAATAGAAAGGATGAACCCATGTATACCCTTGCTTCCTTTTTCCTATATTCTGTACCCTCCTAGGAAAAGATCTTTGGGTGCTAACCTTGCCCTCTTTTGGCACTCACATATCTGTTTATATTGAATAGAATACCAAAGGAAAGCTGTCATACTCTTCCTCCTGATCTGACATCGATACTTCTTATGTTGTCATTGTTTTCTTTTTCTCTGCCCAATGTCATCATACTCTAGACAATGCCTTTAGGGTTATCCTCATCCTCCTCTATAGACATGGGAATCCCCACCATTTCTGATGCTTAGCGTTTCTATTCTCATTGCCGGTTCCATCAGTCTCTCCTGCTGCTTCCAATGTCACCACCATCATAATCACCGGCCATGCCATTGTCCAAGTTGTCTGCCAGACCACAACCTCTGCACTGATGACCTCCTGCAGCCAGGGCCCCATCTTCTATCGGGCAGAAAAGAAAAGGATTGCAAGTACTCCAAGACCCACCGCTGTTACCCAGTTCCTGGATTGTTCCTCAGTTAACTAGATCCATACCTATTAGCAGGGTTCGCCGCATCAGGGAATCAGGTGCAATCGGGTTTTCCTGATCCACCACGATTCACCTGAATCGGGCCAATTCGCATGGGAATCGGATGGGAATCAGTCCGATTCGATGGGAATCGGGCAAATCGGGTCTCTCCTGATTCGATCCGATTCGGCCCGCCACGGAAAACCCTGTCCATTAGGACAGTTCCATTTAATTTAAAACCAGTACACTTGCCAGTTCAAGCAGTCGTCTTCTTCTAATTTTAGAAGAAGAGCAATGTCCCATTGTGCCATTTAAGCATATGTATCATAGAACACTAGGATATATCCATCCGTGAGTTATTTGATGCTCCAGACACATTCAAGCAATCCATTTAGACATTTGGCATTCTGTTCTGCTACTTCCTCACTATCATTATGTCCTCAATGGCATGGAATGCAGAATCAGCCTTTTTGGATTGGGATTGGCTGATTCTGTATTGGAAGCCCCTGGATCATTTAAATTCTGGCCGAATCGGTCTGGATCGGCATTGATTGGGCCGATTCTGCCACACAAACTTTTTTTATCATAAACATTAATTAATACATGTATGTGAGAACCATTTTTTACAACTTTTTTTTTATTTTTAATTTATCTTTGAATTTGATTTATTTGGCTTTTATTTATTTACATGGACATGGTCTTATTTAGTTCGTTTGACCTCCCCCACTAACCTCAATTAGTGTTAGTTATATCAGCACAAAGGCTGAACACCCTTGATTAACCATCAGACAATCCCTTTGAATTAAAAGAGCGTGACTCACAATTGAATGAAATGAATTGTACATGAAAGAAAACAAAATTGCAAGCATGCAATCTATTTTTTTGGAGTTTTCTGATATTTATTTCATTTTTTATTGATTTTTAAATTCATTTTCTCAATTTTTAGGAATTTTTAAAATCATTGATTTCATTTATTTAATTATTTTCGTCATTTATTTATTTAAATTATGATTATGTGGATTAATTTAATATTTTCATTTATTTATTTGATTTAAAGGGAGATTAACTTAAGGTGGATCAAAAATGACATGAAACATAACTTGTTTGTTATTTTTAAGTTATGGTAAATTAAACAACAATGTTTGTGAAATATTTTACTAAGGTTTGTAAAAAAAATTAGTTGATTTTGATTAAGAAATCAAGTGGTGGAGAGTATGAAATAAACGTGACACTACATGCAATTATTCATATAGTGTATGATTAAATGAGTGAGATTAGCCCAATAGGCCCATTAAACATCACATGTAAAGATACCACAAGCCGGCCCATTAACCATCATTAGGCCCATTAAGCATTAAGCATCATGGTCATTTAATACATCATGGCATGGAAGATACACGTCTGGCCCAATAAGCAATTTGTGGCCCAATAAGAAATTTGGCCCAATAAGGGAATCCCAATGGACCTTGCTTAAGACTTGAGAAAATTAAAATTGTGCCTTGCACAATATTCTTTAGGGCTGCCTTGCAGACCCTTCTCTCAGACCATCTTGCAGTCTTTCTCAGAGCCTTGCTCTATGTTCAAAACTCCAAAAAAATCCTTCCCCATAGCCTGGGGCGCCCCCCTCCTTATATAGTGGAAGGAGGAGAGACCATCACCGGGAGGTTTACGTACCTCCACCAGGGGGTTTGCGTAACTCCACCGGGAGGTTTAGGTCGTAATTTTACGTTTTAGCCCCTGACAATTTTCTTTCTTTCTTTTCTTCCCCTTTCCTTTATTGGTTCGGACCCCTCTCGGGTTGGCTTCTGCGACAGGAGGAAGAGGAGGCACGCGGCCTCCTTCCTCCTCCTCCCTTCCTGCTCGACGGCGACCCTGACAGTAGGGCGGCGACGACGGTGCACCAGGGTGGCAGCGGCAGGCCCATGGCAGCGGGGGCGAGCAGCGGCAGCAGGGGCCGCAGTGGTGCGGACTAGCGGCAACAAGGGCAGCGGCGGCGGCAGCAGGGGCTAGCGGCGGCCACCCCAGGAAGGGGCGACGGCGGCAACAGCAGGGGCCGGCGACGACAGCAGTAGAGGCTAGTAGTGACGGCACCCCCTCCTTTCCTGCCTCTTCTTCTCCCTCTCGTCATGGGAGGGCCAAGCAACGACTAAGGACAGAGGTGAGGTCCCCCCTCTTCTCTTCTATTTTTTGTTTGTTTGTTCTGTTTGTTCTCTCTCTCTCTTTTTTTTGTTTCTTTCTTATGAGGAGCCAAATAAAAACCCGGCACAACAATGTATTAAACGATCAATAAACTAATACATATGTATATATACACAAATTAATATGTCTAACAAGATTGTGTACATTAATTTACATATTTATGGATATAAGTACACAAACACATATAGACATATATATATAAATATGATTACATATTCAAATATATATATCTATTATATATATGTATACATCCATTGTCATATATATGCATTAACTATATATGTGCATATTGTTATTGTATTTACACTAATATATGATTGTATGTACATTAACACACACACACACAATATATATATATATAAAGTGCTCATCAATATGATATATATGTATAAAGGGCTCCATGTTCCAACACTATTCACAATCTAATGATTATGATATATGTATAATGTATACATTTATAAGGATATGCATATTAGTTATGTTTATACATTAATATGATATGCATAGTGTATGATACATATATATTGTATATGTATATATATTAATGGGTAAATTTATGAGTATGATTACATACATCATAAATATATATGTAAATATTGAAGATATTTTTTTCATGATTTTTCTGTTTTTCCTTATTTTTCCTGATTTTTTTTCAAACAAAACCAGGATTGGTCAGACTTCCGACGGATCAGCCGATAATCAGGATCGGCCCTGGCTTATCCGATCCTTTTTTCCATGCCATGGATGATTTTGCTAAGATGGATATTAAACTGTCTGTGATCAGCAACTATTCAATCTGGGCAGCTACTCTGCAGTCTAACCTTTGTACTACAAAGTTGTGGGGCAACGTTAATGGCACCATCCCTTCTGGTCATGTTCTGCCTCCTAGCTCAAGCTCTTCTTTACTGCTGCCAAAAGTACTAACATTACTCAAGATTCTATGACCTCTAGCAAAACCAAAAGTGCCGCCACAACAGAAGGCATGGCTGACTCACCCAATCCACAAGCTTTGAAGGACATTGATGGAATCATCGTGGGCCACATTAGTTTTGTTCATTGATCCCTCCATTCAGTTGGACTTACTGGAGCTCACCACCTCTTGCTCACAATGGCTTTATCTAGCTAAAGGGGGTTATCTCCCATTTATCACCCCTGATAACTAAAAAAGCACTTTGATAACTAAGATATGCTATACTAGGGATACAAGGGTGTAGTCAGGATAAAGGGGCGTTAAACAAAAATAACGCTGTCCCTGTTCCTGGGTAGGGATAAAAGTTATACACCCTATTAAAGTGGGTGCGGTGGGAGATAGTGGAGGTCATTTCACTGTTCCTCTAGTACCCAAGGCACATGGGAGTCCGCACATGGGGTATTTAATGATATTTTCTCCACTACATGGGAGTGGATTCCCATCATCCCTTCCCCAAACCCCGTGCTAATGGGAGCCTCATGCACTGGGTACACCCTTTTTCTCCACTACATGGGAATCCACTCCAAGTTATCCTAGATTTATCCTCATCTCCACCATTGTCAAAGTCACATAAATGAGGGATAAACATGGATAATAAAAATAGGGTTATCAAAATAAAAATGTGAATAAAGAGAGATAAGCTATATCCGGCTAACTATCCCCAATATAGCTTATCTGGCTATCAAAGTGTGTTGATCTTGATAAACTTCATCAAGGTTAGTTGCCCATCCAGGAGTTCTTCACTTAGCTTCTGAGATGTGGTCCAAAATGCATGCCATGAATGTTGCTTGTTGAGTTTCTCATTGTACGCAAGACTGTAGTATCTCGAATTTTTATAAAATTCCAATTAATAGAAAATCTATTATGACATGTGAAAAATTACAAAGAAATCAAATAAAATTTTACATGTGCAAACTAAATAATAGATTACAATGAGTAATAAAGAAATTGGGTCAAGTCATGTATAACTGAGGTCGATAAATATTAAACCAAGTCTTAAGGCAATTAAGCCCAATAACGATAAAAACTAATATCACATGTGTAAAACTAACTCGAAATCACCTGAAAATTTAGGATGACAAACTAAATAAGGGGATACCAATAATCATAAGGAAATTAAAGTTAAATAAACCTGTTTAGGCTAGCAAAACCTTAAACTACGACTTAAGGTGATAAATCCAATCGCATCAAAAACCTATTATCATATGTAAATAACTCATGTGAAATAGATGTTTGGGGTCCAACCATGTTTATTAGGCTCAATGGAAAGCCAAATATATGAAATTAGTGTTTAAAATTCACACTAACCCAATACCCATCAATAATATAAGTTAATTAAGATTAAACTCCAAAAACTTGGGCCATAAAGTGAGTCAAAACCCTAGCCCAATGAGGGGATACGAATTTGCTGTCACTTACTCACATTACGATTAAAGCATAACAATTACTCATGGAGAGCAAGCCAAAATGGCAGCCCTCTTGATTCACTAAGGGAGTTGCCTAATTTGAACCATTCATGACCTATCTCTATATAAACACCTCATACTCTCCTTTGGGCAAACCCAAGCACGAATTAGAGGCTACAAGGGAGGCTGTAGAATGTGGGAGAACTCGGGGATAACATCTCCATCCCCAAAATCAACTTGTTCTTCGTTGTTCTGTTGAGCACATATGCATTTATACAACAAAATTAATATTGTTTTGATAATAACAGAATCTTATTAAATTAACAAATCCATCTAATTATGCATTATAAGAATAACTTGCAGTCAATGTTTATTCTCTATGTTAAATACATCATATTCTTCTCTATAAAAGTTTCAAGAAGTGTGAATAATTGGCCAAGTATAAAATTGAATGACCAGCCGAAGTATAACATCGACTATAGTGTAAGGCTCTCAGCAGTCAAAGTCCAACTCCGATTGAGTCATTGACAGAAGACCCGCCGCAGCCTCATGTTCACGAATGGGCGGACCACTCGATTGACGTTGTCACGCATACGGTCAACGTCATCCAACCGCCTGAAGTCTATCCGGTGGTGGCATTCACATTTCCGGAGCCGGAGATGATGGAAGTCGGCTCCTCCAACGTAGCCCCCATCCTATGGTATCCAGGATGGCGAATCTCCCACTAGAATCGCTTTGCAACTGGAAATGTCGGGAAGATTTTCGAAAAGCTCCTGCAACAAGGCTGCGTAATGGCGCACGAGCCACCGCCGACATACACAGAGAGGGAGATAAATCATCCCATGTATTGTCGGTACCATGCCATGCTGCTGCATCCCACGGACAAATGTTCGATTGTCTGAGATTGGATCGAAGCCCTCATACAAAGGGGAAAGATCGACTTGGAAGAAAATTCCATGGTCGTGAAGAGAGCCAGGGAAGCAGCTCAACGAGAGTTCGAGCAAAGCGAATATATGAGCCTCGCAAATTTCAAGGCCCCTGAAGTTGATGAACAGGGGTGGCTCATACCGCCGACACGGTCTCCAACCGACGCCGAAAGCCAGGCAGAAGAAGTTCAGCAGCAACCTCCTCGACGAAAGAAGGGGTCTCGACGACATCAGGTCGCGTCTCCTCATGAACAAAGTGCGGGAGGTACAAGCCTGGAGCGGTACTTCGAAGATGTATCCCTGTCAAATGACATAAACACTCGAGAATGTCAAGAAGTGGCGATAATGTCCAAGAAAGTCAAAGAAATGACAGTTGCACCCAGAAAGGGTCATAAACTACAATTATACCCATAAAGGGTTAAGATTGCAATAAAACCCCTAAAAGGGTAGAAATTTGCTGAAAGACCCACAAAGGGTATGAAATTGCAAAATACCTAAGAAAGGGTAAAAGCTACAACAAATAGCCAATGAAGGTTAAATATACTCAGCCTTGTGCAGAAATGTCTTTTACAGACACCAAGTCCACTCCAAAGGTTTGATCACCATCAAAAGAGTGATCATGATTATCAAGCAAAGTCAATCGTTCGATCATGACAGAAGCAAAGTCAATTGTTTGATCGTGATGGAAATGAAGCAAATCAATCCAAATGCAGTTAGAAGCAAATTCAAAGAGTTTGATTGCGATGGAACGTAATCCCGAAGACCCGATTATATAATCGGGACCAATTGTAAGGGTCTTGAAAGACCAAACTGTAATCCAAATTACAATTTTCAAATTCTTTGGACTTTGTGTCAAAATGAATCTCGGCATCATTATCAAAGGTATTCGGATTCAATCCGATGTAAATTAATACCAACTCCGGTCAGTGGGGAAATGTCCAGTACACGAAACCCTAAACACCTGATAAAATAATGCAGAGAATAAATACGCCACAATATATAGGCGCACTCATCTAATAAATGGACATGTAAATTTCTCGCATCAAGCGGATTTCAAATTCTGTCTGTTTGACAGATTGGCACGCCCACATACATAAAAAAAGGCAAATTAATTAAAAGTCCCTATCAGATGTTTGACTTATTTTCTAGACCCTGATAGAGCTGTAACTCATTACAATAAGTGTTATCCCCTGTTACAGTATACGTTAAGCCATGTTACAGCAAGAACCTCCCTATTATAGTCAGGGACTCTTAATTAATTTGTCCAAAAGAAAACTCCTTATCATATTCCCAATTTCTTTCCTATCTTCTTTAGAAAGGAAAGAAAATTCCATATATTCCACAATCATCTACACATATTACACCAGAACATATGAATATATGATTATCATACCTTCACTCTCTCTTTCTTATTCCCACCATTCATAACACCTAACACAAAGTAGAGTAACTCTGAAATTCAATAACATGTAAATGATCCGTATCTTTGGCATACCAAAGAATTGCAATTTGAATGATCATTATTACTATTTGAGGCATCTGTATTAGAGTCCTAGTAGTAACGAATGCAGTTAGTCAATTACATATGCATTGGCATCATCTGGTTACAAAAATGATGCATGGTAAGGTAACTCTGAAGAAGAAATTAAAATGGAAAAAAATTATCCCCCAAAGAGATGGCTAACCTTTTCATCGACAGACAAGGCTGCTTGAACAAAGTTGGTGCCATACACAGACATCCTAGCTGCATCCTTTATCTTTTCAGATTCATCATCAGATTTGCATAATGAGGCAATATACTCTACAGAACCAATTGATGCTTTTGAATATTCACTACCTCCATCCCCTGGCTATCACAAATAAAATTGTTGTTTCATGCCACCATCAGAATACACTTTGAACACAGAAAGCTGAAGCAAAGTTGCTCTTTCACGGAATAAATTGTACAAGGTTGTGGTTGGAGAAAAATAAGAATCATGTTCTCACTCTAATACTAAACATACATGTGTGAACTAAGGAAGAAAGGTCATATTATTGCAATTTCTTTATATGCACATTATGTTTTTATCCAATGTTACAAGTACCAGAAATGCAAAAGTAGTATTTAACAATAAACTATAAATCCATTTGAAAAATGTATCAGAAGTTTGCACATAAATTACCAACCATGACTGGTCCATCAAATGTTCAGATTTAAATGCAAAGGGTGGGAAAATGTCATGGAGACTAATTAGTGGAAGGAATGCTTCCACTGTCTCATGAAGATCATTTCGTAAAAACTATTTCACGAAGAGGCACCATGCACCCCAGTGCTTCGTACAAATGCTTAATAGTATGCCTGGCACTGTTCAGCTAGAAGAATGCCAGTGTGGCCCTGCCTGCCAAGGATGGTAGTGTCAGTTTCAGCATCGGGATCGCCCAGGTCCAAAACCAAAACCATTTTGGTTTCATTTTGCCCAGTTTTGGATGTCTCTGGCGGCCTTAAGACGGAAGCAAACATCCCGTTTCAGTCTTATCAGACTGTAACTGACAGAAACCAGTCGAAACCCATTAAAGTAATAATTTTTTTAAGGGTATCGGATGGCTATAGTAAAATCAGGGCTGTCCAAAACGTTCGGTTTTGGATGATACTGCCATCCATGCTGCCTGCCAATAGAGAGAAGTTGCCAAGACAACTAAGACAGACTAGCATTTTTTTTTTCAGTATCTTTCATTTGAGGAGGTTGACCAAAAGAAACGAATCACATTCAGATCCACCTGGTCATGTGCTGTACTGGAAGGACGGCTTCTACCAGAGAAGGTTGCTTAGGTTTAGGAACTAAAGTGGTACTGAGAGACATTGAACAGTCTGTAGGCTAGCATCAAGCTGTCAATTGTTTTGGTTTCTAAAGGGACTGGTAAACAAGGAGAAGCTAATGGTGGAAAGGCATTGTTAGACGAGGGAGAATGTGCAGGGGGAAAATACTGTCCAGGCCAAACTAATAATTGGTCTCACACCACTGGAGGAGGGAAACTGTTGTAAAACTCCAAGCAGTTTGATGTAGCAGAGCAATGAGCTCAGCTTAAGGACTTGTTGAACCGTTGAGTTCAGATGCTGACAGTCATAGAGGGCAAAGGCCAATTTCTCATGAAGATCAAGGTTTAATAGATGGACCTTATTTTCCAAGTATAGCTAGATGTTAGTGATCTGAGAAAGTTGGTAGCAAGGAGGATAGGTGATTTCAGTAGAAAATGTCAGGGAAGGCATCCTCCAGAGAGAAGAAAAGATTATAGCAGTCTTCTCATGTGTCATCACTTTACGGAAGTGATTGAGTTTACAGACTCTCATGAATGAGATCAATGGATTCACAACAAGGTAGCATAGATGATTCATCTTGGATAGGATAGATGAGCATTTTGTGCTGACATAGTTTGATATGGAATTGAATCATCCATGTCCAGAGCATAGTACTATTATAGCTGTATGTAACTTGTGTATATGTTGAACAATAGAGAATTCTAGTATTTGATCACTAAGATTGTATGAGTCAGACTGCTGTTGTCAATCTCATTCACCTAGCCCACATACTTTTTGTAGTTATGACCTGAAGCTGCTCAGATTCTGGCCTTCCCTTATAGCCCAACGTCACTCTTGACACAAACCTTTGCTACTGGAGCCACCACCACTGTCAATCATTTACAGGCCAGGCAGGCCCCTGTGAACAGGAGATAATAACTTCGCAATAAGCACAATGACATAAGACAATAAGAACAAAATAAAATGGAGAAAGAGGCCCCTGACTTAACAAACTACCTTCTAGACTCCCCTCAATCTGAGAATAGATATGATGCATACTCATAATTCATGATGTAGAATGTAGCAAGCAAGGGCCAATAACACCCTAAAATCTCTAGAGAGGTCATGACGCAAGAATAGTGCCCAAGATATCTGCACGTCTTGGTTTTCACCAAAATCTCATTTTAACACTTCTTATTGTTTGATTCGGAGACATTTGTATATCGGCCAGTTGTATACAATTCACTACATGATTTGATGCTATGGAGTCATGAACACATGGGCAGGGACCAAGATGAAACGGCCAAGTATTGTGTGCCATTGTAGTGCCCTAGGTTTCACTTGCACTTGTTTGAATTGTTTGATTTTCTGCACTATTCTATCTGCGTGAACTTAACGGCAAGATTGAGTGCCACCAACAATGGTTGATGACACAATCGAATGCCGTTAACCTCCTGTTAGCGACATCTTGTACCACCGTTTATTCTGTGTAATTTGAGTAAATTGAGATTTTATTTTATTGATGGCACAACCGACTGTCGTTAACATCTTGGTAAACGATAGTTAACATTGTCATCAATTTCTGTTGCCCAGTTATGACCGAGATTTTCGCAGCCATTATGGCAGTGTTTCCGTTTGTGTTTTGGGCCTTTAGATTGAGGCATTTTGAGATGGATGGCTAGGATTAGATGTTAGATCTCGGAGTTATGCTAATAACCCCAGATTTAGCCCTAGGAAGGCCTCATTGGTTGGAGGTTTTCTCTTGAGGAGAGGGTTTTGTGCAAGAACTCTTCGTCCAAGACAGAGCTTGTGTGTGCTGATCCGTGTGTGGAGAAGGTGACTCTAGACCGGAGGGAGTGCCAAGATCGAGGAATAGGCATTCCGAAGGTGTGGTTGTGAGGATCGAAGCGTGGAAGGGAACCGTCTTGCTTAGCCAAGGTGGGCTTCTCCGACTTTAATCGGTAGTTTGCAAGGTGTTTTGAGGCAAGTAACCAAGGGCTTTGCATCGTGGTTGTAGGTTCTATAGGTTTACATTTTATCAAATTTTCATAAAATCGTTTAAGTCTTCAACAAAGCGCTTTTCCTTCTATTATTTCATGTGGATTCTGAGAGGTTTCTGCACCAGATGAACTTAATGACAATCTCGAGTGCCGCAAAGATTTAGTTAACGACAACCTATGTTGTCGTTAATCTTGTCTTGGCGACTGTTGAACCCAAAAAATATCGGGATTTAAGCAAACCCCGGGCGGAAAATTCGCCCGAGAAGCCACAAAAAAGTCCAGGAATAAACCACGGCCTCCCCACTCGAACACCTGAGATAAACGGATTCGAGTCCGCGTGTTAACCTGGAACGACCTGGAGTATGACGTTCAAAAGTCCCGTCAACAGTGAAAATACGCACCCTGGACAGCCGAAACTCGACGTCCGGACTCGCGTTCAAGATCGCGCCCGATGCAGACGGGTTCGGAAGAGTCAAATGCACGTGCCCTCCGAAAACGGAGTCAAACGCCACGTGAAACGAGCAAAAACGCGCGTCGGATGCACATTGACGTGCGTGTGCACGTGCGCTGCACGTGCCCTGAACAAACAAACCAGAAATCCCAGATATATCCCGGAGGAAATGGCCAAGGAAGAAGAGGTCCCACCCTTTATAGGGGTCGGCCAGGAGGCGCCCCGCCGGTTCGGGGGCCCGCCAGGCGGGGACCCCCGCCGATTCGGGGTCCCGCCAGGATGGACCCCCGCCGGTCCGGGGTCCCGCCAGGCGGGGACCCCCGCCAGGTCGGGGCCCCGCCGGGCGGGAACCCCCGCCGATTCGGGGTCCCGCCGGTTCAGGACCCCTGCCGGTCAGGGGTCCTGCCGGTTCGGGACCCCCGCCGGTCAGGGGCCCCGCCAGTTCGGGACCCCCGCCGGTCGGGGGCCCGCCAGGCAGGACCCCCGCCAGTTGGGGGCCCGCCAGGCAGAACCCCCGCCGGTTCGGGGAGCCTGCCTGGCGGGGGATCCCGCCGATTCGGCAGGACCCCCGCCGGTCCGGCCCCGTTTCGGGTCCTGTGCGCCCGTACCCCCGCCAGTCCGAGCCCGCCTCTACGCCTGTGTCGCGCACCTCCGCCGGACCACTCGCCAAAACCACTATAAATAGAGGGGCAGGGCCTTCATTAGAAAAGGGGCTTCCACAGGGGCGAAGCTCTCGCGCGGAGACCCCCGCCTGAGGGATTTTTCCTCCCCCACGCTGGCGAGACGCTATCATGTCCCGGCGAAACTTGAGGCTATCTGGCGCTGGAGAATTCTCTCGCGCAGATCCTCAGGAGAAGTCCCCCTCCTTTGGGAGGGAAGGGACCTGTTTGTTCTCCGTATGAAGACCCCAGTACGGGACCCGGTTTGTGTAAAATTACACAAAGGCCCCCTGGGAAGGAGAAGATTTGTCTATGTGTGTGAAATTGCACATATGCCCCCGTACACGGGCCCAAGCTTCTGTGAAATTGCACAAAGCCCCCCGGGGATATAAAGTTTGTGTATGTGTACATCAAAAGTACACATATACTCATGTCAGCTAGAAATTTACAGGAATACCCCTGCTTCTGAGAAAATTACAGAAATGTCCCCATGAAGGATAAAATTGCAGAAATGTCTCCATGAAGGGCAAAATTGCAGAAATATCCACGTGAAGGATAAAATTGCTGAAGTACCCCTGCTGCCCGGAAAATTGCAGATACGTCCTCGCGGCGCGGAAAATGGCAAAGATAGCCTGACGGTTCGCGCCTCTTGTCCAATCCGGTGGAGCGGGACCCACGTCGCTTCTATGAAGTGGCGTGCGCTCTCCTGGGCGTGACTTGAAGCCGGACTCGAGGGTAGTTCTCGGGAAATGTCACCAAATGGCAGGAATGCCCCGTAACGCCAGAAGACGGCCGGAATGTCCCATAAAGCCAAAAAACAGCCGGGATGTCCGAGAAGGCCAGAAAACGGCCGGAATGTCCCATAAAGCCATAAAACGGCCGGGATGTCCAAGAAAGCCAGAAAACGGCCGGCAATGTCCTAGAAAGCCAGAAAACGGCAGGGATGTCAGAGGCGCTGGGAAAAAAAAAAAGAAAGGGGAACACCAGAAACAACACCAAGCCATAAAAACACCCCCGGGCAACAAAAGGAAGCCATACACCCACGTGCGAGAGCTTAAAGAAAAAGGCCGCACGCTCATCGCCCACGCTCGCCTGGTCTGTTTGGCCTCCGGAGCTCTGAGCTCTGGTCAGCGAGTGCTGGGGAGGAAGTCTCTGGCTGCCTTTGGTGTTCTGTCCGTTGCGTTCGGGCCTTCCTGCGTCTCGTCCGTGTGAAGTCACCACAGGTTGTTACATGACTCCCGGCGTCTTCATTTAAGTCCTCCGTTGTCAATGAAACGACACACGTAGAGGCAATGTTGTCCGACAGCGGAACAAATACCCTGTCGTCGACTCAAAGGAGATGACTTGTCTATAAATGTCTGGCGGAGGCACAAACACCCCGCTGCGGGCATCAAGGACCCGACACGTTTGTGAACGCCCGACGGAGGCACAAACACCCCGTTGTGAGCACAAATGTAAACTTTACAATCCTGTAAATGTCGAACAGAGGCACAAACACCTCGTTACGATCATCGATGTAATCCCCATGTTGTGTGATGTCCGACGGAGGCACAAACACCCCATCGTCGACACCCATGTATATGACATGCTGTATGAACGCCCAGTGGAGGTATAAAAAACCCCATTAAAGGCGCAAATGTAAATGTCATAAATATAAATGACATGAGCATGCTTGAATGAAATTGTGGAAATTTACTTGTCATCTGTTTCCTTTAAATTTCGGCATATGGTCTTTTAGAAAACATTACGCATCGAAGGTATTCGAGTTTTGCACTCGATGTAAATGAAACATCGACTTGGGTCGGTGGGGAACGGTCCAATACACGACTACTCCAATCGCCCTGAAAAATACGAGCGCGCGCGGAAAAAATAAATAAATGAAATGAAATTCGATGGTATCAGGGTTCGCACCCAATACTCCTCGTAAAATAAATCTCTTTGTCTGTTTCTCGTAAACAGTCTGGCACGCCCGCAGAAGCGAAAGACATGGACGGAACCCTCCGGGGCGAAATTCATTTCAAAATTAAATTAATTAAATTAAAAAAAAGAAGAAGAAATTCCGCGTTCCAACAGCGACACAGAGTGCTGCCGTTTACTTCAGTAAACGACAATCGATACTGTTGTTTAGTTCTTGTTTGCTCGAATCATAATTGCTCTTATGATTCATGTATTTGCTTGATTTAGATGCATGTATCCGGGCTCTTAGGGTTCTGTCATGCTCATGGGTATGCCTAAAATCAGATCTGAAATTTTTGACAAGGATACTTATTTAAGTGATTTATTCTAATTTCTGCACGAATGAAATATGAGTGTTTAAATAGATGTTTGATTCCAATGAATGCACGTACAGGGAAGAATTGACATAGACAGCATGACTAAGTGTTTTCAAATTTGTATGCACGTATCGAACCGCTAAAGCAGGATGTTTCAATTCATAAGAGTTCTGCCCAGTTTGAGCTATTTTTCATAGAAGTACTGTTCAAGTTGAATAAATAGTTTCATATATCAGAAAATCCTGAAAAATTTAGGGTTTTATGTTATGAACTAAAAGCATGATACAGTAAAAATTTATGCATTTCTGACCATTGTATAAATAGCTACGATTTTCTGATTATAATCCCTTGAGTTCACGAATACCGAAAAACATTGTGAATGCTTGGAACAATTGGAAGCATGTTATTTTGTAATATTGAATGCAGCATGTTCACTGTAGTCCATCAGTTCTGATAAACCTGAACATGAGTGTATTTATGCAAGTATAGAACATGTACATTAATATGAATATTCTCATGAAATACATGCAAGTGAAATGCAAACGCCTACATGAACTACATGATTGAATGCTACTGCTATATGGCCAATAAGACACTGCCACCATAGAGGATTCTACATAGAACCTGACTATGGGAAAGCCCCTTATGGGAAGGTTCACCTACATGATTACTAGCCCCGAGGGCAACAAGGATAAAATTCTTGAGGTGGACAAGTACCACTGGTATATGATGGGGAGAGAGCTTCCCCCGCTTTTGCGCAATAACCAAGACTTATTCACCATTGCCTAGGTGATAAGTGAATGACTGACTGATTGGTCTCTAGTGGTGGTTAAGGTTGTGTTTTAGCATTACTGTTAGTGTTACTACTGTTATTATAAAAGTTACTGCACTGTGAATGAAATGCTAAAGTGAAAGGATTGTTAAATAAATGAAAATGATTATTTCTGAAATAAAGCTGCATGCAAATGATTTGTGCAAACATGATAGACCTACTGTAGATCTTGGCATATTGTCATTCCTTTTCTACAAAAGTGTATGATACAAGTTGATCTATTATATGTAAAGGAGAAATGTATGTCAAGCATGATAATTAGTTTCAGATTTGAATGACCATTCATATGCTTTACAATTGAAATATACATATTCACATGATTATAGATTGTTTCATGATTATGTGACAATTTGTCATGCTAGAATGAATGTACAATAGGTGTATAGATTCTATAGAATATGTACAATGTGTGAAGGTAATAGTACTTGTAATAGCATTTTTAAGCCTAGCATACTTTGTAAACCATGATCATTGCTATAGGTTATTTGCTGGGTCTATAAAGACTCATTCTTACTAATATTACAGGAGAGGCTAAGGACCCTGTGAGTCTGTGACTGAGGAGTTAGTGTATTCAGATTCAGAGCGAGAGGATTAGTACTTGAGAGTGTAAGTAGACTTTGTGTATGTGAGGAATAAATTGTATTTGGACTTTGTTATATTTTCCTCATGGATTGGTTATTGTTGACACAAAAAAAATTAACAAATAAAAATACCCCTAAAATACCTCCAAGGAGGAGCCCTGGGCCAGCCGCCAGGACACCCCCAGCGGGGGTGTTCCTGCGCAGGGCCACCCCCAGTGGGAGTTTTCTATCGCCGGACACCCCCAGAGGGGGTGTTCTGTGCGCAGACACCCCCTGCGGGGGTGTTTCTACGCCTGGACACCCCCAGGGGGTGCTCCGCAGCACCTGTCCCCCCTCTGCACACCCCTAGCGGGTAGTTTTTGCGCTCAAAGGGGCCGCAGCACCCCCTCCCATGGGGGGTTTTAGCCCCTCAAGTCCCTATAAATAGGGGGCCAAGGCCATGAAGAAGAGGACCCTTTTTTCTGCCCTCATGGAACCCTTTCCTGGGCTGGAAGATGGCTTTTTGGCTAGGAGATGAAGCCCCCCACCTGTGGGGAAGATGTTTGTCCTTCAAAAAAATATGAAGACCCCATGTGGGCATGACTTGTGTAAAATCACACAATTTCCCGAGGACAAAAAGTTTGTGCATGTGTATGAAATTACACATATGCCCTATCCATGAGCAATTTGCAAGAATACCCCTACTGCCCCAAAAAATTACAGAAATACCCTGCTGTCCATAAAATCGAAGGAATATCCCTGCTATTTTGGAAAATTACAGGAATACCCCTGCTGTCCAGAAAATTGAAGATACGTCCCTGTGGCAGAGAAAATGGTAGAAATAGCCCGACGGTTCATGCCTTTTGTCCAACCCAGTGGAGTGGGGCCCACGCCACTTCTATGAAGCGGCGTGCGCTCTCCTAGGTGTGACGTAAAGATGGACACATGGGGAGTTCTCGGAAAACGTCAACAAATGGCGAAGAAGTCCAAGCAAGCCGATAAATGGCAGGAGTATCCAGAAAAGTCAATCAATGACGGAAATATACGAAACCACTCGGAAAACTCAAGAAATGACCAAGAGGCCTGGCTCATGTCAATTGCACGGCCCGATGGAGCGAGACCCACACCGCTTCTATGAAACGACGTGCGCTCTGCTAGACCCGGCTTACGGCAGGCCACTCCAAGTCTTGGGATTGTCAAATAACGGCAGGAACCCTTGAACATGTCAAGATATGGCCGAAAGCCCCGGGAGGTCAAGATACGACCGAAAATCCCCAGGAGGTCGAGAAATGACCGTAAATCCCCGTGAATCAAGGATGGCAAAATCGCGCGGGTCGGGTCGGAGTCGGGCGGGTCGGGGTCGGGTCGGCGGCCAGCGACCCGAGTTGGCGGGGGAACTGGCCAGGATCCGCGGAGTCCCGGTAGTCGGGCCGGATCCGCCGGGGTCGCGCGACTCCGCGACCCGACTACCCCGACTCCGCCGACTCCACCCGACTCCAAGTGGTCTGTATGTGGTGCAACCGATTCTCTCAGGTTATCTTCAGGATCCTCTTCGGTTAGGGGTTCAGGATCTCCTTATTTACCTGAATATCATTTAAGTAAATGTTATAATTTATTGTTTCATTTACTTAAGATATTACATGTAAATAAGGAAGTACCCCCCATTTGAATCCAATAAAAATATCAAAAAAATCATATCTCTTACCAATAAAAAGTCAACTCTCCCATCGAAGAAGAAAATCGCGATTTCGATGATTTTAGCGAAATGCTAACTTTCTAATCTCTCATAATTTGGTCAATCTAAAAATTTGATAATTCAAATAAACCATATGGAACACTAAAAATTCAAAGTCCGGTAAAAAAAGTCAAACGTGCATATGACTTCTCCAAGGGAGCCACTCTCCTACTGACAGCACTTAGTCTGCTTGAGACCTCTCAGGATTTGGTCAAACCTAAATTATCACCACTCAAAGTCATGAGAATTGTCACTTTCTAAGACTTTTTCAATTAGAAAGTAAAAATTTTCATGAGTTTAGGTGATATTACCTTAGGTTTGACCAAATCTTGAGAGCTCTCAAGCAGACTGTGTTGTCAGTAGGAGAGTGACTCC
The DNA here is from genome assembly GCA_014218235.1 of Colocasia esculenta. Lineage (NCBI taxonomy): Eukaryota > Viridiplantae > Streptophyta > Magnoliopsida > Alismatales > Araceae > Colocasia > Colocasia esculenta. The sequence continues at coordinate 141,806,980 of CM024760.1, read as the reverse complement.
CTTGGAGAAGTCATATGCACGTTTGACTTTTTTTACCGGACTTTGAATTTTTAGTGTTCCATATGGTTTATTTGAATTATCAAATTTTTAGATAGACCAAATTATGAGAGATTAGAAAGTTAGCATTTCGCTAAAATCATCGAAATCGCGATTTTCTTCTTCGATGGGAGAGTTGACTTTTTATTGGTAAGAGATATGATTTTTTTGATATTTTTATTGGATTCAAATGGGGGGTACTTCCTTATTTACATGTAATATCTTAAGTAAATGAAACAACAAATTATAACATTTACTTAAATGATATTCAGGTAAATAAGGCATCATATAGTTACCGTTGCTCTGTATTGTAATATGAACATATGTGTAACTAGACTATAGATATACCCAAAATGTTATATTACTATATATTTTTAAATAATTTTTACTGATTTTTTTTTATTTTTCCTGATTCTTTGTGATTTTTTTGGATTTTTCCTGATTTTTTTTCATTTTTAAATTTTTTTTTACTCTGGCCGACCCAGGGTCGGCCAGACTCCATTGGAGTCGGCCGACTCCACCGACCCGACCCGACCCGAGTCGGGGTCGGCTGGGTCCGACTCACCCAGCCGACCCGACTCTGCCATCCATGCCGTGAATAGCCTCGGGGTTTACTAACTTCGAACACCTGAGATAAACAGGTTCGAAAGAAATAATGAAACAACCACCCCCAGAGAAGGATCCAACCCTTGGAAGCCCAAGGAAAGTTCTGAAAGAAAGGGAAGAAGGCCTTAAGGAGTTTATGCTTGGGGGATTTTGGGAGAATACCTCTCGAGATTCCTTTGTCCGGCTCTACTCCGTCTCCGTGCTCCGTCCGTGCTCTGGCAAAAGACCGTGACGTGGGAAGAAAGAGACGCACTGCAGGTCTATATATAAGACCGTGACATTTTGTAAATAAGTCCTTCTGTATTTTAAAATAACACGTATGTAAAGGGGCGACTTATGTAAACGCTTAATGGAGGCATATACACCCCATTAAGGACCATGGTTTGGCAGATCGAATCGGATCGGCCAGATTCTCCCGAATCGGGGTGAATCATGGAAAACCCGATTCTCGATTCCATCGATTCGGTCCGATTCGCCTCATATATATAATATTATTATATCATATTAGTAATATATATTATACATTATATATATTATACCCATGAGAATCGATCCGATTCGGATCGATTCGGGTCGATTCGGGGGGAATCGAATCGGATCAAGAAAAATCCGATTCGCCTCCCGATTCCGATCCAGCAAACCTTGTTAAGGACATATACAAATGTGATAAAAACATGTTTGAGGATAATTGTGGATTCCCTTAATGCCATCAATAATTTCCTAATTTCGGCAAGGTCGTTTAACAAACGTATCGTATCAAAGGTATTCGGGTTTTTGCCCGATGTAAATGAAACACTGACTCCGGTCGGTGGGGAATGGTGCAGTACACGACCACCCCAATCGCCTGATAAAACGGACACGCGCGGAATAAATATACAAATACTCATGGGCTTAGGGTTTATACCCGATGCATCTCATAAATATCAAATCTTTTTGTCTGTTTATTTTAAACAGTCTGGCACGCCCATGCATAAATATACATGCACGCATATATTTTTCCTACGTAAATGGATAAATATTACATATATCCACCACAAAAAGAGGTTTTAAAAAAGACCGAGTCTTTTCCGCATTCCACAGTCTGGCACGCCCGGTAGGACTATTCCTGCCTTTCATACATACGTAAAAAGACCTTATGCCGATATAGGATATATGATGATTGATATCCACATGGCAGGTGCAAAAGGAGCGGAAGTCGGCGTGAAAAGCCCGTCTCCACCTGCAACTTCATCAACTTAAACAAATGGCAGCGGTCACCTATGGCCCGCTCGTTGTCGCCAGCCACGCCAAATGTGGCTACCTTACCACCCCCGTGGTATTCGGCGACTTTCCCGTCGTGGTAGGCTCCCCCTACTTCCTGGGAGTGGTGCCCGCCGTCCAAACAACATCGGCGGCATTACCAAAGATAGTAGCTGTTAGAGGCATCAAGCCCCGCCCAAGCCAAGGCCGAGTCTTCTCGATAAACACTATTTCCTGCATCGCAGTCCCTAGAAAAAGGGGGCAGCGCCAGAGCCGCAAGGGCAATAAGCCCAGGGCGGTCGTCTCCAACTCCGGCAAGACCGTCCTAATCGGAGACGTGCATATCCGGCTCGATGGAGGCGAGCCGATCATGCCACGGGACAGATGAGACAAATGTGGGTCACCAAGCAAGAAGCTCGTCAAATCAAGCAAGGAAGAGCGGGCCAACCGGCTCAAGATCCGAAGAAATCACACTCCGAGCAAGAAAAAGCTCGGAGCCCCGAACCTCCTCGTCCTCGCGGACAGAAGAGGAGGGGTGTTGTTGAACCCGAAAAAATATCGGGACATAAACAAAGGCCAAGTGGCAAAATCCGTCCGGAAAGCTACAAAGGTCTGGGAATAAAACTTGGCCTTCCCCACTCGGACACCTGAGATAAACGGGTCCGAGTCCGTGCTTTAATCCGTTTCAATATGGGTTATATGTTAAACGTGACGAGCATATACCCTCCGGTGGGCAAAAACAACGTCAGAAGAGCACATTCAAGAGTGTGCACAACGCGCACGTGTTCGGATAGGCTAAATGGCCCCGACCTCCGAAAACGGGCAAGAACGCATGTCAAACGGGCAAAAATACGCGTCGAGAGGCCAAAACACAGACGACTGTTGAACCCGAAAAATATCAGGGTTTAAACAAGCCCCGGGCGACAAATCCGCCCTGGAAGAACCGGGAACAAACTCCTAGTCTCCCCATTCGAACACCGAAGATGAACGAGCTCGAGTCAGCACATCCGCCCAGAACGACCCGGGCCGCGCATCCAAGATACGGCACTCGAAGCTCAGTGAGGTAGAATAAAACGTACCCCGGACAGCAGAAATCTGACGACTGGACCCTCGTTCAGGACCGCACACGGTTCGGATGCGTCGGGAGAAGCCAAATGCACGTGCTCCCAGAAAACGGGAACAAACGCACGTCAGACGGGCAAAAACGCACGTCGGAGACGCGTGTGCACGTGCGCGGCACGGCCGTCAACCAACAAACTCGTCACGGGAGGCCCACGGAGCTCTCTCCCGGAAAATACGGAGGAAATGGCCAAGGAAGAAGAGGTCCCACCCTTTATAGGAATGGGCCAAGAGGCGCCCCGCCGGTTCGGGGGCCCGCCAGGCGGGGACCCCCGCCGGTTCGGGGTCCCGCCAGGCGGGAACCCCCGCCGAGCGAGAACCCTCGCCGGTTCGGGGCCCGCCAGGCGGGACCCCCGCCGGTCCGGGGTCCCGCTAGGCGAGGACCCCCGCCGGGTCGGGGCCCCGCCGGGCGGGAACCCCCGCCGGTTCGGGTCCCGCCGGTCAGGGGTCCCGCCAGTTCGGGACCCCTGCCGGTCAGGGGCCCCGCCAGGCAGGACCCCCGCCTATTCGGGGAGCCTGCCTGGCAGGGGATCCCGCCGGTTCGGCAGGACCCCTGCCGGTCCGGCCCCGTTTCGGGTCTTGTACGCGCGTACCCCCGCCAATCCGAGCCTGCCTCGACGCTCGCGCCACGCACTCCCGCCAGGCCGCGTACCTCGACCGGTCCGATCGCTTGGAGCCCTATAAATAGAGGGACACTCCCCCATTGCAAAAACACGACGGGACACACCTAAGACCCTGGGAGTACACGCGCGAAAAAGAACGCACGTGAATAGCCCACACTCGCTCGGTCTGTCTGACCCCGGAGCTCTGAGTTCCGTCCAGCGAGTGTTGGGGGGAAGAAAGTTTCCGGCAACCTTCGGTGGTCTGTCCTCCGGGCTCAGGCCATCCTGCGCCTTGTTCGTGTGGAGACGCTGCAGGTTGTTATATAACGCCCAGTGCCTTTTTTTTACTTAAGTCCTCCGTTGTCACGAAACGACATACGTAGAGGCAATGTTGCCCAACAGCGGTATAAACACCCTGTTGCGAACATTAATGATCTGACATGTTTGTAAACGCTCGACGAAGGCATAAATATCCCGTCATAAGCGCAAATGTAAACCTTACATTCTGTAAATGTCTAACGGAGGCACAAACACCCCGTTATGAACATAGATGTAACCCCCACGTTGTATAATGTCCGACGGAGGCACAAATACCCTGTCGTTGACGCCCGCGTGTATGACGTATTGTATGTACGCCCAGTGGAGGTACAAACACCCCATTAAAGGCGCGAATGTAAACGTCATAAATGAAAATGGCATAGACATGCTAGAATGAAATTGTGGGAATTTATTTGTCATCTATTTCCTTTAAATTTCGGCATATGGTCTTTTAACAAACATTACACATCGAAGGTATTTGAGTTTTGCACTCGATGTAAATGAAACACCGACTTCGGTCGGTAGGGAACGGTCCAGTACACGACCACTCTAATTGCCCTGAAAAAATGCGAGCACACGTGGAAAAAATAAAATAAATAAATGAAATAAAATTCGTGGGTATTAGGGTTCGCACCCAATGCTCCTCGTAAAATAAATCTCTTTGTTTGTTTCCCGTAAACAGTCTGGCACGCCCCGCGTCTTATGTCTCCCGCCGAATCCTGCGGCGGGCGCATGTTACGCCTATATTTAAAAAAAAAAAAAAGGAAAAAATTTCGCGTTCCAACAATCTGGCACGTCCGGTGGGACTGTTCCTGCCTTCCATGCATATGTAAAAAGACCTTATGCCGATATAGAAATAGAAGATGACTAATTTCCACACTGCAGGTACAAGGAGCAAACGTCGGCGTCAAAAGCCCGTCCCCACCAACAAGTTCAAGCAACCTGATGGCCGCCGTCACCTACGGTCCGCTGGTCGTCGCCTGCCAAGCCAAATGTGGCTATTTGACCACACCGATCGTGTTCGGCAACTTTCCTGCCGTGGTAAGATCCCCCTACTTCCTAGGGGTGGTCCCCGCCGCTCAAGCAACGCCGACAGCGACCCCAAAGGCAGCAACTAGGGGCACCAAACCCCGCACAAGCCAAGGCCGAGTCTTCTCGGTAAACACCATCTCTTGCGTCGCAATCCCTAGAAAACGGGGACAGTGCCAAGGACGCAGGGGCAGCAAGCCCCGCGCGATAGTCTCCAACTCCGGTAAAACCGTGCTTGTGGGAGACATCCGCGTCAGACTCGATGGAGGCAAGCCGATATTGCCCCGGGACAGAAGTGTCCCCACCGTGGCAACCTCCAACAGATTCGCTCCCCTCCAAGGGATGCGCCAAGAAAATCGGGACTCCCCAAAAGGGGCCCGACAGGGGCAAGCGTCAAGCTCAGCACCCGAACCGCCTCGCAAAATGAGGCAAATGTGGGTGACCAAACAGGAAGCCCGCCAAATCAAGCAAGCTAGAGCGGATCAACCCGTTGAATGCCCCAAGAAGGCTACGCCTGAGCGAGAAAAAGCTCAGGACCCCGAACCTCCTCGTCCTCGCGGACAGAAAAGGAGGGGCGTCTATCGGAAGCCCAACTTCGTCTCCACCCAAGCAGAACCTGCTGAAGGAGGAGACGCGAGGCATACTGAAACTTCTGTACCAAGGGTCTTGGTCTTCGAAAGACTGAGCACTTCAGTCTTCAGCAGACTTGGGGCAGCACTTCGCCCAAGCACTCAGAAGCCCAAGAAGCGAAGGGTGCAGCGGACGTCTGAAGAGGGTGGAGGCATGAAAATCTTCACCTGCTACGCTTCTGGAAGAGAAGCGGCTGGGCCATCCGGCGTCCCTCTCGGGGCATTCAGGATAGATGAACTCGGCCAGGAGGGCGAAGCCATTGCCCGATATACCCGGAACCCTGCCAGAAGACCTCCCCAAGGGCAGCAAGGCAGTCAAGCTGGACCCTTGAATCTGGGGCAAGTTCTCGAGCCTCCACTCGAGCATGACCAAAGACCCCTCCCGGGACAAGTCCAGCTAGACCTCGAAGGAGGGGAAGAAGACGAAGTCGCCAGCCTCCATCTCGGAGATCAACAACTACCGGCTGACAGAGAACAAGCGGAAGTATTTCTCATACCGCCAACTAGGGCCGCCTTCCAAGCGATGACAGACGACGCCAAGTATGATTTCATACAGCGTTGGCAGGCTGAAATGGCCAATCTCCTGACGGAGCGAGGGCAGCAGGCAGGGGCAAACGTGCCACGCCGCCAAGTGGCAACGGCAAACCAAAATGCTCGGACAAGATATCAACAAGGCGATCTGCCCGATGTCAATCCACACACGGCCGCGGTTAATGACTATACCGTTGACCCGGCCCAACAGCAACGCAGGGGCATAAACTCCCAAGCCTCCGCAGCCGAAGATATTTTGGCCCAGCGGCGAATGATCGAAAAGAACGTGGACGACCGTTTCGCTCAACGAGGCGAGGGAACTGCCACTGTGGATCTCTACAGTGTGCCATATCTCGTCCACCATCAATTCAAGAAGCTGCCACCGGACTGCCTCAAGGCGCCAAAGTTGCAAAAGTTCGACGGACAGGGCTCACCAAATGAGCACCTGGCCTACTATATAACGGCTATGGGAGAGTTGGCATTCGACGAATTCTATCTCCTCCGTTACTTCGCAACGTCCCTAACGGATACCGCCTTCCAGTGGGTTAAGGCCCAATTCCATTGTCGACTGGGCTGACCTTCAAAAGAAATTGATCGACCGCTTCCAAACGGCAGAAAGAAAGGTGTCGCTTGCAGAGCTGTGCTCCCTCAAGCAAAGGAAAGGAGAAACGGCACTCAGACTTCATCAAGCGGTGGCGTGACTTCAACATGAGGTGCGATAACCCCCCGATGCAAGAAGATGCCATAACTATCTGTCGACGGGGCCTGGCGGCGCAAATAAGTGAAAAGTTGCTGGGAACAAATATCAAAGGCTTCGACTAGCTCAATTCGGTCGTGGCAAGGATCGAAATGTTCTTCGCCGACAACCCGATGCAAGCTCCCTCGAAAAGCAAGCCGGGCAAGGAGCGTGCCGTTGGCAAAGAAGCCAATGCTGTGGACTTTGCCCCGCAAAGTAAGGGGAAGAAGATCATGGCCTCTGGCGCCCTAAGCAAGAAGGCGGAAGAGAGACCGCCTCCAACTTCATTGCCACAGCGTATGAGCACGCCCTATTCCTTCAAAAGAGACCATACGAAGATGCTCCTCAAGCTATGCCTGAAGAATGACTTGATCAAACTTCCGGGACTGAAAAGACCAAGTGAAACAGATAGAGTGGATGAGCCGAATTACTGTCTCTACCACCGTATGCTGGGGCACTCTATTGAAGATTGCTACGTCTTCAAAAATGAAGTACAAAAGCTGATCCAGAGTCGCCTCATCTCCATACATGATCATTCGGTCGATCCTCCATAGCCCCACGCTTGGGATTAGTCAAATCAATCGGCCAATGTCATTCACGTCAATACGGCGGCTCCTGAATCAGAAGACCCCGAGGCAAACCCTTGGGATGCTCAGTCCTCAAACAGACGGGAAAGGGATTATCCCTCCGCTTCGGAGCACAAAACATGGTCGGAGACAGTGCAAAACCTAGAAAGATAGGTTCAATCGCTGCGGCACGGTTAGCGCCAAACGTTGACGTACCTTAGGACCATGCAAGAAAGTCTGTCGGCCCTCCAGCAAGGACTCCAGGTGCCTGTAAGTGCATCCGCGCCCCGGACGCGCCCTCCCTGCGGGGGGTGGATCTCGGAGGAGTCTTCAAACTCGTCTGATGATGAAATCGCCGAGAGACTATATTCTTTTCCGCGCCATCGGACGCTGGCACTCGACCATACCTGCCTGCGAGCAGGACTACTAGGCTGCCAGCCGCCAACGAGCGTCCCGCCCAACTATTGCATATATCATTAAGACGCGGGACATGCTTTAGAGGACTGCTACGTCTTTAAAGACAAGGTTGAAGCATAGGTCAACCAAGGGATCATCGACTTGGGCAACGCCCGTGTCGACCTGCCGCAGCCTCACATCCGCAAATGGACAGACCATTCAGTCGACGTTGTCACACATACAGTCAACATCATCGACCCGTCGGAAATCTATACACCGGTGGCTTTTACTTTCCTAGGCCCGGATATGACAGAAGCCGGATCATCTGGCGGAGATCCCACCTGGTGGTGCCCGGGAGGGCGAATTCCCCACCAGAGTCGCTTGGCGACCGGAAGTATTGGGGAGATCTTTGAAAAGCTCTTGCAGCAAGGTGTCGTGATGGCCCACACACCGCCACTGACGTACACTAAAAGGGAGTTGAATCACCCCATGTACTGTCGATATCACGCCATGCTGCTGCACCCTACGGACAGGTGCCCTGATGTCCGGGACTGGATCGAGTCCCTCATCCAGAAGGGGAAGATCGACCCGGAAGGCAATTCCATGGTCCTGATGAGAGCCAGGGAAGCGGCCCAGCGGGAATTCAAGGAAAGCAACTACATGCGCTTCAAGAACCTCAAACCCCCCGGAGCTGATGAACGCGGGTGGCTCATACCGACGACGCGGTCCACCACCGGCACTGAAGGCACGAGCCTGGGGCAGCACTTCGGGAATATATCCCTAAAGGAGGAGCCCGCCTCAATATACAATCAAGAGGATCCAGAAATGACGGGAGCCAACTCCTCTGACGAGGCCCCTGCTCTGTGGTATCCCGGATGGCGAACCTCCCGCCAAAACCCTTTTGCGACCGCAAAGACCGGGGAAATCTTCGAAAAACTTTTGCAGCAAGGCTGTGTAATGGCGCATAGGCCGCCACCAACATACACGGAGAGGGAAATAAACCACCCCATGTATTGCAAATACCATGCCATGTTGCTGCACCCTATGGATATGTGTCCGATTATTCGAGACTGGGTCAAATCCCTCATCCATAAGGGAAAGATCGACTCGGAGGGCAATCCAATAATCCAGTCCGAGGCCTGGGAAGAAGCCCAGCAGCAACCTCCTCTTGGTATTTATTTAACACCAGTTCTAACCCGAATACCATTTCATAGTAAAGGACGAGAAAAATATACATGCTTTTTCTTAGAAAATCTTGGTTATGACATATTTTTCCTTTCTTTTGATTATTTTGAAATGCTTTTTGCTTTGGATATTCCATTTTTGAAATGACTGCCTTTTTGGGAGTCCAAAGTCTAATTTCTTTTGAAAAGGGGAGCGGGTATATACCCGTGGACCGATTTGAGGTTTTTTCTCTCCTTCTTGCAAAAGGTTGATTATGGATTTTTATTTGGGAAAACATGGGGATTATTATTATGAACAGGTATATACCCGTGGATTTTGATTCTGAACTTGGGGGTGTTATAACCCAAAGCAACACTTCCGTATTAGAAGGGTGATTGTGCAAATTTTTATATGAGGTTCTTTTACAATGCCATTTCTGAACAGAATCCGAGTTTGAGGTAGAGTTTCTTTTCTCCTCATTTCGTACTTGTGCGAGTACAATTTCCGGAGATCATATGGATGTATCTCCATGGAAGTCCTTGTCATATTGTGATTTTTGTCCGAAATCCATTTCCACGGGTATGGTTCTCGTGGAGGTGCATATGTGCTCCCATTTGGGGTATCTGAGCACGGTTCCTGTCTTATTTCCCTTTTTCTTTGGATGTGTGTATATTATCACAATCTTTTTTTTTTTGAATATATGAGTATGTCTTGACGAGTCCCCACTTAGGCAGGGTGTCCTTGTAAGGGCATGTTTATATGGGCGTATGCTCATGTCCATACGTTCTCGGGAGAAGCTTTGCCCGGAGAGATTTTACCTTGAAGAGATATATGTGTATAAACACAAATTTGCACGTTGTGAATATATTCTCAAACGGTATCTCCATTTGAGCAGAGTATCCGATAAGAAGGGGCCCCCGTATGAACGGAGTCCTTTTTTGAGAAACATATACACAATGAGGCATATTTGTGATTATATAGATATGTTCTCGGGCGGAGCCTCTATTTGGGTAGAGGTTCCACTAAGAAACGCATTTACATAAACATAAAGTTCGTGATTATACGAATATGAACTCGGAGGGAACCTTTGTCCGGGCAAGATTCCAGCTAAGAGATATATGCGTATAAGCACAAATTCGTGATTTTATGGATATGTTCTTAGGGGAGTCTCCATTTGGGCAGAGTTTCCCCTAAGGAACATATGCATAAGAACATGAATTTGTGAATATACGAATATGTTCTTGGACAGAACCTCCGCTTGGGCAGAGTTTCCTCTAAGAAACATATACATATAACACGAGTTTGTATTTACATGGATACGTCCCCTGAGAGAGAGTTTTGCCTGGGCGAGATTCTCCTTAAGGAACATATTTGTATAATTACAAATTTGTGATCTTTATATATATGTTCATGGACGGAACCTCCGCTTGGGCAGAGTTTCGTCTTAAGAAACATATATATAAGAACACAAATTTGTGAATATACGAATATGTCCTTGGGCAGAACCTCCGCTTGGGCAGAGTCTCCTCAAGAAAATATATACATATAAGCACAAAATCCACCATCGCAGAGACTTGCTCGATGGGCGGGGAGAACATGGGTATTTAAATACCATGTATCCATAGAGACTCGCTCGATATGGACGGCATTTAAACCCCGGGAATATCACCCCACAGAGACTTGCTCGATGTGGGGGATGGAGATTAAGAAGGAATGCTGATGACGATTACGCCGACCGCTCTCCTCTCCGCGCCTGGCCTATCGGGCTAAAGAAGGGGATTTGTACCTTCGCACACCAAACAGGAGAGATTTGAGAATGAGAGAGGGAATGAGCAAATGCTCTTTTCTATTTTTCTGGGATTTTTCCAACAGGGCTTTGCCGGGGCAAATGGAAAACCCAACAGGGCTTCGCCAGGGCAAGTAGAAGACTCCCCTTTCCTTTGGAATAGGGGGGGTATTTATAGGGGTTTCGGCCCCTTACATGCGTGGGAGAGGAGAGAGAGGGAGCCCCAACCGATGGTGACTGTTGGAACGCGGAAATTTCTTCTTGTCATCCATCTCTTTTATCTCCGAGATGGATCTTGCGTGGGCGTGCCAGACTGTTTGCGAGAAACAGACAAAGATTATTTTATGAGGAGTATTGGGTGCGAACCCTGATACCCTCGAATTTATTTTCCGCGTGCGCTCGCGTTCAGGGCGATTGGAGTGGTCGTGTACTGGACCGTTCCCCACCGACCGAAGTCGATGTTTCATTTACATCGAGTATAACACTCGAATACCTTCGAATGCGTAATGTTTGTTAAAAGACCGTATGCCGAAATTTAAAGAAGAAAAGGCAGATGACAAATGAATTTCCACAATTTTATTCAAGCATGCTCATGTCATTTATATTTATGACATGACGTTTACATTTACATGTACGCCTTTAGTGGGGTTTTGTACCTCCACTGGACGTGTATACAACAAGCCAAGTACATGTACGTCGACGACAGGGTGTATGTGCCTCCGTCGGACGCTTACACGATAGTGGGTACATATGTGTTACCAGTGGGGTGTTTGTGCCTCCATAGGTTAACATGCCTCAACGTGTGCCCTTTTACGACACCGGAGGACTTAAACATATGTGCCTCGACGTGTGTCGTTCTATGACACCGGAGGACTTAAGTACATGCCTCGACGTGCGTCGTTTTATGACGCTGGAGGACTTAAGTACATGCCTCGACGTGCGTCGTTTTATGACGCCGGAGGACTTAAGTACATGCCTCGACGTGCGTCGTTTTATGACGCCGGAGGACTTAAGTACATGCCTCGACGTGCGTCGTTTTATGACGCCGGAGGACTTAAGTACATGTGCCTTGGGGGTCTTGTAACAACCTGTGATGTCTCCGTATGGGCGAACGCAGGTGGGCTCGACCACGAAGAGGAAGCACCAACGGGTGTCGAAGACCTCCCCCGACTCGTGCGGCCTATACAAGCTCACGCACGGACCACGCTTTGAGCACCGGCAGACTTTGGGCCGAGAGGCGTGTGTGTGGGCTTAGAAGCGCGCTATGGCCGAATCCTCTATCTTCAAATGGGGGTATGCCCCCCTATTTATAGGGGCTCGAAGGGTCGAACCGGCGGGGGTGCCCTCCCCGGCGGGGGTCTCCCGGCTCGAGCGTCGAGGCCGGGCGCGGGCGCCGAGGCACCGCAGACCGGCGGGGGTGCGCACGCGAACCGGCGGGGGTGCACCCGGACCGGCGGGGGTGCACCCGGACTGGCGGGGGTACGCACGCGAACCGGCGGGGGTGCACCCGGACCGGCGGGGGTGCACCCGGACTGGCGGGGGTGCGCACGCGAACCGGCGGGGGTGGGGGCGCACACCCTGCCCGGACTGGCGGGGGTGCACACCCCGCCTGGACTGGCGGGGGTGCGGCCCCCGCCTGAACCGGCGGGGGTGCGGCCCCCGTTGGACCGGCGGGGGCGCACCCCCCGCCGAACCGGCGGGGGTGCACCCCCGCCGAACGGCGGGGGTGCGGCCCCCGCTGGACCGGCGGGGGGGCGCCCCCTGCCGAACCGGCGGGGGTGCGGCCCCCCGCCGAACCGGCGGGGGTGCGCCCCCGCCGAACCGGCGGGGGGTGCACACCCCGCCTAACCGGCGGGGGTGCAGCCCCCCCGGCCCGGCGGGGGGCGCCCCCTGCCGAACCGGCGGGGGGCACGCACCCCGCCTAACCGGCGGGGTGCGGCCCCCCGCCCGGCCCGGCGGGGGTGCGCCCCCTGCCGAACCGGCGGGGGTGCGCACCTCGCCTAACCGGCGGGGGTGCCACCGCCTGGCCCCCCCCCTATAAATGGGGTGGGCCTCCACCTCTATCGGCCATTTCCTCCGGTTTCCGCGGGAGAGAGCTCTGTGGGCCTCCTGTGCGTTGTTCGTTGGTTGACGGCCGTGCCGCGCACGCGCACACGTGCACCGCTTGTGCTTCTCCGGCCGTCTCACGTGCGTTTGTCCCCATTTTCGGAGGGCACGTGCATTTGACCTTTCCGGATCCTTCGGCTTCGGGCGCGGCCTCGAACGTTGATCCGGACACGGAGTTTCTGGCATCCGAAGTACGCATTCTTCGCCGTCGACGAGTTTCTCGGGCACCTCGCTTCCGGGCCACTCCGGATTGATGCGAGCACTCGGGTTCATCTTCCCGATGTCCGAGCGGGGGATCGGGAGCTCATCCCTGGTTCCCCCAGGGCGTATTTGTCGCCCGGGGTTTGTTTAAGCCCCGATATTTTCCGGGTTCAACAGTGACCTCATCATGAGGTCACCATCGGTTAGGGGCTGCCTAACCGATGGAGAGAGAGAGGGGAGAGGGGGGGTTTTGTCTATAAATACCCCCCCTACACCCTCATTTACAAGGCCATCTTGCCCAGGTGCTGGAGTTTTTCTTTCTGTCTCGGAGTTCTGCCCGACTTCTCGGAGTTCTGCCCGATCAGAGGGTGCCTTTGCAAGCCTCGGAGTTCTTCCTCGAGCTTGTTCTTTGTTCTTGTTCTTTGTATTCGGTCTATAGACCTTGTGCTGCCGGAGGTGCTGCCGGAGTCCGGCTCCGTTTCCTTGGTGCTTCGCCCTGACTTCTCGGAGCTCTGCCCGATCAGAGGGTGCCTTTGCAAGCCTCGGAGTTCTTCCTCGAGCTTGTTCTTTGTACTTGTCCTTCGTACTCGGTCTATAGACCTTGTGCTGCCGGATTTTCCGTGCTTCGTACTTTGGACGGAGACATGTTCTCCTTGTACTTTCACTTTAACCGGGACTCCGGGTGCCATTTTAAGGGCCGGAACTCCCCTGCTGAATTTTGGGGAAGGATCCCACTGAATAAATTTGTAACTTAAATAACCTTGTGGGTCATTTTAAATCACAACTTATCTGGCCTCTGAGCAGGCTATTGATAATCATATTGTAAGAAGGTCCGTTGATAACCAGCATTTAATCTTCACGGCTCAACGACCCCTTTCATCATGTCCATGACTTGAACGATTGTCCGCCAAGAATAGGCTTCAACTAGCCAAGTCGCCGGACCATCATCTGATGAATTCTATAATTCCTGCTGAAGTAAACGTGTCACATTTTTACCGTTCAACAGGGCCATGAAGAAATGGCTCTCTGGCTCCGCGCTGAGAAAACCCTCTCGCGCAGGTCGCCCGGGCGATCGCCCTGGCGAATCTTAGGGCGGACTCTCGGTATAAAGACCCCGTGCGGGACCCAGTTTGTGTAAAATTACACAAAGGCCCCTGGGGAGAAGGAATTTTGTGCATGTGTGTAGAATTGCACATATGCCCCGTGCACAAGCCCAAGCTTCTATAAAGTTGCACAGAAGTCCCTGATTTGTGGGAAATGTCATAAAGGCCCTCGGGAAGAGCAGAAAATTGCAGAAAAATCCCCGGATTGTGTAAAATTGCAAGGAAGTCCCTTTGCTGCCCAGAAAGTTGCAAAAAGGCCCCTGAAAGAAAAATTGCACAAGTGTCCCGATTATGGGGAAATTTGCAGAAATGTCTTGGAAGTTTGCAGGAATACCCCTGCTTCTGAGAAAATTATAGAAATATCCCCGTGAAGGATAAAATTGCAGAAATATCCCCGCGAAGGATAAAACTGTAGAAATATCCCCATGAAGGATGAAATTGCAAGAATATCCCCATGAAGGATAAAATGGCAGAAGTCCCCCTACTGCCTGGAAAATCATGGATACGTCCTTGCGGCGCGAAAAATGGCAAAGATAGTCTGACGGTTCGCGCCTCTTGTCCAACCCAGTGGAGCGGGACCCACGTCGCTTCTATGAAGTGGCGTACGCTCTCCTCGGTGTGACTTGAAGCCAGACTTGAGGGGAGTTCTCGGGAAATGCCACCAAATGACAGGAATGTCCCATAAAGCCAGAAAACAGCCGGGGTGTCCGAGAAGGTCAGGAAATGACAGGAATGTCCCATGAAGCCAGAAAACGGCCGGGATGTCCGAGAAAGTCAGAAAATGCCAGGGATGTTCCATAAAGCCAGAAAACGGCCGGGAAGTCCGAGAAAGTCACCAGATGACAGGGATGTCCCATAAAGCCAAAAAACGGCCGGGATGTCCGAGAAAGTCACCAAATGATAGGGATGTCCCATAAAGCCAGAAAACGGTCGGGATGCCCAAGAAAGTCATGGCAAACGGGCGTTACCGGAAGAAGAACCACCCAAGGCTCTCGCTCTCGTGCCTAAGCCCCCAGAGCGTCGAGATTTCTCTCCGCTCATCATGTACGTGCTCCGGACCTCTTTGCCCCGTCCGTGTCAAGGGAAAGATTCTGCGGTCACTCCGCAGGTCATTACCTAAGACCCGGCGTTTGATATTGCATTTGCATGAGTCCTCCGGTGTCTTAAAGTGACATACGTCGAGGCATATGGTCCGATGGAGGCATAAACGCCCCGTCGCCGACGTAAATGCGAATACTATAATGTCTAAAAATCCGACGGAGGTACAAACACCCCGTCGTCGACATGAATGTACAGCACATCTTGTAAACGCCCAACGGAGGCACATACACCTCGTTGTGAGCGTAAATGAAATGACGTGCTTTGTAAACGCCCAACGGAGGCACATACACCTCGTTGTGAGCGTAAATAAAATGACATGTTTTGTAAACGCCCAACGGAGGCACATACACCTCGTTGTGAGCGTAAATGAAATGACATGCTTTGTAAACGCCCAACGGAGACACATACACCTCGTTGTGAGCGTAAATGAAATGACATGCTTTGTAAACACCCAACGGAGGCACATACACCTCGTTGTCAGCGTAAATGAAATGACATGCTTTGTAAACGCCCGACGGAGGCACAAATACCCCGTCGCGAGCGTAAATGTAAATGGCATAATTATAAACGCCTAACGCGGGCGGCGCCGAAGTTCCCGCACCTCGAGTCTCAGTCTTCGAAAGGCTGGGCACCTCAGTCTTCAGCAGGCTGGGGTTGGCACTCCGTCCAAGCACACAGAAGCCCAAAAAGCGGAGGGTGCAGCGGACGTCTGGAGAAGGTGGAGGCATAAAGATCTTCACCTGCTACGCTTCCGGAAGGGACGTGGTCGGACCATCTGGTGTCCACGCTGGAATGGCCAGGGTAGATGAACCCGGCCAAGAGGGCGAAGCTATCATCCGGTACACCCGGAATCCCGCCAGAAGACCTCTCCAAGGTCAGCAAGGCGGTTGTTGAACCCAAAAATATCGGGGTGTGGACAAGCCTCGGGCCACAAATACGCCCAGAAAACGGCAAAGGACCCAGGAATAAACCCTGGCCTCCCGCTCGAACACCTGAGATAAACGGGTTCGAGTCTTCATGTCAACCCGAGCGATCCGGAGGCATGGCGTTCTAAAGGTCCGTCGACGGCGAAAAGTACGTACCCTGGACAGTCGAAACTCGATGTCCGGACCGGCGTTCGAGGTTGTGCATAACTCCGATGAGTCCGGGAAAGCTAAATGCACGTGTCCCCCTAAAACAGAACAAACGCACGTAGAACGAGCGAAAACGCATGTCGGATGCACGCTGGATAACGGCGGCGCGCGTGCGTATGAGCCCAGCGCTTGCCAAGGACAGACAACACAAAATTCCAGAGCTCTCTGTGAAGAGGCAGTGAGAAAATGCTCCAAAGGATGGGAGGCCCACCCTTTTTTATAGCGGGCCAGGGAGATGAGGCGGCCAGGAGGGGCCACCCGCGCCGG
The DNA here is from genome assembly GCA_014218235.1 of Colocasia esculenta. NCBI lineage: Eukaryota > Viridiplantae > Streptophyta > Magnoliopsida > Alismatales > Araceae > Colocasia > Colocasia esculenta. Next base: position 141,790,312 of record CM024760.1, on the reverse strand, counting down.
ACCAGCGCCGGGCCAACCCCCGCCGAACCGGCGCGGGGGCATCCCCCGCCGGACCAGAGCGGGGGGCTAACCCCCCCGAACCGGCCCGGGGGGCAACCCCCATCGGACCGGCCCGCGAGGGTCACCCCTGCCGGACTGGGCGCGGGTTCCACCCGTGCCGGACCGACGCGGGGTGAGCCCCCTGGTCTGGCGCCCCTTTGGGCCCCTGGTCTGGCGCCCATGCGCACCCCTTTGGGCCCCTGGTCCGGCACCCCTACGCGACCCCTGGTCCGGCGCACCTTAGCCCTCGAAACTGGGGCCCTGTTGGTCTGGCGGACCTTCGCTCTCGGCCCAACGCCCGAGGAAGAAGCGACCTCACCCCCGCCGGGCTGTATACCCCGCCGGGCCACCCTTCAGCTCCTCCTATAAATAGAGGGGCAGCCCCCGGCTGAAGAGGGCGCAAGGAACATCCAGCGCTTCCCTGAAAAAGACGAGGCTCGAAGACACAATACCCCGGGAAGGTCCTAGAAGCCTCCGCTCCCTCCCGCCTGCGAGAGCTCCCGCTCTTTTGGCTAGCGGACTCCCGTTCGTCCGGTGTCCGTGGAGGATTCGTTCAGGGGTTGCCCCGCCAGTCCTCTTGTTTGTCTGAAGTGTTTCGCCCTCGCCAGAACGCCGCAGGTTAATACATGAAACTCAGCATATAATGGTTCGTGCATAAGTCCTCCAATGTCACGAAATGACGCATGTTGAGGCAAGTCGTGCCAGTCTATACGACCGTCGCATAAACGCCTCGTCTTCGACATAAATGACCTGATACGTTTTGTAAACGCCCGACAGAGGCACAAACACCTCGTCGCGTGCGTAAATGGAATGATGTACTATGTAAGTGTCCCGATGGAGGCATAAACACCTCGTCGTCGATGCGAATGTCATTATTGCAATTTGTAAATGCCCACGAGGCACAAACACCCCGTTGCGAGCACAAATGTAAATGGCACAAATGCCCTAGAATAAAATTATGGAAATTTATTCGTCATCTATTTCCTTTAAATTTCGGCATATGGTCTTTTACAAACGTTACGCATCGAAGGTATTCGAGTGTTATACTCGATGTAAATGAAACACCGACTTCAGTCGGTGGGGAACGATCCAGTACACGACCACTCCAATCACCTGAAAATACAAGTGCACGTGGAAAAAATGAAATGAATATTCGAGGGCTTCAAGGTTTACACCCAATGCACCTCATAAAATAAATCTCTGTCTGTTCTTGTAAACAGTCTGGCACGCCCACAGCGAGAAAAGAAAAGATAAAAAATATATATATATATATAAAGCCTCTGAGGCGAAAGCATCGAGGGGATAGATAATTCCGCGTTCCAACAATCTGGCACGCCCGGTGGGACTGTTCCTACCTTCCATGCATACGTAAAAGACCTTATGCCGATATGGAAATAGAAGATGACTGATTTCCACACTGCAGGTATAAGGAGCAAGCGCCGGCATCAAACGCCCATCCTCGCCTGCAACTCAAGCAACTCGATGGCCGCCGTCACCTCGTCCCGCTGGTCGTCGCCTGCCATGCGAATGTGGCTACTTGACTACGCCATCGTGTTCGGCGACTTTCCGCAATGGTGGGATCCCCCTACTTCCTAGGGGCGGTCCCCGCCGTCCAAGCAACCCCGAAGGCGGCACCTAAAGCTACTGCAACTAGGGCGTCAGGCCCCACTCAAATCAAGGCTGAGTTTTCTCGGTTAACACCATCTCTTGCGTCGCATCCCTAGAAACGGGACACACCAGGGACGCAGGGGCAGCAAGCCCCGCGCAGTCGTCTCCAACTCCGGCAAAACCATACTCGTTGGAGACATCCGCGTCAGGCTCGATGGAGGCGAGCCGATATTGCCCCGGGACAGAAGCGTCCCCACGGTGGCAACCCCACAAATTCGCTCCCCTCAAGGGATACGTCAAGAGAAACGATATTCCCCAAAAGGAGCCCAACAGGGGTAGGCATCAAGCTCGACACCCCAGCAAGCCTCGCAAAAGAGGCGAATGTGGGTGACCAAGCAGAACCCCGCCGAATCAAGCAAGCTAGAGCGACCAACCCACTGAATGCTCCATGAAGGCTACGCCAGAGCGGAAAAAGCTCAGGATCTCGAACCTCCTCGTCCTCGCGCGACATAAAAGGAATGGCATCTACCGGATGCCCCAGCTTTGCCTCTGCCCAACAGAACCTGCTGAAGGAGGAGACGCAAGTCACGTTCTCCCGCCCAAGGTCTCAGTCTTTGAAAGGCTGAGCACCTCAGTCTTCAACGGCTAGGGCAGTACTCCCTCCAAGTACCAAAGGCCAAGAAGCGAAGGGTGCAGCGGACGTCCGAAGAAGGTGGAGGCATGAAATCTTCACCTGCTACGCTTCTGGAAGGGAAGCGACTGGGCCCTTCTCCTCATGGACTTTGATATACCTTCGTCCCAAGAAAAGCAATCAAAGGGCAAGGTATGGCGGACTTCCTGGCGGCGCATCCGCTTCTGGCTGGCTCTCCCCCTCGGTTCGACCTTCCCGAGGAGGAAATACTCTCGCCCCCTCAGAGGAAGGAGACCCTACAAGAAGAAGTCCCCATTCAAGAAAGTGGAAATACTCTCACCGTAGAGTTACCACATTGAAAGCTTTACTTTGATGGCGCTTCCCGGGTGCTCAAGAAACTGACGCGGCACCACAACTATACCTCCGGAGCGGGCATTGTCCTGGTGACTCCACAAGGAGGAATACTGCACAACTCATGTGATTGTGTCCTTAAGTCCATCGGGGTATCTCTATTTTTACCCCTTCTTTTTTTTTTTTTTTCCTTTTTTTTTAACTCTGTACTTGAACATTTAGTTGGTCCTCAAGTGGGTTTGCTGGAATTTGTGTTTTGATGGTATCAGAATATGATTTTGAGTTTGATTTGGTTCGGGACTTGGTTTTGGTCTTGATTTGGTTTAGGTTTAGGTTTTGGTATTGGTTTAGCCTACCTTGGTGGTTTGTGGCTATATTTTGAGTTTTGGATTTGATATGGCCTGCCTTGATGGCTTGCTAACCATGACTTGGGTTTGACATAACCTACCTTTGTGGTTTTCGGGCTATGGGTTTGGAATTATATTCAGGGTATGGCCTGCCTTAATAGCTTACTGGGATGACTGGGATTTGAATTTGAGCTAGCTGGCTTTTATGGCTCGGGGTTGAGACTTTGAGCTTGTGGATTGACTCAGCCTTTCTCAATGGCTTTATGCCGACATTGTGGTATTGAATTTGGAATTTGGTATAGCTTATTATGTTTGATGGCCATGATTTGAAGTCCTGAGTTTGGGATTTTGGTTCAGGCTTAGGTTTATATCTGGTTCAGTCTACCTGATGGTTTATGGCTGTATTTGTATTTGGTTTTGGCATATTTTGGAATTGTAGCATGCCGGGTATGGTTTACATGGATTTGGAATTATATCTGGATATGATCTACCTTGATGGCTTTTGTTATGGTTTTGAATCTGGATTTGAGATAGCCTACCTTTGTGGTTCACTAGCTATAGTTTTGTGATTTGGATTTGAATATGGCCTGCCTTGATGCTTTTTGGCTATAGAATTTATATTTGGGTTTGAGTATGGCCTGCCTTGGTGGCTTGCTGGCTATGGTTTTTGAAAATGGATTTGATATAACCTACCTTTGTGTTTGCTGACTATGGTTTTTCGAATATGGGTTTGATATAGCCTACCTTTGTGTGTTTGCTGGCTATGGTTTCGAATATGGGTTTGATATAGCCTACTTTGTGGTTTGCTGGCTATGGTTTTGGAATTTGATTTTGGCGTAGCCTACCTTTGTGGTTTGTTGACTATGGTTTTGTGATTTGGATTTGAATATGGCCTGCCTTGATGGCTTTTTGGCTTATGGTTTATATTTGGGTTTGAGTATGGCCTGCCTTGGTGGCTTGCTGGCTATGGTCTTTGAATATGGATTTGATATAGCCTACCTTTGTGGTTTGCTGGCTATGGTTTTTGAATATGGGTTTGATATAGCCTACCTTTGTGGTTTGCTAGCTATGGTTTTCGAATATGAATTAGGTATAGCCTACCTTTGTGGTTTGTCGGCTATGGATTTGAGATTTGAATTTGGGTTTGATATAGCCTACCTTTGTGGTTTGCTGGCTACGGATTTGATATAGCCAACCTTTTTGGTTTGTTGGCTATGAATTTGAGTATGGATTTGATGTAGCCCACCTTTGTGGTTTGTTGCTATGGTTTCGGATTTGGGATTTGAAATAGCCTACCATTATGGCTTGTTGGCTATGAATTTGAGTATGGATTTGATGTAGCCTACCTTTGTGGTTTGTTAGCTATGGATTTGAAATTTGATTTTGGCATAGCCTACCTTTGTGGTTTACTGGTGTTGAACCCGAAAAATATCGGATTTAAACAAACCTCGGGCGGCAAATTCGCCTGAGAAGCCACAAAAAAGTCCGGATAACCACGGCCCTCCCCACTCGACACCTAAGATAAACGGATTCGAGTCCATGTGTCGACCCAGAACGACCCAGAGTATGACGTTCGAAAGTCCCGTCAACAGTGGAAATACGCACCGCGGACAGCCGAAACTCGATGTCCGGATTCACGTTCAAGATCGCGCCCGATGCGGATGGGTTCGAAAGGTCAAATGCACGTGCTCTCCGAAAATGGAGTCAAACGCACGAGAAACGGTCGAAAACGCACGATGGGTACACGACAATGGACGTGGATGCACCGAGTGCACGTGCGCGGTACGGCCGTCAACCAACGAACCAAACTTCAGAAACCCCCAAAGCTCTCCAGGCACAAAATGGACAAAGCGTGGAAGGCCCAGGGGCACCCCCGCCGGTCCGCGCGGGGGGGAGGGGGGGGGCGCACCCCGGCGGTCCGCGCAGGGGGCGCATGCCCCCGGTCCCGCAGGGTCGCACCCCCGCCGGTCCGCGCAGGGGCGCACCCCCGCCGGTCCGCGCGGGGGCGCAACCCCCCCGGTCCGCGCAGGGGAGCGTACCCCCGCCGGTCTGGGCGGGGGCCCACCCCGTCGGGTCAGGTTGGGCACGCCCGCCAGCAGACCATTGTCTGCCGAACTAGCCGCCTGCGCCATCGCACGACGGCGACCCATGGTCGTCACCATCTCAGCAATATCCGCGAACTCCTTTCGGAGAACTCTGGCACGATTTGGAGACGGGGGCGCCCACCCGGGAAATATTTTCTCTCTGCCGTCTTGATCTCCTCGGCGCGCTCCCGGAATACCTGGTTGTGCCGGTCCACCACCGGGCATAAAAGATGCCCACTCGCCCCTCATACCGCAGCTCGGGATAAGAACTCGGCAGACGGGTCGCGCTTGATGAAATACCCCCACCAGCTGGAGGCTACCAGGTGGCGGTCCGGGCCCTTATACGCCCAGACAGACAGCGCGAAATCAACGTTCGGAGGCACATCCTGGTCGTACCCGAAGTTGCGGCGAAGGGTGTGGAAAATATGGCTCCATAAAAAAAGAAGCTCCCCTTGCGAAAAGCAGGACGCTGGGGCGAATGCAACAGAGCCAATCTTTGCGAAATGAAGCATTTGGCGCAGCATGGTGAGGAAGACATAAACCCGGCCTCCCTGGCCTTCCTCCACCCAAGGCCTGAAGTCACGCGAGCAACAGGCAAGGTGAAGCCCCGGCTGCCCGGCTGTCGGCACAAAAGAAAGTCTTCGACGCGCCTCGCTCAATTGCTTTCGCTGCTCGCTCCGGACGGTTCCGGAACATGAAGATGAGTGGCATGAGGGGATCTCCAGGCTGATATTGTAGCACAACTCTGGCAATAGAAGACCGGCCCAAGCACCCAGATAATGCGTTGCCAAAGTGACGCTTCTATCGCGAGGAGAAGGGCTCGTGGTAAGATCGCCCAGGCCGTGAAAATGTTGGTCAGAGCTGCCGGGCCAAAGCTAGCCGCACGCCGCCAGCTAAGACGCAGGTCGATAGATACCTCCGGTCTAATGTTCCCCTCCTCCCCAAACGGGAGACAAAGGCCATAGCCAATATACAAGATAGGCTGCCAAGTGGGTACGGTCTGGAAGCCGCCTCGAGTTCCAGTTGACACCCCGAGGCGCGTAAAGATACTTGGCGCCGTCATCCAGATGCACTGTCAGCCGCATATAAGCTGCTGGATCATAGCTGTCGCCAACAAATTCCTTGTGAAAGCAAAAGGGTCTGTTGTAGAAGAAACAGATCCAGGCGTCACAGCTTACCCTCACTGTCCCCTTCGAAGCACTGGGGCAGTCACTCCTCCCACGTCTGGCTAGGTCACGCCAGACCCTAGCCAAATAGCGAAAGCTGTGGACAAAGATAAGAGCCAGAACCGGAAGACTGATCCCTGTCCAAGTCACTCAGGCAGACTTCCTCTTAGAACTGGCCAGAAATCGGGAGACCGGAGACCCTGTGCAGGGCCCATAAGTCAAGGCAGGTCTCCCCCTCTGCAACACCGAAGGTATTAAACCTCCGGTTGAACCTCTCCGTCAGGGCCTGCAGAAGCCCGGGATGGCAAGGATAGCCGTGAAGAGTAGCAACGACGGCCTGAAGAATGCCGACCCGTTCAAGCATCGTGTGGTAGTGGTATAAATCCCATCAACCACTCTGTCGCGTCAAAGCGGAAGCGGTGCGACGAAACAACGGACCACCGATCATACCAGCTGGCGGCCCCTCCACTCATGATCCGGTCAAGAAAGCACGACCGGTCATAGCCATCCTACACGAAATCGCGGCTCGAAGGCGGCAAGTGTGCCCGTAAAAGAGGCGCCGGTCTTGGGAAGCCCGTGCACCTCCCCCAGCCCCGAGAAAGCTGTATCTCCGTCACGCGGCGGGCCGGTTCGGGTCCAAATGACCCCAGCAACGCCGCGTCAGGGAAATGCGCCTGCGCGTCGTAGTTGAGAGGAAAGCTGGGGTAATGCGAGCTGCAGGTCCCCATCATTCTGTCGCGACCGGCCAAGATCGCCCGCTCCAGTTGTACCTGCTCAGTAGCAAGAAGGCCGGCGGGGCCGTCCCAGTTGGCCGGCATGTTCTGGATGAACAGGAGAAGATGCTCATCCAGCGGGAAATGCTTCGGGTAGCCAGCCCCCTCCGGTAGCGTAAATCAAGCCGCTACGATCTATTTGGCTAACGTCCACCATGCCCTCAACGGGCGAAGGCTCCTCCAGTGGACCACGGACGCACGGCCCAGCGCCGCCCTCAAGCCGGTCCAGGTCCTCCCCCATACCGGAGAAAGGGTGAAGCACGGCATGAGATCGTCGTCGCCTCGACGTCATTCTCCGTGCGACGCGGCGCCTTGCTGCCATGGCCGCTCTTGCCGCCCTTGCCGCTCTTGTCGGACCCTTGCGAGGCATCGTCGACCCTGTTAAACAAATAGCGCAACCGTCAGACAAAGGACGTGCACAAGACGGGGAAGAGCAAACGCGAAGGAAAGAAATGCATTTCAGAGGCGCCACGGGATACCCGTCGTCGCCTTCGTCTCCGACGGATATCCCATGGGGGCATTTGTTGAACCCGAAAAAAATCGGGGCTTAAAACAAACCCCGGCGACAAATACGTCCTGGGGAGCCGGGAACAAACTCCCGATCCCTCGCTCGGACATCGAAGACAAGCGAGTCCGAGTACTCACGTCAACTCGGGGTGATCCGAAAGCGAGATGCCCGAGAAGTCCATCGACGGCGAAGAGTAAGACCCCGGGTGCCAGAAACTCCGCGTCCGGATCACGTTCGAAGCCGTGCCCGAAGCCGAAGGTTCGGGGAAAGTCAAATGCACGTGCCTCCAGAAAACGGGGACAAACGCACGTGGGACGGCCGAAGAAGCACAAGCGGCGCATGTGTGCACGTGCGCGGCACGGCCGTCAACAACAAACCAAGTACGGGAGGCCCACAAAGCTCTCTCCCGGAAAATACGCAGAAGAATGTGGAAGAAGAAGGCCCCACTGTCTTATATAGAGGTGGTGGGCCAAAGCGAAGCCCCAAGAGGGGCGCCGGTCAGCCCCCCCGCCAGCAAGGGGGCCGCCGTTCCCCCCCCAGCAGGCCGCCGGTTCGTCCCCCGAACAGGGGGCCGCCGGTCAGCCCCCCCCCCCCGTCAGCCAGTAGTGGGGGCGCCGTTCGCCCCCCACGGCAGGGGGGGGGGGCGCCGTTCAACCCCCCCCCCCCCCGCCCCCGCCAGCCAGGAGGGGGCGACGGTTCGGCCCCCCGCGGCAAGGGGTGTGGACACGGGAAATTTTCCTCTTCCTTCATTTGAAGGATGTGTTTCATTTATCTTTTGACTTTGTATTGCGGGGCGTGCCAGCCTGCCTGCCAGGCAGAGTAAGGGTCTGCGCAATGCAGAGAAAGAATTTTTTGAATATATCCGTGAAACGGATGGGTGCGCCGTGTTTTGATCTGAACTTCTTTGATTCCGTGCCTTTTAATCATCAGGCGATTGGGGTGGCGTGTGCTGGACCCCTGTCTCCATCGATCGAAACCGATGTTACATTTACATCGAGTTAAAAGCTTTAGATGTCGTATTAACACCTGTTTCAACCCGAATACCATTTCATAGCATGGCGAGAATATATGCATCTGTAAGAAATTTCAAAACAATATTTTTTTGCTTTGTTTATTTTGAACGGAATGAGTCCAAGTTTAAAAACGAATAGGGTTGTCTTTTGAAAAGAGTATGTAGCTTATCATGGGCAGGAACATGCCCGTGTTAGCGAAATTATCTTCCGAGTATATACTCATTTTCAGAGACAAAACTTTAGTTGAAACGTATGCATATAAACACCCTGGATCCCCCACGGAGACTTGCTCGATGTGGGGTATAAATATACCGAGAGAGAGAACAAAAGGCTTTAAACACCATAGGTCCATAGAGACTTGCTCGATATGGACAGTATTTAAACCCCTGGATCCCCCACAGAGACTTGCTCGATGTGGGGTATAATATACCAAGAGAGAGAGAGAACAAAGGTGTTAAACACCATATGTCCATAGAGACTTGCTCGATATGGACGTATTTAACCCCTGAATCCCCCACAGAGACTTGCTCGATGTGGGGTATAAATATACCGAGAGAGAGAGAACAAGGGTGTTTAAACACCATATGTCCATAGAGACTTGCTCGTATTGACAGTATTTAAACCCCTGAATCCCCCCACAGAGACTTTGCTCGATGTGGGTATAATATACCGAGAGAGAGAACAAAGGGTGTTTAAATACCATATGTCCATAGAGACTTGCTCGATATGGACAGTATTTAAACCCCTGAATCCCCCACAGAGACTTGCTCGATGTGGGGTATAAATATACCGAGAGAGAGAGAACAAAGAGTGTTTAAATACCATATGTTCATAGAGACTTGCTCGATATGGACAGTATTTAAACCCTGAATCCCCACAGAGACTTGCTCGATGTGGGGTATAAATATACCGAGAGAGAGAGAATAAAGGGTGTTTAAATACCATATGTCCATAGAGACTTGCTCGATATGGACGGTATTTAAACCCCTGGATCCCCACAGAGACTTGCTCGATGTGGGACGTGGCGCGAGGGAGATGTCGGAGCCGTATACGATGGCGATCTCCCGCTCTTTTCCACGTTATCGGGCACTCCTCACTCCATATTGAACAAGGAACGAACCAATACCTTCACGCCAAACCAAAGAATTGGAAGAACAGATGAAAGAGATCGGGAGAACAAGAGATTTGCAATATTTCTGAAATTTCAGAACCCGGGCCTTACAAGGCTTGAGGGACTGGTTTACAAGAGTTTTGGGACTGGTTTACAAGGCTTGGGGACGGTTTTTCACAGCACATGGGGGGTTTTTTGGGGCTTGGCCGGCCTCTCCTCCTCTCCTCTTTTTTTTTTCAGATGAAGGGGGTGCCTCCCCTTTTATAGGGGGCTGGCCTCTCCTCCCCTCCCGCATAAACAGGAGAAGGAGGGGGGGAGACCCCATTTCGGTAGGGGGGAAGCACCCCAACTGTTTACATTAAACAGGTTGGGGGTGTGAACACCCCCAACCTGATTTAACATAAACAGGTTGGGGGGTTCCCCTCCAACCTATTTTATGTAAAACCGTTGGAGGGGGCACCCCCAACCGGTTTTTTTACCTTAAAAAGGTTTGGAGGGGTCCCCTCCAACCTTTTTGTTTTTTTTTTTTTTTTATATAAACCGGTTGGAGGGGTCCCCTCCAACCTGTTTTTATATACAACCGGTTAGAGGGGAGCCCCCCCAACCGGTTTTAATATTTCAGAAGTTGGAGGGGGGCTCCTATCTGGTAAAAAGGGCCAAAAAAAATAAAAAGGAGGTTTTAGAGGGGTCTCCCAACATGTAACAAGGGCAGGAATCATACAGAAGGTTGGAGGGGTCTCCCCTCCAACCGGTTGGAGGGGAGGGGGCTTCCAACCTGTTATTTAAACAGGTTGGACCCTCCGACCTGTTTATTTTGAACAGGTTGGACCCTCCAACTGTGCCTCTCCCCTCCCATTCTCTTTAAACCAAGGTAGAGTTTCAAATGGGGAGGGCTTTGCCTATAAATAGGCCACACATGCTTCATTTGAGGGGCACCCGATTTGCTGGAATCCCGCTTCCCTTGCTCGGAGTTTTGGCTCGTGAAGATTTGCGTTTGCATCCTCTAGCTCTGGTCGCCGGCTTTCTTCTTTGTGCTTGTACTTGTACTTTGTCTTCATGCTCGGTCTTTATGGCCTCGTATTGTTGGATTTTTCTTCCATGTATTGTATCTCACAATTGGTCTTTATGGACCTTGTCTGCCGGACTTGTTCCGTGTTGTGTCTGTATTTGTATTTGTCACTTGGTCTTTATAGACCTCATACTGTTAGATTTTTCTTCCATGCCATATCTGTACTTCAATGTTTAGTACAAGTCTTAATTTCTTCCGACTTGTTTGGAAACTTAACGTGGCCTGAAGAGTTGTTGGTTTATCCTTGAATGAAAGTACCCAGGATGTTTGTCTGTAACATTTTTAAGGTCCAACAAATGCCCCCCACGGAAGTGCACCGAAGCCGAAGGCGTAGGAGGACGTCCCGTGCGTTCTTTGAGCTTTACTTGATCTTCCTGACTTGCCGTGGAATTTGAACTGAAAAATCGTAGCCGTAGTTGACGCGCTTCAGTACTTCACTGTGACGTCAGCAATCTTGGGCCACGCTCAGTCTCGCCGTGCCTCTTCATCAGCTCCGCTCCTTGGATTTACTCAGAACTGACTTTGATTTCTTTTGCCTGGGTCTTTGTCTTCCGACTTTATCCCAAAAATTTCTTGAGACTTGCCTTTCTGGCTTTGTTGAATACTTAATTTAGTTTTCCCTTTTCCGAAGCTTGTCTTTTGACCTTGCTCAGGTGTGGGTTGGAAATTTTGATCGCTGGAACTTATCCTCCAGGTCTATTCAATAGCTTGATTTGAAATCCTCTCTTGAGGTTCGAGATTCTGACCTGATTTATGGTTTAATCTGATATTTCCTTTTTGGGTTCTGCCTTCTTGACATTTGCTTGTATTGGACCTGACATCTTTGTCCTAACTCTTTGTCTTTTTGACTTTATCTAGGATTTGACGTAGAATCCTGCTGCTGAGGTTAACCTTTTGGCTTCGCTCAACGGCTATGACTCTCTTTCCTCCGAGGAGATATGTGGAGTGGCTATCTTTCTTCTTCTTCTTGCTTCATATCTGTTATGGATTTTCAGCCACCCCTGCTCCGGAAGGTTGTTAGAATATCTGGGATGAAGTACGTCGCCGCCCCACAGCAATGTGGTCTGGGCCCCTTATGACCGACGTATTCACCTTGGAGGGCGACATTTGTTCATTAGCCAGCGAGGTTGATAGATGTATCTCCCCCGCTTGCTGAGGTGTGTAAGGCCGGAAGGCACGGAAGCTGAAGATCACCGCAGAGATGGAAAATCTTGTCCGTCTGCAGCGCGAACTTGAGGAGGCACGCTCCTCTCTGGAACAGGAAGTCAAGGGCGACGCCAAAGATCCCGAGGAGGAGGTCGCCCTCATTAAGGATGATGAAGAACATCGTCGCTCCACTTCTTTCAGACCAAAGAGTCGAAACCTGAAAAGGAAGAAGCCCTCCTGGCTTCGTTTTGGATCGAAGTAGTTATGTATAGGCCTTCTATTCTGGCCCTATTTTCTCTTATAGTTCAGTAACTATTATGCTCTGCTTGTTTGTTACAGAGCGACTTGTGATTCTGTAAATATTGAATGAAGGACAGTGAAGTCCCCCCTTTCATGCTTTCTCTCTTTATTTTTCACATTACCATCTTAGCGCCCTTTCGGGTTTTCACTAAGACTGGCCCCCCTTAGCTTTTTTCAACGCGCCCTTTGCGGGTTTTCACGTTGAGGAGTTTCCATTTTTGCCTGAAGTGCCCTTTCGGGTTTTCACCTCAGCCGGATTTTTTGATCTTTTTACCCTTAAGAGCACAATGTGGTTGCGTTCTTAAGTCCATCGGGGTATCTCTATTTTTACCCCCTTTTTTTTTCTTTTTTTTTTTTTGTTTTTTTACATTACCATTTTCAGCGCCCTTTCGGGTTTTCACTAAGACTGGCCCCCTTTAGCTTTTTCCAACGCGCCCTTTACCGGTTTTCACGTTGAGGGGTTTATATCCATTTTTGCCTGAAGCGCCCTTTCAGGTTTTCACCTCAGCCGGATTTTTGATATTTTTAACCCTTAAAGAGCACATGTGTTTTTGTGTCCTTAAGTCCATCGGGGTATCTCTATTTTTAACCCCTTTTTTCTCTCTTTTTTTTTTCTTTTTTTTTTTGAATTCTGTACTTAAGACATTCGGGCCGATCCTTGAGTGGATTTTGCTGGAATCTGTGTTTTGATGGTATCGGAATATGGGATTTTGGGTTTGATTTGGTTTTTTCTGGGTTTTGTTTTTGGTATTGTTATGGATTTTGGTATGGCATTTGGGTTTGGATTTGGTTTGGTTGATGTATGGGATTTGGACTTGAATTTGGATATAGGATCTGGGTTTGATTTGGTTCTGATTTAGTTCCTGTTTTGCTTTTGGTTTTGGTTTTGGTTTAGCCTACCTTGGTGGTTTGTGGCTATAGATTTGAGCTTTGGGTTTTGATATGGCCTGCCTTGATGGCTTGCTGACCATGACCAGAGTTTGGGTTTAACATAGCCTACCCTCGTGTTTTCGGGCTATGGTTTGGAATTATATTTGGGTATAACCTGCCTTGATGGCTTACGGGTAATGGGGATTTGAATTGAGCTAACTGGCTTTTATGGCTTGCGGTTGGGACTTTGAGCTTGTGGATTGACTCAGCCTTTCTCAATGGCCTTTAGGCCGAACATCTGGTATTGGAATTTGGAATTTTGGTATAGCTTATTATGGTTTGATGGTCATGATTTTGAAGTCTGAGTTTGGATTTGGTTTCAGCGTAGGTTTATTTGGTTCAGTCTACCTTGATGGTTTATGGCTGTCTTTGGTATTTTGGGTTTTGGCATATTTTGGGATTGAAGCATGCCGGGTATGGTTTTACATGGATTTTGGGATTATATCCGGATATGATCTATCTAGATGGCTTATTGGTATGATTTTGAATCTGGATTTGAGATAGCCTACCTTTGTGGTTCACTGGCTATGTTTTTGTGTGATTTGGATTTGGAATGGCCTGCCTTGATGGCTTTTTGGCTGTAGAATTTATATTCGGGTTTGAATATGGCCTGCCTTGGTGGCTTGCTGGCTATGGTTTGGTATTTGACTTGAATTTGCATATGAGTATGGATTTTTGAATATGGGTTTGATATACCTACCTTTATGGTTTGCTGGCTATGTTTTTTTTTTTTTTGATATAGCCTACCTTTGTGGTTTGCTGGCTATGGTTTTTGAATATGGATTTGATATAGCCTACCTTTGTGGTTTGCTGCTATAGTTTTTGAATATGGATTTGATATAGCCTACCTTTTGTGGTTTGCTGGCTGTGTGTTTGGAATTTGATTTTGGCATAGCCTACCTTTTGGTTTTTGCTGGCTATGGTTTTGGAGTATGGATTTGGGTATAGCCTACCTTTGTGGTTTACTGGCTATGGATTTGAGTTTTTGAATTTGGGTTTGATATAGCCTACTTTTGTGGTTTGCTGGCTACGATTTGATATAGCCTACCTTTGTGGTTTGTTGGCTATGGATTTGGGATTTGGGATTTGAAATATGGCCTGCTTTGTGGCTTTTCGGCTATAGAATTTATATTTGGTTTGAGTATGGCCTGTCTTGGTGGCTTGCTGGCTATGGTTTTTGAGTATGGATTTGATATAGCCTACCTTTGTGGTTTGCTGGCTATGGTTTTGAAATTTGGATTTGATAAAGCATACCTTTGTGGTTTGCTGGCCTATGACCTGAGTTTGAGTTTATATTCCTACCTTTGCGGTTTACTGCTATGGTTTTGGATTAGAATTTGGTATGGCTCACCATCGTAGCTTGGAACCTCATCTGGCGGGATAACAACCTAACCCTCCGATTTTCATTTGCTCTTGGGTTTGTACATAGAGTGCCTTTGGCTTCATGCTTTGGCAGGAATGGAGAAATTTATGGATTTGGATTGTATG